>OX291552.1:25169772-26410085 GCA_946406115.1 Apoda limacodes
TTGATATACAAATTTACAAGATTGGAATAGTAGGATGTGCAAAATTGTACAAAAACTGAAATAAAGATATAAGTAACATAGAATAAGAATAAATTACAAAATAAATAAATAACTACAAAATACATAAATACCCTTATACATAAAATATAAAATACATAAATTCCTTACATAAACTACACATAAATAAAACAATCATAACTTAAATATTTAAGTGTCTACAGAAGAACAAAGGGAGCAAAAAAAAGGTTATGCGAGATTTAAAAAATGCTTTTTCACTTGTGCTTTGAAGGTTGTAAGTGATTGTGCTTTTCGGATATCTACTGGGAGAGAGTTCCACAATCGCACTGCTTGTACGGTGAAGGAATCATCGTAAAATTTTGAGTTGTGACTCGGTGTATTAAGTAATAAATTAGAGGAGGAACGCAAAGAGGCATAGTAACCAAAACGCTCTTTGAGATAAGAAGGGTAGCTAGGATTGAACAGCACACAGTAAAGAAGTGAAAGAATATGAGCATTCCAGCGAAAGCGAATTGGGAGCCACTTGAGCTACGAATTTTACAGTATATGTGTTATACTGTAGTTATATAATAATGAACCTGTATTATGTAATTTCCTAACAAAAAAAAGTAAAAATTTGAGGGGGTCGCCATTTGAAAAACACGTTACTATGTGAGCTTCACTGGGCTCTAACAAAAATGTGCACATTAAAGCTTAATATTTCGCAAACGCATCGCTGATTCGAAAAATGGTTGTTACACACCCACAATATTTTTAAACGAGCTCTTCAATGACACCCCACACTATGGGGTGAACGAGAGAAAAATCATCCCCACTTTTCGAGTACAGGTACACAAAAAAAATATTTTTTTCTAATTTTATTTTACCATTTTTTCGGCCTAATTAATATGTATATACATGCCAAATAACAGCTTTCTAGTAAGAATAGACAGACAGACAGACGGACATGGGGAAACTATAAGGGTTCCATGTTTACTACGGAACCCTAAAAATCAGTCAAGAGCGAGACAGGCTCGCGTCTGTCTTTACAATTATAAATAACCTTATAATCTAGCTTAGCTTAAAGGTAGCGAAAATAGTCTAGACTATTAAGAGAAACATACTCGTGGCCCAGCAACATATAATTATTAATAACGATATGCGAGGTTAAGCAACTTCGGGCGTAGTCAGTCATTAGATGGGTGACTGCCTAAAGGCCCTGCTATTTTATGTTTGTTTTATATGGTGTAATTTTATATCTTTGACCTTAATTTAAAAGATTTTGTTGTCGAAGTCATTCTATTTTAAAACAAAAAGCAAGCTGTGCTTTCATATAATTTTTAACAGTAGATTTTAAAATCGGAGATATAAAAGAGAACGTAACTTGTGCACACCACGGATTCAACTTAGCGCTACCGTCTGCATTCCACGTCACCGCCCTGCATTCAGAATATTTCATTTATCAAAAACATAAAATCTTTATTCTTCCCTTTAATAAAATAAATGGAGCTCAAATTTATACCCTTAAGCGAACTTATACTTACTTTATCTTGTATTTAAGAAAATAAATTACAAAAAATGCTAAAACAACTTAAGTAAATAAACTTATGAAAAAAAAATATAACAAAAAATATGTTGATTTTAAATGATTAATTTACTAAAAAATTAACAAAATAAACTACAAACGGAACTAAATAAATATAAAATTTAAACGCTTTTTTTGCTGTAACACTTTACGCTTTACACCCTTTATCTTTTTTATTCTTCGCACAAACATTCAACTTTTTATAAAATGTGGAACTTGTCTAACACATTAAAACTTTGGATAATTTAGTTTTAACACAGGCTAGATAAATATCACTTATTTAAATAGACATACATTAAATAAATATTTTTTCTTCGAGGGAGGAAGTTTCTCTGAAACCGCACTGTACGCAATCTTTTCGGTTCTAAAGTGTGAGAATGAATTCCCTACCGATGGCGAGCGGTGCGATGGTAGAAAGTAGCCATGGGTATCATTTCAAACAATTCAAAGGGAGGCAAAGTCTCCTTAGACTTGACTTGGTCGAGTCTTGTAATGAGAGCAGTACCATATTATAGTAAGAAATAATTGTGATTACTAAGCACTGTCACATTATTTCTCATATTTATTGGGAATTATTTAGGTTGTAAGAAAAAATAACTTACTAAGTATGTAAAAGTGCCAGTAAATATTTACTTTCTAATTTATTGACCCTTTAATAATATTTTTCTGAAGGGTAGATGATTTTATTGAACTAATCCAAGCAGTTCTTGGGAACATTCACAGAGACATAACCTCAAATGTCTTATACTCTCTACATTCCGATTCCCGACTTTTTTTATATAGTTCTAGGCTAGTTTTATTTTATTCCTTGAGGCGAACTAAATACCACTTAAATACTTAATCCTAGTACAATAATATATGCAGATTGGTCATTGATTGTACTTTAGAGCTTCGTGTTTTTGGTTACATAAGATTTTACTTAGCCGCTGATTTTAATTTTGTTCAAAAGTGCTGTTTGTGTTTTCTTTTACGGATTAAAATTTTACTTCCAATGTTTCATATAGTAGAAAGACTAAGTATCTACGAGATTCCACATCACTTAACGTTCCGATTTAGAAATTCCATTTCCTTGATCGAAAACATAAAATCTTTATTCTTTTGTTCCATAAAATATATTGAGTTGTTATTTTTATACCCTAAGATTTTGCAGAGCTTTTAAGTTAAATGCTACATACTTTGCTCTTTATCAAACAAGAAAAGTTACCGGAATTGTTAAATATGACTTACAGTAATAAAATTGGTATGAAAAATATTTTATATAATACATACAATTTTAGTTATTCTTAAATATATAATATTTACATACACATAAGTTGATATTGATAAAAACTAAATTCTTATTGTTTAATTTATAAGGTTTTTCGTTATTCACCTTTTGATTTTTGATATAAAATTTTGTCACATACGATGCATATAATATACTTTTTAGTCTGCGAGCGTTGCATATCAATAATTATAGCATCTGCGAGGTACCATACACGGGAAATATGCGACGTATGCGATAGTAAATGAAAACGAAACATTCAGTTTTCCAGTGCCGTCTTAGCTCGAGAGTGCAAGGGGAAAATTATGATTTACGACATATTTATCACAAACTTATATTTTGCTGGTATACGCTAGTTCTCTTTATAAAATAATATTTTTTGGTGCCTCTATTTAACAAGCACATTGATGGCTCTAGTTCAGTCTTTGGTACGTTATATAAATAAATATAAATATTTTTGACATTACACACAGCGCCGTCTGGCCCCAAAGTAAGCAAAGCTTGAGTTATGGATACCAGACAACGGATACAGATACATACATATTACTTTTTTTTTGTAAATACATACATATTATACATAAATACACCCAGACTCAAGACAAACACAGTGTTTTTTATCGCATAAATGATTGTCCAATGCGGGAATCGAACCCACATCCTCTGCGCAGCAGTCGGCCACTCTACCGACTAGGCTGCGAGTGAGTCAATATCTCTCAGGTGCGATATTTAAGTTTGTACTCGTATGTTGTTATTATGTACTCAAATATTGCATTTTTACGTGAGTGCTTTTAAAAGTTAAAACATAAGAAATCATATGATCAAGACATTTTTTTTTTAACTTTATTTTTTTTTATAAATGGCACGCCCTCCTGAGTCGTAATGTAGGATCTGCAGATGTTATCTTTAAGGAAAAATTGAAATGAACCTTTCTTTTAAACACTTTTTAGCGAAACAAACAACCAGCTTCAAAAAGATGCACTAAAAAGGTAAAAATAATTACTTATTTCCAAAAATCTGATCTAAATTACAGTTTGAAGTTGGTGTCATAAAAGTGAAGTGTGTCATAAACTGTAAGGTTCTAAGTTTTTATTTTTTACTTTTGAGTGACGAATTGCTTTTGTCGTACACTTAAAACATCTATACTCGTAACAAAATGTCATACAATCATCAACATAAAAGGCGTTTTCCAGTTCCAATTAACACCAATCAATTGTTTTTCACCTAAAGTCTAAAATTGTAAATTCATTACATTAATATGGGACCACCTCGGAAGTTATACCCTTGTAAATAAAAAAAGAATATTGAAAATCCGTCTATATATGACGGAGTTATGCCCGAACATACATTAAAAAAATTACAACATCCGAATTGAGAACCTCCTCCTTTTTCGAAGTCGGTTAAAAAACAGTTAATAGTAAAGTGTAAAATAATTAAAAATACCGCCGCGCACTAAAAAAAACACAAAACCTTCCTTTTTGGAATTGGTTAAAAATAAATGGTAATTATTGGCACGTCCACGCGGTCAATTAATACATCAACCTATGTTTGTTTACGAGGAAGTGAGACAGAATCTTTCAATATCGCTCAGCAGACGCGGATGTTGGAAGATGAAATATATATTATCCGCCCCGTATATGCACGGCCAGTGATTTATATGAAGATCGATATTGGCAAATATAGGGCGTCGCTGCGGTATAATATATATTTTTGATAGTATTTGCCTCGTATGTGACAACCTTAACTACCAAGCGCAAGTTATACAAAATTATTTATAATGTTTGGTTTTGAATGTCTCATCATTATCAATTATCGTTATAAAAAATAAAAGTTATGCGACAGAAATGTAATTTTATATTGCAAATCAAATATTTTTTCCTAAATACAATATACATATCGGATCATTAATTGAAAAACTTTAATATTTATAAGGTCGGCACCCAATAAACCCCAAAACAAATAAAATTTTAATTTTCTAAAAGTTTTGTAATTGCTCGCTTGGCGCGTAGCTAAATTTTTAACCATATATCGCGCTTTTATACATATTTGATAGACCAGCAGTATGTACATGTTTTTTCATATTATCGCCCGTGGGTTATTCTATGAGCTCCCGCTTTGCCTTTTTAAAAGTAAAATTTACAAATTAAAAACCCGTGGCAGTAATTAAGGTCTTAACACCCGCTTTACCTGCATGTAATGACACTATTTACGAATAAAAGTGTAATCAAAAAATTGTTACTATAAGTAATTATCAACTCAAATCTTTGCATTTTCTATCTGAAACCGTCTTCAATATTTATTGTATTTTGAAGGATTTTAAGCAGGAAATTTAAGATTACATTACTAAAATAAAGAATTTAGGCAACACTTGTAGGGTTGCATATTAACGTTAAATTAAGCGTTACGTTCCTTTTTGCACTAAGCTGGGGATAACTGAGGTTTTGCGTGATTGATGGCTGTGAAAAAGCGGGTTACGAGGTTTTACGTAACTACTGTAGGCAATAAATTAGTGTTGTACTGGGATCTGTAGGATTATTTTTTGTATTTAAACTTCAGTTAAAGTAGATATTTTATGTAACATAACTTAAGAGGGACACCTATGTACATACACATCTTTTTGAGCGTAAACAGTAGAAGCGCCACAGTTTGGGACCCCCCCTTGAACCGCCGCCATGGCAAATTTTTCCCATTGTATTTGATGCAACGTTCAAAAGTGCATGAAAAAAGAAAGCTGTTTGTAAGATACTTGAAACATGTTTATTTATTTATTTTAAATTAAATCCAAGTAATAAGAAGGAAATCAAGTAATAAAAAAAATATATCGATTTATTTTTTTTGCACTTATGGCACTTTAGAATGCTGACTGGGACAAACATGACCTATTGGCAACTTGAGGTAGATCGCTTTTTATCTATTTCCTAATCTTATCACAAAATTAAAAACATTTTAAATTTTATAAATACAACAAATTACTAAAAGTCAAAAGTTTTACGCACCTAAATAAAAAAATTATAATGTTAGAGACGATCAAATTTGCCGGTGGAACAAAATTGAGACGGCGGCATTTGATAATCATTGGATTAATTAATATCACGATAAATAGAAAAAGTAAAACAAGATTTTTTTTAAAAACTTGCTTTTCTTAAAACATTAGAATCATATAAAAATTCGATCTAACCGAAAATTGTACTAAAAAGTTAAAAATAATTATTCAAAATGAATGTAAGAATTTTTATATCCGCATACGACTGCAAGAAAAGCAAGCGCCCGGATACCCATTTTGAAGATTTTTCAATTTTTCACCTCCACATATAGGTTGTACCCCTGTTACAACTCTGGGAGGGGGTTGTTGGTCAAAGTAACTGTGGAATATTGTATTGTCATCCGAGATTAGTAAGTATGCAAAATTTCATCGAAGGGTGATAACAGGAAGTATGTTTAATTAAGCTTGCAAGATTCCACCACAATATGGAAGGAAAAAAAAGGAAATATTGTGAGTTAATTAAAAGCAAGTAAAAAATATCAGTTAAAAAAGTCAAATCAGTTCAAAGATAAAGCTAGCAAATCAGTTTTATACGCAGTTTTATAAATCGGAGATAATTTTGATAACCAAGACTTTGCGGTCTGTACGTTTTTTAATATAATTTAATTAGAATTATTTAAAAGATTTTTTTAGTTATCACATATTTTTTTTTTTATGCTGCAATTAAGTTTTTTTAGTTTAAAGTTTAATATCGGACATGAATGTGTCCTGGCCCGTTGATATATTCTAAAATAAATTATAGGTATTTTGTTTTGAATTTTTGACATTTTTATTTGTATTTGTTTAGAATTTTTATTCATTAATTTAATATCTATTTGAATTGAACCATATGGCTTGTACTGTCAAAAAATTATCAGATCCTATATAGAGCCAAGCTTCTAACTCTACAAGATCTAACTTCCCAAACTCTACACCTTAGTCAAAATACGTGGCTTGGCCGTTTCGTTACCGTCACACGGGCGTAAGTTGAAAAATGTATTCACTGTTCATTACTTTTCTGTTATAATTAGTCCTTGTAGTAACGAAACGGCCCAGCCACATATTTTGTAGAGTTTGTGAAGTTAGAGCTTGAAGAGAAGTGTAGAGTTAGAAGCTTGGTTATACATGATAACTTTTTGAGCCATAAGCAAGCCATATGGTCTCCTCGTCTTGGCAACATAAAATATCTTAGTACATAACATACAAAGATATATTTTTTGTTTCTATTGTGACTCGAGTTTCATATGTTAAACTAAATATTATTTTTAAACTACACATAAATAACGAGTAATAAAAAGAAGATTATAAGGGACAGAAAAAGCGTCTTGACCTTGTGAAAGGTATTGAATTCAATTTTCGGTTGGGATACTCAAACGTCAAAATGTGTATATCTATTTTGAAAATATGAAATTTTTGAAACAATAAATGGCGGCAGGCCCACCCCCTATCACATATAGACGAAAGGTACTAGTAGTAGTAAAAATTAAAGTTGTGTAAGTTCATATATTTTTAATTTTTGACCCTAGAATTAACGTTCCTAATATCTCAACCAACCCTTTAGAAATCAGTATCATATTGCACAATTATTGTGTGCATTACAAACATGATAATACACATATTTTAACGACAGATAACTTACTTAGAACAACAACAATTACTCAGAAACTTATGTTTCAACTTTTCAAGTATCTTTCGAAACAACTTAAATGAACATATTGTAAATAAAATTGTATAACAAGGTTTTTTCAATGGGACTTCTAAATAGTTAAAAGAGTTATAAAGTCGTAAAGAAAATTTATAATCGCTTAGTATTTAAAAGAAACAACTTATTGCTAATCATAAAGAGCTTCTCATATAATAAATTCTAATTTATTAGTTGTTAATTTCATAAATAAGCTGTTATGTAGCTTTTAGAATCAGTATTATAATAAAAGTGCGAAAATATTTTAGTTTATAAGACCTTATTTTCAGACTCATTCGTTGACTGGAATCATTAGTAATTGTCTGTCACATAGCAATAGGCTTCCACGAGACAGGGCGTAACCTCAAAAATAGAAATATCACATATTTTTCGTATTATTCACAGGGGATTTGTGAGATGAAAGACTCAAAGAATATCTTCGCAAACATGTGTGACTTGAAAAACGTGACCTTCTGCCTTAAAATAAATGAAAAATATTTTAGGTTTATAGTATGAAACGAGTTATTCTAAATCAAAATATAGCATAGGGTAAAAGCCGGATAGTTGCTTCGGTGGGATACATGCCCCGGTTGTTAATAAACTATGTTACGATCATAAGTTGTGTTAGCGCTTTACAACAATAAGAAGTGACCGCCCTACAGGCCTCAGTGCCGCATAAGCCATCGGAATAGGGGCACTGGTTTTTTTCGTGTCAGCAAAAATCTTCCGCGGCGAATCTTTCACGGGCGTTATAATTATATTGGTAAGTAATTTCTATTGAATATTTTTATTACTGATCGTGGTTTCAGTAATTTTTTTGTTTCTTTGCATGCATTAGAGTTTTGTTTACATTGTTTATTAATGTTTTATTGCTAAATATTTTTTATTTATTGTGCAAACAAATAGGGCAAGTATTCGCATCAAAAAGATAGTCGCCTTACTTACTTTCGCGGATAGTTGTCCCTAGAGTGACTAAAACATTTCTTAACAAGCAAAGAGGGATTTTATTTTTTTGTTGTTTTTTTTCGAATTTACTGTGACTAAACTAAACTATTTAAACTATTAACTATTAAAACTATCTAAACTATTTAACAATATCAATTAATATTTAAAATTGTACTTAATAAAAGATCTCAGTAAATTATAAAGACTGTTAAATAAATAATAAATATTACTTTAATTAATATAAATTTATTTCTATCCAAAATAAAAATCGTATCGAGATTACTTACTTTCCCCGCACAAGGCAAGTATCCCCCGAAGCATTTTCGACGCTAGGCTACTATCCCCCATAGTAGGCAACTATCCCTCTTCTGAATAAACTAAATAAACCAGTATTTACTCAAAACCATTGTTAATTTCGTATACAAAAATTGTAAAATCGTATAAAAAACAATATTTTCAGGAAGTTCATATTTTAAGAAGAATAGAGCTGTTTCGAAAAGTGCGGCAAGTATCCGGCTTTTACCCTATTTAGAATCACTCGTCTCTCAATTTTCTTGACTATCTCTGACAAGATCAACTGTATATACCTTCTAATAATATACATTGCTAAAAGTCTTTTTGTTTGTTGGATACAACCAGTTGATCTTTTTTCTGGTGGTGAGACATTGTCGAGAAAATTGAGAGAAACCGAAAAACTGGCTACTTTTATACCGGAAAATTCAGAAGTTCCCATGGGCATAACTATAACTCAAACTCAATTTTTTTTTAAAAACTTTTTAACAGTACTTTTGAATCGTCAGTTACTTTATTAATTTAAAAAAAATTCCAACGGTATTCGTATAACCGAATATCCTACTATAGCCACAGATATAACTTGCTATAGTGAATTCGTATAACCGAATATCCTACTATAGCCACAGATATAACTTGCTATAGTGAATTTCTTAATGTGATCAAGACTTGCCTCAGATATCCAACACCGATAACCGAATGAGGCGGAGCCGCGAGCAACAGCTAGTCGTTGCATATATGTGCATTGATATGACTAAATTACTGGTTTGTCCAACGATACCAAAGAAATAGTTAGGTTTAAAAGGTATTAACTAATTAATTCATTTCACTAATTACAGAAACCCGAAGTATTGTTGGCTCCGGGGTAGTCATTGGCTGCTTTTAATTAAAACACAATTATTAAGATTTGCATTATATGTAGGTACTGATAAGATTTTTAATGACAACTGGCAACACTATTAAAGAATAAGGGAAAAAAATTATGCTCGCTTGGAACATAAGGGAAAAAAGATTAGAAGTAAAGAGTGCGCCTATGCACAGACGAAAGCAAGAAGAGAGCGCCAACGCGTAAATCTTGTAAAAAATCAATAAAACGTCGATTCAAAAAAAAACTACTATAGCTATCGAAAAACTAGTTTGAGCATATTAAGATATTATTATTGCCTATCCATCATCTTTAAAATAATTGCATAATAGCCTTTCGTTTTAAAGATTCAACAAAATCTGTGTGCAACTGTTTCGAATATTAAATGTATCGAGTAAAATGTCAAAAATCGTGTTTCGGCGTTCGAGCGATTTAAGACTAAGAGGTCAAATTGCCTGTGTCAAAATATTAAACTCATAAATAACATACAAACTAAGATCTAGATCGACAAACATGACCAATTAGACCTTTAACACGTGTCATCATAATCGGTAGTTTCTTATAATTTTGAAATGGAATTACAATTTTCTTATGTTTTTTTTTTTAAATTGCAATAATTTAAAGTTATGTTAAGTTGTATATGGTTCTAGTATAAAACACGTTTTTAAATAATAGTGAAAAGTTATCTTTAATTTAAAAAAAACGCGAGGTGCATGATTTACGCAATATAATGATGTCATAGAGGTGATCTGAAGATAAAGCCGGAAGATGGCCATAGGAGAGGTCCTATGAGTTTTAGCGTCAACAGAGTACTTGTCAAGATTTGTCTTAAATGATAATAAGCCAGTCTAATGAAAACGTAGATAAAATAAAGCTATGGTTTGCTGAAGCATCCCTTCTTAATATTTGGGAATAATTGAGAAAAAAAGGAAATAATTGATATTATCGTACACTGTACATACATCAATTGCCTGACTTGGTCCAGACAGTTGATTAGAGAGACCAAATCCATTTAATCAGTGGCAGATTGGATGTACGATGTTATCTAGCTTAGATCACATTCCGGTGACCTGGCTTTGAGCACTTTATTGGATTATCATTGGAAAATTAATGTTAAACCAACAACTTGCATTTGTTTCGGCACAAATAAATTAAGTTTACTCCAGTGCAAGACATACAATTATGTGATGAAAATTTGTGTTTTTATTGAGTCTGTATTAAATCGAACTTAGCACCTTTGAAACAACCAACTGTCTTAGTCTAGCGGACTACCACCGCGTCACTGGGTGTTTGTAGGATATTTTGGTATTAAGGCTGGATTGCACCAAAAGATTGTTAAAACAAGTGTCAAAAATAACTTTAAAAATTTCTTTTACTTTAACCGTTACAATTCAGCAATTGAGTTGCACCGTCCTACAAGTTGTCAATGCTATTGTTACGTGTTTTGCTAGGATAAAGGACTTGAATCCATACCTTTCACAATGAATAAAAAATATTGTGCGAAGCTGCCAAAGCATAGCCAGAACACGTCCTTAATTTCTGTTCTTTATGAGTCATTGTAGATTGGCAGTAACCGTGAGAAAAGACAAGGATGGCGCGATATGTAACTAAGGGTGCATGAGTAGTGCAGCTATATTGTAACTATTTTGATGTTTTCATTGGAAAGCAAGTAATAAATATGGATACTTTTTGTTTTAGTGCTATAAAAAACTGTTTTTGTAAAAGTTTAAATAACTATTACGACTAGGCTTTACCGAATTTATAAGTAATAATAGCAAGTAGAACTTGCAGTAACGCTATAATCTACAATTATATTTTATAAGTTTTGTGAGATCTGTACCTACATAATAATAATAATAATAATATACTTTATTGCGCATATCGAAAACAAAACAATTAAACAATAAAATTAATAACAAATTGGCGGTCTTATCACATAGTTCAAAAATACTGTTCAAATAAATGTATTTCTTCTTTTTGCTGGTAAATATTTACTTCTCTGCACCAAGTTATTTTTGGGTAAAAATTTTAATTGATAGAGTAGCACCACCCTATCCACATATGAAATAAAAAAGTCGGTGGAAAAGAATAGATTTAAATGAAA
This sequence comes from Apoda limacodes, assembly GCA_946406115.1. NCBI lineage: Eukaryota > Metazoa > Arthropoda > Insecta > Lepidoptera > Limacodidae > Apoda > Apoda limacodes. The sequence goes on from OX291552.1 coordinate 25,181,524, forward strand.
AACTATACTGAAATACTAGTGCTAGTTAAGGTTATGTTTTTTTCCCGAGCGGAGCGAGGGCAGCCACTGAGTGATATGTTTAATACATACCAAGCAAAATTGTTTTAAAAAATTCATACCAAAACAATTTTTTTTTTCAAAAAATCCATAGAAAAAAATATTTCGGCCGCCGATTTCTTACCGCAATGCCACCTACATAATATTCAAAACACCAGGAAATTCAAATTTGTTGTATTTCACATAAATGACCTCATGTTAAGACCATTTAGCGGCTGGTCAATTGTTACTTTAACTATAACCATGCATTTTCGTCTGGTTATTATTAAAGTTAAAGTTATGACGTAATTTAACAATTGTCAGATGGTGCACTCCTTTTTTGCTTAACTAAGTATTTAATAAGCCTTTTGTTATCGTTATAGTTAGTTGGTGCAACTCAACCTAATTTTATTAACAACTAGCGACCCGGCGCGACTCAAAAAATTGGCCAAGTGCGAGTCGGACTCGCGCACGAAGGGTTCCGTACCATTATCCATAAAAAAGGCAAAAAAATCACGTTTGTTGTATGGAAGCCCCCCTTAAATATTTGTTTTATTTTAATTTTATTATTTATTTTTAAATGAATATATAACTTAATATTCTGTGAGTATTTTAAGCGTCTACCTGTAACCGTTATCAATATCAAGCTAAATCGAGCAAAACAATCACGTTTGTTCTATGGTGCCCCCTTAAAAATTTATTTTATTCTGTTTCTTAGTATTTTATGTTATAGCGGCAACAGAAATACATCTTCTGTAAAAATTTAAACTGTCTTACTATCACGGTTCATGAGATGCAGCCTGGTGACAGAAGAACGGACGGACGGACGGACGGACGGACAGCGAAGTCTTAGTTATAGGGTTCCGCTTATTACGGTTTGAGTATGGAACCCTAAAAACGGCAAAAAAATCACGTTTGTTGAAATAATTAAATTAAAACATATATTTAAAGGTGGCACCCTTAAATATTTGTTTTTATTTAATTATTTTTTAAAAGTGAATATATAACTAAATTTTCTGTGAATATTTCAAGCGTCTACCTGTTGCCGTTATCAATATCGAGCAAAAAATACTATTGTAAAATAATTTAACCGAACCGCACTATTTAAGTATGAACAAGTGAGAAACCACAATCTAATTAACGTAAACCATAATCTTTAACTGTTGCTTAATCCAAACAATTGCTAACTAATAAAACCGAGCCGTACTATTTACGTGTTCCTGCTATCGCAGCTACTGAGGGATTTTCGTCTGCGACTTAAAAAAAACACGTGGAAAATCACAACCTACATAATTAAGTCAAAAATAAAAAACGAAAGTATTCACGGGCATTAACTGTGCCTAAGCACTTACTTGATAATTCGCCTTCGGTCAGGATCACCTCGTTCATAGCGCCCCTTACGAGGAGTAAGGGGCGCTTGTAGCTCTGAGTCCCTTCTTCTTCTTTCTTAAAACTTTCTGAAATGAATTTAAAAATTAATTCGGCTTTCTCCGAGTCGCCTCTCTGTTTTAAAAGAACTTTAAATACTTACTAGTTCAATTACATTAATTCAATTTAGGCTACAATAATTGAGTACTTATGAATGTCACTACGCCATTTTTGCAAAATAAAGACTGTATCAATATCAGCTGCCTTACCCCAAAGCAAAATGCCTTCAGACATGACGGAATGGAAATAGCCATAGTAGACCAAGCGAGCAGTGTCAACATCTGTAAGCTGCCTAATTTTCCTAACTGAATAGGCAGCTGAACTAAGTTTCCCTGCAAGAACTGAAATGTGAGGGTTCTACTGCAGCCTATTGTCTAATGTAATACCTAGAAATACTGTTGAGTCTAATAGTTTTATTTCTTTTCCGTTTAGGGATAATTTTGTACTTATGTTTCTGACATTTGACATCATAAATTTTAAACACTTAGTCTTTTTCGCATTAAGAAGTAAGTTATTTGCCGTAAACGACTGAAGAACCTGAGAAAGCGCTGACACTGCTTATGCCGTCAAAATTAGTATTATTTCTGTCAACTTTAAATAAAAGGAAGTGTCATCGGCAAATAGTACAATCTTGCAAAGATCCTCCACAAAGAAAGAAAAATTAAAAATAGAAAAGGACCGGAAATAGAACCTTTAGGAACTCCTAATTTTACTTCTGAGCTATTGGATTTTACTTCATTGATTTGAACCATCTGCATTCTACTACTCAAATATGAGCGGATAAGCTCAAGAGCCAAGTCTGCAATACCATAATGACTCAGTTTTCGTATAAGAGTTTCATGTTGCACGCAGTCGAATGCCTTTGATAGATCTTAGAAGATACCAGCAATTTGTGACTGTTCCCAACCATCAAATATATGTTGTATAAGTGCAACACCATCGTCAGTTGTGGAACGCCCTTTTGTAAAACCAAACTGTTGAGGATGAAGTAATCCATTTAAGTTAAAATGTTTAAGCATCTGATTGAACATAAGTTTTTCAAAAATTTTGCTTAAGGCAGGCAGTATAGATATAGGTCTAAAATTATTAGGATCATCTTTACTTCCACTTTTAAAAAGTGGTAATATTTTACTATATTTCATTAAGTCTGGGAATATCCCTTCGTCAACACACTTATTAAATATTATGGTTAAGATTAGTGTTATAATATCTATAATTCTGCTGAGGACTTTAATTGATATACTCCATAGGTCACCAGTTTTTTAGAGTTATTATGAGTTAAAAAAAAAGGCTTCACTGCAGGTTAAATCCACGTGGTCGTTTAGCGGCTCCTCGTGGTTAGTTAATGTAGAATGGCATCTCCTCTTTCTCGGGCAGCGTTTCGGCAGTTAAGTGGCGACAATAGAATGTTATGTGTGCATTGGATCACCCACTTTTATCACCACTTACCCCTCTCTAGCAACTTTCTCACCCCACGTTTCAAATCCCCATCCTGGATTTTTTATTCCGGACGGTCGTCTGGCCTTTATTAATTTCAACGAAGAAAAGGTTTTTAAGTATAATATTAGTTTTGTTGGTCGGGGTACCATTATAGAATCCTGGATTAATATGAACGGTCTAGATAAAACGGCCTAATTATCCTAAATCCAAAATTTCACGCAGCTTCATTTTGTCCGATTCATAGATTCGTAATCTATGAATCGGGAGTTAGATTACTACCTATATTTAACAATTAATTTTGTGTTAATGTTTCAGATTCTACCGCGATTGATGCCTTATCACTTAGGCCTAGACATCTTCAGGGAGGACCGGTAAGGACATCTGAGTTAATCTTAAATTTATTACTTCAACGACCTTATGTCTATCTACTTATTGATAGTATTCGATTGGAATGAATTATGAAAGTAATTAACCTAATTTCTATATTTCTTGATAAAATTGATCTTTATTGATTCTTTCCTCTTAAAACTTAAATTAGCATGCTATACCCCTGTGGTGGAGCCTGGACTACTACATCTTGAAGCTGTAAAAAATCACGCTTCTAAGTCAACGCTATAAAAAAAAACGTCTGAAATACGGTCATTTTTGAAAGTTTGTCTATCTTTCGGTTAAAACAAACATTCGGTCAAATATATGCCATCAGTGATTTTTTTTTAGGCCGTATCAAGACCTACATTTTCATAGTACATCGTAGGGTCAGCTCACATCCCACATAGGTGCATTCCAACGTCGCGCGACGCATCAATCAATCAATTAATCAATCAATATTATTTATTCAATTTAGGCTACAATAATTGAGCACTTATGAATGTCACTACGCCATCGGTTCGTAAGTCTATAGGGCGGGAGACCTTGTACTGAGAAGAACCGGCAAGAAACTCAGCAAGGGCATTTTTTTTTCTCTTTCTCTTATAGCGACCAATTAAAATATTGGAAAATGCCCTCCCGATCATAGAAGGACACTTTTCATTATAAACTTAAAAAACATGAAATATAAAACACAAGCACAGCATAAAAAAGTATCTAATTACAAAATATAAAAAAAAAGACAGTTTATGTATTCATCACTTAGAAATAATCAATTTCTTACAGTATCGATAAACAAAAACAAAAAATTAAGACTAAATATTAAGAATACAAAGAAGTTTGCACGAGCAGACCAGCCTCCACAGGCGACATCCATCTTATAGCCGCTTCACGTCGCGTCGTATACATATATATAAAACAATTGACGTTTTTCGGTCTCACAAAAAGTCGAAAACGGCTTTTCCAATTTGAATAATTCTTTTTTTGTTGTGTTCGATATTTTTAGAGCAAAATTTTATATGTAAGAAAAAAGGATCAAATGCGAGTCGGACTCGCGCACTAAAGGTAAACCGATTGTAATGAAATTTTGGTAAGCTGTTGTGCACACGTCGGGGAAGTTTTCTGCGAGAAAATATGTATAGATTAACAAACCCTTATTCTGCTGAAATTTTCATAATGAAATGAGTTTAATATAATTTCTTTACTATACGTCTCCATAGTTTAAACTCTATTATTAAATACATAATACAATTGAAATAAAACTCGCTCCACCCACACAGTGGTTGACACTCTTTGTGCACATATCCTTTGAAATAAATTGAAATAAAATATTCTTATCCTCTCAAGGGTATTTACTCATTTCATAAAAGAATTTAAAAATAAATTGTCTCTTATTTAATCAAAGAATTGTATTTGCAACTGCAGCCTAGGTACCCATAACCTGAAGGAATTTGATCAAAATGAACATGTTCGCTTTATTAAAATGACATTTTGTATCAGGTCTGCCCCCCCCTAGCCAAGCCTTCCCTTTCCCCCCCAAATCCATAAGCTGGCTACGCCCATGATTTGTTTACCGTTGGATGGGGATAGGAGGGAGTGGTCATTTACCAGTAGCCATTTACTAAGATATGCATGAACATACAATTTAGAGTGCAAACCATGCTCATAAGACATATTTTTGTTGAATGTCAATATAATTGATGCAAAAATTGTTTTTTTTTTTTCTGAGCTGACTATTCAGTTGGCTGTTGCAGCCATTACTGCTTCACCGGGCTTTTGGGGCGAGACTCTGAAGGAGCGTCTTTGAAATATTGGGGAATCGTGGGGAGTTCAAAGTCTCTATGTAGGTACACAGACGTACAAAGACGCCCCAGAGGCCGCTCTGAGAAAGCGGTTTTGGTGGGTCTGGAGTTTGTGGAGATTGCGCTTGGATAACGCAAAGACTACGCTAGCATAAGCTAGTATGGGGCGGATGCAAGTTGTGTAAAGATTTAGCTTATTTCTAAGCGACATCTTACTGTACTTGCCTATCATGGGATAAAGACGACCGAGGACAAAAGCGGCTCGGTCTCTGACTATTTTGGTGTGAGCGTGGAAGTTCAAACGACTATCCATGGTCACACCGAGATATTTGGTCTTATTTTGCCAGGGAATGGCACGACCGAAGAGAGAAAGGGGAGGTGGCCGCGGAGGGCAGCCTACGGTAAAGAGGACGGCAGAGCTTTTGTCGGGATTCACCTCGATTCTCCATTTCCGAAACCATTCGCCTAGGGCGGTGATAGCGGGTTGGAGTCTCTTAGTGATTCGACTCACTTTCCTATTGGTGGTATAGAGAGCAGTATCGTCCGCAAAGAGGGCTAGATGGGTACCTATCGTTTTAGGGATGTCGTTAGTGTACAGAAGGTACAAGATGGGGGCGAGCACGGACCCTTGCGGGACTCCTGCTTCTATGGTACGGGGGGAAGAGAGAGTGCCTTCAACTTTGTAGCGAAAGCTACGATTCGACAAATAGTCTCGTATGATGAGCACGAGAAGATCTGGCAACTGAAAGTTGTACAGTTTAAAAATTAAACCAGACTTTGTCGAAAGCTTTCGCCACATCGAAGAAGACAGCGCCCCTGTGGCGGGTCTTACCTAACGCTGGTTGGAAGCCAGTGAGAATATGTTCCGTTATGCGGAGGGCTTGATGGACGCATGAGTGTTTGGCACGGAAGCCAAACTGCTCGTCGGTTAAAATGCCTCTGGAGACTATAGCGTTGCGTAGGCGAGCAAGGAGGAGGCGTTCATAGAGTTTACCAATCCAGAGTTTCGGATTTTAGAGCTCTGGCTAAGTGCCAATAAGCTTGGTGAGAAGGAGAAATGTTCTCCATAGGATCACCGAAACGTTGGGCGCGAAGCTCAGCAACAGCGGTTCTTACACGGCGGTGTAAGTCGTTGAAGCGAGCTTTATTTTCGATAGTGGGAGCGCGATCGCGTGCACGGCGGGCCGCGTTACGCTCAGTCATTAGCGACCTGATGTGCTGAGGCAGGATTAGGTGGTGATTATCACCAACCGGTACCTGTCTTGAGCACTCGCCAACGGTGGCGGTCAGGTGGTTAGTGAGTGAGTCGATAGCTACGTTTAGGTCGGTCGCGGATGAGATTACGTTGGGAACGCGGTCTAGATGTGGCGAGCTGGGATTTTCGAGTAATTGCCCAAATTTATCCCAATCCGTCACGGTTCTAGTGTCGGGAGGAGAGTCCGAAGGGGAACCTAATCAGAGGAGGACAGGGCGGTGGTCCGAGTCAAGTTCGTCAAGCACCTCTATAGAGCAAAAGCTTAGCCTTACATTCTTTAGAAGTGCTATGTCGAGTACGTCAGGGTTATTCCGAGTATTGTGGGGAAAGTAAGTGGGCGTCATGGGAGCGATGATGTCAAAGTTTAGTTTGTCAACTAAATCGTCGAGGAGTCTGCCTCTCCGTGAAGTTACTGAAGAGTTCCAGCGGCGATGCTTGCAATTTAGGTCGCCGGCAAGAATGACGGCGTCGCCTAAATTTAAGAGCGACTGAAGGTCGCTCTTGAGCAAGTCTTTTAAGGGAGAGAGATAAACCGATGCAATGATGATTGGCTGATGGCCGGTCATCGCTAAGCGGCAGACGGATGCTTCTAAGTTCGTAAGTGATGGAGGATCGATAGGGGAGCAATGCAGGGAGCGCCTGTAATAGATGAGAGTGCCTCCGAGATTGGAGGCAGTTCTATCATTACTGACGGTGCGATAGTTCGCGATCGAAGGGGTGCGGACAGTGGGCTTTAGGAACGTTTCCTGAATGAGGAAGACGTCCGGTTTTTGGGACGAGAGGAATTGCGATAATTCCTCTCTTTGGTTACGAAGACCGTTGGCGTTAAAATAGCCTAAGGAGACAGACCGGGGTTTTTCGCGCGCGGTTGTGCAATCCATTTTGGTTTTTAAGGTTTTGGGGCCACCCTGCGGAGGGCGGCGAAGAAGTCGCGATGCTTAGCCATGAAGCTGAGTATTTGATTGAGATCGGTGATCTGTACGTATTCGGCGTATACGACCTCGAAATAGGCTGGGTCACAGACCCAAGAAATCTCGGCGAAAATGCCGAAATGCTGCTGCTCGGCCGTCTGAGCGGCGTTGCGGGGCAGCGCGAGAGAACGGCGCGGGGGGGCAATGCGCGTTTGCGCGAGAGGTGCGGGAGCACTTCGCATAGGCGCTGGACGCGGGATGTCCCGGGACATGAGAGGGGCGGGGCAGGGAATACCCGTGACTGAGACGGGCCCAGGGAGAGCAGACAAAAGTTTGTCTGTCTCATTGGATTTGGTTGCGTCAATTAGCGCTGGAGGATGGCTCCAGGCATTGACAGCAGGGAGGGGAGCAGGCACGAGCGGAGCCTGATGACGGGGGGCAGGGGGGCGCGATTTACCCTGTTTGGGTTTACGCGAGTTCTGTTTGGGAGCTTTGGGGCACCCGCGGTAATTCGCTGGGTAGCCTTCGCTCCCACAGAGTACGCAAGCGGCCGGGTCGGATGCATTATCGCGATTGCGATCACGTTCCGGAGTGGCGTGATCGCGCAGACATTTTACGCAGCGCGGTCTGCGACTGCAGTTGCGCTGTGCGTGGCCATACAACTGGCATCGGTGGCATTGTCCTGGGTTTGACCGCTTGTGTGGAGTCTCGACCCGGACGCCCTTGAGGCTGCACACATCTTTAATATAAAAGATGGCTTTGCCCTTTTTGGTGAGGTCTAGCACTACGAGCACCATGTCGTAGCACTCAGATCGGTTTCGGCCGTTGTACATGCGATGTACTTCCCTTACAGGGAGGCCTTGGACGATTAAGTCGTCCCGGACAGTTTTTTCGGAGAATTCCTTAGGAACTCCCCTTATAAATGCCCTGAGCCCGCGTTTTTCGGTCAGCGAGTACGTATGGTACTCGTATGTCTGAGCCGTAAGAAAGGCCGTCAGATTTCGGAAATCTGTCGGTGTCGGGACCTGCACTTTGATGCCGCGCTCGGTATCATTGCGGGCGTGCGTATAGTTTATACGCTTGGCCTTCATAGCGTTAGCTATGTTTGGCCAGGCCCCTTTGTCTTTGATGACAACAGGGGGCCGAGTTATTTCCGTCCGTCCCGAAGTGGGACAGTCGGCCTGCGAAGAGGTGGCTACGGCTACCGGAGACAGGGGTGCGGTTTCGGAGGTTGCGGGGGGCGGGGTAGCGAGTGACCGAGAAAGGGTCACATCAGCTACCGGGGTGGGGGGCCGATTTGGCACAGGGGCCCAAAGAGCGCGGCGAACGACACGCGGATCGCGATAGCGGGGGTCGCTGCAGAGAGAGCGCGTGCGGGGAGAGCGTGAGCGCGAACGAGTGCGCGAGCGAGACGGGGAACGCGGCGGCAAACACAGAGAGGGCACCGACTTGTCATACGCTTGGAGGGCAGCCACAGCCTGGGAAGAGCGGGCTTGGACCAGATCTGAGTGATCACGAAGACAAGCCTTGATGATCTCCCCTATCTGGTCCCGGGACATGCCTTTGAGTACTTCGGCCATCGCGGGAGTGACCGAAGTGTGGCCAAGCGTCCCGCAGTGCTACGGATTGCTTGGTGTGTACCTAACTCCTACTCCTACGGCCGAGGTTACGTTGTCACCGTTAGGTTTCCCCCCGAGCAACGAGACGTTTATGAAGAAGAAACGTTAGGTAGACCGCAACTCTGAAAAGAGCTATACGATCTCACCCACCAGCCCTTGAGCACTCGGAACTGGATTTCTACAAACTAGACGTAATCGACACTTAAAACGCGAGAGTGCGCGGAGCGGCGAACCGCTGAAGCGGAAATACTACACTAGCGATTTAACCCAAAGCCGGACTCAGGCCGGGCGAAACCTCATCAATCAAAGCGAAGGTCACCACTATGCGTAGTAGTTCCTCGACTGCGAGGACACACACTCACACACATAAACACACAGTATCGCTTCGATAAACTTCGCGTTATGGGCGCGTTGAAAAGCGCGAAAGCACACTCAGAGCGGGCCGAGAAGCAATTTCCCAGCCAATACACACAACCGAGCAGCGCTCAAACTCAGGCCGATTTTCCAAGAATTGCGGGCAATAATCCAAACAACAATTCGAGGTCATCAGCGCTGAGGCAAAACACCACACAGGAATGCGCACCAGCTGAGTCACCACTGCACGGAGCACTATGAGAGCACTTGACGCTCTAGAACACGACCGCACAACACGAAAGTCGAATCGGGAATGTGAAAGATTGTGGAAATATGCAGACGAAGGGCTTAGCTCACAGCAGCAACAACCAGCTCAGAAGCACAATGCCACGTCTACGCTCTAGTCTGCATAGCTCCAGACGCGGACACCGAGTCTTTTTGCTTAAACTAATTGAAGTGACTCAGCAATGTTACCACCACGCCATTCAGCGACGTAGAAGTCGCTAAAAGCGATTTTGACACAAAGATCAAACGCAGCAAGTTACCAAAACGCGATATTATAAGCATAATTGCCGGGCTTCTAGCGTTCCGTAGTTTAACGGCAATCCGTTTTTGTTCTTTAGCGTCAGAACGCTAAAGAGTTAGTTTTAAAAGTAGTTTACTGTACAAAAAAAACCGGCTAAGCGCGAGTCTGACTCACGCACCGAGGGTTCCGTGAAAACTTATTATATGTTGTTGTATATTATTAAAAATATTTGTATTATATGATGTAACTAAAAATTTACGGTTTTCGCAATTTTTTCTGAATCTGTACTATAAGACGTTGCTTCGTACCAAATTTCAAAATTCTGAGTTCACGGGAAGTAGCCTGTATTTTTGATTCCCTTGCGAGTTTCGATAATTTGCGGATATTTGCAGCATCGACTGTATCTTTTGATTGCGTTGGCTTAGAAGTTTTATTTTTTCCTAGCTCCAAGGGATAGTAGATTTGAGTATTTGATATAAATTTTAGTTTGATACCTCCACGCGTTCCTGAGAAAAAGAGTCTTGACAGATGGACAGACGGACGGACAACAAAGGAATCCTATAAGGGTTCCGTTTTTTTCCTTTTGAGGTACTAAACCATAAAAATGATAATAGCATTTTCACTTCATAAAACGATACCTAATATTTTCATAGATTGCAGAAATTTAATTTTATAATAATTTAAAAAAAATCATTAAAGAACTAAAAAATTAATTTCTGTAGAACATGTTTTTCCCTTGTTATTCGTATAATTATTTATTTTCCCCTAGAATAATAATGTATAGTGTTGTTAAATAAGATACTTATCTAACTTCTATAAATCTTTAGTGTCGACATTTATCTTATTCACCATAAATCTTCCATAGCGCTTGAATAATTCCCTTCTGAGACAGGTAATGTAATGAATTAGCGATTATACGCTTAGACTGCCGGTCGGTGTAGCGGAATGTGACAGTCGGAGCCATGGTGTATCTTGTGAATCTGTTTCATATTGTCGAACCGTTTCTTGGTACAAATAACTTATACATTCGTCTGTTTGTCTTTCTGTCACAATGTTCTTCAATTTTATAAAGAAAGCTGATTTGCGTTCGTACAAGGTCATTCTAATCTGTACATTATTTTTGGTATAGCACGGACGCGAAGCAGAAAGAATTTGTCTCTGTTACACGCGAATAATTTTTTGCCGTCGCGCTCGCACAGATGCGATTACCGACCGCTGTCATCAGAGATTACTACTATTTTATATATTATAAGCAGACTTTATATATAATTATGGTTTTACATTGCTTATTTTAGGCAATTATAAATATTCCTTATCAGAGTCTTATTCTCAAGCGAGTTTATAACTTTGCAATACGTTTATGGGACACCTTATCTTATGCTGTCTCTTTAATTTGGACCCATAAGCAATATTAAGTTAATGTATAAGCACAAATGTACTAGAAAACCAAACAAACTGCATGTATGCTATTATGAGTGTGGTTCCTAATACAAGAACCATTAGGAGAACGTTATAAGGCCTGTAAAGTGTGCATTGTAGGATAGTTTTGTTGCTTGTTTTACTTATGTATTTTGAAGATATGTTTTACACGAAGAGAAAATTCGAAACATCTTTTAGCAGCGCTAGTTAGGTAGTATCTGCGCTTTAAGAGGATACACTTCGCGGCGCTCGCAGCGGGCTTCATACAAACGAATTCTTCACTTATTTTAGACACTTGATGATCAAACACCACGAAATTTTGAAGACATGTTCTAGTAATAAATATCTAGGTCTGCAGTGTGCCAGTTTTCTATTGAATTTTTTAGTTCAAAAGTTATACATAATTCTAGTTTTTCATACAAATGGTTATAAAAAAGATTTCTAGTTAATAGAACGTTTTATAAGATTTTGGAAAAACCACAGACCTAAGTATTCGGATTGGAATTATGACTAAGAAATTTCACAGTGATTGATCAGTAAATGTCAAAAACAAATGAGAAATTCGTTTGTATTAAGCCCGCTGCGACGCGCCGTGAAGTTTATCCTCTTAAGGGGACAATGATTATACAGTTAATGTTAAGACCTGAACAGGATACCTAGTGAGCGCGGAAAACAAAGAAAAAGGGTCCATTTATAGGTATTTTTTCATAGCTAGTATTTTGAAGTTTTTTGCGAATGCCTAAAAGTATTTCGTGAGCTGATCACGAATTTCTGAGGAACATGGAAATTTCGGTTTTTTTTTGATTTTTTATTTAAACAGAGGGGTCAGATCAAAATGTTGTAGCTAGAGTGCATACGCACCAATTGCCGCTAGTGAAAGTTCATGGGGCCCAGATATGGCCCATTTTTACCGTTTTTAATGGCTATTTTGACGCCCATGCGACCGGGCTAGTTATAGTCCTGATAAAATGTTGATACTAGGATAATTACTGCACCATTTTTTGTTGCTTGGGTATCTAGAATATGTTTGTAAGTTGTCACACTGTAGATGGCAGTGCAGATAGAAGTAGCTGTTTTTTTATTTGATACAATGATGTAATATTAGTTTTTTTTTGTTGTACTAGTACATAATCAGTACAAATCAAATTAACTATGAATTTTCATTAAAGTGCAACTATCGAGTTTCTTGCCGGATTCTTCTCGTTAGAAATCTTCATTGTAAATCGGATTTTTTAAATAATAGTATTTAATAACTTTGACGATTCAAAAGTGTTTGTAAAACCTAATTTGAATACAAAAAAATAGCTTTGACTTTAAATAACAAGCAAACAAACAGATTTTTTACAAATATATATTAGTTGAGGTACCTATATCGATTTCTTATGTAAATTGTGGGTTTGCAATAACTGAAACTAGGAGATTTAATATAAAAAAATCGGTCCAGTGCAGAATAAGAGTAACTTGCGTACCGAGGGTTCTGTACTGAAATTTTTTAAGGTTTTTTATACGTGAAAACCGGTTTGATCTTTTTAAATTTGTTATTTACATACAAAGCTAGTTCATTTTAACTCCGATACTTATGTATACATGAAATTTATACTTAAATATGTACTCCTCGATAAATCTTAGAACGAAAATATAAGGATTTCAAAATAACCTACAAATACGTATTTCTTATTCACTTTTCTTTTTCCATTCACAAGGGCCCGATATCTGCAGCTAATCTATTGACCTATCGGGCGTTGTGAAAACTATCTTCGCTAAACGATACACTTGGCGCTATCTCAACGAACCAAAAGAGTCGATAGCTTCGTTATGTTTTCATATTAAGCTTTTAGAAGCAAGTACTATAGCTTTTAACAAGAGCTTAAAGTAAGATGTAACATACAATAATACTAGCTTTTGCCCGCGGTTTCACACGTATCGGTATCGCGGGTATCGGTGTAGAATCTTAACGGAAACTCCTTAATTAAAGATAACAAACCGACTCACACTTGACATTTTCTGGTAGTCTCCTTTCCCGGGACTCAAACTATCTCAATGTTAATTTCATCTAAATCAGTACAGTGGTTTAAGCGTGAAGAGGTAACAGACAGACAGAGTTTCTTTCGCATTTATAATATTAGTATGGATAATATAACATAAAACATGGACTAAAGATAAGTATCTGTCTGAACACACATTACAAGTAAACTACTAAACGGTTTTTGATGAAATTTAATACGTTGATAGCTTATGTTCTCGGTCAAAAATAAGGATACGAATTACTATTCCGTTCTCGGTCAAAAATAAGGATACGAATTACTATTCCTGCTAACTCCCTGTCAAGGTTTCCCTACAGAGAGTCGGCAACACGCAAATGATGTCCCTCGTGTAACAACCGTCCATACTACTACTACGGTACGGTATGCTTGTTTGCCACCTTAGAGATTTTTATAACAGTCAGGAAACAAAAAAGCTTGACGAACCATCTTTGTTTGCAATAACTTCAAAACCTTTTAAATCGTACAGATGGTAGGCACCAAGGTTTGCGCAGGGATGTTTGTGTATGTATGTGTGTGTGTTTAATATCCAAAAGTGTACTTACCTAATTCTACCTTTGGGAACAGTTTTATTGTAAATAAAGGCTTTTAAGCACTTTGCTGCTCATATCTGACTCTTTTGAAATAATAATATGCTGTCAATATAAATTATTACATTTTACTCTGTAACTTTTCGAGATGTGTCCTTCCAAACGTTTTGCACCTAGAACGCGATATCCAAGTAACTACTTTATACTTTTTGTAATAAGCTCCCTTGTTAATGTCAACATTAAAGTGTTTTGATGACTACATACATATTGCACAGTGATTTACCGAGATAGTCGTACAAATCTTAAAGGTAAAAATAATATCTAATTCAGGCAATTCAAAATAAAACACAATTGACTTTGGAAATTAAAAAAAATATGTACGGCAAAAAGAAAAAAAAAAGAGTCACAAACAAATATTATACACGATGGAGCAATAGCGAGGAAGTATTCGACGAATATAATGGGACCGGTGAGGATAACTCTATAATTTTGACATTTCAGTTAACATGTATAAATTATTTAAATCGGTGATATTAAAATCCTGAACGTAAACTTACCCTGCATCATATTTGTTTATTTACTTACTCACAGATTGTTGTATATAATTAAATAATGTTACATACAATTAACCTGAGACAGGCAGGCAGTAGATTCATAATTTATTCAATTAAATCTTTCATAAATATATAAAAATATTACTTTGGTACTTGTTAACTACCTCTTATTTAATCAAAATTTAAGTACCTACAGTAGGTTTTAAATTAAATTTTTATGACATTCATTGAAAATAGAAGTAAGAATTTAATGATACAAGTACCTATGTCAATATTAAGATTCCAAAATATCACATTTTAGTGTTCTAATATCTAGCTTTATCTTATAAAATATTAATGTCAGTAAAATATACATTTTCTACTGTTTGTCAATAAAATAGTCCCCAACGTTATAATAATTTTTGCTTTTTAAAAATTCTTTAAGTTAAATGTAGAATTCTTTGCCTTGAGAGTTCTGTAGATAGGTAGGCAAATGATTAAAAAATACTTTTATGGCCATGTATTATGCACCATTCTGATTCATTTTAAGTCGTGTGTTAGGTAGCTGCTGTCGGTATACTCTATTCGATCTACTATTATACATCTTGTCAACATCATCTCCAATACGTTGAAAATAATGTGGATGTTTTTTTATAAAGAAACACCATTCCTAAATATAAATATATATCGATATAAGGGTAAGTATATTCATTTTTTCTTTTTGATATTGTTTGCGTTAAGTGTAATTCTGACACAGCGTTTTTGTAAAAAAAAGATTGCATTGACCTCCGAGCAATTTCTCCGCAACACTATACCATACCTAATTTCTCCGCAACACTATACCATACCTAATTTCTCCGCAACACTTTACCATACCTAATTTCTCCGCAACACTATACCATACCTAATTTCTCCGCAACACTATATCATACCTAATTTCTGCGCAACACTATACCATACCTAATTTCTCCGCAACACTATACCATACCTAATCCACGAGGCTGCGTAACTATGATAGACAGTAAGCGCGCATTTTTCGTCAGTTAGAACAGCCAAGCTTTTGTTAATGCTAAATACCTACCGTGAATTGTACCTACCGAGAAATGCGAAGGTCGGTGCCAAATATAGGTACGACGATTTACTTAACTTATAACAATGAAAACTATGATTTTAGTGTCCTGAAATACGTTTAATTTAGTAGTTATAATAAATTATGCTGTTTTTTACAAATTATTAATAGTTATATAATAAAGCTGAAGAGTTTGTTTTTTTTTGTTTAAGCACGCTTATCTCTGGAACTTCCACTCGTTTTTTCCATTTGAAAAAATATTTTTGCCCAAATCACTAGAAAGTTTATAGGCTATGGCTTAGCAGCCAAGGGAAAAGGAAAAAATCAGATGTACAGGTATATAAACGTACATTTGTTGGTTTTTATTTGTCTTATTAAGTTGAATCTTTGGTGAATGTTTGTGCCCACGGCCGATGGGAAGGTTTCTGAATAAGTTAATTGAGAACGGACAGGAGAAACAGGGAAAAAAAGAGGAATAGGGAAAAAAAAGGTTATTTTATTTTCAAATAAAAATATATTCAAACATTAAAAATAAAAACAACAATAATCGGTATTATTATCAATTATCGACATTGTCCCAGCACTATGCTTGTTACTTCGACAGCTGTCGCAAAACTCAAGCTATATTTTTGAAGGTATAGTAGTCGGACTTGTGACTTGAACGATTTTTATAATAATTATTATAATAAATTAAATGTAGGATTAATTTTAAATATAGTTTTATAATGTAATGTATTGACATGTAAAATATTTTTACGAAATAAATTGATATGAATATGGCTACATCATCAATGTAAATAAATATTTTCATAGCAAAGATGCAGTCAAAAGATCAACCTAAATAACAGATGAATATCTATAACACGTAGGTACTACATACAGTATGGTCTGAAGAGTAATAACAGGAAAATCTTGCCATAATAGCACCTCTGAGGCTCGCGTGCTCAGCTTAACATTTTTTACCACGGACGGACAGTAAATCTTTAGAATGGTTGCCATTACGATTTTTGCTTTCTGAAGGCCCTTTGCAACATTAAATGATTTATTTTAACATAACGTGTTCCATAACTTTCGGAATTCTCTTCACTCCCTTATTTTTGCTATCGAAATTCAATTCAATAAAACAAAACAAAAAGATTTACGGTTCATATCAGCACCTAACTAAAGAATATAATTTATACTGAACTGACGATGGCATGCAATGAGTCATTTTTGTATTTGCCTTTTCTGTAAAATTTGTTAAGTATATAACCTATTCAATGTTTTGGTGCAGCCACCCAAATTGCAACTAATATAAATTTGTGAAAGTCTGTTTGTTTATTATTGCTTCACGTTGCTACGGAGCATCTAAATAAAGGGACGGAAAAGGACAAAGGGCACTTTTGTCCCACAAAATTCAAGAGTTATAACAAGAATAACTATTAGCATACTCCACGTGGATGAACTACAGCTACATCTATAGCTTACTATATCACACTTTCTTAATCAAGGATTTGCAGAAAACCGAAATTGACATAGGTGGAGTCGCAGGAAAAAGCTAGTAGGAAGATATTTTTTAAACTTTTTAAATAAGGTAACATGCTTTGTCTTTAAAACCTCGTCTTCTTTAATTAAGATTAGATTTAGATCTGAGGCTCTGCACCGTACGACGTTTATTAAAATATCGAAAGAAAAATATCGATAGCAAATGAAACATCATACGATGCAACAAAAGAGACATCGATATTTTCGATGCATCAGCGTAGGTATATCAAGCATCCCTACTCTTTATGCTTCCTTAACCTAATGTTTGTATTAGCTGCGTTATGTTGACTGCATTAAGAGCTTTGACATCGCAAAGACATTCAAATAGTTCTGTTCACTAAATGTTAACAAACAATATGGACTTTCACTATTTAACAGCGCATCCACTACTCTCCGGAGCATGTGCAGCCAATGCGTTGAATGTGGTCCGGAGCGCATTAAATGCGTAAAATGCTTGTCAACAAATCGCTCCTGATGCGGACTGGAAGTGACGTCATAGCGCATTCATTTCCGCATTTAATGCGTCTATTGCTTTGTAACAAAACGCCTCTATTGTTATTGATCTTTATCTTGTCTGTCTGTCTTCGTATAGAATTTATACAAAAGCTCAACAGGAGCTGATACCAATTAGTTACCTAAAACCCATTAAACGATCTCAGTTTATTTTTCGATCACTTGTAATTAACTAATTAATTATTACAATCACTCACAATTAAGTCATAAATCATTAAATACTTTTCATTAGTATAATATCGTATTGACATGATTATTACTTATCGATATATTAACTTAGTTTTTGAAGTAACATTTATCAGTTTAAAAATATGGCTCTAAGAAGTAAGTCGTTGCAAATTTCTCCAAATTCAAATTGTTTGTCTGGCTGTCGCTGCGAGTTTGTAAGTAATTTTTGAACTTATTAACCCCTGTATATTATGCTACTAAAATTAATATTATTCTAGTATAAATTTAACAATACCTATTCTAGTAAGATAATAAAAATCAGTTGTGTTTCGAACAAATTGGTATTTGTATTTGGTGTCGTTTTTAGGGTTCCGTACCCAAAGGGTAATTAGCGGAACCCTATTAGTAAGACATCGCTGTCCGTCCGTCTGTCTGTCACCAGGCTTTATCCCGTGAACCGTGATAGTTAGACAGTTTTAATTTTCATAGAAGATGTATTTCTGTTGCCGCTTTAACAACAAATACTAAAAAACAGAATAAAACTAAATATTTAAGAGGGCTCCCATACAACAATCGTGATTTTTCTACTCGATATTGATAACAGCAACAGGTAGACGCGTAAAATTTTCGCAGAATATTTAGTTATAAAACAAATATTTAAGGGGGGCTCCCATACAGTAAACGTGATTAATTTTGCCGTTTTTATAGATAATGGTACGGAACCCTTCGTGCGCGAGTCCGACTGGCACTTGGCCAATTTTTTTATTAATTTTACACGATTTTAAGTTTATTCTTACATATATACATACATATTATCATGCCTGTCTCCCACAAGGGTAAAACGGAGCCACAGGTTTTCTAACAAAATTGTTATGTTGTAGTTTCGCTAAATATAACTATTTCGTGCAACTTTCAATTAAAAATTATTTATTTGCCCTCTTAAAATGCCTGCACCTCCTTTTTGAATCCTTGTATGTATTCTTTCACTCCGCAGTGTTTCCGTATTATCTACGCTATTTCCTATTAACCTATTGAAAACTTCATCCAATATACTTCTCAATGCTCTCATTTCCTAAGTAATAATTCTATTTTGATGTTCCATGTGACAAACAAATTATTATTATAAATTATATGTAACCAAAATTAAGTTTGTCTTAAATGAAATTAAATTAACTTCCTTCGCAACGGAGTATCCAATTGAGCTGGCCATAGATATAGTTAAGGAGACGAAAAAATACACGGACCACTTTTTATCCCGGAAAATATCCTGCAAGAACAAAAAACTAACCGAATTCCAAGTACCAAAGCAAGTTTTCTTACTATAATCAAGGAGTAGCAATGACAAAAAATCCCACGTCGATAATCGAATTTAGTGCGGGTGGAGGGTGGAGGGCAAAAGCTAGTAAACAAATAAAGAAATAAAAACAAGCTCTCGCCAAGGTTTTCTCTAAGGACTGCAGTACAGGGTCCTTCAAGAAATAAGTTATTAGATTTTCGAAGGGTCGGCAACGCGCGAGTGATACCCCTGGTGTTGCAAACGTCCATAGGCTATAGTGACCGTATCATCAGGCGGACCGTTAGCTTATTTGCCACCTTAGTGGTTTTTTTTTTTTATATACCACTAAGGTGGCGGACAAGCACACGATATATAAAAAATGTTTTTTTTTTTAGCTTATTATGGCAAATAAATTAAGTGGTTTTTTTTGCAGGTACAGCGATGGCTATTGGCTCATGAGCCCTATTTTTCTCAACAACCAGGACTGCGTGTCGCAAAGCCCATCACCCGCATACCACAATACACCTACGCTCCGAGCCAAATCCAGTTCTATTATAGTCAAGCTATGCCATTTGTTACTAAAGACGTGGACTTACCACATATAGTACCGGCACCGCACAGAATCTCGCAAGTGAAGCCATTTCCCAAATGACAGATCATTTGTCAAAGATTTAAATGAGCAGAGGGTATACTTTGTAATAAGAGTTGATTTTTTTTCTCATAGTGCGTTTGTCTTTTCATTTACCTATCTACATGAAAATACTTGTAAAATCTCTTCGTACAGTATTTTAGTAGTTTAAGTATTGTATTAATGTAATATTTATAAACGTAACTTTCAAAGAGAGTTTCGTAAGTCTAGAATAAAAATTACCTTTACTAAGTAACCTTAATTTATATTCTCAAAGAATTTTTGGCTGTATTGCCGAGCTGAATTAATTTTAAATGAATAAAAAGTTTTCTTGAGCCAACACTAGAAACAACACATACTTCATATACTTTCAACTAGCTTTTGCCCGCGGCTCCGCCCGCACTAAATTTGGTTATCGGCGTGGGATTCTTACGTCAACTCCCTGAAGATACTAAAGAAGTTTGTTATAACAAGCTATCGTTGCAGCTATGGTTCTTTTAGGTTTAGGTTTATTTAAGTGGAATTCGGTTACAGTTTCTCAAGCAGAAACTTTTGTAATTTCCGGAATAAAAAAAGTATGTCCTTCAACTATCTCTGTACAAAATTTCAGATTAACTGGATGTTTTGCTATGGCGGGAACGAGTGAAAAATGTTAGTTATTCCCGCGGGAATCTTTGTATTTTTCAAGATAAATAGTTGCCTGCGTGCTATTTCATCTATCTCCGTGCCAATTTTTAGATAGATCTGTTCAGCAGTTCCATCGTGATTGAGTAACAGACATTCATCCATCCAAACTTCCGCATTTATGATTTTAGTATAAACTGTATTTTCTCTCTTCCAACGCTAATGCAAACTGTCCAAAACGTCGACAACCAAAACATAGGTAGGTAAGTAGACAGTTAATGTAATCAAACTAATTTTCATTACCTCGTTATGGAAAAAATGTAGATAAAAGTTTACATGGTATATTTAATCCTATTTTTGTTCTTTGACGTTCTGGCACTTTATGAATAGAAGATAAGTAACTCCATGCGAGTTTCCATTAAATCCCTCTGTAAGAATACGTTCAAAGGCGTCCAATGCATTAGCGTAAAACATTTGGCATTCTAGGTGATGAATCTAAAAGTGTTGAAGATGCAGTAAGTGTTAATTGAAGTAGACGAGTGTCTATTATTAGGGACATAAAATATTAAACAAATGAATGAAAAGAATAGTCGATGACGCTTTTGAAACTTGCTTAATAAATTAACCTTTGTTATTATTTACGTTATAAGTAATTGGTTTTATTATGCATTAGATATTTCCGGCAGCTTTGCTTGGGAGTCATGTAAGTATTCAAAAAGCAAACCTTAGCAAAGAAACCCCAAATAGGTACCGTTCACTGTCCGTTTTAATAGTGACTGATAAAAAAAACGGAATCAGATATGACAAATTGTATCTACTGTGGTTTAGCAGATTAGCTGGATTATCGAAGAGGCAACCAAAATTGTGTTACAATTTGCGTATTTTAACACACCAGTGACTATCCGTGTACGTGTTACTTATACTGTCCCACTCCGGTGATCCCTATAGGTGTCCCACTCTCACTACTCTCTCACAAGTTAAGAGTCATTTTTTTATTTTTTTTTAATCCCTTTACTTTTAACGTATCACATTTTGCCCCCCCCCCCCCCTATGCAATCTGAAAAACAATAGGCAATTTAAATAGTACTTAAATTTTGATTGTTTTTTAAATCAAACTATTTACATTGTAAATCTTGTTTATTAACTGTTTCAATACAAAACATGTATTTATTGGATTATGTTTCATTTGTGATTTTACAAAGATTTGACCCACGCAATAAAACAGTATTGTAATTAGTTTGTAAAGCTAGTTGTAGTTAATTTACTTGACGATTCGAAAGTGTTCTTAGTAACCTATTTGAATAAAAATATTTTGATTTTGAAACAACCAAGTAGGTACAATAGATGCTTAAAAAATTACAAACATTATCTTAAGACTGTTTAACTATAATGCAAAAAATAAAAATTTATTAATTTCTATCTCTTCCAACCCTAAAAATTAAATTTGCACTAAAACTCGACTTCTCGACCATTTGTGTGTATCTATTGTACTAAGTACAGTAGTTAAGTTAACCAAACTTCACACTTTCTCTAACTTCCAAACATACTAACTTCTACATATACGTGACCTATCACACATAAAAGGAATTACAAACAACTTTCACTTTTCCTTTTGAATTCATGTTCTTAACAGCAATAGTTTTACTTTGCTTGTATATATTGTTTAATTTTATCACGTACCAAAAAAATACAAAGTAAATACGTACAAAAGGTTCACTCATAATGTACTCCATTCTATCTATTCCAAATGTCCTAGTTAGGCGGCGGTTGCGAGTTTTTTGTTTAAACTAGCCTTTGAGCTTATTTGGAACAATCTCAATAAAGCCAGGCTCTGGAATTCGAGAGAAAAATATATGCAAGTACTTTCACGAGTCTTGAAAGCTAAGACCTACTTGCATAAATTTTTCAGAGTCTGGCATGATCGAGACTGTTCCCAGTAACCTTTCTTTGTGCCTTCCTTTCAAAAGCTCGTCTATACATAAATGTTTGAGCATCATTATAATTTCACTAATTAAAACTCATGATATGTATGATGAACAAACATATTAAATTTTCATACCGCTTTGTTATTCAGTTGTCAATTATATATTCTACCCATGAGCCCTGAATCAAAGGCTGCCTTTAGTTATTTGTAGTAACTTATCTAGAATAACGTCGGTTTCATAGAACATTAGATATTTAATGTTTACTACACTTTGTTAGAGGCCTACGTCAAAGTCAACTCTATAATGTTTGAACAATGAAAAAGTTAGTTTGATATTTTTTCATCACACTAACTAGTAAACAGTATCATTTTGTGCAGGTAAAGCGGGTGCTAACCTTAATTACTGTCACGGGCTTTTTCTTTATAAAATATAATTTATCTAAGCAAAACGCGCGTTCATAGAACATAATGGCGGAAATGACGCGCCTATTCTATCAAGTATGCATATAACCTACTTCACGCACACTACAAGCAAGCAATTACCTACAAGTTTTAACTTCAAACAAAACTTTTTAACTTAATAACAAAACGTATGCGTCGTTTCCTCCACTTCTATTCCCGCCTTTTGAATTGTGTTTTGGTGAGTTTTTGTTATTTATTCACCTTATATTTTTGTTTATTTATTTGCAAATGTGATGAAAAACCACGGGTAGTACGGAAATTAGAAACTCGAGTCTTTAAAGCCTTAGACATCTAAATAACCTCTCGTTAGTAATTTTCTCCTTATCACCCTTTATACACAATTTACTATTAACATTCGTAGTACATAAGTATTTATGTGAGCTAAGTTGGATATTACGTCTATACTATCTATCCTACTAACATTATAAATGTGAAAGTATGTCTGGATGGATGTTTGTTACTCAATCACGGATTAACCACTGGACGGATCGAGATAGAATTTGGGACACCTATAGGTTAGGTCCTGACTAGGACACAGACTACTGTTTATCTAGAAAAATTTAAAAGTTACTGCGTGAATAACTATAACCGAGCTTAAACGAACAAGCAATCTTCATTAGATTTTTATTTTATATTATATTTTATATAGCGGAGCCGCTGGCAATGTCTAGTACTTATTATAATAAAGGTAAAAAGTTTGTTTGTTTTTTGTTCCAACACGCTGTTTGGATTTAAAAAACTGGTTGCCTGTAAAGTCGGTATACGGGCGAAAGTTTTACGTGACAATGATTTTATGTCTGTCTCTCTCGCTCTTAGGCGGGCGCGTGCCTCTCACTCGCTCTCATTGTGAGCGCATAACGTGAGCGGAGCGTAACGCAGTTTCTTGAAGTGTCACCCGGCAAACCAATTTATAAGACGTTGTCACGTCAAAAACAAATCTTTTTGCTACTGATAGCCCAATTTTCGAGAAAGGAAGGTATAGGCTATTTAACATTACTCTACGAGCCTAAGGAGTCGAGCAAAATGAAAAAAGTGGGCGAGCTATGCGACGGGTGTCGTTGCAGTGCTAAAGTAATAATAGTCTATGGCACTTGCAACATTAGAGACACTGCTCAGCTGTAGTAAAACATGTTTTAATTGTTTTAAATATACACATGCATAAACAAGTATTTAGGTATGCGTGGAAAACAGAGTTTTTTTAAATAGAACTCAATTTTCAAATGGAATTCACTAAATGTCGTAGTCAGCTTGCACACCCATCTCAAAATAGCTCTAGTCAAATAAAATGTAAATTTTACCTCCACTCACGCAGTTTTTCCTCATGTACACGAAGGAAAATGTCCTCACGAAGCTAACCGAACGAGAATATCATGTTATCTTTACGAAAGGCACTTTCTGCTATAAAGGCATCCATCCTTTTCCATTTTCCTGGTTGCCGAATTTATCATCCTATTGCATTATCTGAACACCAAAGCACTCTAAGTCTGTCTGTCTGCCTGTTACACCTTCACGCTTAAGCCGCTTTTTGAGTCCGGGGAAAGGACATACGCTACTTGAAAACGTCAAGTGTGAGTCGTTTTTTTCAATAATTGGAGGTGCCGTCGAGACCCTACACCGATAAATAAATTTAGGTTGGGTGGAACCGCGGGCAAATTTGGCATGGAGATAGATTAAGTCCGAGGGAAGTAGATAGGCTACTTGAAAACGTCAAGTCACGTCCCTTAATTTCAAGGAGAATTGGATTTAAGTCTTCTATCAGTTTTTAAAAATTCAAGATGGCGGATCCGTGGTGCCCATTTTTTTAAATAACTCTGTTTCAATTATAGACTTCGAGTTCTGTAATCTGTCCTATGAACCGCGCAAAAGCCTCACAAAACTGACCGCCCATTAGAAAGAGACAAAGCTACTATCTACTATTTAATTCCAAAAATCGTAAATAAATTTACAATAAATATATACTAAACACTTAATATATATAACTTAAACTGAAATAAAGTAAACTAAAAATATAAACTTAAACTATTAATAAAAACCCTAATCTAAACAATTGCATTGTGGCATAGTGCCCAGAAGGCTGGCAGCGTTTCCTCTTTGTACGGCTAAACTTATTCTTTGTGGCAAGAGTTGCGTCAACCAAAAATTTAGACATTTATGTGCATTCGACCCCCACGGGCTTATAGTTTCAACAGCATAAGGAACAAATACATAGCCCTCCCAGAGCTGTGTATTTGCTGCGCTTGCAATTTTCGGCCAGGATTGCAGCAGAACAAGCCCTAACATGTGGTAGAAAACTGAGACGGTGCAAGGGTTTCCAAATGAGTGGCGTCCCAAACTAAAGGACGTCCTATCTTCCAAGCTATTAAAGACATTCCGTCGGGCCTTTTCCCATCGTCCCGCGACAGGTTTTTTGGCTCAAGCGTTGCTGGTATATTAAAACTTACTAGAGCCCGACGAATGATGTCGTTAAGGCTGGCGTGACGCGACCAACGACCTGCACTATTAATACACGAGGACCCATGGTGGCCAGAACGGTTGACCATCACACCATCTCTTATAAATGGAAAAAAGGAAACACACTACTGGTAAATACTTTATTTCTTTTAATAATTTTTAATGTTATTAATGTAAAATAAAATAATACCTATTACAGCCTCCTCAACAAAAAAGAAATAAAATAAGTTTACTGTTGCTACTTGAGTACAAAACATAAATAAACACAAAAAAGTCATTTCAATAATGAACACTAAAAAATACTCAAAAAAGATAAATAAATTAACAGTATTAGCAATTACAAATTGTTAGAAATTCGTAGCAACAAATGGGTCCGAAGAGACCTACGGCGCTCGATTTTAGTCACAGCCCATCTCCCCCCTCCAATTTGGTAAACAATGTGGCTCGTGAATTAGAAAAGGCTCTCAATAGACGCTATATTTTGAGGATTTTGTTACCAAAGAGGAGAAATTTAAGTAAGCTTTTCTACAATATTAAAAAATGTTAACCATGTTGCCAACAAAATCATTCTTTATTGCATAGAAAACTAAGATATTAGGCAAAATAATTAACTGCATAAATCTAGTACTCAAATAATTTAAATAAATCCAGATGTTTATTTAGAAACTAGCTAGCAGTAGGATTCTTCAGAATATGATTACAGTAAGAAAGTTTGCTTCAGCAAGCTATTGTAGTTCGTCCACGTGGTATTCTGTTATAGCTACCTAGTTATTACTGTGGATTTTTTTTTCCGGTTAAAAAAGTACCTAGCCTACGTCCGTCTCCCTTTCCTCATAAGAGTGTATTATTCTAGTTTTTCTCTGTTCAGAGATATATTTTATACGAACAATAGAAATAAAGTAACAACTCCTCTGACTACTAACTTTTTCTAACTTCAAAAAACATTAACTTTTATACGTGACCTTTTACACGAAAAGGAATCACAAACAACCTTTGCCATTTCTCTGAATTTGTATTCTTAACAACAAGAGTTTTACTTTTGACTCTAGTCAAGTATACTTTGTTTAATTGTAGGCAAGCAAGTTTAAATTATCAATTTAACTACTTCTTTATTTGTTTCTACGGAAAAAAAAACTCAGTTGTTGATTTAAGTTAATGTCGATATATACAACAAATACTAAATTCTTATAAATTTTTTGTCATTAATTTTAAATACAACAACAATTACAAATAAACAGCTAAAAGGCCTAAAGTTATCTTTCGACTGTGTCTTTGCTCTAAAAATAAAATATTAAATATATCTGTCAATTTAACCTAATAATATGTTACGTATGTAACTAAATAAGAAACCTAAATTTCAAGTGTTCGCATAGAAACCAATTAAAATAAAAAGATTATGAATTTAAGTGATAGAAGATAAACTTAACCTACTAACCCCATAAAATTTGTAAGCCTAAATAAATATGTGAGGAAATGGTATGCTTTCAACATTTTTTAAATCCGCTTTGGCCTCACCAAAGAAAAATCTAAAAATGCAGACACCATTTTAAAAAGATCCGCATGCAGCCTTTTTAGAAAATTTTCACTCAAAAAAATTAAGTTTTCGAAAATATTGAATCTTATTTTGTATTGAATAAGACAGAAAAACGAATACTGCAGACGCAAAACCAGTTTGTGCACATTTTCTAATACTGCAAAAAGGATAGAGACGGATCAAATAAAGACACTTGGCTTATTTTGTGAGTGCTGACAAAATACTCAACTTGGTAGATTTTGAAATCGGCACTTACTTTAGCGAGTTTTATCGTATTATGTGTATTCCTATTTAAGAAAGTATGTAGGTAGTATAGGTATAGGTAGTATCTTTTTTATTTAACTATTATTAATAATAATTTTTTTAAAGGTTTACATATCATAGATAAAACATACAAATATAAATATTCAATTTCGGAATTTAATGGAATAATTAGAAAACGTAACAAACTATAGGTACCTACTTATGTTATAAATAGAGATTGTTAGTATGTATGTTTGTAGATACTTGTGAGATAATCTTAGAACAACTCTTACTTAAATGACTTTGGTTCTTATTTACTAAATAAATTCTATGCGCCAAGTTCGGTTTCAATTTTGGTATATTATGCCATCATACATTTTACCTTACATCATTCACCACTCATTCATTCAAAACCGTTCCTTTTCGTCCATTCACTCTTCCTTTTATTTATTCCATTTTAATTATTTTATTTATTACTATTATTTATTATATTTTATTTATTATTTATTATTATTATTAATTACTAGCTAGTAGCTAAGAAAGCAACTTCCAGAGCTAAACTCTCATTCATCGGCAAAATAGGTGAGCAACTTGCAAGCTAACACTTTTATTACATTTTCCCGCCATTTCAATTGTGTTTTGCTGAGTTTATTTATTTATTTATTCATTTTGTATTTTTATTTATTTCCTCGCAAATGTGGTGAAATAGTTAATTGTATCACAATGAATCAAAATAATATTTTTACAGCGAGGGCGCTATTCGCTAAATCCAGAGCACAGCGAGGGATTCAAAGGACGGCCCACGAGGTTATATTAGAATGTTAAGGAATGAAAGGGACTCATTTCTGACCAGATATTGGAGAGTACCAATAGTTCGAGGATTTTTCTACTTTTCATTTCGAATATGAGGAAAGTAAACACAAGCAAAATATGTTACTATTTACAACTAACTATTTTTTTTACTTTTCATTGCGAATATGAGGAAAGTAAACAAAATTAAGCCAAAATTTTTTCATAGCAACCTGAGCCTCTTTTCTTATTTAATTAGGCGTTAAACTAATTTCTGAATCGCTTTATGAACTAATTTTATAATGTATAAAATTTAATTCGCTTAAACTTAGAATTTGCACTTTTTTTTTCAAGCGCCATAATGCCAGCCAGTATTTTTGAGTTGTAGTTATTAGTATATAATATAAGTTGATGAAAAGAACTCATTATTTTTTATTTGTCATGATCAAACTAAATTATTTTAAACGTGGTTTCCCGGTAGTATATTAAACAACATATCTAGAAATACCAGTTATATCTTAAATAACATCACAAACAAAAAAATCTACAACCAAGTTAAGAATAAATATATCTACTTATTATTAATTGAAGTGTGGCTGTCTTTGCCCAATGTGACTAAATTTTTCATTATTTACATTTCAGCCCTGGCCGATATTTGCTACTTCCCACCCGCTTTTAAGATAATATATGGTCTACTTTTAGAGTATGAGAGATGAAAAATAATTATGGGGCCGAGTGATCCACTCTACTTTTTATCACCCTCTATAAAACAGAGATAAGTGTACTTGTAAATAAGAATAGTACATTTATTTATTTTATTATCACTACTTGAGGATAACGCACTATTTTTTTTTTATAAAAGTATCATCATTAATGCGAATTTGAGTAAACAATTACAAATGCGGAATACATTTTACTCACAAACTTTATTTTTTATTTCATGCGCGCGTGGCCAGCCAGTTTTACTAAACAGCTAGTTAATTTTTGTATGAACAAGTATGTTCTTGATCGATCTCTACAATCCACATTCCAAATCACTTTGCGTCCCTAGGGATTCAAAATACATCTTTAATACCTGTTTACGAAGAATCAACCAACTCTTTTTGAAAATATTGTGTGTGACAGGGGCGATACGGAAATTACAAACTTGAGTCATTAAAGCCTTCGGCCTTAGACATTTAAATAGCATCTCATAAATAATATTCTCCTTACCACCCTTAATACACAATGTACTAACCATTTATAGCATACGAAGTCATAATTGGCTTTTAAATTTCAAGATATGTTTTTTATTTACGCATACTGAAAAAAGTAATTAAAGAAATTGCATAATATAGATCAATTCTTTGCGATTTTTTTATTGCCTACAAAAATGTTACCTCAGATGATAAACTTACTTAGAATAACGCTGGTGCCATGTGTGGTCATGAATTAAATTTAATTTGACGCCCTGCTATACACATCATGTCGCATAATGCATCTTCCCATTTATTTTCTTACTCTCTTTCTCTCTTTTTCACCATCTCTGTCGGTCTTTCTCTCTGTAGGTAGGGTCATCGAATTAGTTTTTGAATATATATATGAAAATTTTAGGAGTAAACAGAAACAAAACTGATATATACAACAAAAGTATAAAAAAAACCTTTCAAAGTCTGATTACAGCTAAAGTATTAGCGATACATAAATAATATATCTTAGCTTCTTTATAGAAAATTTAATAAGGTACATTTTTTGTTTACACGATTTTTTCAAGCAAAAAACTGAAAGATGGCGGCGCGAGCGCAACAGATATAGCTGGGGACTTTTAGTATGCACATCGAGTACATTAAAATTCAAAACTCTACCAATTAAGTTTTTTCATTTTATAATTTGATTGGATTACTAAGCCATATCCAATCTCTTTACTACTTAAACGCATTACGTTTCCCCGTTGCTCTTTGTAACCACTTTATGTAGCTTAACTGAACTTAAATTATGGGATAAAAAGTTGTCAAATAAGGTAAATGCTGTTGGTTAACCAAACCAAATCAACATACTTTGTAAAGGTACTTCTCGTTAAATAGTATTTGAAGTCTTATTTTAAAAGACTAAGAATTCTCTAAACGTCTCTACCAGCTTGCTCGAGAACTTCTGAAAGGCAAGCACGATTATACAATAAAATGCAAATTTTACAATATTTTACAGGATTTCGCATTCTCTCAGGGGAACATTTTTCTTACAGAACTCTTGTTTGTCGAATACCTTATAATATTTAATATTTAACAATTAAATATTATTTATGACGCAACAAATTTTTAGATTGCTATTTGTAGCTAGTTATAACTTTATCTTCACGGTTGGTATCCTCAAAAGGGCGTAACCAGTGACTGGGTAAACATCCGCATTATGATGGGAGGGGCAGCCGCTTGTTAGTTGCTGCAACACTTTTTTTTTATACCACTTAGGTTACAAACAAGCTTACGGCCCGCATGATGGTAAGCGGTCACCCTAGCCTATGGACGCTTGCAACATCTGGGGCATCACTCGCGCGTTGCTGACCTCTCACATATCTAATAACTTCTTTCTTGAATAACCCCACACTGCTTCTAATGCAACCTTATTGGCATTCTGGACTAAGGTGGCTTTATATAAGTACAGAACAGTGACAGAATAATATATTCCCATTGCTAGTTTCTGACCAACTATACAAGATAAGTCATTGGGCGGGGGTATTTTACTCCCTCCTTGAGCGGTGTCCGCCCTGTCGTACCGAGGGAGCTGACTACCGCTAGACAATCCACTCCTCTGTGTAACTAAGAATATCCATCGGCGGATGCAGAAGTGGGTGGGTCAGGTTGGCACTTTACTGTACAACCAGGCATGCACTTTTGTCAGCGTCTTAAATGATAGGTGGCGAATGTAAATCTTCACTTGCCACTCTATGTGGCCTTCGAGTGATGAGGGTTGGCGACACTACAAGAGAGCTTCCATGGGGAGGAAAAATGGGCAACGTGTTTCCCGTGCGTTTCTCTAGGAGAATGGCGAGTGGAGTAACACTCGTCTCCATTCCCCCAAATCTACAAAGAGTGTTAGTGTAGTTGGAAAGCTGCCCAAATTCTGCGAGAAGACGTGTGCCTTCTTCGCGGGCGGACGCGGAAAAATTCGAAAGCTTGCCTGTGGCCCCTGCATTTTACGACTTGCGGACACCGCTGGTTTTTAACCGGTAAAGGACCAGTATACATAACCTTCGCGATAGCCCCACTATTAGACGGTATCCACGAGGATTTCCCAGTGACAAAAAAGGGGTATTATACCCTGAAATCATTCAAGGGCTGTTTTTTGACACTTGAACATTACTTTGTGCCTAAAAATGTACCTATTAATCAAAGAAAGCATGTCACTGTGTACTTATACACAATTCTACACTACTTGTGGTTTTCAGCTTTCAGATTTCAGCTGGAGTTTCATAACAAATATGTTTTCTAAATTTTGCATAAAAACTGGGTACGAAAACTACAGTTTTATAATAATGATTTAAAAATTATTATTTTTTTCATTTTTTTTGTGTATTATATCGTCAAATAATACATATTTTTTGAAATAGCAAACTAAGTTGTGACATTTATGTTGACTACGTAAATTTTCATTTCAAAAATACTTTTTTTTTATAAAAAAAATAATCTAAAATACCTTTATTTATAGTTTTTTATACAGACTAATATGTAAAACAAAATAATAATAAAATATCATTTACCAAGATTTAGGTAGACTTCGAGTTCTTTAATCTGTCACAAGCTATAGCTTCCCAAAATTGACCATCCTTTAGAAAGAGACGAAGCAAACCTGTGGTCTCTTTTCTATCAACGTCCCCAATTTTGTTTGTATATGTTTATCAAAACAAGTCAAAAAGTTTCACTTCGTCACTGAAACTCTTTTCCGACTATTTTTTTACATCTTGCTAAGAAATGCGCTGTCCAGTTCTCTGTGTCTATGGCCGCAAATAACAAAAACTTTATTCTTCGAATCGAAATTTAAATAAAACTTTAGTTCGTCTACAAATCCTCGTTAAAAATAATGACAAACTCATTTAAAATTTTAACTTAATACTTAACTATGAAACGGAATACGCAAATATGCATTTGTTGTTAGTTTTCGCTGACCTAAAAGACGAATATTTAAATGAAACTTCAGCATCCTCATTGTGAACTGAAACATTATACAGTTGTTTAAACGAGTCCGAGATATTAACATTTTATGCAAGGGTTTTGTGAGTATACGGTACTGTGAGATATTCTCAACTGAGAACAAAACATTTCTCGAGGCTAAATTCCATTTCACAGGTTTCAACTCAACTTTGCGTGTTAACGAATGTGAAAATTGTTTAAATTGTTTTACATGCATCGATTTACACATGTTAGAATTGCACAAATAAATGAATTTTTAGTGTCTCTACGTCTGTCTGTCACAGAGTCATTAACATTCTACACAACACTATTGTAAACAAACCATTTATCCATGCTAAATTCCGTTTTACATACTTGACACTATTCCATATATTTTCACTCCTATGACACCATTTGGACATGGCAAATAGTTTGGAAAAATGTATTTGTTTCTTATTTCTATAAAATGTTGTGTGTCATAGGAGTAAATATATGGAATAGTTTTAAAATTACGTTGCTAATTTCTTAAGTGGACATGTTTTTTTTTGTATGCCATTGCGCATTGTCAGTATGAATATATAAAATAAATACCTATAATAATAGGCTTCTTAATAATTTTGGCCTCGTCGGATTTGCCTAAAAGTTCCACATATCTGTTAAATATTTATACAAATTTGTATTGGGAGATGTAACACTGAGAATAGCTCTAATTCACTTCAGGATAGTTACGTCGAAATTTTCCTAGTCTGGTTTAGCAAGGTCGTCAGATTTATCTAAGGCTCTTAATTTCTTCGACAGATTTGGCTTTATATATAATTTTAACCGACTTAAAAAAAAGAGGAGGTTCTCAATTCGTCGGAATCTTTTTTTATGTATGTTACCCGATTCCTCGAAGACGCCTCGACCGATTCGAGAAATTCTTTTTTATTTTAAAGATTATACTTTCGAGGTGGTCCTATATTATTATAGTGAATTTAAAACTGAAACTTTTGGAGAAAAAAAAAATTAATGTTAATTTGGAACTGGTGAAACGCCTTTTATGTTGATGATTGTATACAATGTTGTTACGAGTATGGATGTTTTTAGTGTACAAGAAAAAAAAGCAATTCGCCCTCAAAAGAAAAAAAAGAAAAACTTTTTAACCAAAAAAACAACCCGCTTCAAAAAGATGCACTAAAAAGGTAAAAATAATTACTAATTTCCAAAAATCTGATCTGAATTGCAGTTGGTGTCATGCAAGCAAAGTTTTTTATAAACTGTTACAAAGGTACATAGACACCAACTTCAAACTGTAATTCAGATTGGATTTTTGGAAATTACTAATTATTTTTACCTTTTTAGTGCATCTTTTTGAAGCCGGTTGTTTTTTTGTTAAAAAGTTTTTTTTTTGTGTAATTGGATATAATATTTTCTTTTAGCGCTGAACATTTTATTTTAACGTGGTTTCAGATTCTGTTACTATCTGCTACTTCTCAAATAGATTTTCAGTAAACCCACATTGTCCCCCATATGAAGATCATCTCCATACAGAGCTATCACTTTTACGCCCTGATTATCACATTATTCAAATAATGGCTACGTAGCCATCAGTTCATGTTCAATTTCTTTAATCATGGCAGGAAGTTCATAGGCGGCTATTACTTTTTCGATCCGATTTTCACGTGGGTCAAACCCTCGGGACTCTGAACTTTCAGGGTCGTCAGATTTATCGAAGGCCCACACTTTCTTTGTCAGATTTGCCTCAGAATGTCATTTTGGCTTAACTCCCATACGATGAAATGAAAATTATTTGCGCTGAACATCACGTTTTTTCACGTGGATTCAGATTCATGGAAATCTGAAAATGCCGCGCTAAGGTCGAAACTTTTACCTGAAACGCCTTAGATAGATTTTTGCTAATCTTTCAATGTCCCCCATACAAAAATCTATCACATTTTTGCCCTGATTTTCACGTTGTAAGATGAAATCGTTGCATTCTTACACATAAAAAATAAGATACATAATTTTAAAATTGATCAGGACACAATTCAGCTTAGCTTTACATCGGAGGCCTTAAAGAGTTGTATCTCTCACTGTCCAGATAAAAACATTGGGAAACCCCATTAGTTCAATTAGAGTTTTAATATCTCAACTCAAAATTGTTCCAGTAATCGTAACCAAGTTGGAGTCAAAGGAGCTGGTTCTTGGTGACATGCGATCCCATCTCCAAATCTCGGCACACTTTTAGACAATGAGAGTTTTTGGGTAGCAGTTGCAATACAATTGGGAGCCCTGATAGTCACAGATGTCCATGTAGTAACAATGTCGACCGTCGTTGCCTTCATGGGCTTTCATGTGAAAAAAGTGCTGAAAGAATTCCCCTCCATAGCTCCCTAAATGACATCATCAAGACGGCCCTTGCTAGCATCAACGTTCCAGCATCTTTAAAACCAAATGGGTTGGCGCGTGATGATGGCATAACACTCATCCCTTGGGAACGTGGACGGACTATGGTGTAAGACGCGACTTGTGTCGACACCTTAGCCCAATCACCTCTCCAAGAAACATCTAGGGAGGCTGGCGCGGCAGCTCTTTCTGCAGAAAATGGCAAGCGACGCAGATATCAGTCCTTGTTAAAGGCCGTTTATTTGTGCCGTTTCCTGTTGAGACATTGAGCCCATAGGGTTTATCTGCAAAGCATCAAAAATTTATTAAGCCAAGATTAGTAACATTTGTAGGTGATAATATGGCTGGCTTCTTGTTTGCCCAAAGGATAAGTATAGCAATCCCAAGAAGTAATGCAGCCAGTGTTCTTGCTACCTTACCACATAGATAACATTTTTTGATATAAGTATTTCATTTTAGACTATTTTAGTTTTATAATATTTATTGTATTTTGTTATGAATTATAGTTGATCATATTTTAAAATATCAACAGAAGAAAAATAAATAACATTTAAATATGTATGTGAAGTCGGCAATCAGCACTGGGCAAATCGCCCTTGCCCAAAGTAAAAGGCAGGCCGTGTCCTAGCACTGGGGACATACGGCCCTAGTACAAAGAACTATTTTAGTAATAGGTACAGGGAAGCCCTAACAATGTGTTTCTTAATATACTCCAAAAAAAAGGAGGTTTGCAGTTTGAACTTACGTTTGTCCGCAATTATCTCGCGTTTGGCAGAACCGATTTTGATGCGGTTTTAGAATGTATTTGTTGCACTCTGGAGAAGGTTTTCGTATACAACAAATGAATACTACGTGACGTCGTTGATATATTAGTTCAACTCGATAAATTTTTGTTGATGCGATTTATTTTGTTCGCAATATTTTAGTACACTTACGAGCAAAAATAACTAGTCTAATAAAGATAGCTTCATGGAACAAAAAATAGGTATATTCAAAATAGTTTTATTAATAAGTTATATTTAATAATTGAATATGCTTTAATATTCCTTTCTTTGACTTCACAT
The DNA here is from genome assembly GCA_946406115.1 of Apoda limacodes. NCBI lineage: Eukaryota > Metazoa > Arthropoda > Insecta > Lepidoptera > Limacodidae > Apoda > Apoda limacodes. The sequence goes on from OX291552.1 coordinate 25,216,581, forward strand.
GAGTTGTTTTTAGAAAATATTGGCATCTATTTAAGTTACTAGTTAAACGACTTCAAAAAACGAAGGAGATTCTCAATTAGTCGAAATCTTTTTTTTAGGGTTCCGTACCTCAAAAAGAAAAAAGGAATTGTCCGTCTGTCTGTCTATCTGTCTGTCTGTCTATCTGTCTGTCTGTCTATCTGTCTGTCTGTCTATCTGTCTGTCTGTCTATCTGTCTGTCTGTCTATCTGTCTGTCTGTCTGTCAAGACCCTTTTTTTCAGAAACGCGTAAAGGCATCACGTTGAAATTAATATCAAATACTTATATCTACGGCCCCTAGAAGCCGTAAAAAAATTAAGCGTCTAAGTGAACTTAGTAAAAAAATACGGCCATGTTTGACGCATATCATACAATCAATTCACGGCGCTGTTTGTTATGTCCAAAAATATTTATTATTTGTATATTATTTATATTTTTGCATTCACAAACAAATCCAAAACCTATCGGGTACTTTTCGTTGTCCAAGAAACATGAAATTTGACATAAAGCAAGTTCTTGCAACAAACAAAGCACCTCAAATATAGAAAAAAAAAACAAAATTTGTTGATTTGTAGATATTACACATTTGTAGATATTACACATTTGTAGATATTACACATTTGTAGATATTACACATTTGTAGATATTACACATTTGTAGATATTACACATTTGTAGATATTACACATTTGTAGATATTACACATTTGTAGATATTACACATTTGTAGATATTACACATTTGTAGATATTACACATTTGTAGATATTACACATTTGTAGATATTACACATTTGTAGATATTACACATTTGTAGATATTACACATTTGTAGATATTACACATTTGTAGATATTACACATTTGTAGATATTACACATTTGTAGATATTACACATTTGTAGATATTACACATTTGTAGATATTACACATTTGTAGATATTACACATTTGTAGATATTACACATTTGTTGATATTACACATTTGTAGATATTACACATTTGTAGATATTACACATTTGTAGATATTACACATTTGTAGATATTACACATTTGTAGATATTACACATTTGTAGATATTACACATTTGTAGATATTACACATTTGTAGATATTACACATTTGAAAAAAAATGTTGGTCTTTCCGTCAAGACCCTTTGACGCAAGAACGCGTGGAGGTATCAAGTTGAAATTAATATCAAATACCAAAGTCTATGGGTATCTATTGTAAACAATCAAGCTTAGTAAGTCAATGTGAAAAAAAAATATCCCCGATTTGGTCATTTTTATCGCATATTGTAACCTAATACAGATAAATCAAAACCTATAGTGTACTTCCCGTTGACCTAGGAGCCTTGATCTCATGATCAACTTGTAATAAGTTTGTACGAAACCCTTGGTGCGCAAGCCAGACTCGCACTTGACCGGTTTTTCGGAAAATTCTTTTTTTTTTTCTTTGAAAGGGTACGCTTCCCAGGTGGTCCCATGTTGATCAGGTCAGTATATAATGTGAGATCCTGGAGAAATTGAGGGAAATCTTCAAATTCTTATAGGCACACTTACAGCGATTTGGATTTTTATGATGAGTTGATGTTGATGAGTTATACTTACTTTACTTGCACGACACCAACTTCAAACTGTAATTTTGTCCAGATTTTTTGAAATAGTTATGTTTACCTTTTAAGTGCATCTTTTTGAAGAAAGTTCTTGGTTATGTTAAAAAGTTTTTTAGATTTTCTAATCATATTAAAAAAGAACAAAACAATACAAAACATAATACACACTGAGCAATACTTTAGGTGGTAAAATTCGAAGTAAAGATATATTCGAAACATTGTTACTACGAAATCATAGTGTTCGTTAAATTCAATGTTTTATTCAACATTCAATTCTGTTTATTTTCACTTCGCTAAATGAAATGAATCGTGATTGATCCGCTTCTACATTCATGAGCCCATTTATTTTCTGTACAATGAGAGAAAAACGTTTCTAGATCGTCCCTTTTTCTTTAAATAGAAACAAATTCTATAATTTGATCTTTGCTTTTATTTAAAAACAAAAAACATCGTTTGATTAATTTAATATTATATTATGAATTAAAGTGTTGTATGAATGGATTGGAACCCATGCCGTAACTTCTCTGTAATAGGTAGGATATCGCACCTTTATGACCCGTATAACCGTTGTGGACCGCCATTACCCATTCACTGAGGTCCCCCAATTCCAGAACACTCCTCTCTCGATCTCCAAGAGCATAGGGATCCTCGGTGTTGGAATCTCCCGCAATGAATTGCGACATCATTTGCAAGACAAAGTTAAGCTGGCGTCCAAAAAAACTTGGTGTACTCAATAGAGCGAAGCAGTACTTCGTCGCAAGTCCAGCCCAATATGGAATACTGCACGCGGCTACCAGCTTGGCTCGTTTGATTTGGTTCAACGACGGGCTGTCAGAATAATCGACGATTCCAAACTCACTAGACCTATAGCCCTTAAGCCTGAGGAGTGACTTTGCTTCCCTGTGCGTGTTCTATCGTTCGTATTTACAGTGGGATATGTTCTGAGGAATTGTTAGAAATGATGCCCACGGCTACTTTCTACCATCGCACCGCTAGCCATTGGCAGGGAATTCATTGCCACACTTTAGAGCCTAAATAGTTGCTTACAGTGCGGTTTCAGAAAAACTTCCTCCCGCGAACGCTTGGGTTGCGGAATGAGCCTACCAAGGTTTTCTCTAAAGACTCCAGCATGGGGTTCTTCAAGAAAGAAGTTATTAGATTTTTGAAAGGTCGGCCACGAGCGAGTGATCCCCCAGGTGTTGCAAGCGTCCATAGTCTACAGTCACCTATTACCATCAGGCGGACCGTAAGCTTGTTTGTCATATTAGTGCTATAAAAAAACTTCTACCACATATCGACCGGTGTTTTAATGTTGTATTAAATTTCATTATACAGCTCAAACAAGTGTTTTTTATATACCTACTAATAGTAGGTATAGTAGGCTACTATACACTTCATGTATTGGGGGTAGATAAAATTTAGTATTCAACTGCACATAATTAGGTATTAAATCACTCGTGTGATACTGTTATGAAACTCACTTGCGGCTTGTTCCATAAATCCACACACATGTTTTAATAGCCCTCATTATATGACAGTTGCATAAATAACTATTATTGATATTATATTATGAATTAAAACGTTAGGTATGAAAATGAAACACAGAACATAAAAATAAATAATATTTACAGGTTTCTCGCATTATTCGTATGTCTTCTTGAAGATTGCAAATGTAATTTTAAAGCAAAAAAAAACTTCGTTACTAAACCAATTTCATGTCAATAACAATATTCATTGCAAAGAAGTAGGTACCACTGTAGTGCGTGACACACAGACGTATAGACAATCCAATTGGAAACTTACATTATATATTACTACTAAAAACTTTAAATAAAACATACAAAATACAATTAAACAAAACCAAATTTGCTAAATTCAATTTTAATTTAAACATATATATAATTATCATATTCCAAAATGTCTTTTCTAGAAAGATAAATAGCGTTATATTCATAGACAAGAATTAATATGTTTTATCCACGCTAATCAGTAATTAAAATCCCATCAAAAACATAAATGTGAAATGAGAGCCAAGTTCAATATATGCCTTAGATGTTGACTTCAACGACAAAAGAAGTGAGATCTAAATGGCTGCCAAGTTCAGTGGTCAGTCCTGAAATTTATTTATAACAACATAAATTTTTTTTTTCTTATAACTTAGGATAATATATTGTAGCCTAAGGTCTGACTTGGCTCGTTCTCATATACGAATTATTATGTTCGATGGCTACTTTCGACCAGGAAGCCAAAGTTTCGGAATAATAAAATAAGATCCGACAAGTAACAGGTTTAGAACTTGCGAAGGCTATAATATAATTGGTATAAGAAACTAGCCAAGTCAGACCTTAGGCTACAATATATTATTCCAAGTTATAAGAAAAAATTCTAATTCTCAAACTCATTCAGAGTTAAGTTTAGATACCTACTTATAACTCTTATAACTATACTAAAATTATTATTATTTTTGATTTAAACTATTCCCTATACTATACGTACTTACTAAAAGAATTGTAATAATAATATAACCACAAATATATAAGTATTTTTCTTTTACCGCAACCTTATAGGTCAGATATCGAGAGACAACCGGACAGCAAAACAGTGCTAGCGTTTATGAGCGCGGCTGCGACTCGCTCGGACACTGTCAAGGTGTACCGAAATGCCTATTATTTAATTAATTATAAGTAATGATCTTACACCATTGATGTGCGCTAAATATTGAAACAATAATGAATACTAAATTTCAGTTAATGACGTTATAAATACGAAAGTCGATTATACTCTTAGTTATAAGTACTTAAGCGGAAATATTTAGATCAAATACAAATTAAGGGTGGTATTCAACTCATTATATATCACGTGAAAACCTTAAAATCCACATAAAGACCGGCTGTCATAAGTTTTGATTGCTGATTGCTGAACACTTAACTGTTTTTATAAGTTAAGTGTTCCTAATAGAAGCAAACCTTCAAGCGCCCGCGCGGCGTCAAATCGCCCGCGGTAACCCTATTTTCGGTTATAAATTCGTATGTTATCATCACTCATGTATGCCAATATTAGTAGCCTCTCATAGGTTCATAGTGAACTCAAAACAATAGATTCTTCCTTGCTGTGCGCCTTGCTTAATCAAAATTATATCTTTCGTTGTGCATGCTGCGTAGGTTTTTCAAAGTAAACGCGCGCCTGACGTCGTTGAAGATTCGCTTCGTAAAAGTGCGTTAATATAAATTTTTGTAGGTTTTCTGCCAAATTTTTTTTTTTTCTATCTAAAGGGAATGTGTTTAAGTACATTGCATTTGAATTTGAATTTGAATTTGAATTAAAAATTTACCAGTTTCTGATTTATTCCTTTGTATTCACCTAATTACCTATCTGCATGCCAAATTTGAACTTTCTAGGTCATCTGGAACTGGGTTAGAGTCTTGATCATTAGGTCAGTCAGTAATAAAAATGACGATTTTTGAACGTTAATATCTAAATAACCGTTTGAGATGTGCTTATGAAATTTGGAGCACATATGTATCTCGCAAGTCTCAATATATGAGCCAAACACACGTTTATGTGAAATAGTTTTTGAGTTATGAGGGGGTCAAAAGTGACTCGCCAGTTCTGTTACTTAAACTTGGCTTGACACGCTACCGCGTGTCTTGATAATGTTTCATTTAAAGTTAATACCAAAAACAAAATTTTTAGGTAGTGCAGTTTATCAAAATAAATTAAATTAAGCAAATCTTTTAGGAAATTTACCTTATTTACTACAGCGAGGTCTTTGTTCGTTGTCAAGGTGTTGGTTGCAGCCTAGTGGTGTTGGTGTCTGCCTCGCGTCCTGAGGGCGTATTATTTCGAGCCTGGCGTGTACTGAGTTTTGTTTTTAGTTTCTCAAGTACACAGTTTGGTTACGCCACTCACTTTTCAGTGTGGGAAACATTGTAAGTGTACGTAAAAAAATCGTATGTGAAGTCTTCAATTCGGACTGGGCCCACGTGATGCCCAACAGTGCCCAACAGTGCGTAGGACTTTTGGGGCTAGTAAGGAAAGAAATTCATAGATACACATTTAAATCGCTTATAGTTGTTGACAGTTGAAAGATTATTTTAAATATAAATACACGAATTGTGTCTGTTAATTGATAAACGTGGTGATTATAAAATATCATATCAGCTTTCGATAGCCACTTATAAACATAGGGCTTCTCCTGAAAATTAAATCGACGTCCTGCGACTTAAAATAGATTTTGAGTTTTCCGAATTGCAGTAGCGCACAATATGTGATAAAAGACCGTATTTTAGGTATATTTTTTACATAAGATGCCCGTAGACTAAAGTCTTGACTAAACATCTTGACAGACAGTTTTTTTTGAAATGTGTTATAACCACAAATTAACAAAATTCTGATTTTTTCCCTATATTTGTGATGTAAGGACCTTGCTTTTAATTTGTTTGTGAATGCCAAATTATGCGACAAAAATGGCCGTATTTCGGATGTATTTTTTACTGAGTTGACGTAGAAGCTTGTTTCTTTTTATGGCTTCAAGGGACCGGAGACCTTAGTATTTGATATAAATTTCAACGCGATGCCTTTACGCGTTCCTGAGAAACAGGGTCTTGACAGATAGACATACAGACAGACAGACAGTCAGACAGACAGACAGACGGACGGACGGACAACTTTTTCCTTCTGAGGTAGAGGTTAAAACATATCGAGATCTACGACATGTAAACTAAATTTGATAGGATTATTTAGGATTTATGTAATTAATATGATTAATTTTTTATATCATAACATTCCCTTTTCTATATTTTGTGTAAATCTGTGACCCACTTCAGTCGTTATACGCCCCACTATAGGGGCACAAGTTTCTCCTTTAAGAAGGAGGCTTAGGCCATAGTACCCAATGCTAGCCTAGTGCGGAAGGACGTTGTTGAACTAGTAGCCACTTGAATGCCAGAGTTATCAAGCCGCCCCTAAGGCCTCTGACTTAGCTTAACGACTGCTGTCATATGACATTTAGCAATAACCACCTTTAACAATTAATAGTAAAAAAATACCATTTAAGGCAAAATGTAGGCAGGTACCCATATTGTTGCTTTCACATTTTTCGTTACTTTCTTTAACCAGCTCTCTAGCAACATTGGTAAAGTTAAAATAAGGCGATAACTTCTAAACGTGACTCTTGTGTAAAAGAAATCGCTTTGCTAATAAGTATTTTAAGTGCTGTTTATATTCCAAGCATGGCCATTACTTTTTCTGTGCAAATTTTTTTTAATGCAATTTTATTTTTAATAAAGTGCTTTTTATTATTTCATTTATTGTTTATGTTATTTTTATATGTTTAGTGACGAGTAGGCTACGCTTCGGTAATGAAGGTTAAAAGTTTGAGCTTTGATTCCCGAACATGTCAAAAAGAGTAGTTCTAAGTGCTAAGTGCTCTCAGTCATGGTTTGTGCTTGAAAAGTAGCGAGAATTGAGATAGAAATATCTTCTGTTAAAACGAAGATGCCGCCTGACCTACCCGCCTGGTAACAATGGTCAAAAAATATATGACTAGTTAAAAGCATTAATTTCTGGGGTTTGCGATATCTGGTAATACATAAAAAAATAAAAAAATCGACAAGTGCGAGTTGGACATGGTTCCGCCCTTTATAGGATTCTTAAACATTTTCTTTCACTACGCAAAAACTGTTGATTTTTTAAGTGATGAAATTTAACATGCTATTATAAGACCATAAGTGGGGCCAGTTTAACGGATCCACGTTAAATCAAGGGTCACGGGTCTATTATTTACAAACACATTTCCATCCATGTTAATTGTATTAAATAACAAATTATTGCTAAGTAAACGCCTAAGGTGTTCCAAATCTTAAATAATGAGCTATAAAACAAATAATGTAAACTTCTCATAGGTATTTCCTGTAATAAATTAGTTAAGAGCAATATCCTGTATTAATTTTAAATTTAAGGCTCAGTAGTAGCTCGGATATTAGCGAATATTTCAAAAGTATAGCATAGTTTCAAAACCTTGTCCAAGAAACCTGACAATGATTTTGATTTTTCTTTAAATATCCAATTCAATATTTATTTGCTTTATTAATTTTCATTGTTAATTTATTTTTATACTTTTCTGAACTGATAAGTTTTTTTACACCTATCGAAATGAACAATAAAAATGGAAATACATATTCGAGTGTATTGTTTCTCCTCAAAGAACTAGCACCTCATTTAATAATTTCTTTCTTGGACAAAGTTCGCTATTTTGAACTCAAAGTTTCATTTAATTTAAACATATTTTTCGTTTATAATATAAAATATATTGACAACTCGATACCAGCGACACCTATCGGATCCATATTTTGATAACTCGATCACAACGACACCTATCGAAACCATATTTTGATAACTCGATCACAGAGTCACTTATCGGATTCATATTTTTATAACTCGATTACAGCGTCACCTATCGCATTCATATTTTGCGATAATTTTTGACGGCGTATGTCAGTTATTTTAGCCTATTTATATCTTGACCCCCACGCATCATATCGGAATTCTCAAATTTTTCTTTTCTGAAATCCTACAAACATTTTAAAAAAAGAGCCAAATTTGTCCAGCCTTTCTTCTATTCCAAATATTAAAACGACTGTAGCATGAAGATAGGTCACATGTGTAACATATGTCACGTTATGCTTATTCAGTAAGTTAAAATTAGTAGTTTTATAAAGTTTTTATAATCCTTCAATATACTATCGTCAACGAGAGAAGTTTCCTTTGTCTTAATATATCTCCACATCCAGGGCACCTAGTTCCCACTCTTAAGGACCACGAGCATGCTTTGTCAAAAACCAGCTGTTCCTAGCGATTCCATCCTTTCCAACTCCTTTCAAATGTGGGGACACGCTGCAATGTTCCGTCGCTCGTCGGTGCCCCGTGCGGTGACCCTAGTGGGCCTAGATATACATATTTATATGCAAACTAGCTGGCCCGGCAGACTTTGTTCTGCCTGTAAAGTTGATGTGCCATCTGTTACAACAAAGGGCAGGTAGGTAGGTATTAACCACGGCTGCACTCGCGTGGACTTCTATTAGATACCTAGCTGACCCGGCGAACGTGGTTTTTTAAACAACTACCACACCAACCTATAGTGAAAGGGTTGTACTAATTCAGAAACCTTCCCCGGCATGTGCATAACAACTTACCAAAATTTCATTAAAATCGGTTAACCATTATTTCGCAAGTCCGACTCGCACTTGACCGTTTTTGTCTTTCATAAAAACCTTGCCCTAACACTAAAAAACCCAACAAAAAAAAATTACACGAATTGGTCCAGCCGTCTTCGAGTTCTCCTTATTGCGCGAGTCCGACTCCGACTTGAACGTTTTTTTTTTTCATAAGAACAAACACAACAGAAAAAAAAAAAACGAAATTCACGCGTGATGGCGTGACCAAGGGAAATAAGGATTCATTTTTATGTATCTAGATAGCGAAACCGGCAAACGTTATTTCAACTCGCACTTGACTGTTTTCTTATGCATGTAATCGTCTTGGTTATAGACATAACAAAGTAATAGGTTTACTTAGTTTTATCGTAATCGGATAAACGGTATGGCTACGCGTAGAATACGAACAAACAAACAAATATTGATTTTTACATTATGGCGGTTTGTGATAATTTGTTCCGAGATAGAATAAATTTTTTAGTTAGTTATACGTTTTAAAAAGTTAACTGCTTTGTTAATTTAGGTGAACAAATAGTGTCACAGTGTCACTATAAAAGAAATATATATGAAAGATAATAATTAGACTTTATTTTTAATGGGTGAATGTGAAATTATTAGCTTTATCAGCATAGAAGATAGTATAGATTATAAGACATCTTAAACATAACTATTCTTGTAGTTGATACTTTCTTTGCCCTTAAGCTTACTTTTAAGCACTAACACTGAAGTAGGTAAGTACTAAATTGATCGAGAATATTCGTACATATTACTTGGTTTTTTTATATATTATTTTGAAATCACGTTAATTATAACCGCAAATATCACAGTCTTCAAAATCAAACTAGAAAAACCGTGAAAAACAAACCATTAAACTGACTATAAACTAAAAAAAATCATTTTTTAGGGAAACAGACATGCTTTCTTTTTTTTTATACTACTAAGGTGGCAAACAAACACACGGTCTGCCTTATGCTAAGCGGTCACCGTGACCTATGGACACTTGTAACACCAGGGGTATCACTCGCGCGTTGCCGACCCTTTATCAAGAATTTCTTTAATATGGGTCCAGATATACCTTAATTTGACAGTTTTATAATCCTAATAATGCGTAACTAATAAATTTATGAAAGTTGGTTTGTTTCTTATTTCTTAGCGTCGGTATGGAGCTATTAATCGAGCTATTTTATAGCACAGAGATTGTTGAAGATACGAAGAAGGCCACAGCCTCATCCCGGAAACGTTCTTACTACTATAATCAAGGAAAATCCTACGCTGCTAACCGAATTTATTACAGCTGCGGGTAGAAGCTAATTGTAGGTATATTATAGATAACATAGAAAAAATTATCATTAAAGTAAAAAAAAAATATAATAAATACTTCAAATTACCTGACAAAATAATGGTTCAACTCCTTAATTAGTTCCCTGAGGAAATTCACTTTCACTGAACTTACCCAATAATTTTAGTTAATTATTGACTTGTTGCCGGTTAGACTGGAGAGTTATCAATGGTTACAAATTAATTTCCCCTTAAAAAAACAATAGACAGCTTCAAGGTTATTAATTTCTTTGATTTCATTATGACTTAAATTTTAATGTTATTTGATATTATATTAACCAATAACAAACAAGCTTAGAATAACAACTACGATCTCTTCCACCTGTGTTTGTGCGGACAATTTGTGTTAATCCAGGATATAAGCTAGCTTCGTTACAAATGTCATCCATATTCGTCCAGCTAGTGTAGCACCATGGATTCACAAACACACGAACTTTCGCATTTATTATATTAGTGAGAGTGTAATTTACTTTTTATTTATGGTACAATTGATTGATCTCTCTTTAGTGAAACCCGTTTAAATTATTAATAAGGTTCTTGTAATGGAGTAAATCCCTTAGGAAATCTACTTAATTTAGCAGACATCAGTTCTTGTACTTAGTTTCAGACCTCAAAATAATTAAAATACAATTCGTATTCTCACAGGACCCCCGGCTTAACCCAATTTTAATTTCGATTGTGCATGCTTGTTTTTTACACGTAAGATATAATTAAAGAGGTGACTTTCGAGCTATTAAGAGCATCAGGTTTTTGTTATTCGATTTCGAGAGATCAAAATCTTTGCAATCCTTCGTAATGTACAATTTTCTGCTTGATAAGGTTCCGCGGCCGAATAGCAAAAATAAAACCCTTATAATTTCATATTGTCCATTCGTCCATCGCTATGTCTCAACTTTATTTTTCTGGCGTATTTACATTGATTCCTTTAAAATTTCGGCTCAGTATGAACCACTATTCAATTTCATTATAAAATTGTGAAAAAATGTGTTTAAACTTTTTAAGTTAAAACATTACGTGTGGGAATTTTTATAACCTTCCACCAAGGTGGCAAACAAGCTAACGGTCCACCTATCTCTTGTAAAACCACAAAGAATAAGTTGCATTAGTTGCCAACCCTCTAAAATCTAATAACTTCCTTCTTGATGTATTCCCTTCCAGTCCCTGTAGTTCATTGTAGTCCCTAGGTGAAATAAAAACCTTGGTAGGGAGCTCATGCCACAACTTCCTATCAAAGTGCACTGTATGTGACGTAAAAATTTATAAACAATAGTTCCATTATTAAAGGTTTCGAGGTGTAAGGATGAATGAGGGGTATGATTGGGTATGTCTTTAGAAATATCTAATAGGTTTTCTATCTAATCTTTTGTTATATAATTTGAGATGTTTGAGACTTGGCTGGCAGCTCTATGGCTTTGTTGGTAGAAGTGCTGTCTCCAAATTGAGAGAGGAGCGTGGGTTCTATTCCCGCACAAGATAAACATTCATGTGATGAACATTTTTGTTTTGTATTGAGTCTGGAGGTTTTCTTTGTATGATAAGTATGTATTTAAAAAAAGTATAGTAAGTATTTGTATCCGTTATCTAATTTCCATAGTACAAGCTCTGCTTAGCTTGGGCCTGGATGGCGCTGTGTACAATGTACAGAAATATTTATTTGCTAAGAAGAGGATACAGCAATCCCCATTAAAATTTCCTGAAACAAATATTTCCCTTAGGAAATTTACTGCAATTATAGGTAGCGGTATTAATTAATAACCTAGTCTTTTGAGAGTTGTTTAATTAAAATTAACAACTTCACTTTGTTTTATCAATAGACGAGTTCAAAGGCCTTTTAAACTTAATCACATTGATCTACATTGTGAATATAATTTTCATGTTATGTTTTATTATTTGTTTTCGTTACTAAGTTGCTAACTTATTTTGCTTAGGGAAAGTGCTCCTCCTAAATGGCAAGTCAAGACAAATATACTTTATTGCTCTGACTTACAGAGCTATTGGTACTATAAACAATATTAAGTTAGTGTTCAATAGGCGAGTTCTACCAGATAACCAATATCGTTTTTGAACAAACTTGGTAAGACAACTACAGGATGTGCAAAGTTTATGTCGAATATCGTGGACAAAGCTGAAAAACTTATAATGGAAGATGCTTATTTAAAAAAGAAATAATTTTTTGCATTAGTTGATGTATCAGATTCCATAATTTTAAGGATTATTCACGATCGCATTGGTATGACTAAAGTCAGTCCAAGATGAGTGCCAAGAATGCTTACGCCTCTGCAAAAGAAGCAATGAGTTAAGGCGTTTAAGGAGTTTTTAAAGTAAAGATTGGTGACGAACATACGCCGATTTTGAAAAGAATTATTACTGAAAATAAAAATTAGGTTCATCACTATGGGCCTGAGTCTAAAGTCTAAAGTTACGATGGATGCCGAACACAAACTCAAACAAAATTTTGGTGGCAGTGCTTGACATTAAATTTGGGGACACCAGACGTTAGAATATATCTATATACTCTTCACTGCACTCATCACTGTCACATGAAGTTGTTTATTCGTGTAAAAATAATTTTAAACAAGTATGACAGCAGTTTTGTGTATCTCGTGAAAAAACACGAAACGTGATATATTTATTGATCAAGCGGCTAAATCAAAGACTAATATATACTAGGAAATTAACGTTAGCGCAGTCTTGTTTTGAAGTAGGATGTTACTGTTAACACATAAACAAACATACATACATACCTAGGTAGTTTTACGTTGCTAAACGCCGTCTTTAAAAATTAGAGTGGTAGTAAAAAAAGACATGAATATAATTTTAAGAAGGATTAATACTTTTTTTTTAAGTGAAAACTTCTTTAGCGGCGTTGTGCACTTTTTTTGGTATGGGTAAAAAATGATAAACTCACGTCAGGTCACGTGTCCTAATCGTGGAAATTCGTAAGACGGAAACCGTAATGCCACGCCTATTATAATTTTTATTTTTTTTCTATTATATGTGTTTTTTCGTGCCTTACCGCTTACATATTTTGATGGCTTAACGTCCCGTCCGCCCCTTTTTTTTTTTTGAAGTGAAAACTTCTTTAGCGGTGTTGTGCACTTTTTTTGGTATGGATAAAAATGATAAACTCGCGTCAGGTCACGTGTCCTAATCGTGGAAATTCGTAAGACGGAAACCGTAATGCCACGCCTATTATAACTTTTATTTTTAGTATTCGCGATTATGAGTAGTACAGGGAGGTTGGATGTCAAATATACTACGTCAAAAAAGTAAATAAACAAACATTATTATTTCTTGACAATGTCAAAGACATGTCTTGTGACATATTTGAGTGTTAAGCGCGAATCGTGTGTAAAGGTTTTCACTTCTGCCGGCGCTCCCGGAGTGCAACTCGTTTTTTTTTATACCACTAAGGTGGCAAACAAGCATACGATCCGGCCCGCGGTCACCCTGGACTATGGACGCTTGTAACACTAGGGGTATCACAAAGGGCGCGCGTTGCCGAACTTTTGATGAAGGTCACAATCGTAGTGATCAACACAGGTCAATATTGGAAACTAAGAAACACCTTGAACATACCGGCTGTATTACTAATACTGCCCATTTCATATTATTCTAGCTTTTGACCGTGACTATGCCCGCGCTCAATATATATATGTAATAATGCTCAATATAAATGCGAAAGTGTCTCCGTCTATCTGTTTGCTACCTTTTCATGACTAAACCGCTAAACCGATTTCGATGAAATTTGGCAAGGTGATAGCTTGCACTTTCGGAAATATTATTTACTAATATAATAATAATATAATCAACGAGTTTCCGTAGATATCTCATGCCGATAACCAAATATAGGGCGGGTGAAAAGCGGCAAAATCTAGTGCTAAATATTGATAAAATATCAGTAGTAAATAAACATCTCATGCGCGAATGTTTAATCTTACGTTACTGCCTCACTTTATAGCAAATTTATGTACTACGGTAATACTAAATCAAAAGAGCCGAAATAATACATGACGAACAAAAAACAGAAAGAAGTCTTATTAAATCTAAAACAAAATTAGTGTTTGCACAGTCACATGAGATGGAAAAGGGTCACTTAGTCAACAGCTCGTGAAAATTGAAGAACCATATAGAAAGATCTTATAAGAATGTATTCTTCAGATCCACATCTGTTAACTTAAGGCGTGGTACAAGTAACAAGTGATAAATTTATTTTCAAATTTAACTCAAATAAGATAGGTTAATTAAAATAATATATTATTCAAAAAATGCAGTTGTCACAGGATTTAAGTAGCCCAGACCTTTTTGTTTCGAAATCCAAGGATGAGGAATATAGGTACCTAACAGTAGATACTATACGGTGGATACGTCGTTAAGAAGCCCACGGAGAAAACCTAAGCCGCTCAAGTGCAAATCGACGCAAGCGCCAAAGCTCGTTCGAAATATCGCTATCTCTGCCGACGCGTGCGGGGGTGCGGGGGTGCGGGGGTGCGGGCGGAGAGCATACCTTGCGCCGAGAGTTATGTGAACTGCAGTACCGCGTACCTTACCTACAAATGTTTATTATTTATTATTGGTTTAGTTAAGTGGGTTGGGCCGTTTACCTGAGAGCTTTAAAAATTTGCAAATAGGTACCTGTTCTGACTGATTCCTAGACGCAGCTAACTAGTAATGCGGTTTTTTTTAATAATATTGCCTAGTAATTAGATTAGGTACTTACTAAGTGACACTAAACAAAAATACCTACTACATCATATATCTTTCATACCTTACCTAGGGTTGATGATCTAGGGTATTAGTAGAGATCGTTCAATTGTTCTACTTTGAACTGTCTGTGAATCGAACACCACTCAAAAAGACAAACATAATTACATATAATTTTATAATCCATACTAATATTATAAATGCGAAATTAACTCTGTCTGTCTGTCTGTTACATATTCACGCTTAAGCCGCTAAACCAATAAAGATAAAATTTAGTATGGACATAGGCTACTTTACAAAGGTCAAGTGTTAGTCAGTTTTTTCCATAATTGAGCAGTTCTTAATTATGAAAAAAAAACCCGACTCACACTTGAAATCCTACACCGATAACCCAGTTTAAGGCTGGTGAAACCGCTGGCAAAAGGTTGTAGTATATAACCCAATAACCTACGAGCGCTTACCTCCCTGCCGCTACCGCGCCGCTGCCGTTGTCGACGTCCGCCCCGTGCGAGCAGAGACAGCTATTAAGGGTGTAAGGATCATCGTGACGAAAACTGAAACCATAGGTTTAGTACATGGTTCTACCCTACCCTACCCTATAGTGTTGGAATTTTATGTCGGTCTTTTCATGATTGATTGATGATTTTTATGATTTTTTTTGGCGTTTTTTTTACTGATAATGTCTATTACTGTGTATCACAACCCCATTTTAACTAAAACAGTAATAAAAAACAATAAGTTTGTTATTTTCCCCTGAAACTGCAATGTAAATCAAATTAAAAATCAGCTGTTAGGTACCCTTAAAATAAATTATTGAGTAAGGTTAACGTACCTACACAACAGCACACAATAGGCACAAGCTCACACCACAAAGCAGTAGGCATCGATGGGCGGCTATACCTACATTCTGTGTCCGCGCGCACGTTAGTAACACGCGTTGCAATACATTGCGCGGTTTCACACGATACATAAATGACAAAAACTCTAATTTACCAATCCCGAGATAATCCTTTTTTGTATTTTTTTTTTATAAACTGCAAATGCTACTTTTTGCCAAGGTTGTTGTCACGGTGTGACTTACATGTGTATAGCTGTTCAAAATTTGTGAGAAATTCGAAGGTGTGCGTGAATACCAAAAATGATGAATTTTACTTGTTTTTTTTTTTATTTTTTTTGACATATTGTAACTTGACAATATAAGCTGTGGTTCTACTATAATAACTTAGTTTTATTATTTAGTTTTTAGGGTTCCGTACCTGAAAAGGAATTAGGAACCCTATTACTAAGGCTTCGCTGTCCGTCCGTCTGTCACCAGGCTGTATCTCATGAACCGTTATAGTCAGACAGTTGAAATTATCACAGAAGATGTGTTTCTGTTGCAGCTATAACAACAAATACTAAAAAACAGAAAAAAAAATATTTAAGGGGGCTCCCATACAACATACGTTTTTTTTGCTCGTTTCGTTTGTAGATAGTGGTACGGAAGCCTTCGGAAGAGTCCGACTCGCACTTGGCCGATTTTTAATACAAAACAAATATAGGCAGAAAATACGTCGTTAACTGCGTAAAAACGCACGAAATGTAATCACATATATTTTTAAGTTGGTAAATATTTTGAAAAATATTTGAACAGGACCCTAGGTTAATACTGTCTTTATACGAATAGTAGCATATATGCATTGAAATATTTTCAAATTTAAAATTTATATTGGTATTAGGTTTGTATGTGAAATTCATTGTTCGCCGCCTTCTTAATACATTACTTTAAATTCGCATATCAAATTGCATACTATGTATGTTTAGATTGCTGTAGGAGTTTGTAACAATAATAACTATTTTAATGATGCAAATTTATACTTAACATACCAATGTAAAGAGGAGACACGGCCAAGACATAACCAACGTCATCCGAAATCAATTTCATTGTTATTTAGGTCAGGATTTTATTACTATACTGCAATTTATACAGGTTTTCGTTTAAATCGCTATAGGCCACAAATTAAACCAAACGCGTATTCTATGAACCGAAAAATTAATTCCGACCCTTTTTTCTAGAGCAGATACTTAATACATATTGTATGAGCTTTATTATGATTATATTAAAAGTACGTAAGCTTTTACACACTTATATAATTAATTACTGTGACACTGATATGAATTTTTTTCTTCAAAAGGTTAAGTGTAGCGACTTTGCAAAAGGCCTCCAAATATATATTTCACTACATTATTTTTATTATTAGATATTTCAAAAGAACAATGTTAATATATGTAGGTTCATATCTATATGATCTTTTTATTTCAATTTTATTTAAAATTATCTTAGTATTTAATGAATCGATCAATAAACAAAGAAATAAATACCTTAATAAGCAAAATTTCACTTACATACTTCTGCAGGGATTTTATTGTAAAAACGGATACATTGTCCTTTAAATATCTTTTGGGTCAAAAAAAGTTAGTGTTTATTTCGAGTATTAAGATTATGTATATCGCTATGTTTTTTGAAACAATAATTTTTTTTACTTAAATAAATAAATTCTCGAATATTATACTGAAATAATGAGTTTATATTGTAAAATGTTTGAACAGCTCTTTTCTGAGCCTCGATTACGTAAGTTGTTGCTAACAATTCTCGATAGAAATAAGATATACATTGCAGTTTCTCGAGAATCGATGAATTTTATGCGTTATTTCAAATGCGCCATGTATATCTTATTTCTATGGATTTCAAACGAGAATTGTTAGCAATCTTTTTGCGGAATTGAGCCGGTGGTGAATAAACATTGTTTTAATATCAGCTAAATGTCCTTATAGGAAAATACTTCAGGACATTACGCTATTGAAGTAGCTGAAGTATACTATCCAGGCAGTAGCTGCGTCCGTAAGTTGAAAAATCTTTTTGAAAAAGCCTACTCGCCAATCTAGCCAAATCGTCTCAGG
Source organism: Apoda limacodes (assembly GCA_946406115.1). NCBI lineage: Eukaryota > Metazoa > Arthropoda > Insecta > Lepidoptera > Limacodidae > Apoda > Apoda limacodes. Next base: position 25,234,403 of record OX291552.1, read on the forward strand.
CAACAGTGTACGGGACCATTTCGGTTTTAAAGTGAGAGAATGAATTCTTTGCTGATGGCGAGTGGTGCGATGGTAGAAGAAGCCGTATCATTTCGAACAATTTCTCAGAACATATCCTATTGTACAAGTGGTAGAACACACTCAGGCAAAGTCTCCCTTCACTAGTTTCTAAGCATACCTAGTATTTTTTAGTGTTCTATGTTTAAAACCTACATGCTTTTTGTTAAGATTTTTGACAAAACATTAAGGTAAATTATTTTTAAGAATTAAAGTTGTTTGTTGTACAATTTATTAAAATTAAAATTAATATTTTATCCAAAAGAAACAGTCTTTTGTATGAATTATACATTTAATTCATTATCATATTATTTTTTAGCACAAAAATTAAAATTGTTAATGTCGAAGTCTTGCAGGAAAATTAATAGTGCATGGTACTATAAACACTGTTTGATTGAAAATTATCTCTATCAAACAATACGTTATATCGTTGAAAGTAAACTACAAATCCCTTGTTTTCAAGCAACCAATCTATCAAAAGTTTTAAATAAGAAAAAATAAAAAATGTAAGCTTGTAATATAATAAAAACTGATTAAGTAGAAACTTGACGTTTTTCCTATACAAACGTTAACCCCCAAATGAACTCTCCAATCTTTTATATAACGCAATAAAAATCAAATATACAATAGACATAACATTAACTTATAATTATAAAAGAAGAAAGAAAAAAACAGTTAACTCAAAATAATAATCTAGATACAAATACTTTAATAATCATTAAGAAGAACAAATAAGTACGCCCTTGTGCATATTTGAAAGCTTCAGTAGGAAATGTGTTTAGTGGCATCACAAGGATGTGTTTACTAATGTAATATAGGAAATTGAATTTTAAAGGGATTATACACGTAATGTCTACTTTGTGGTAAAACATAATTTCGTGCCTATCTCGAACTTTGACCACAAAAAGGTTTTACTTAGATCCAGGGACATACCTAGATTAAAGATAATTAGATTTAATAAAATAATTATGGTTTGTTTGTATTATGTGCTATTGCCCCTAGTCCACTTACGTTGTTGGGTGGACCACAGGCATTCTTTTCTATATTCTACCATATAGATTATCTACTTTTACCGTAAATCACTAAGCAATGTCCCTTTTTCCTTGTTTTGACTACTTGTAGGTAGGTCATTGGACGGTCACCGAAGAAAAAAAGCAAAAAAAAGAAAAAGAATCTGAAAAAATATAGAAAAAACGGTACAGGTACAGATAATCGTACCTGCCCTCTTCTTTCCCGATATCTTAGACTTTTTGCACCGTATTACCCCTGACCCCCCCACCTGAGTGACCGTTGGCTTGTTTGCCACCTTAGTGATATAAAATAATGTACTTAAATTTCTTACTTAAATTTTCTTACTTACCAAGTGTATTGTGGATTTCATTTTCTGTCGACGTTTTGTTTCGTATTTTGTATAATTATGGATTTTTTTTCAATTGCCTCAACAACAGTATTTTGTATATACTTGCAACCATAGAAACGGATGCGTCACTCACTGTCAGCAATAACAATATTATTGTTAATCAAACAATCATTTGCTATTCAACAAAACCTGACACGAATTGAACTGGAACCTGGTACAATATGCTCTATAATATGCAAGATGGTCACAGAAAATACTCACTGAAGATTTGAACACTTCATATTGCTATTTGTTGATACGTCAACGGAATTTGCATGTTTGAGGTGTACCTTCAAGAAATTTATATTTTAAAATTTATTCATCATATCGGCCCTTTGATTTGAATTGGACATGATAGACATTTTCCTCACCAACCTCCAACTTTCTCCACAGCGTGCGACTTTTTGCTGTTAAAATTTATTACGAATTCTAAATTTTTTTTTTTTTTTTAAATGTTTAGTTTTTAGATTAGTGTTTTAGTTTTTGTTCTATTTAAATTATTTTATAAGAATACTTTTAAAAGGTTTAAATGGATGCCGGTGTACAAGTGCAGTCACAAATCGAATATCTGACATGTATGTACTGTACTAATGGCAGAACTTTTAAGGGTCGAAGAGGTCTTAAAATTCATCTTTCTCATGCACATAATAATCGTTTACAGAACACACAACCTTGTATAAATTTAGATTCTACACAGTGACATATTGCCGTTGGAAGCCACCTTTCGACAAATTTTCAATCTCTTTTAGTCAAGCTATACCTTAACATACCTTTAATTAAAAGAATACCTAGGGGAGCGATAATTAGTCTTGCAAAATCTCTGTCTATTATTTTAGGAAATTGTTTAGAAAACACAGAAGCTAATTGGAAAAGTTTTTTCACCTTCGCTTACTCACACTTACATATTAGTAAATCAAATAAAACAAAATTACATCATTATTGAAAGAAAACTGTAATAATCCTATTCTTCTAAAAAACTTAGAAGATGGTTATATAAGAAATAGGAAAACTTTCGACTTCAAAAATAAAATAGAAAATAAAGTTATGGATGGAGATTTAAAAAATGCTGCTAGACTGTTATTTTCAAATGATTCCTTTGCTCCTTTTTCTTCTGAGACACTTGAAGAGCTTCGTAACAAGCATCCCTCACCTCAACCTTCTGACTCCATACTTTTAGACCCTTTTATTGATAATAACTTACGTATTACAATTACAGCACAGGATACCCAGCAGCTATTATGTCATTTCCAAATGGTTCTGCTGAAAGCATCGATGGTATCACGCCTCAACACTTAAAAGATTTGGTGAGTGTTTCTGCTGGTGATAGGGAACTTTTGGATGACATTACAAATTTGGTTAACTTTATGTTGTCAGGTAAAGTAAACAATGAAATTATACATCTTCTTTATGGTGCAAAGTTGTGTGCTTTTAAGAAAAAGGATGGCGGAATACGCTTTATAGCTATAGGAAACACTTTTCGCCGTTTGACTTCCAAATTGGCTTGCAATCACTCAGCTTCTAAATTAATAAAAAAATTCCAACCTGTACAACTTGGTTTTGGTAGTAAAGGTGGTAGCGAAGTTGCAGTACATTTAACTCGCTCATTTCTTTTTGAAAAAAATCCAGATGTGTTATTGAAGGTTGACGTGAGAAATGCCTTTGAACTTTGAAATGAACTCTTTAAATAGAAAAGTACTGCTAAATGAAGTTGCTGTTCACATTCCTGAATTATACCCATATATAATGCAATGTTACGGGTATACCTCTAATCTATCATACGGAGAAAGTAATGTTGAGTCTTCCGTCGGTGTTCAACAGAGTGATCCACTTGGACCCGCACTTTTCAGTTTAGCCATCCATCCCATTATATCAAGTTTAAATTCTAGTCTTAATATTTGGTACCTAGATGACGGAACCTTGGCAGGAAATTTTTATGATGTCAAACAAGATTTTCTTACAATTATTCATAATTTTTAAAATATTGGACTTAATCTCAATTTTTCTAAATGTGAACTTTTTTTTTCGGAAAATACAATTAGTGAAGAGAAAATTAGTTTTATTAATGACTTAAATGTTTTTGCTCCAGAGATTAAAATTGTAACCAAGGAATCCACATTTTCTACTAGGATCTCCTTTATTTTCAGAAAGTATAGAAGTATTTTTAGAAACAAAACTCAAGAACTTTGAGGAACATTCTCAGAAATTAAAGTTATTAAATTCTCAAATTGCATATACAATTCTAAAATATTGTTTATTTGTTCCAAAATTTTCATATTTGTTACGTACCAGTCCAATGTGGCAGTTCACAGAATTTTTGGATAAGTTTGATACCTGCCTAAAAAATACAACAGAACAAATTCTAAATTTATCTTTTTCCTCTTTTTCTTGGGTTCAAGCTTCTTTACCGATTTGTCTGGCCGGAATCGGTTTTAGAAAAATTTCCAGTATGGCTTTACCAGCTTTTCTTTCTTCTGCTAACAGCTCTTTAGCACTTAGTAAACAAGTTCTACACAAAGATGATGTTAATATACCAATTTTGCCAGAAGCTACAGAGGCCTGGAAGACTCTCTGTCCCAGCGGGGCTGTACCAAAGGAATTAAACCAACAAAAACTTTGGGATACTCCGTTGGTTCAGAGAGTTTTTCAAAATCTAATTCACAATTCATCCTGTGAACGTGAACATGCACGCCTTCTTGCTGTTTCAGACAAAGAAGCTAGCCACTGGCTTCACGCTTTACCATCAACTTCTTTCAGTACAATGTTAGATAACGAAAGCTTCAGAGTCGTAATCGGTCTTCGTCTCGGTATAATTGTTTGCCTCCCACACACCTGCATTTATGGCAGTGTCGTCGACGAGTTTGGATTACACGGACTTTCTTGCAAAAAAAGTGGAGGCAGAATACCACGCCACTTTTCCCTAAATGATATCATCGAAAGATCTCTTGCCACTTGTAACGTCCCTTGTAGTCTTGAACCAGCTGGAATTTCACGGGATGATGGCAAGAGACCTGATGGCATAACGCTTGTGCCCTGGGAGAGGGGTAGGGCTTTAGTGTGGGACGCTACATGCGTAAATACTCTAGCCTCCTCTTATCTTGGACGCACAGCGTCAAAAGCCGGGGTGGCGGCGGAATCTGCGGAGGATCGTAAGCGGCAGAAGTACAAATCTATTCTTAAAGACTATTCCATTTTAGATATCAATTTTTAAACCTGTAAATGCTATAATATATTTTTAATTACATGAAAAATATATTTTTAGGCTCGGAAAGGCTCACTTTGTCCTTTAAAATCTGATTAAATCTGCGTGGAAAAGCCTACTTTAGTCGCTTGCGCGCAAAAGTTTTTTTTTTAATTCTACAAAAACAAACATAATGAAACCACCCGAAATGCGATTCGTCCTTATTACTTTATACATTTAAATAAAATGATCCGTTAATAACACTTCAGTTTATTTTTTAATACTATTGCATTAAGGATAATGTTTTGTTTAATGTTATTTAATAGATAATTTATTGTAGTTTGTTAAATTATTAAATACAACAAGAATAAATAAGTTTCAAGTATAATTTTTGTAAGAATTTTAAAATTGGCATGTTGCGAATTCGGAACGCACATTAAAAAAGAAAAAAGAAAAGAAACATTAATTTAGAATTATGTAGTAGATATTGGTTGTTTTTAACATTAAACATATTTCTTTTACTAAATAAACTCAAATTCAATTTAAAAACATTATTCACTCCACCAGAAAATTAGGTAAGTACCTCTGAGCCGATTTGTTGACTACATGCAGACATTTGTTGACTACATGCAGACATTTGTTGACTACATGCAGACATTTGTTGACTACATGCAGACATTTGTTGACTACATGCAGACATTTGTTGACTACATGCAGACATTTGTTGACTACATGCAGACATTTGTTGACTACATGCAGACATTTGTTGACTACATGCAGACATTTGTTGACTACATGCAGACATTTGTTGACTACATGCAGACATACAAAAGGCGCTCAACCTACTTTAGAGTCCTATAATGTTATTATCATGTTATCAATACTTCATTAATCTATTTAAAATAAGTATATTTATTTCATTCATAAGTACTTAAACACTAATTATCGTTTTTCTTGTATATATTTTCCTCGCTGTAGTGAGACGAAAAGTTGTGTTTTTTTTTTGGTTTCGTTCCTTAGAATCCCTTGCTTTGCTCAGTATTTAACCTTTGCATCCTTCACTTGCTCGGTATTTAACATAGGCACTCACTCCAAAAAGCAACAAAAAACTATTATTTCTGCGGGTTTTTAAAAATTATGAGGTGTTTTTGCAGGATCTAGTTCTTTTCAAAACAAAAATGTTTTCATAAAAAGTATTGTATGTTTCATATTTATTAACCTAAACAAAAAAATGCAAATACTAAGAAATCATCAAAAATCACAGAACTTCCATACACCACTTAATCGAATATCTTCTTGGCTTTATTTAATTAAATCGCCTAATTATAACAGAATATCATAAAAAATTAAGTCGACTCCCAAGTTAAAAAGATCAAGAATCCTAAGCTCTCGAATGGCACAACGACGTTGTTAGAATAGAAATTTTGTTACAGTTAATTAGATTGCAAAATGTCGTCGTTTCAATCAATTTAAGAAAATTCTACTCTACTCGATTTTAATTAAGTAACTAAATAAATATTGTAAAAGATAGATTACAGGACTATTATGGGTACTTAAAGAGTAAATCATTAAAACAATTTAAATATTAGGCCTATAGATTTATGGATTTAATAAAACGAAATCTATGAAATTATCAAAATAATACTTAGAGTAGGAATTGAGCGCAGTTGTGTTTTCTGAAATGTGACCTTACATTAGTTAAGCCAGGCAGAATTGAAGCCTCTCTGCAGGTGCAAAATAATATGAAGTGCCTACCTACCGCTCTAAGGCACATAGTGTAGCCGCTAAACGTGTACCTACAGATGTGGTGTATCTTGTAGTAACCCAAAATTAGTGTAAATATGAAAGCAATACGCCGTGCAAACCCCAAGGGTTTATTTTACAAAACTAAATATATGCCACCTTTCGTAAGAATTATGACTGATACAAAACTGATTTTAAAGTTTGGAGTTCGGCTATCTACTCTAAGGGTCTAAATCAATGATAATTAGGCTTCAATTAGTTCAGCTTATTTCTTCTAGATAAAAACACTAATATCAGTAAGTTATTCGAGATACTTAAAAAAGGGATACTACGAGCTACTTTAGTGTTACTGATAGGGTAAAGAATAAATGCAGAGATCGTTTATCATAATAAGAATAGAGTCGACCCAAGCACGTTTCCTTAAGGGACTCCGAATTTAATTTTCATATCTTGACGAGTAAAATCTTAAACTCCGATAACTTTTGAATATATCGATAACAAACCTCTTACTAAAATATTTTTTTATTCGTTAACCAAGATAAGGACACAGAAAATGTTAAAACTTTCAAGTCCTGACTCGAAGTTAATCTTTTGACTACATTTTTGCTATGAAAAATATCATTTATATTGTCAAGAAAATATATAGAAAGACAAAATCAAAACTATATTTATAGAAATTAATGAGCAAAATTATTCCGTTTTATTTAGTTGTTGAATGAGATCAAATTTAGAATTCTGTTGAAAGGTCCCAGCTTGGTCTCCATAACAATGGAAGTAAATTTGTTACAGTTAATTAAGTAAGTCTCAGAAGATCCTTCAGCAAGTCAAATAATAATTGGTAGCGGTACCTACAATTTCAGAGAATTTCCTCAAGGAGCTATTCATTAAATGTTATTTCAGATAACGTAATATTATGTTTGTTAAAGAATCCGAAAATATAATTTTAACTTTTACACTGGGCCGCAAAGAAAGCGGGTCAGGAACAAAAACGTCAATAATCAAAAACCACAATTCTGGAGCTAGCTTTATGATATAAGGAATATATTATTGGTAATTTTAGAGTGCTTAAATCAAAGTCATAAAAGTTCAAGATTATGAAGCTTATATTGAATAAAAATAAGTTAAATGAAAATGTTCATTTTTTACTTTAGGGGTAAGCAGCATGTTTCTTATTGAATTTGATCAGAATAATGAATTTCTGCACAAGAAATGCAACATTAATATGATAGAACAGAAAAAAAAGTAAATCAATATCATTCAAATTATTTTTATTTTTATTTATGTTTTTTAACACAATCATCAAAAAGAAACTTCCTATATTTGTAAATTTATATATATAACCTTAGTGGTATAAAAAAAATATAAATATTATAAATACGAAAGCAACTCTGTCTGTCTGTCTGTATGTCTCTTGCCTCTTTACGCTTTAACCGCTGTACCGATTAAGATGAAATTTGGCATGGAGATAGTTTGAGCCCGGGTCCACTTAAAAACATCAAGTGTGGATCGTTTTTTTGTAATTATTGCTTTGCCGCCGAAATTCTACACCGATAACCGAATTTAGGGTGAACAGAGCCGCGGGCAAAAACTAGTTGCTTATAAATTACGCCAATTCACTACTTAGGCACCACATTTTACCAAAATGTACGTTTATAACACTGCAATAATATACGAGCAAGCTCCTGATACTTTCTCCGTTAGCTTTGTGCTGTGCACGGCTACACTCGACGTTTTCATACATAGTTACCCATACCATACATAGTATAAGATGGTACCTATACGCGTTGAAGATCAGAGGTTGTAAGTGTTTCAAACACACTATGAAACCATTCTCCTTAAAAACTGGCAGACCGATTTTAAGATGTTATTTCAATTTAAATTATTGCTTGACTAAGCTTGGTGAACTAAGTCATCTCCACAATACCAGTGAAAATATTATATACCAGTGAAAAAATTATATAGACGCTCAAACTGTCGACAACTTGGATATAAAACCTTTTAGCTTACTTTTAATTTCATATTTTATTTCCTAGGGCAGTCATTTTGTTCTATTTAAGTAGTTTGTTTATTATTTCTTATGTATAATATATTAATATATATGTAATGTCAAAACAATTAATTTAAATATTTCGAGTATATTAATCGTCATCAGTCAAAATATTATGCTGACAAATTCGATACTAGTGTTGCCACAAGTAATGTAACTACTTACTAACCTATATACATAATCTATGATTAATTATTAATAATTAAGGGCCCTCTTACACCCCACTAGCGCCGCCATTAGATATCCTCAATTTTCTCTTCGTAGAAAACGAATTTCTAAAATCCAAATGTCGCAAATATAAAGCTAGTCATAAGCTATTCTTAGAAGGTTTCATATAGTTTCTAAATAATATCTGTGAGTTGTAGTTGGCATTTGTGCTAAAAGTGGCCGTTTTTATTTGCGACAATTGGATTTTAGAAATTCATTTTTTACAAAGAGAAAATTGAGGATATCTAATGGCGGCGCTAGTTAGCTGCTAATAGCGGCCCAATGTATGTGTGTGTGTGTGTGTGCCTAATTTAGGTATTTGAAAGGAAATAATTTAATGTTTTAGTGGAATTTATTATAGTAATGTTAACTATGAATTGATGATATTATATAAGTTAATTAATTTGTTTATTATTCCGTATTAGATAAGGTATCATATAAAACTGCAGATCTTTGCGAAAGAAGTAGACACTTTAAACAGTAAATCTGATCATTAATAAAAAAACAGGTTCGTTGCCCTCAAATATTTCTTGGTTAATATTAAATTGAACAAAGATAAAACAATTGACACACTTTAAAGTAACGTTTTATATAACTTAACTAGCTTAATGTCAACTTATCACAGAGAGCACTGTTAATTGATGCCAACACAAACAAGGGAGGCGAAACAGAAGCTCTCGACAGTTGGCGGCAAACAATGGATCGAGTTAAGCCGTACTTTAAGTGGTTTTGTCGTCAATACCCCATTTAGAACGTTGACTTAGCTTTTCGAGTTTCGGGAGTAATTTTGGAGTTAATATTGAATTTCAATATTCAATACTTGATCAAGACGTAATATTTTTACTTTTATCTTAAAAGTTCTCATATTAAGTAGATATAAAAATAGTGCTAAAAATGGCTTATGACTAGTGTTTTTTTTTTTCATTTAAATGAACTTTTTGTGCTACTAAGTGTAACATATAAATCTTTTATTTATTTTACATGGCGGCATTTCGAATTACATAAAATCTTGTTTTACACTGTCTGGCACCTATTCGTTGTAGTTTTTAGGGTTCCGTACCTCAAAAGGAAAAAACGGAACCCTTATAGGATCACTTTGTTGTCCTTCTGTCTGTCTGTTTGTCCGTCTGTCGAGACCCTTTTTCTCAGAAACGCATTGAGGTATCAAGCTACAATTTATATCAAATACTCAGGTCTACTGTCCCTTGGAGCTGTGATAAAATCAAACTTCTAAGCCAACTCAATCAAAAGATACAGCTGTTTATGCCGCAAATTTTCGGAACTCGCAAGGGAATCAAAACCTACAGGGTACTTCCCGTGAACTTGAAATTTGGTACGAAGCAACGTCTTATAGTACAGATAAAGGAAAAATTGTGAAAACCTTAAATTTTAAGTTACATCATATAATATTTTTTTTTTAAATAATATACAACAACATATAATAAGTTTGCACGGAACCCTCGGTGCGCGAGCCAGACTCGCACGTGGCCGGTTTTTGATACGTGTTCACCTCATAAAACCTTGTCCTGCTTCAACTGATTTGGTAAAAGTACACCTCATAAAACCTTGTCCTGCTTCAACTGATTTGGTATAGGTACACCTCATAAAACCTTGTCCTGCTTCAACTGATTTGGTACAGGTACACCTCATAAAACCTTTTCCTGCTTCAACTGATTTGGTTCAGGTACACCTCATAAAACCTTGTCCTGCTTCAACTGATTTGGTACAGGTACACCTCATAAAACCTTTTCCTGCTTCAACTGATTTGGTTCAGGTACACCTCATAAAACCTTGTCCTGCTTCAACTGATTTGGTTCAGGTACACCTCATAAAACCTTGTCCTGCTTCAACTGATTTGGTTCAGGTACACCTCATAAAACCTTGTCCTGCTTCAACTGATTTGGTACAGGTACACCTCATAAAAGCTTTTCCTGCTTCAACTGATTTGGTTCAGGTACACCTCATAAAACCTTATCCTGCTTCAACTGATTTGGTACAGGTACACATCATAAAACCTTGTCATGTTCCAACTGAATGTTTGTTAGCTGTTACTGAGAAAAACAAAAATTTGTAAACCTTTTAAGTTTGTTGCACAATATTGTTTATCACTATTTCGCATTTTGTCTTAGATTATAAAGAAAGATACGTAGCAAGGTAAAAAGCCAGCGCGTGCGAGCGAGATAACCAGATATTACGTACTATCCCCTAGATTTCGTTATTGCGCGCCATATGTCACACTAATATTAGAGCGGCAAAAGTTTGTGTGTTTATATGTTTGTTACTTCTTCACACTGAAACGGTTGGACTACTTTAAATGAAATTTGGTATGATGGTAGCCAATACCCTAGATTAACACATATACTACTTTTTATCCCAAAAAATCAAAATTCTTGCGGAAATAACTATAACCGACCTTAAACGAACTATAGCTGCAGCTATAGCTTGCTATAGCAAACTTCATTAGAATAAATCAGAAGTTCCACGCCGATAATAATAAATAGTTCTAAGGGCAAATAACGATTACAAAACAAGATTTTATGTAGTCGATATTTTCCCTAGGGTAAGATGGGCTTTTGGGCTTCTATAAAGGTACTGCCACTGACTAACATAAATATGACTTCTTCAAACAGTTATGCGTTGATTTTGTTCGCATCAAATAATGTGTACAAAATAAAAATACTATGTTTTTAATCATTATTTAATAAGACTTAAGACTGTCATTTAGTCTACGAGGCTGAATCTAATATTGCTCCAATTTTATCACTATATTTTGTAGCTAGCTAAACGACGGGTTACGGGGAACGTAATAGGGTTCCGCTAACTACCCTTTGAGAACGGAACCCTAAAAATTGGGCTAAAAAAAATATTCATACTGCGCTCTCTAGTTGTATAATATAAGCTTCTTGATCTATATCCAGTATGTTTGAGAACAAATCTAAATTTTTTTACATTTGATTTTCAGGGTTCCGTACCCTGAGGGTCGTAACGGGACCTTATTACTAAGACTCCACTGTCCGTCCGTCCGTCCGTCCTTCCGTCTGTCACCAGACTCATGAACAGTGACAGTTAGACAGTTGAAATTATAACAGAAGATATGTTTCTGTTCCCGCTATAACATTAAATACTAAAAAATAGAATAAATTTAATATTTAAGGGGGCTCCCATACAACCAATGTGATTTTTGAAGTGAAAACTTCTTTAGCGGCACTGTGCACTTTTTTTGGTATGGGTAAAAAATTATAAACTCGCGTCAGGTCACGTGTCCTAATCGTGGAATGCGTAACGCCAATCATCATTATGTTGACATCTGTCAGATCGAAATATAGAAACGTGATATCCGTATATCATCTACTCTTTCTATCATAACATGTCGAGCCCACGCAAGGTTTTGAATATCGAAGATCGTTTTGGTATCATAATTTTAGTACCTATTATTAAGTCTTCAATTCTTCTTCTTCTTCTATCAATTTATTTGTTGTGTGCGTATCACTAAGGGTCAGCTCATACCGAGACGCGACGCGGCATTTTTGAAATAGCAACACATTATGGACCTTGTTCACTAGACAAATAGGTACAAATTATAGTGGGAGCACAAAAGTGAGAGGTTACGTGTCGAAGTAGGTACATCAACAGGCATCGCGCGAAGTTGGGATGCGCCGCGCGGCGCAGTTGCTACAAGCTACCATTTTGTTGATTCAAACCGGGAGAATACATCGCCATCAACAGCGTTTGTATCGAGCACTTCTTTCTGTGATCCCAAAGGGGTCCAAAAAAATTTTCAAAACCCAATAATATACATCTAAATATACAAAAAATATACATCATTGTATGAATCACTTTTTTCTCTAATCCCTACCCGGGCCCCTAGACCCCAAAAAAGATTCTGAACCCCAATAGAGGTCCCAGGAGGGGTCACAGAAAAAAGTGCTCGATACAAACATTGTTGGAGACGGTGTACTCTATCGATTTGCATTATTACAATGGTAGCTTGTAGGAACACACCCTCTTATGTAAAAATTTAAGTCATTTTAGCGACCCGATTAGGGGTCACAAAAAAAATGTTCGATACAAACGTTGTTGGCGACAATGTACTCTACCGATTAGCATCATCAGAATGGTAGGTGGTAGGGACACACCCTCTTTTGAAAAAAAGTTTACCCCTAGGGGTCCGGGGAGGGATCACAGAAAAAAGTTCTTTATACTAACGTTGCTGCCGACTAGGTCCTCTACCAATTCTCATTATCAAAATATGGTTATGGGGATACCACTGATATAAAATTTATGATATTCTTCTTAGCGCCCCCTTTTATACACCCCAAGTACACCAAACCCTACTAGCTAATCTCTACATATGAACATATATTTTCATGACATGCAGTTGATACTACACATCATGAAAATAAAGTACAAGTAATATAGGTAATGTAGAAATCACTTATTCATAAAGTGATCCTACAGGTATGTAAAATCATTCCAATATTTAATTTTGGCTAGAACTCGACAAAGGGCACACAAGCTTCAATCTTTATCGGAGTTAAGGACACTTCAGTACAAAATTATTTTCACATGCCAAGTTAAACTGGCCGAGTTTCGTATATGAGTGCCTAAAAAAATTCTCTACGGCTAGCAGGAATATCAGTAACACGTATTTGAAACATTCAAACCGAAGGGTTGACACAAAATAGAAAACAAATATTATTGATTTTATTTGTTAGAAACTACCAACATCCTAAATCAATTTAAATTCAACATTTTGACTGATTATTCTAGAGAGAAATTAGACATTTTAAGAGTATACAATTTAAAATTAATAGTTTTCGAACGTTTAATTTCAACAATCTACAGATTTGTGAAAAATCATAAAAATAATGGGAATAATCAATTGAGAACTATTTATTTGTAAATCTTATTTATAACTGAAGGAGTTACATAACAAATAAATGAATAATTTAATAGTAATTACATGAATTTTATCCAAAATGAGAAAATCTTATAGGATAAATTATATAGAGTGTAATTGTTAGGAAAACACAATTTTATGGATTTTTCTAAATAGAAAAATTCAGAAGTTTCTTAGAAAAATTAAAAAGTTCACATGCTATAGTTTTGAAAACCCTAACAAATCCGAGAGTAAACGCATTATACTGTGGATTTATGGTTTTTTGACATACACGTCAATTAACTTACACATGTAAATATTTGAAACAAAAAGTCGTGAAAACTCTTATCTTGGGTTCTAGTGGAGATTTTAACAAACGTAACTTGATTTTATACCACGAACTGGGTATTGGTTGGAAGTTCAGATGAAGAATTGTATAGAATTTTGAGTCAGTTAATATAATAAATTTCATTAAATGTCATTATAATAAATTTGTGTTAGTTTCTGTTTTATTAGCTTTATTTTTGTAAAACGTAAATTTGAACGTAATATATTACTTTTTTGTTTGTTTCTCTGTTATGTGAAAATGTTTATTTGTTTTGTTTTGTATGTACTTTGTATTTTTTCCTTACCCAGACTGCTGGCAGGTAGAGCGCAAATACTTTTTTTTTTATTTTCACTTCATTTTATACCACATATAGTACTTATATATTAATAGTCTTATTATTGTATTATAGATATACGCACACACATATATATATACATATAGATTAACATAATATATTAAATCTAAATTAATATTTTGTAGTAGGTACATGAATTGTGACAGCGACAGTTTAAATAGTGGTAGTTTTTTATCTTGTTCTTCAGATGGATTGAACAGTGACGACAGTTTTTCCAATATTTCGCCTTCTCTCAGCGCAACTCTTTCTTCCACTTTTTCAGACTCACTGGAACATTTCAATATCATACATTTAAATGCACAGAGTATTCCTGCTCATTACTCTGATATGCTTGCATCTTTTGATCACAAAAACATTCACGCCGTCCTTGTGTCGGAGTCCTGGTTAAAACCTTGTTTACCTTCTACTTCTTTTTCTTTGCCAGGCTTTCAGTTAGTTCGAAATGATCGTAAAGAAAGAGGCGGTGGCGGTGTGGCTATATACCTTAGGTCTTACTTTCCCTTTTCAATAATAAACATTTCCGATCAACTTTCCTCTTATGCCTCCAAACATATTTTTATTGAGGTAAAACTTGCGAGCACCAAGATTCTTCTTGGAGTTTTCTATAGTCCCAATTTACACATTAATTACTTTTCTTCTTTTGAAACCTTTTAGAAAATTTAACACCCGTCTACGATCACACAATTGTTATGGAAGACATTAACACCTGTTTATTAAAAAACGACAAACGTTCACACCGGCTTAACAGTATTTTAGAGGGATGCAACCTTCAAATATTGCCCCTTAAAGCTACACATTTCTTTCCTAATTGTACACCTTCCCTTTTAGATTTAATCATATTTTCCTCCCCAACACTTGTGTACAAACATGGTCAGTGCGCTGCTGACGCCTTTTCTTATCATGACTTGATTTACCTATCCTACATAGTACGTCCTCCTAAAGCTAAATCGAGAATACTTCAGCAACGTGATTTTAGCGGAATGGATGTGAACCGACTATGTGATGACGCCAGTAAATTACATTGGGACGCAGTAATTAAAGCATCTACAATTAATGAGAAAATTTTATTATTTATCAAAGTCATTACTGACCTTTATGACATACATGCTCCGATACGTAAGATTAAAATAAAACATCTTCCAGCACCGTGGCTTACTTAGGAAATAAAACAGATGATGGTTAAAAGAAATCGCGGTAAAGCTAAATTTAAGACCAACTCTTGTGAAAGCAATCTTTCTAAGTATAAACACCTAAGAAATCGCTGCAATAGAATGTGTAGAGACGCACAACGACGCCATATCCATAAGTCCGTTGAAAACAGTGATCCGGCTAAAATCTGGAAATTTCTTAAGTCATTAGGAGTTGGCAAGACAAATCGTATTCCTCTTTCACATTATACTGATATCAATCTTCTTAATAAACACTTTTCTTCTAATGTTTCTATTGATGGCAACAAAAAAATATATAAGTTCAACTCACTTTCGTTAACACCAACTCCTGACTTTTCTCCGTTTTTTCTAAGTCGATTTTCTGATTGTGATGTTAAGAAGAGCATTATCTCCATCACTTTCAATGCCGTTGGGAGTGACTGCATTAGCCGTAACATGATCCTTCCTATCTTTGACATAATTCTTCCAATTATCACAAATATCCTCAATCAATCTATTGCAACTGGAGAATTTCCAGAATCCTGGAAGGATTCATTAATTGTTCCTTGGCCGAAAAAAGCAAATCCTGCATGTTATTCCGATTACCATCCCGTTTGTGGAATTGAGAAGTAATTTTAATATCTCAATTTAACTTTTTGAAAATATTTTTTTTTGAGACTACATACATTTAGGGACTCAAACCACCCCTAGTATCTGTCAGCGTCCCCAGAAAACTAGGTGGATCAGAGGTGGCACCTATTTCTAATGCTGGAGCATACTAGATATTACTTCACAACATAGCTTCATCACCTAACTATGCTCAACGGGAAATGATATATGACGGTTCTGGGGAGCTCTTGGAGGAAGCCTTTGATCTCGTGCGTCAGTGTGTTGGAATCCAGTTTTTGCTAGGCGTCATATAATTGTTTCCTACGTGGCTGTAGAATTGGAAATGCTCGTCACGAACAGATGTTAGACTAGGAAAATACAAAAAATGTTTGAAATTTGCTTTTCAATATTGATAATAAGATATTCTATGTCTTAGGAGTCTAGCATGACTTAGAAGTCTAGGATATCTGCAGACTTTAAGAGAAAAGTATGAATGTGTAATAAGTATTATTTTAGGAGGAGAATGAACAATCTATGTCTGAGTCCTAGTGTGATACCTATGAGATGATCTGGAAATCTGTTTTGATGGTTTGAAACTTATAACTTAGAAACTAGGGGAAATAGGTCGCTAGGATGGTTTTGCAGGCCGAGCGCAGTTTCTAGCTCGGGAAGGTTTATGAGTATAAGGCGAGAAGGGAGCTCATAAAGTAGGGATTTCTTTAGAACACTTTTCAGATATTAATAAAAATAAAATAACAAATCTGAAAAGGTTTCAGGAACACGTCGAAGGTTGTTTAGGTATTTTAAATTTACAGAAAAAAGGATGAATCTTTTTGTTATTGTTTATTAATGAATATATAACATTTAATATATTTTATAGACATAACTTTACGCTTTTCACTACACAAAACTTTGCGTATACTTACAAAAAGACAGGAACGTATTTATGAAAAGGGTTAGGTAGTAAGATGAGTTTGTTAAACTCTGGTATCTTCTGTGGAGGCGTAGCTTCAACGGCGAAAATAAAGCTAAGTACTTAGTGATAATTTCTTTAATTATTTTACTTAACTCTTTATTTAATCATATACAATGTTTTCTTTATATTTTTATTAAAATTATAGGTACACAACCTTTATCAACATTTACAATCAAATAAGTTTTATAGTAATAAAAAAAATACTACGAAATTTAACCCTGGCAAGCGAGGAAACCGTGGCAACCGACAAAGTCACCAAGTAACGTGAAGATGCGCCTCGTGTCACTACGAGCAACGAGAAGCAACGCGACGTGAAGCCGCCTTGGGATGCGGAGCAGCTCGAGGTATCGTAAGTCGCTTGTTGCACCCTCAAGCCGCTTCACTTGGCGTCGCGTCGCGTCTCGGTATGAGCTGATCAATAAAGATCTGATACAATAAAGGAAAAACCTCTTTTGAGGTTCAAAAGCATCATAAATACTCATCATTTTAATATACGGAATTTTAGTTACATTGTAACACAAGTTAAGACTCAGTAAGTATATGATTTGAACACCTAGGCGTTGCAATTTGGTGTCGATTTTTTTAGGTTTTTAAATATTTTTTTACTGAATACACCTCAAAAAACTTTATCTTAACAAACCTAATTTTAAAATTAAAAAAAAAATCAAAATTTGTTTTTCTTAAAACGAAGTTAAAGAAAAAGTTATAAAATAACGGTCAAATGCGAGTCGGACCCGCGCAGCGTGGGTTCCGTTACACCATTTACATAATATAGGAACTCAAACGAAATCAAAAAGTGTGCCGCTAAGCTCTCAATAAGTTTCTCTTAATAATCACTAGGTTTTAGCTCGGTCCGTCCGATTTTCGTTATTTGTTATTATACTTGAGAGCTTACACTATAACGACGGTAAGTTTGACGCTTGAATGAGTTATTGTTTACAATAGAGCAAAAATAACGAAAACGTGTTTCTTGTGCAACTCGCCATCATAACATACCTATTTCGGTCTTAAAGATGGAGCTCTATAATGGCCGTCGGACAGGCAGCGGAGGCTTAGTATTAGGGCTTCGTTGGCACCCATTGGGTACAGAACCATAAAAACGATAAAGTAGTAATTATTTTTTTATCACATCTATTCAAAAAGAACCTTTTGGTTTCTTGTTAACAGGGATTAAAGTTCCCTACGGACGCAAAGTGATTACAATTTGGAATGTGAATTAAAGAGATCGATCAAGAACATTGTATGAAGCTGTATAATAAAACTGGCTGGCCACGCACAGACCAAATAAAATATATGTGAAAAAGTGAAAACCGCATAAAATGTATTCCGCCTTTGTAATTTGTTCTCAAATTCGTATGATGATACTTTTATAAAACACTTACTCGTAAAACTATCACAGGCACTTGTAAGTGTCAAAGTCAAAGTCAAAGTCAAAATGGTTTATTCAAATAAGGATTTTACAATCACTTTTGAATCGTCAAAGTTATAAAATATTATTTTTTGAACCCTCCCACCTTCCCGCCGGTTCACAATGTTGTTGATTTCTACCGAGAAGAATCCGGCAAGAAACTCGATAGTTACTCTTTTAAAAATACTTAAATAAACTAAAATACAATTAATGTTTTAAATAAAAGATTTTTAGTCGTACAATTTTATGTTATTTCCATTTTAATTTGGTTTACCTATGCATCCTGTAATTGAGCATCATCAGTCCCAAGGATTTTTATCATTTACATAGTCTGAAATATTGTAATATGCCTTTTTACAAAGTACCTGCTTGATAAAAGATTTAAATTTACTTATTGATAGATTTTGAATTTTATTGGGAACTTTGTTGTAAAAGTGTATACATTGCCCCATAAAAGAGTTACTTATTTTGTGTAGACGTGTATCATGCACCAACAGCTTACGTGAACATCACTTTTCTTGCTGAAACTATTGATATTTTTATGTACATATAAAAGATTTTCATATATGTACTGCGACACTAAAGTTAAAATTTTTACTTCCCTAAACCTATCCCTCAGAGATATCCTAGATCCTAATTTATAAATAGCACGAATTGCCCTTTTTTGTAACAAAAATATTGTATTTACATCAGCAGCGCTACCCCACAATAGGATACCATATGTCATTAAACTATGGAAATAGCTAAAATATACTATTTTTGCAGTGTCGACATCGGTCAATTGTCTTATTTTCTTGATCGCATACACAGCAGAGCTAAGTTTTTTAGCTAGGTTATGAATATGAGGACCCCATTGAAGTTTGGAGTCCAGCATTATGCCAAGAAAGACTGTTGAATTAACAAGTTCTAATTGCTCGCCATTAATATTAATACATGTCTGTCTCTGACTAACATTTGGTACTGTAAATTTAACACATTTGGTTTTTTTTTCATTAAGTAACAAATTATTAGCGTTAAACCAATTTACAATTTTAGAAAGGGCATCATTTAATTCATTATAACATGTCTGTCGTCTCTTAACTTTAAAAAGCAAAGAGGTGTCATCAGCAAATAAGACAATGTCATGGTTTTTTACATTATATGGGAGATTGTTAATGTAAATAAGAAATAGAAAAGGACCTAAAATTGAGCCCTGAGGGACTCCTATACTGACTGCTGATCCCGGAGATCTTTCACCGTTGACATCTATTTTCTGTACTCTCCTACTCATATAGGATGTCAAAAGGTCGAGAGCTTTGCCTCTAATACCATAGTGATGTAGCTTCCTGATGAGATTTTCATGTTGAACACAGTCAAATGCCTTAGATAAATCACAAAACACTCCAAGGGCGTCATGCGAATCCTCCCAGGCGTTATATATATTTTTTAATAGTGCCACTCCTGCATCGGTTGTGGAACGGCCTTTCATAAAGCCAAACTGTTTACTACTAAGTAGCTCATTAATACAGAAATGGCTTAACATTTGACAAAGTATGATTTTTTCAAAAACTTTACTGAGTATAGGTAGTATTGAAATAGGCCGAAAATTATTAGGATCTGTTGAACTACCTGATTTAAAAAGAGGTATAACTTTGCTAAGTTTCATCTCATCAGGAAACACACCACTATCAACACAACTATTAAATATAATGGCTAAGGGTTGTGCTATAACTTGAATAATTGAATTTATAGTTTTTACAGAAAGTCCCCAAAGGTCTGTGGTGTTTTTAATTTCTAATGTTTTAAATGTATTAATGATATCTGTAGGACTAATGTTTTTAAATACAAAGGGAACGTTACATTCAGGAACACTAGCTTTTAATAATTTTTCTGCTAAGATTGGACTTGAGTTTAGATGTTCAGTTGTTTTGAATGGGATATTCCCAAAAAACTGTTCAAAGGCAACTGCTACCTCAGAATTTGTTTTAAAACTAGCATCATCTACAATCAACTCAAAGTCCTGACAAGAATTCCTAGCTTTACCAGTTTCATTATTTATTATGTTCCATGTAGTTTTTATTTTATTTGTTGAATTTTTTACTTTATGTCTGAGGTGAATTGCTTTTGCAACAAGACAGACCTTTTTAAAGGTTTTTGAGTATTTTTTTAAATATTCCCTAAATATTTGGCTATTATTATATGTTTTTTCTTTATATAATTCATACAGTTTACGCCTACTTTTATGAATACCTGGGGTAGCCCATTCACTAAAACTAAAGCGACTGGAAATAAGTTTCTTTTTTGCAGTAAATATTTTATTATACTCTGTAGTAATAGTGTCAAGAACAGTATTGTACATATCATTTGGGTTGCCATTATAAAGCAAATCTGGAAGTTTATGCATTAAGTTAGATGTAAATGATTCAACCCGTTTAGTTGTTATTGGTATAAATTTAATTTCCTTTTTAGTAATACTATTCTTTCTTTCTAAAACCACTAACTGTCCACAATGATCTGACTCGAGATTGCTTATAATTGATTTTTGAATTGGTTTTATGTCAGTAAATATATTGTCGATGCAAGTGGCACTGGATACAGCAATTCTAGTTGGTTCACAAAACAAATTATTTAAATTAAAAGACTGAAATAAGGCAAGCAATCTGGTGCTTAATGAGCTATTTTCCAAAATGTTTATATTGAAGTCTCCACAAACAATGATTTGTTTATTAGAATTGCTGATTTTATTCAGCACTTCTTCCATAACTAATTCAAAATTATCATAAATTGCACAAGGCGGCTTGTATACACTCACAACAATGAGATGCTCAACTTCTATACAGGACAGCTCGGCAGTTCGCTCAACTGAGAGGCTCACAATGTCTTTACGTTCCTTAAACTTTAGCTGTTTATTAACTAAAATTAAAGAGCCACCATGGATAGCATTTACTCGGCTGAACGAACTTCCCACCTGGTGATTAGTGAAATTGAACATCAACTGATGGCTGCGTAGCCAGTGTTCAGTGATACATAAAATGTCAATCTTTTGGCAGTTTATGAACAATTCAATTTCTAGTTCTTTCTGAGACATTCCTTGTATATTCTGATGCACCAGGTTCAATCGAATATTATTTTTAGTATGACAAAGTTTATTTTTTTGTTTCTGTTTGCATAAAACTTTAGTAGACATAGATTGTTTAATATAATCATTATTAATGTTGGAATTATATAATATGCCAAAGTGGTCCTTTGTTGTCTGAAAATTTAATTTAAATTATTACATGTCAAATTATTATACTGCTCAATAGAAGCAGGTTGTTTAGCTAAATGACTAGCTGAAATGTCAATTACACTATTATAATTGCACTGCTCAATAGAAGCAGGTTGTTTAGCCAAATACTTGGCTGAAATGTCAATTACACTACTATAATTACACTGCTCAATAAAAGCAGATTGTTTAGCCAAATTATTGGCTGTGGTATTAATATAAAATGATAGCGACAAGGCTAACACTCTGGTACAATGGTGTGTGAGATAATATTTATGTCTTGTCCTTATATAATTATGTCTAAAAATACTGTTAGTATCTATCACATGAAAGTTATTGTTATTGCTAGACATAGTATGCAAAGCTAAATTTAACTCACATCTAAGGTTGTTTTCCTCCTGTGGCAAACCCTTACAATAGGGAAATGTAAACCACCCACGGGCTTATTTATGTAAATTATACTTTCCTCAAGGCGTTTATAGAACCCACGGGCGGTAATGACATATGAAACCTGTTCTGTGCACCTCGCCCACTCTACGTTCTTTGTTTGTTCTGCCAAGTATGTATAAAAGCGCTATCTGTGGTTCAAGATATGAACTTCGTGCAATTACAAACTTTAACTTAAGCCAAAAAAAAAATCATTAATTCTATAGATACCGCTAGTGGAGTTATTATGTATAGTTTTGTACCCGCCATTTCAATTGTGTTTTGGTGAGTTTTTTTTTTACCTTACAGTTTTATTTATTTTCTCGCAAATGTGATGGAAAACATTGTGTGTAACACGGGCTGTACAAAAAATACAAACTGCAGTCATTAAAGCCTTTGGCCTTAAGCTTCTAAATGGCCTCCTATTAGTAATTTTCTCCTTACCACCCTTAATACACATTGAACTAAAAAAAAAAAAATTGCATTTTTACGAAAAGTTAGTGGTGTAAATATTTTATTTTCTAGAAGAATTAAGGAAAATACTCATTTTTTCAGGCCTGGCTCTACCTTTTTTATATTTATTAAAATGTCTGACAGAGAAACAAACACACAGCATAGACTTGGGTTGTGGAACCCTAAAAATGACCAAAACATATTAATTTTATCTTTTACAATAAACCGTAAACCTTTGCTTTCATTTCTTTTTACGAAGACAAATAACGTAGTTTCCGCGGCTCTTGGAAGAATGAAGACATTTTCACGACATCAATTCCCTATGAGCATCATTATTTTTCTAAAACCAAGTGAAAACGTTACAAATTTATGTCATTACTGCCAGCCCTCGATTTATTCTCTTACACAACTCGGCAGCGCTGAACGTAAATAGGTATATTTATAGCAAAATTAATATTTTACGGGTCAAATATTTAGTATTTTGTTACAAACTCGTTATGGTCTAATAAATAAGACTGATCGAAAAATGTAAATCATTAACATTTTACACGTTGGCCCCCCCGTGCCATCTTGCAATCTAGAGCGTCTTTGGGGCCACTCGGGGTGAACAGCGTAACCAATTTTTTTTTGTTTTCATGCCGTAATAAAATGCTTGATTATCCAAAAACTATATATCCTACGTAGTCCACTTTTCATTCGGTTCGGTTTGAATATATGCTCATCGACCAAAGAAACATTGATAGCGCGATGTAGGACGCATGACGTCAGCCTTGCCTTTAGCGGTAAAAAATGATCCGCTACATCACTCCCTTCCCAGAATGAAGGTCGATACTTCTTGCAGTGATGCTTGTGTACGATCCTGAGATGCCGAGTTTAATGCTCCGTTTACAGTGAGTCGGGAGGGCGTGTCACCGAATATCAGCAGTCTCCGGTGGGTTGAGACTGGTTGCTGGGCTGTGAGTCAAGGCACTGGTGAGTGCTGGTATGGAGGTTGCTTATGGCCTGTCAGTCCATAGAATGATTTGCTGTGTGTCCTTTTGAATCGAGACACTAGCCTGAGTTAACGGCAGAAGTGACGTGCAGAGAATGCTACGCTAGAGTTTGAGTACTCAACAGGGTGTGTGATGCTGCACAATGGAAGTGCCTTGCTAGAGTGTGAGTCCTCAACAGGTTGTGGTGGAATGCTGTACGTACAGTTACGTCGCCGGAGAAGAGCTGCAGGAACTAGGAAGCGCTGAAGTGCTGCGATAGGTCCTAATGAAGCTCTGTGATGCGACACATACCTGCGGTTGAACACTGGTCCGTGTAGCTAGTAGAAGAAAGAGTCGGCGCTGCTGCTGCGGAAGGTGGGTCAAATGTTGAGCTTGGGGTCACCACTGTAGAGCGACGGCAAAGGGATGATCTCCCGCCAGGCAAGGTGTTATGCCTGGGGACCGTCGTGGTCCACTAATCATTCGGTTCGGTTTGAATATATACTCATCGACCGAAGAAACTTTGATATCGCGACGAAGGACGCGTCTCGTCAGCCTTGCTTATAGCGGTACAATATGATCCGCTACAACGGTTTCTTCAATTTTTTTTTTACCTACCCACACAGATTTAATATGTTACTCGTACTGTATTTTAGCTTAGCTCGACTGTGATATAATGTCCTTTTAATCTTGTTTTCCTATGCAAGTGAATTTATATTCTTTTGAGAAATAAATTCTTCTTAAACCATACTGGTAGATTGTTTAAAACAGCATTAAGCTTACTAAGGAGCTCGTGGTCTAGAAATCATCATACATCGGACACGATATGTGAATTTTAGCAATGTCGGGTGTAGTTAGTCATTGGATGGTTGACCGCCTAGCCCCCATTTTATTGAGCTCCTCTGTATTTCGAAGTAGTCGTCAAGCCAAATCAGAGACCTTATGGGCAGCTTAAACATTCTAACCGACGAATGGCCACTAGCTTAATAACGTCAGCCAATTTACACTGGACCAGCATCGTGGACTATGGACTAAGCCTCCTTTATCTAAGAAAAGGCATGTGCTTCGGTAGTAGTTTAAAAACAACGGCCGAAGCAACAACTTACTCCGATATTTTAGCTAAACTTTTTCTCAAAATCAATTTTGTTTTCTTAAAATATATGTGAACGCTAATCGAAAACTCTATGGGAGCAATTTACGTAAAATATGGAGCTGTTAAAATTTTACGTGCTCCCTAGAGAGTCGAATCACGTACCAATCTATTATCGTCGCATCTCAAGATTTTATAGAAGCGTTTAAACGGAACACCCCCCAGGGGGCGCTGTACTCATAATGAAGGCAATAGACATTCTTGATGATCGTCGACGGAACCATTCATCACTCGATGCGTCTTAATTAACGTATAACTTGTCTCTGAATAATGTCACTCTTTTCACTTCCTGAAGTTTCAGGAAACACAAACTAACGTCTTTTCTCACCAACCACTTTCTGTCCTCCAAATCTACTAAGAGACCGGCTGATGCAGTTGAATTTAGTTTTGTTAAACGCTCATTTCATTGACATAGTATGAAAGCGTATTGTCATTACTTGACAGAGAGGCCCGTTTCTGTAGTGCCTACAGCTAAAGCAAAGTCAATTTATTTAATTCAAATTAGGTTTTTACAAGCACCTTTGAATCGTCAAAGTTATGAAATACTATATTTAGAAATCCGGTTCACAATTTTGATTTATACCAAGAAGAATCCGGCAAGAAACCTATTACTTAGTCCTTTAAAAAAATCATTTGGTTAAATAAATCATTTTAATTAGATTGCTAATTACTATAGTAACTTCTGCCATTATAACTCTTCCTTACATATTCTAGCGGTTGGTGGGTACGTTTGTTAAAAAGCATATTTGTTCAGCATTTATCTAGACTCTATCAATACTATATACCTAGCTGTAGTAATACTATTCGATTCAAATATCCTTAAAAGTATCCGAGGCATATTAATCTCGGATATTTATTGAGTCATAAATATTTTGGTCTATATGATTTTTGAAAAAAATTAAGTTCCTAAGATAATGTATTTTAAAGCTTTTCAAGAATAGCTAAACTATAAATCTGGGATTTTTTCTTTTTATGGAGCTATATTGTAAAGCTTTTCAAATTTCAATAGCTCCATCAGGCGGACCGTAGGCATGTTTGCCACCATAGTGGTATAAAAAAAAAGCTCCATAAACGGAAAAATCCCAGACGGAGGATCCCAGATTTACAGTTTAACAATTATCACACTTGCAATGTTCATGTTGAAGCAGAAAAAGATTGTTAATTAATTATTGCATAACTAATTAAAAATCGCGACAAAGATTTTTTACCGGCGGATTATTGTTCATTAATTTATCCAGTAACAGCCTGATTTTTTTTTATTTCCTTATTTTCATATTTCATATGTATAAATAAATTTTATTGTTGAAGTACCCGAAGTGATCGGGGCCTGTTTTAGCTGAATTTTTACCCCACTGGGAAAATTATAAATATTGGTCCTACAGTCCAGTCCAGTATAGGTCCAGGAGTTTTTTGTTATGAAATTTTGTCCGCTTTTCGAATCTTTTATTAGATTTTCAAAATCTTGATTATTTTTTGAAATATTTGCAACAAACCAAACCTCCGTTTTTTTTTTCAGTAAATTGTTCATAACTTTTACAATTTTTTCGAGCGGAACTTCATTTTTTTCAAAAATCATCTTGATGCGATTCCAAATTGATTGACAATCTTATTTTTCAGAGACTGCTGAAAAAAGTTGAATAAAGAAGCACTTGTTGACTAGGTTATTAGGGTTCCGTAGTCTAAGTTTTGTCATATCCGTCCTCCTGTTCGTCCGTATATCACACATATGAGTATCCTCATGATTATTCTGCTATACATATATTTGCATCAACCCTGGTAAAATTAAATGGCTCTAACGGCTTTTTAAGAAAAATAAGTAGAGTTATCCCTATAAATAGATCTTAGGGTTAAAAAAAAAATTGTTTAGCGGATCTCATTACGTTTCAAAGGTATCTTTAAAAAGTTTAGTCAGCGAGTTATTATTAGATATAGCTTCCAGCATTAAAATTGTTGTAACCTATGATTAAAAAGTTAGAACACGGTTCTACCTGAGAAACCCTTTTTGGCATAATTGCATGGCTTAGTTAACTAGTAAGTAAGTACTTAGGTTTTGCAATTCTTTTTTTAAATGGTTTTTGTTTATTTAAAAGCTGTGTTCCCAGTGCAAATAAATATTTTTTTCCTCTTCCTTCTACCTTGTTAACCGTAGATTCTTAAAATTTAAGTCAACTCTAGACAACTTTGTCAATATTTCCAATGAAAATTATTTTGAACAAAGTCTGTTTTCTTGTTTATCAGATACTCT
The DNA here is from genome assembly GCA_946406115.1 of Apoda limacodes. Taxonomy (NCBI): domain Eukaryota; kingdom Metazoa; phylum Arthropoda; class Insecta; order Lepidoptera; family Limacodidae; genus Apoda; species Apoda limacodes. The sequence goes on from OX291552.1 coordinate 25,261,226, forward strand.
TTAACAATAACTAATAACAACTTTAACAATTTTATTCTTATTCAACATAACCCTAACTTAATGATGGTACAAAGCCAAGCCAGTTTTTACAGATCAACATCCAAAAGGCGAAAACGAAATCCTCAATTTTGTTATTACCGTAGACTCCTTTCCAGCTTCTCTACTGCTGGGGCACGAACTACCCTGTCCTTAACCGTTTCCTTTCAGTTTAAATTCATAATAAGAATTCTTGACCCGATTTTCGATAGGCGCTGTGTATTACTGAAAAAAAAGATTAGCTAACAATAACACAAATTTTATCTACTAGTAACATAACTGGGCGACTGCTAAACTAAATTGCTAATAGTAGATAAAGTGTTAAGTTATGTGCAGCAAATTATTTGTTTAATTATAACAGAAGTTTGGTTATTACTAAGTAAATTTCGAATAGCTAAACCAGTTTTGTTATCATTTTTTTCCAGTGAATGACGTGAATAAACAATGTCCTTTAAATATTAAGAAAAAATATCATTGGTACATCGGCTCGAACGTCTAACCCTCAAATCATGAAGAAGACACCAAACACACCTAGGTCTTTCCCCTCCTCTTTCTCTCAAACTCTTCAATAATGTGTTTTAAAATTGTAAATAATTTTGAACAAAAGAGGTCGATTACGGAGAAATAGTCACAGGCACAGCTAGTATTAAATACAAAACCTTTAAAGCGTGAGTCCGATTCACACTTGACTGTTTTTTTATTTGGTATTCTGGACAATATAACTTTATAATTGTAATGAATTCTTGAGATTTTTTATTGTACCTCCATTTCCTCTTTTATAGTGGATGAGCTAAAGTAATGGGTTAGTATACAAAATATAAATCTGATTATTATATTTATAATAATAATATACCACCAAGACCTAAAAGGATGAGTAAAGATATTATAAACGTAGCGTTCGTATGATGGTATTCGGTCTCGCAAACGTAATAGGTCGTTATCGTCGTCCAGGGCACAGACCAGAGTCTCACAATTAGTCATCCCTGACGGGAATCGAACCAGCCACCTTCGACATGGCTGCGCAGCGTTCTACCACTGCACAAATTGATCATTTAAAATTAAATGATTTTAAAAGGAGTTGAAATAAAACAAAACATATAATCAGCAGTAATATTTTAAATTGCTTTGAATCACAATTTTGTAGTGTTCATAGATTATAATAATTATAAAGGAAGATTATTTTTTAGTCAAAGTACACTTATCCGTTGGGTTTGAAACATCAGACCCATTTACAGGTTTGAAACATCAGACCCACTTATAGGTTTGAAATATCAGACCCGCTTACAGCCAACAAGTTCGTTAAATTTACATTCATTTAAATGCAATACAATAACAAACTATTAGATAAATATAGCCTAGAGAAAATATAAAACAATATAAATATATATTACAATTTTACTTAGTCATACTAAGAATTTCGTTCGTATCCACTGGTATTGGTTAATTTATCAAAAGATAAACCAATAGAGAACGTAAAAAACTTGTATAGATTTAACAATACATTTTAGAAATAATACTAATTAATTTTTGCAAAGTGTAAACTTAATGATCAGTTTTAAAATTGGATAAGCTTGAAACATAAAACCACCATACAATATTTTTAAATTAAAAATGAAAATTTTTATTTAATAATTCAAATTCACTAGTTTGACAGGAATTTCAATTATCTAAAGTAACTAAAACTTACTCTAGTTGTCATTCAATTACATTAAAAAATTAGGCACAGCTTGAATGAATAAAAAACGAGTGAATCCCAAACTTTAAGTGTAATATATCTTTTTCATAGCAATTGCAATAGCCTTAATATCAATAGAAATATATACTTTCCTCTATCTATATTTAACACATGATCTAAATACACCATACATCTAGGGCTCTCGCGTTTCCAAAACAAAACTTGGGGATGACAATGGTTGTCAAATTGAAGAGGGTAAAGGTCCTCTTACGGTGGTTTGACACACTACTAAAGGTGATGTAAATGATCGAGTGGCGTACGCACTGAATTTTTAATTGGCTTAATTTGTATATCAACATCGTGTCAACAATGGTTTCTTTTAAGTTTTGAAGGCAGTGCCATCTGTTTTTTGAGTAGCTTATATTAATTAACCTGAATAGTCTATGAGATGGCGTTAGTAATTATAATTATTGAAATTGGGTAAAAAAATAATTCAGGCATTTCACCTCTGTAGATAGAATTGGATCGGAATATTGCATTCATTTTATTTATTAGCCTATATAAGTTACATATAGCCAGTCGGGTGCGATCCAGGCAGTCGTACATTTTGTCATGAATGTTTTGACGTTGGCGTATTCATCAAAGGTGATAGATGATAATTAGGATGAATGAAATGTAAGGTTGTGGTAATATCTGTATATATAAAAGAAAAAAACAGACTGATTTAATGACATGCCAGCGTACAGTCCAAACCACTGGGTCTAGAACCTTGAAAGTTGGCATGTAGTTTCCTTGCATGTCAACTAAGAAAAAACTTTGCAAAATTCATCCCCTAAAGGAGTAAAATAGGGGTTGCAATATTTAAGAAAATCCTTGAAAATTAAGATTGATGTGTTTTACCTTTTTTGAAAAATAATCCCCCAGGAGGCAAAACAGGGAATAAAATTCTGAATGAGAAATTCGATATTTTTATAGGTTAAACCATAACCAGTTAAAGGATTTTTTTTCAAGAGTCGCAGAAAAATGCTAGTCATCTATATATAAAAAATATTCCAAATAATTAGAGGAACAAATTACATAATTTAATACATATAATTGTATAATATATAAATATAAATATAGTTGTACATATAAATGAAAATTTAAAAAAATGTATTAAGTAGCGTATTTTTAATTAATTTTTCAAATATTTCTTTATTCATAGTATAAAAAACAAATTTTAGTACGTATAACCTTTTTAAGTAAGCTTTTCTATTTATAGATAATTACTAGAAGCTAAATTCAAATATAATTCAATTTTATAATATATTTTTTAAATAATTTATTCGTAAAATGCTTTTTAAATAATTACTAACATTATATAAAATCACAGAACCAGGAAGCTGATCATTAAGTTTACCTCATTCAAATAATTAAATAATCTCAGTATCGCAACTTATAAGTACCTACTCAAACCAATTTCTGATTAAATAACATTTTACAAGTTTAAGATCATAGGAAAATCTAATCAAATACATGTATGAGTGTACGGTCACTGTAAAATTATTCATATTCGCAATCAAAAAAAGTTAATTACTTGAAAACGCATTCTTTTCTAAATAGGTATGAGCAGACTGAATAGTTTAAAAATTAATAAATCGTGACTTTTAAAGGGTGTCCCAAAATTATTTTTTATCGGTTTCGAAAGATTTATCGGTAAAAGTTATTATTTGAACTATTATTTTTTATGAAATTTTGTTGTTACTAAATTATCACTTATAAATTAAAATGTGAACCGAGGGTCTCGGTATTTTCTAAACGAAATGTAAATTATTGATAACTGCTAAACAATTAATTACTTTCCGTAATAATTGCTTCCAGTTCTTCAGATATTGTATTTTAATTTAAATGACGCAAATGACAAAATAAATTTTCCAAAAACTGCAATCTCATATAAAATACGTAAAATACGTACGTTTTTTTCAGAATAGTTTCTTATTTATAAATCTTTCAAAACTAATAATGTTTTAAGAACACCTTTATAAAATATTTAAATAATATTTTTTTTGAATATTTGATAATTATATAAGTTACTCAATTCTAAAATTAATATTGCCACTGAACTCTTTTAATTAATTAATAATATTTCAGTTACATAACTGCCACCACGAGGTTGTAAAAATAATCCAGTTTTTCTACATTGACAATAAATAAATAATTTAGTCCAGTCATAAGTCTACTTTGATAAAGTTAAATAGGAGACTAAAACTATCAAAGGATAAAATTAACTATATGTATACATGCTACATGACTAGAAGCAAAAACTAAGCTACAATATATCATTACAACCTCAAAGGTAAGAAACAGCAATAAGACTAAGAGTCTTGCATTCAGCGTTAAACAATTTATGATTACACAAAGAGGTATTATTAACTTGAAGTATGTTTAAATAATAGTTAATGTTATTAAGTTTTGATTATTTTAGAGTTTACGAGTAAAACAAATTAATTGTGCCTCATGTTAATATTTTTCTACAAACTTAACAAAATATTAAAAATTATTTACTACAAACTTTTAATTGAATATATATTATATCGTAGTATAATAATTACTATTAAAACAAATAAAAAAAAAAACATAAATAGAAAGCTTTTTAGTATTACGCGCTCTACGTAAGAAGCGACTTCGCACACCACGTGTTTATAGGTCCCTTACGCCAAGAGGAGAAGGGGCAGGGTGAGGTTAGGCGACAGCGCATGCACTGTAGTTTCAACACCTTTATAAACGTATAACTATTCTTGTGAGTGACCGTACAGCTGCGCAATCACCCCTTTTCTACTGCTCACCAAGACACTATTTACGTGGTGCGCACTATACACAAAGTAATTAATACTGATAATTTATACTCAATTTTACCTTCAGCGGTTAATATGGCCAACTGTTAATCTTAATACCTCTTTGCACTATCTGAACACGCAGATTCTAAAACATTATTTAAATTATCTAATTGATATGCAATAAGTTTTAGGCAGGCTTAATATAGAAACAGCGTCATAAACTGTTCAAGTCTTTAGTTTTTTCCAGTAAAATTAAGGATTTCCTTTTTTTTTACTGAGTCTATACGGGATCTTTTTTAATTGAAACTTTAATTTAATTTTATGATAACAAAACTTGAATTTCGAATTTTAATCCCAATTTAGAGTGATTTTACAGAAATATAATTGGCATTCGTTTAAACGAATAAGTAAAGAGGATATAAAAATATATTCTCTTTATTTATTCGTTTACTTTCAAAATCAGCGTTTTGGAAAAAAACGGTTTAGGTATGTTTGAAAACAAATACAATTATTTGGTGCACATAAAAGATTAGGATTGATTTAAAAAAAGTGCAAATTTGACTAGAAGGTGCTTAAAATAATATTTTATTTAAAAATCCACACTCACAATATAAACATAACTTTTTTTTTATTCTGAAAGAATGTGAGAATTATTTTACCGAAACACTGATTTTGGCTTTGAATGTTACTTTAGAATCAGCAGAAAATTGTTAATTTCACAATTCTTTATAAGTTTCAATCATCATTTCGTTTAAAAAAAATATAAAAAACCACAAAGCAACTGAGAACCTTGCTAAAAAATGGAATGCAAAATTTATAGCTAAACTTTAAATTTACAAAATAGATTTAAATTTTCTTCAACAAATTCAAAAACAGCTTTAAAATAAGATATTGAAAAATGATCAATCTTCAGTTACATTTACCAAGTCGTCATTAACTAAACCAAGTTTTTTTCTTTAATAAATTTTGCCTTTGGCATAGCACACACCTACTTATACTATTCAATCAAATCATTAAAATACAGCTCATCGTAAAAAAATCAAAACATCTCACTATTTCCACTCCATAACGTTTCTTTTTTACTTATATTAGTCTTATAGTTACTTACTAAATAAGAAGTTAAAATGTGTGAACAAGCTTCTTATAATATTATAATAAAAGGTATTAGTTAAATTTTTAGTTAATAATTCTATGTATAGATTTCAAGTATTTTTATTACTTTATTTTCAAATATAAGTAGTATTTTTATCTAACTATTTTTTACTTCTATTGCTCTATTCTTTAGCTGTGGTCAATTACAGTGGCGGACTGTAAAAATGCTTCTGTTAATTTTAAATATATCGACAAAATGCGATATGAGTATACTCAGTGTGCTTATTAGGTTACATAATGAAAATATTTTAGATACTGTCAATATATAAACAGCAACAATACAACACTTTAATATATAAAAGAAACATATTTAAATATAATTATTATTAATGGTTTATATATTTTCAAAGATCTATAAATTTAAAAAATAGTCTTGCCATATTTTTATTGAACTGTCTCCTTAAAATAAATTTATATTAAAAATAATTTCAATACAAATAGGATAACCTAGCAGGATATCGCTATACACACATGATTTCAAATGATTAAAAAAAAGTAGAAAAATACTTTAAAAATCGGTGAAGTGCAAGTTGGATTCGCGTACCGTGGGTTCCGTACCACCATACCAACACAAATAAAAAGTGTGCCAGCAAGCAGTCACTCATCTAATAATTGACCTAGCCCGACGTTGATTAACTTTCATTAACGATCGTTTCCAATAAACAAATGAGCAACTGTTTCTCCTAATAATCTAGACTATTTTAGCTAGATGGCACTGATCCGGTCTTTTAAGATGAGTCGAGCTCGTCTCACACTTGTCTGGTTTTCATTATTAATTATAGCTTTATATAAAGCTCGTATAATTTTTTACTTTTTAAACTTTTGTTATGTAATCCGCCATTATTTTACTTTTTAAACTTTTGTTAGGTAATCCGCCATTATATCTGTGAAAATTAAAGGCTTATACCTCCTTGTGTTTAAAAAATAGAGCCCTTTGATGGTCATTGAGATATGCAGACGTACGTAGGCTAAGTAATATGGCTCCGTTAGCAACCATCGGGTACGGAACCCTAAAAATCAGCAACAAATGCAGTGCCTGTTTTTTCTTTGTAGGACCTTTAAAATCGCAGTTCAATATTAAAAAAGAAATTATTATTATGATCATCACTGCTATGTATTAATAAAATGCTATTTCTTAGTTAAAGCGTATCATATATATCGTCTAAGAAGCATATTTTACAGTCCCATTGACTAAGCGTACTATACTTTTAACTGTTTTGTAACGATTGCATGAATAATAAAATACTCTCTACATATACATCAGAGAAATTTCACAAACAAAAATATTATTGCTTTCAGAGGTTACGTGTTTCTGTTTAGAAAATATCCTTTTTTCTTATTACCACATCCATTTATTTTCTTACTATTTTTGATCTGTTAACCTTTACAACCGTTCCCTAAGCAATCGTGCACACTATCCAAAAATATATATGCATGACCACTAGCTAAATCAACTAATTAATATTAGGTACTCATCGAAAATAAATAATGAGATAATTTTTATATCGAAAATTAATACATCAAAACTTTTTGGCGATATACATTTTCGAAATACTTGTTTTGTATACGCCTTTACTACATATACATATATAAATATAACATCTTAAAATTAGCAATCCAAAAATATAAAATATACACGCTGTATTCCTGCGCGCCCTCGGGTGCCCATGCTTTAAGCAAACCACAATGCAATAATTGCCTTTACCTATAATTGCTATACTCATTGCCATAACGCGACTTTTGCTTTTTTGCCACCAGAGGGCGCAAAAGCCGCCACAACTGGACGGTATTACTCAAACTGTGTCATTTGACATTTGTTTTCTATTTCTAAGTGACACATTACTATTGGCAATTTATCGAAATTCAATGCTAAGCGACTTAACGTCTAGTCTGAACAGTCGCCAAAAATCTGTTCAACCGATATTTTATTAACGTGACACTAAACACTAATAAATTGCCAAACGTAACTTTCAGATATATTCTCCTTCACACCAGGCCTCCTAAAAGAAGTCTTAAATAGAAATTGGTAACTTCAAAGGAAATGATTTTAATAAAATTAACTACAACAAATATAATGTATGACAGATATAATATAATCAGAGTGAACAAATGTATATATTATGTACTAAATGTAAATAATGTAAAAATAAAGTTAAAAACGAAAATTGTTTAAAATCTAATAAATCGAATCCATGGCCCTGAACAAGCAAAGTTACAATATCGTTCGTAACTTTTGCCCTATAAAAATACGAATCGAAAATATCTCGACAACCGCAAGTCGTCTTATGGTTAGACTACCTCTATCTTATTGTATCATCTATAATACTACGATAAAATATCAGAGAATTCAGAAAAGGGGATTATCTTTGTAGTTATTTCTATATTAAATGGTGCACAACCTTATTTTTTCATGAACGCTAGGTATATAACGGCATTTAGTTTTATAGAAGACCTACAAAGAAATTTACTATCATCTAATGAATCAGCAATCAGTAATAGATTTTATTCTTGAAGAACATTTGTTTTTGATTGAAATAGGAACCAGGAACTATAGCTATGATAAAGAAATCATTTAAACTAAATAAAAATAAAACGGCTGTAAAAGAAGATTACTTAAAACATGAAAATAATAGATTTAAAATCTAGATAACTTCTGTAGAGAAATTATAGGACATATATAATAGATGTAACTAAATTACTAATTAGACTACCATATTGCAGATTTTCAAGACTAAATTAAAAATATAAAGACGAAAGAGAATCAAAACTGTTATTAGTTCAAAAAACAATTAAAAGCGTTATGACGTTTTATATCTTAAATACGATAAAATCTCAAAATTGTCACAGCTCATCGGGTTTATTTGTATTACATTCTACATTATAAGAACAGTGGCTTTAAATAATTTGAATTTGTACTTAACCTACGTTATTCAGCTTTATATCAATAAAAATAACAAATGTCAAGTCAAATATCGGAGTTTTTAAGTTTCAGGACATATCATGAACACCCAAATATTCATTTTTATGGTATTTTCTTAAGGAAAAAATTTTAAATGATAAAATTGTTAAGAATAATCAGCCAACGATGTTCTAGTTTAATTTTACACCCAACTTAGATTATTCAAAAATATTATCCCAATAAATGTTCTGAACAAATTTCTCAAAAATACTTTATGAAAATATAATACAAATATGATAAAATTTTTACTAAATATAACCCTGTCTATGACCTGAAGAGTTTTAAACCAATATTAGTAAAGTCTCCAAGTAATTTTAAACCAATATTAGTAAAGTCTCCAAGTAATTTTAAACCAATATTAGTAAAGCTTCCAAGTAATTTCAAACAAACAAAGGTATTGCATTGCTTGAAATAAAAAACAAACAAATAATACACAAATTTCAGTAAACACAATGAAAAACAATCTAACCACGGAAGCATTGCAAGAACTGGACAATATTACGATAAAACTTTGACCCAAACCTTCAAACTGCTATTTCTTAGTCAGTATTTATAGAATTGTTAAATTTCAAAAGATAAGGCCAGAGTAATTTCACAACTTTAGGTAGATACCTGTTTTAAGAAGTTAAATATTCTGGACATAGATGAACGTGAGCCAAGACACTACGCCATAGGAATGAAAAACTAACTATGAATAAATGCAAGTGGAAAGGATGGTGTGTTTTATATAAAACTTCATATTTAATGGCGTACTTGTTTGAGTGTGAATATTACATTTTAAACAAAAGCTGAAGAAGTAAATCGTCATCGGCGTCCATTGGCGATTCAGGAGCTAGGTAATCAACGATCCTGAAATAGAAACCATATTGTAACTGCATGTATATTTAGAAATAAAAATTTAAAAGTTCAAGCCGCAAATTCATTGCAGAAATTCAAAAACATTTATTTTATAATTATTTTTACATTCATATGCGTTTGGTATAAGTAGTTGTATTGTTAGTTTAACTAAAGGTTATTTATCTCAAAAGACTTTTATATTGTCTCTAACTGATTCATCTTTATTTTTAGTCAATATTGTTTTATTTTTATTTTCAACGTAACTAGTAATTTTGTGTTACCTATTAGGCGTGGGTGGAGTACTGATAATGGGCTGCGGCGAGTTTTGGCGGGCATCCTGCGACAGCCGGGCCACCTTCACGTTTTCGGCTCGTGCGTTCTGCAACCTACAGCAAATTAATCCAATTATTCATCTTTACACTCTGACGTCATACCATAAAATAAGTAATAGTACCTCAACCTACCTACTACTACCTAGTAGTAAAATAACTTCGCGCGGCCTTGGCGAATCCACGCGAATCACTAGTTTTTTTTGGCGAGCGCGCGCCACGCTCTGAATTTGGATGTCACCCTACCTGGTTATAATATAATCATGTTTTTTTTTGTTATTTTGTCTTTTTGTATCTTGCTATATATTCTTTCTGTATGTCATATTATTATGCTTCATTTTTTATTCGTCAACCAGCATATTATTCAAAAAACAAACGGTTATACATTATGTAACAAAACAGTAAAGTAATCAGTATAACTTTTACAAACACTTTATTATTTTCATTTTTTTAAAAAGTTATGAAATTGAACGATCAAATCGATTTAAAGATAAAATATAAGTATGTTATTTAATTTCCAAAAGCACAAAGAGACAGATATGTATATTGTACACATAATTACATTATATATATGTATATTGTACACATAATTACCAAAACTTACGTTAATAGCAAATTCCTCCCACGTGCTAGCAGCATGAAAAATTAAAAGGATTTATCATTTCAAGGATCTACCCTAACCCTCTCTATATGAACTGCCAAATATTTATGAGCAGAAGATGATGCAGGTATACCGAAGCCTTAAGTTATTAAGTAAAAATCAGCAGCTTTCTGTTTATTACTATAAAACAATTCAAATGTTACTTTAAATAAATTATATTACCGATATCAGGCGAACGATATCTGCCTTTGTAAACCTAACACCTTAACTTCTTAAATATTCTCAAATTTCAACTCTTTGGACAGAAAGACGGGCTCGTAGAAAATTCATAACAACGTCAATAATGACAACCAAACCCTCTCGGGAAACTTTCCCGAATCCCTTAAACTGGGATGCCGCAAAGTTTTCCGCAATCCGATTTTCCTGCTACCTTTCCCAGTTTATTCATTTCAACCCTAAATGCGAAAATACCTGCTCCGAATATTACTACCGAATTTTATACAACTTTGTCTTTTGACAAAGACTTTTATGAAATTTTTATGAAATCGTTATGTTATTTCACAACACAGATTAGATGTTTATGTATCACGAAATTTTTATCTAATTTTGCGAAAACGAAAATGACAGATAACAAAATTTTAACTTAAAAGATAAAACACAACAATAATATAAGATTGAATGCATTAACACGTGAATCTCAAAAGTAGAACAAGCCCTACCCTGATTCCTAAGCGTAGTGGTTACATTCTCTTTGGTCAAAAGTGTGTCGAAGAATGGCGACTCATTTCGATTTTTAGAGTTCCGTATCCAAAGAGTGCCAACGGCGCCCTATAACTAACCCTTTAGGGCTCTATCTATTAGATCGCAATAGGAAGAAGCCTGAAATTTTCATAGAATATGTGTTATAATGGCGGATTATCTTTTTGTTTGTGTTTATATATTGTTAACAATATTCAAAGTTAAGCAACTTCGGGCTTAGTCAGTAAATGGATGGGTGACCGCTTGGTGGCACACTTTGTGTTTTTGTTTGTGTTCGTACATGACGTAAATACCAGTCACCTTATCCTACCTAATATTCGTACTAATTACGGTAAAAAAATGTGAGTTTCGAAGGAGCCCAGCTGTATAATAAACTACCGTCATGTATAAATAGTGTGTACTCACTCAATGCATTTAAATCTAAATTAAAAAAGTATGTTATTGAATACAAAGAACCTTAACAAACATTGACAGAATTCGTTGAGTGAGAAGTGATACTTATGATAATTTATTGATAACGATGTGTGTTTAATTTCCTTTTTAGTTATCTTCCTGTTCTCATGTAAGTGACAAATTGTAAATGTCTTTATGAGAATAAATTCTCTAAACAATAAACATTAAATGAGTGAACACATATGATGAGTGAGTTCAACTCGCACTTAACCATTTTGATGTGAAACATCTATAGCCGCGGGTAAACAGGATTGTTAGCGTGGCGATGCATGCCGTGGCGACGCGGCGCCACGCTATATATACAGTCTATATGTAGTAAATTATCGTTTTTACGTTTATACATGAGCTAATTATTAACTAGATAAGTGTGTTATCTTTTAAATTTTATTAATTTTAGTGATAAACAATAACTACCTTTTATTACGTATTATTTTATTTATATATATATTTTTATATTTATAATAAATATAAATAATAAATGTTTTATTGTTTTGATGTAAAAAAATAAAAAAAATAATTTCAATGTTTCTTAATTTTTGTAATTTTAATGCAGTTGTGTTTGAAAATATATCAAAGCAAATTATGTATAATTTATTATAAATGTTTAGTTAAAATTACATATTTCTTCTTTTTTCGTTTACATAACAATTAAAAAAATGACAGATTTCTATTCCCTTATATTAACTACAGAACTACCTCTGTGCTTATTTGTTTTTTGTAATGCATTTTTAGTATGTTTTAGAGTAATTATTCTGATATTTTACTACTTTTAAGTTAATCTCAGTTAACTTCATAGATGTAGCTTAATTTCAATCATATACTCAATTTTCTCATTCATTATTTTCGTTCCATTCCCTCCTTGTAATCAACCGAGAGATCTGCACCCAAAAGCTCTGCAGTGGATTCCAACAAAAAGTTTTAAATGGCGACAGTAAAGTCAGTGAAAGATACTAAAGTCTTAATTTTCTCTCATAACGACTCAATAATTTTGAACTGAATTCCTAAAAAGCTTTCACAATAAAGATAATGATAGTAAATTAAGCCGACGTTCACACAAAAGAGCACAAAAAGACATCATTACCAACATTAAAAGTGATAAGGGACATTAATAGATTAGCGGAAATTTATAATATTAGGGTATTTTGCGTTGCGGAAAGGATGTTTTTTTTTGTAACTACAAAGTTTATTGTTTCTTAATATCCATCAACATTTTCCAGATCTTGTTATTAAAGAAATCTATAGGTATTTAAGTTATAGTTATGCATAGGGTTTTTAAACTTACAATACGACAATTAACACTATCAGAAAAATTGTGATTCAGTTAATGTTCTTAAATACACCAAATAACGAACCAAAGCAGAAGACTTAGTCTTAAGCGAGAGAAAACATGTTTTTGTGTTATGTTTCGGAAAAACCGAGCAAAAGACCCAGCTTAATCTAAACATTTCTTAAGGCTGTGGCCCTACTCAAACGTGCAGTTTTCTGCTCGTTTTTAAAATCGATTCCACTGTTCTATTACAAGTTTCTGACTGAAAGGTATTCTTTAACTGATAACTTACTGTACATATTTGTTTTAGGATATCTGTTTAAACATTGCTTTAAAAATATAACGGCTGATCCTCTCGGGGTTCTATTTTTAATTCAAAACTCCTTTTCAACTAATAGTAGGAACATAAAATAATGAAAATAAAATTCTCATACTAAAGCGTTAAACATAGATACCATTACTGACCCAACAACCAACTCTGTAGTATACCACATACATAATATCAATATTATAAATACATATATTAATATTGATATTTAAGAAGTAACAAAAACTCGTACAAAATACACTTTACATTACAAACATAATTGTGATGTGTGCGTAATGAATGTGTTTGGGATTTAGAAAAGAAGTTAACCAATTTTTAGTAGTGATAATAAAAGAATTGTAGGCCAAATTCCGAAATTATTAGCTGAACGAATAAAATCCTTCTGGTAAGTTTACCAGGATCTCGAAAACCAGATGACGAACCAGTACAAATTTCGTGTTTCACAACAACTTTAGTTCGGTTCAAACGCTGGCGTTCATCAGGATTGTGAATGTAGTTGAAAACATAAAAAGTTATTAAAGGGTTAAAGACTCCTGAATCCTTACAGTCAGTGCCAAGATCTCTAAAACCAGACGACTTTGTTTGTATTTTCTGTCTTTATTAAAATTAAGAAGATTTGGTGTGTATATGCACTGTGATATATTTCCCGATGTCCATCGAACATCGGAAACGCCACCAACTTCAAAACAGAAAATGTTGTCAAATGTGTAAAGAAAATATGAAAAAATTGAAGAGTGAAATATGGTCTATCCATAAATCTGAGACGTGTGTCAGCCCTGCCTAATAAGGCCCCGACGAAAGTACAATGGAGTGACGTGCAAACTGCCCGAAATAGATCTCGAATTACTGAGCCTCTCAACAAAATGTAGTGCCGGCCGAGGGCATTCAATGTCCGGAACAATGGGCCTTAATGTAATATATCATATTATATCCTTTTATTCAGCATTCAGAAGGCCTTTTGTATGGAGGATATAGCTGAAACGTATGGCAAGTATGTAAAGGTTCATGAATTGTATTTTTGTAAATTTTGAACCTCAGCCCGATTATTTTAAGCGTCTGTTAAATTGTAATGGAAATATATAAGAATTAAGAAAAAATGTATTATTAACATTTCATTATTTTTCCGTTTTTCATATGGGCTTGATATAATCATTGTTAATTACGAACCCCCTTCCCAATTCTGACTCCTGACTTACTTCTCACAGTTTGTCTAGGACTGACAAGGGAGTATATAATTCTGTTACATTTTACCACTTATGTTGGTTAAAAGTGGCTTACCTCTGCATTATAATGTGGTTCTGTACCTAACCGCTGGTTACCCTCTTCTGGGAAATAGAACCGTGCAGATTAACATTAAAAAACTAAACGACGTCCGTGACTTGGTCTGCGTGGACTCATATTAACATACAGCTATTCGCGAGCTGTCCAGCAAGCCAATGCGATGTTGGAATTTTCTTCATCATTTAAAGACGCTGACCGACTGTATGAATGGAATTTTGTTTTGTTGTATGTATGTAATATTAACTTCAACCACAACGAAGACACAGGTTTTTTTTAATCCACTAAGGTGGTAAACAAGCTTGCAGTCCGCCTGATGGTTACCGCAGTCTATGGGCCCTTTCAACACCTGGGGCATAACTCGCGCGTGTATATGATCATTTACAAATATTTTCATAAGAACCTATAGTAAAATTGTAACTGGCCGATATCTGTACCTGGTGTTGCAAGCGTCCATAGGCTACGGCGACCGCTTACCATCAGGCGAACCGTAAGCTTGTTTGCCACCTTAGTGGTATAAAAAAAAGGTTTGTAAGAAAAATAATTTGAGGTAGTAGTAGCAGAGAGAAAGTTTGTTTGTATGTTTTTACGTGCATAAAAACTGGATTGATTGAAATTGAATGCGGTTTTTACATTTGTTTTGCTGTTAGTCCAGACATAGCGAAGGCGTTCAATCGGACCTAGCACCGGGGTTTTCTATCGCAATTGCCATTTTACGGAATACACGCTGTTTGGTGCAAAAGGTCTCAAGCTTTTTGACCGGCAGACGCATACGAGCCTTAGTTGGTGGCAATGACTTTAATGCTGGGACACCATCAAGGCTCTGTGCTGTCTACTATGCTGTTTAACTGCACGTGAGACAGTATGACATGGTGTCCATCAATAACTTACATTGCTATGCATATATTAGTACTGGAGAAGCTTCGTGCGGACATGCTATGTCAGACTTCGAGTACCACCATTCTGGCCTGAAGAACCAGAAATATGGTTCGCACAAACTGATTTCCAGAATCACGTCTGAAGTCACAAATTTTATTAATGTAATCGGCCGTGTGGTGTCGGCGGAGCAGAATAATACCACCCCATATCCTCCCGTGGGTGTCGTAAGAGGCGACTAAGGGATATACCAGATGGTGGGCAGCAGCACCATACTGAGGGAGTATTAAATATCAATATGCGATCGCCAACCCGCACGCCAAGCGTGGCGATTATTGGCAAATTGGGAGGCCCTTATGCATTGCACAAGAAAACCACGACCCCCACGTTCCGGCAGCGCCACTAGTCCTGACTATGGTAGCGATCAAGGTAACGGTGGGGCGGGGGCTGCGAAGAATCCCCGGCAGAGATCCGGCTACAACAAACACCGACAACTGGCCCTGGTAACGTACAATGCACGCACTTTGAGGAATGACGAAAAGATTGTTGAGCTGTAAGAAGAAGAAGACAAGCTGCGCTGGGATATAATAGGGCTATCTGAAGTCCGAAGACAGGGGGAGGAATCGATATTGCTCAAATCCGGCAACTTGTTCTACTACTTCATCTGTGTTTCCTGAAATAACACGGCCAGCCAGCACACACCGCACTATATCTTACAACACTATCCACCAAATGCGTATGACACCAAGGCATCCAGTTTCATGCCAACCGCGCAGTTTTTAACCGATAAACTCAAAATAGCAAAACACTAATTTGAGTCAATGCTAGTCAATGAAACAGCCAAGCCCGTCGTCATCGCCGCTGCACCTAGCGCCTAAAAAAGAACAACTGATGGCGTCCCTTCGGTTTCGGTTCTGTTTTATAGGCGATTTTTGCATAATGCTGCTCAGATATAAGGTCTTCTGAACTCACTCCTGACTGGCACAGTATATCTCCACAAATAGATCTGACA
Source organism: Apoda limacodes (assembly GCA_946406115.1). Classification (NCBI taxonomy): domain Eukaryota; kingdom Metazoa; phylum Arthropoda; class Insecta; order Lepidoptera; family Limacodidae; genus Apoda; species Apoda limacodes. The sequence continues at coordinate 25,277,604 of OX291552.1, forward strand.
TATGAGGCCCTTAAAGCTTTAAATGACAGCAGAGAAAGTTGTCTAACGCTGCTCTATTAGCACACCCAGACTGCCAAGCCGAACTAGCATTGGTCACAGATGAATCGGTCTTAGCAATTGGTGCAGTCTTACAGCAATATAAGGATAGAGATTGGCAGCTGCTAGCTTTCTCAACAAGCAAGGAACTTTATCATCTATGCTGATCATAAATCGATCATTTTTGCATTTCATAAAAGTAAAAATAACAACAGTATAGTCATTTAGATTATATCTCTCAGTTCACACCAGATATAAGGCATATATCCGGCAAAAATAACGTCGTTTCGGACACCTTTCGACCTTGAAACCCTAGCAAACTCAGGGTTCCGACCCAGAGTTGATAAACCAACATCATGTTAAAAGAACATCGTCACTTGGTTAAAAAACCTCAGACAAATTTTTGACAATCTCTACTCCTTAGATCACCCTGGTGCCAATACTTGCGCTTAATTAGTAGCACAGCGCTTTGTCAGGCCAGGTGTAAGAAAGGACTAAAGGGGCTGAGCCAGATGATGCCGGTCTTGTCAACGCGCTAAAATAAGTCATCATATGTCAGCACCGTTGGGCACTTTCAACCTACCACGTAACCGCTTCACAGAAGTCCATATAGACTTAGTTGGACCCTCCTTACACTTGTCCTAAAGCTACAGGTAGAGAGTGCCATTAAAGAGGATTTACAGGCCTCTTCCGCCGAACTAGTTAACGATAAACTTATGCGCCTGCCGGGTGATTTTTTATTCCTGGCACTGACGGCACTAATTATGTAACGGACTTTACAGCACGTTTACGTTTATTTGCTGAACTATTACAGCCAGTGCTAGCCTCGCGCCACAGCAAATCTAAAATGTTTATCTATAAAGACCTAAATACCACTGATCACAACTTCCTACGTCATGACATATCTATACTCATAATATATTTTAACTATATTCATAATACATTATCTATATATGATTTCCTAGAACTAAATAGACGCATTCGTTATTAATTATTATACTGTCAATGATACAAAACTCTAAGCCAAGATTATTAAATTCTCAAACAGCCCCAACTTTAGCTGCTGGGTGCAACCCAAAACTCAAAACTCATTGATGAGTAGCCAGAGTCAGCTATATGCGCCATTCGACCATAGAAAGATTGATTACCGCTTCGAAATTTACTACCAGTTTATGAGCTTATTTTTCCAGAAAATGCATAGTATTAAAACTTAGAGGACTTATTAAAGAGGGTAGGCTGAAAATTCATAAATATCAGATTGGTTTTTACAAAGATTTATACCCGTTTATTCGTTCTCTGCGTCTTGTGCGATTATCTGAAAACTGTTTAATCATTTAATAAAAATGACTTCAACATGTAATCTTAACTTTGTCACAAAAATGCAAATAATTGCTTTGCATAATGAAGGCAAAAATTTGTCAAAAATTGCAATAGAAGCCAGTGTAAACGTAAGTTGGTTATTTAATGTCTTACTATCTTTTTATATTGTAAAAATATATATTTTGTATTAATTTATAAATCTTAATGATTACTACATATTTCTAAAATTTGTTACAGCGGAAAACAGTTGTTTTATTGGTACGGCGATTCGAAGAGGAAATTTCTTTGCTCCACCGTCACAGAACAGATAGGCCATGGCTCATAGATACACCACAACGTGAAGTCATGGTGAGGGAATATGAGGAAAATGGATTCGCGCCGACAAACCACTAACGCCAGTTTATTTGACACAAGTGTTCTTCATAGTGAGGGTCTGCATTATCGTTTCACATTGAAGGCTGTCAAGCCCTTGCTAACGGATGATCATAAAAGAGCAATTTTGCAGCTGAGTGTACATAGACGCTACGCTTATATTTACTAGTGCTTAGATCTTGCTTCTAAATATGGCCTTTCTTTTCTTCGCTAGCCATCTTCTGAACTATTGTCCGGTTATAACTTAGAATAACTCATCACTAAGAATCGATTTTGCAAAATTCGTCCCCTAAGGGGGCAAAATGGGAGTTAAAAATTTGTATGGAAATCTGTTTATTTAAAGCTAAAAACGTATTTGACCTTTATGTTAAAAAATAATATTGACGTGTATCACGTTTATTGGAAAATCATCCCCAAGAGGACAAAATAGGGGAATATTATGGCAATGCAGACTTACTTGATTTTGGACTGTCTCATGAACTGCTGAATTTTCCTCGCGGCTTGGTTCTGTCGCCTTTGAGAATATGTGCGTCTAAGATAACAACAAACAGCATTATGTTATTAGTTATTATAAGAATACTTGAGAGAAACAAGCAAGACGAAACATGACAAGGGTGCTAGACAGTACAATACCAACGCCGACAAATTGGCAAAATATTTAAAATTAGTAGGTTCTTAAATATGAATACTTGCTGTATGTAATTACATATTTTGTTGCAAAATTTGTTTGTGACGCTGTGTTATTTGAACAAAAACGATAAGAAATCATCAACAATTTCTAAGTATTACCACAGCCTTAACATTAATTAATTTATACAGTAAGTCATCCTCTTCGGTAAATCCGACAACGTCGAGACAGTCATGGCGCCACGACAAAATGTATGACTGACTGGACAGCATCCGAAAAGGCTACGCTATAGCTTGTGGTATTACCATAGTATAACCAAGTCTGGTAAAACTAATTCTATGGACATTACACTAAATATTTTTACACGTTGAAGCCACTAGTTTACATTGCTTTAATAAAAAAATCGGCCAAGTGCGAGTCGGACTCGCGCACGAAGGGTTCCGTACCATTATCTATAGAAACGGCAAAAAATCACGTTTATTGTATGGGAGCCCCCCTTAAATATTTGTTTTATTTTAATTTAATGATTTATTATTAAAGTGACTTTATAAATAAATATTGTGTGAATATTTTAAGCGTCTATCTGTTGCCGTTATGAATATCGAGCAAAAACATTACGTCTGTAGTATGGGAGTCCCCTTAAATATTTTATCTTCTGATTTTTAGTATTTGTTGTTATAGCGGCAACAGAAATACATCTGTGAAAATTTCAACTGTCTAATTATCATGGTTCAGGAGATACAGCCTGGTGACAGACGGACAGCAAAGTCTTAGTAATAGGGTTCCTTAATTACCCTTTGGGTACAGAACCCTAAAAAAAATAAAAGGAGTATTAAAGGTAACAGATCAATCTTTAAATAGGACTAGTTTTAAATATCTTGGAAACTTTAATTGTACTTTATGCTCAATTTATTTATTTTATTCAAAAACTAAAAACCTTTTTAATATAATCATGAACAAATTCTCTTACTTGATAGGCGTAGAGTTGTGGTTCAAAGCAAGTCGGCGCGCTCTGTGAGACCGGTATCCACGCTGGATCACTGTGGCCGCACAGTGCATCTGCTTAAGGTATGCGAACTGGACACAAACATATATACGGTCACAGAAAATGTTAGCATGCATCAATAGAAACAATATGATGAAGGATGCATCAGTAGAGGCTACGCGAGGGGAACTAGAGCGTGTGTACCGTTCAGAACCAGTTATTTTGTTCTTGGTACTGTTAGTAGCTTTACTGAGAAACCAGCAAACTGCGGTTTATGGTTATATAACTAATACAGGTACCAGCAATTCTTTAAAATTACTAGTTACATGTCTTTACTTACTGCTGTAAGCAGTTCTACATATATAATCACCAATTTTTATGCGTTCTACACTCCAATTTGATAGCAACGCTAACAACACACGGTTAGTAAGCAGTGCAGTCTGTAATCGGAGTTCTGTAGTAAAAGTTACAGTTCAATGCTACTTACAGGCATCTGTGCCGCTTATTTACTATGCTGTCGTACTATGAAAACGGCCGTTGCATCAGTTGTGTTAGTTGAGTATCGTTGGATAGCAGTTCTATAGAAGAACCTGTTACCTATTCTTGGAGGAAGTAGCAGTTCTATAGAAGTACCTGTCACCTGTTATTGGAGATGGTAGCAGTTCTATAGAAGTACTTGTCTTCTGTTATTGTATGTAGTAGCAGTTCTATAGAAGTACTTGTCACCTGTTATTGGAGATAGTAGCAGTTCTATAACAGTACATGTCATCTATTCTTGGAGGAAGTAGCAGTTCTATAGAAGTACCTGTCACCTGTTATTGGAGATACTAGCAGATCTATAGAAGTAACTGTCACCTGTTATTGGAGGTAGAAATAGTTTTATAGAAGTACCTGTCACCTTTTTTTTATTTATTTATTTCATGTATACAATTATAGGACACTAAAAACATATAAAATACAAAAATAGCAATGTATCTACATAGGTCAAGCTTATCTCTAGTTGAGATCTCTGACAGCTGACCCAAGAAAGTGAGAGCTGTAGAAAGAGAGCGGGTAACACATATGCATTGAGATTACAAAATAAATATATAAATTATATATACTTAAATACATAATAATTACTTATATAAAATTAAATACAAATAATATTACTTATAAATACATATAACAATACAATGTTCAACTAATATAGTAAATATATATAAAAGAAATAAAAAAAAAGGAAAATAACATAGTGTTTAAGGAAGTGAAAGGTGGCAGTTCTATAGAAGCATCAGTTACCTGTTTATACCGTCGGTAGCAGTTTTGTATAGTTAGAGCGGCGGTGGCGGCACGACGCTGTAGCTGCCGGCCGCGGTACTGACGGTATGCCTTCTGGATCGTGATGGCCGCCGAGTACAGCTCCCGCTGCTCACGGTCTATATAAACACAACAACATTAATATTTATCACACCCATAGACTTCGAGTAAGCTGTCCTATCTATTTCCTGTCTATTTCCTATAAAATAAAACCAAAACAAAAAAAGGAGACAACTACTCCCCGCGGATTCGCTTTGTCTCTATCAACTTTGGCGACCATTTTTAATTCACAGCTAACTTGCAAATGCGCTGTCCAGTTTCTTCTTGAGATATATTCTGTTCTCACGCGGTTTTTCTCGTTTTCTTAACATAATACGCAATCAGTCTTGTGGAAGACTGCTCTGCGTATATCCAGAGCCCAAAAAGGTAATAGATCAGACTCTGAATAGATTATTCTAGGTAATGGACAGTGTGACAAAGACACAACTCCTTAAATACCTAGAATTATACGAGTTGGTCAGCGACCGCCAATACATTTGCCATAGTTGATCAATTGGTGAACTATTTTAAAGGAAAATATATTAAATGTGTGCAAGTCGCTAAAGTTTAAAACTGTTGATAGGTGATCAAGTTTTAGGTTACACACCGTTGGTCACTATTGAGTGTCAATAGGAGGCATTGGCATGTACCCTAGACATAGCAAAATGTTTAATAAAGTTTAGCACCGGGGTCTACTTGCCACCTCATTCTCATGCATTAAAGTCATAGTTAACAGTGGTTCCTCCGAAAGCATATGCATGAATACTCAGTCCCTCACTTTATCAATGATATAATGTTTCTCGACAACATATATGGCTTTGCAGATGACAGTACGAGAGGCGCTATTGCACGGGTCGTCCATACATTTCTTAAAGTTGTTTCGTTGTGGAAGAAAGTCGCGGTGTCTAAAGAGAACCTGCCCGAATGAGGGGGAAAATCTTGGTCTGATTTGACCTAACGAATCTCGGTGTGCTCAACATAACGAAGCAGTACTTTACCCCGGGACAGAGGTACCACTTTATAAGCCAAGAGTTTGGCCCTACATTAAATACTGCTACCATCTCCTGTATCCTCTTTTTATCTGATCTCCAATTCACACACTAGCGGTATTGAACATTTAAATCTGAGTAGAACCTTTGGCTCCCTGTGTGTTTACGACTTATCCTATAATAGGTTGGGTTCTAAATTGTTTTAAATGAAGCCCTCGGCCATGGGCGTACCTAGTTATTGGGTTAGGGAATGACAAAATCCCAACTTTTAGTGTAGTTCTAAGAGGCAATCCACTTAAAAATGTGTGGTTTGTACGCAAATGCCTTAAAATTATAGTCATTTAACAGCTTTAGGGGCTACACTTCCCCACCCCTCTACGAAAGCCTATGCTCACGACGGTTACGCCTAATATGTTCAACTTTCTGTTCAACCAGTTGAACATATTGGAAAATTTTCGTCCATTTTTTTCAACTTTTAAATTAATTGAACTACTTGGAAATAAAAGTGCAAATAGTTCAATTGTAATTTATTATAATTTATATAAGGTTCATTCTAACATCTTATCTACACACATTCTAAAAGGAATTGGCTTGCACTTATTTCACCGTTAACTAGTTTCATTTGCTGTTCCTTTATTATTTTGTTATTTATTATACTAACTAGTTTACGGGTATTAATCTTTTATTGATTTTTTATTTATTGCTCTTTGATCGCATTAAATTCTGCATCCTCAACTAATACATTCAATACCTGCATAAGAGTAACTTTAATTTTATTTTTTAAAACACTCGTTATTAAGACTTAGGTGCCATCCCTCGACACTATTGGTGGGTTTGTGGCGTTCGCCATAAACGCACCAAGTATTGATAAAATCATCCTGTTTCAGCCAATAGTTTTCGAAGTATGTCTTAAAAAGTTCTAAATTTGAATGTTTTTCTAAATTTTGTTTATGGCACTCAATCTTTTCCAAAATGTATAACTATCCGTTTCTTATCATCGTATTCGGAAGCAGTGGCAAACTCCAGTCAGTGCAACTATTTTTCGGCTATGACGTGCCTTTACAAGGTTTAATTTTTTAGACTCACGCCACACAGCATTCGAGAAATGAAAGTAACATCCTTTGGTTACTATATTTGGGAATACTTCAGTAATTGCAGCTCGTACCGCTAACTCATAATCTGATGTAAACTTATTCGAAATCCAATCTTGGATTTGACTTTTGATTATTTCAAATAAAATAATGTATGATGACTTTGACATATCGGACATTAATGCATAGATGATTGGTATAATATTTGTATTTAATTCCGAGCTATGAATGTCACCATGAATTCTGTTAATTTTTTTAAATGGCGGAGGGCAAGATCTAATTGTCCCGTCTGCTAAAATGTGTTCAATAGATTTTGTTCTTTTTCTCATGTCTTCTGAACAAAATATAAAATACAATTATAATCTCCCTTTAAAAAGGATAAATGTCTTTCAGACACAACCACATCCGCCGGAATCACAAAAAAGGATTTTGGCATACCTACAGATTGTTTCTTTACATTATATAATGTGCTTTTTATAGAGTAATATACTGGAACTTAAGACACCTTGTCGAAACCTGAATCTTTTATTGATTTAAAAATCTTTTTATATATTTTACGAACAGTTTCCGTGCCATCTGATGATTTAATTTTGTGTTTACATTCTTCAATATTTTTTTCTACTTCAATTTTGGCACTGTCGGGTTTGCAATGAACACTGTGTATTTTGAATTTTCAAATCTTATATATAATATGCATTGAAGTACTACTGTTTCATAAAAAAATCTGTATGGCGGCTTACAAAAGCACTTTTTTGCTGAATTAGAATCTATGCAAAGACGGATAGATAAACGCCGGTACTACAAAGCTGTGAAATATGGACGGACGAACATGGCGAAACTAGGTATTAGGGTTTCATTTTTCCACTTGGCTACAGAACTCTAAAAATTAAACCTGATTTATGTACGAAAATACGAGAAAACAGATGTAACTTGAACTTGTACAATATTTAGATAAGTACAAAGGTACTAACATTAACTTTTAAAGAGCCAACGCAAGTATATTTGCCGTGTTCTGTCGTTGAACACCTCCATATAGAAGATCCATCACAATATTTCCTAATACGGTAGTATTGATAGCCGTAGTGGACCAGCACTACACCTCTTCCTTTTTTTTAAAAACACAACTATTCATCAATTGCCTCCATTTATAAATTGAAAATGAAACAATGAAAAAAAAGTCAAATCGCAGTCTGAGAAAAAAAATGGACGAAAATTGTCCAATATGTTCAACTGGTTGAACATCTGAATGGAAGGATTTTTACACTATCGGCTAGGGTTCTTTTATCAATTAATTTGGCGCCACTAACGATTGGTACCTAATAAGTGATCTGTGGATTTTTAACCCCATTGGTAATGGAAATGGAATTTGGATAAACCCATTTCATTGAAATCGAAAAAAAAGCAGATGCCAAGTCATGTCACAAAATTTCTGTCACAAATGACATAACCAATAAACATAATATTGCTAAATATTATTTTAGTTACTACAAGTTTACGACGGTTAGGATGTTTTCAAGTGGAAATAGAATTCAGCGTCAGGAAATGGGGTAAAATTTGGTACCAATAACATTTTTTACTTACTTATTGAACGATATTCAATGTTTATTAACAAAAGCGAGTTTTGTATGCTGTTTTATATAATACCTCGTAAAATTAGGAATTAAATAGTTTTTTATAAATATTGTAAAACATTACCAGCTAACGACACCAGCGGCTTTAAGTGCGTGAATCGGGACAAAGAGTTATAGGTTCAGTCGTCCAAAATTTCAAGCTCAAAGTGGAATAGTTAAGAAGATATGAGAAGGTATAAGTCACGATTTTAAGCACTCGCTCAGTGACTCATAGGTCATTTGGCACATGCTGTAAAGAGTTGATCGCACATTTGTCAGCATCTTATGCGCAGCACGCGACATACCCGACGCATTTACTGATGGCCTCACACATATGCGTCATACCTGCGTTACGGAAGTCTTTATTTAGTATTGCCAAAAATTTTGATTTTTTTTTTCTAACCTCGGGTGTATAACGGAACCTTGACATTTAGCTATGGAAAATAAGTTGTAATAGCCTGCTTATTAGCAGAAGTAAAAGGAAATCACTCGGCTCTTACGTTGAGAATAGAGCCGCGCAGGCAACACTGTGTGTCAACACGCACTGAACGCACCGCATAATATGACGTCATCAGAATGCGTCCTTCAATATTCGGATACCTCGACATTTTATGTATGCGCTGCATATTACGAATTTTAAATGCGGCGGATACGGCACGTGCTGCGCGTACAATGCTAATAACTGTAATTACGAAATCCTAAGCGAACTAGATTACTGGCAATTGCATATATAATCCACTGGAATTGGACAAAAACTAACTTTATTATGCCTAGACCAAGAATATTGTTTTGATAGAAAATATTAAATGCACGCCACGACACGACACTCAGCAAAAAAACGAGAGACCGTCGAGTTGACACCTGCGCTACACCTCTTACCAGCAACTTATATTAAAAAATTAGTGCAGTTTAGTCCTAAATCCTGGTATCCAAAAGTTCTAATTTGTGTAAATAATACCAATCACTACTTATTTTTTAACATATGCCCTGACAAATAGTTACAGAGACACTAGCCCCATTGAATTGGAAGAGATTATTATAGAAGATGCAAGTAAAAGAAAAACAAGTTACTCTGAACAGTACCGAACCGTAATTCATACGGAGGACATAACTTAGTGAGTACGTATTTTGACTTTTATACATAGTGAGGAGTAGGTAAATTGTAATATATGACAAATAACCTCTGTGCGCAAGCATCACGCGAGTTATTGAAAAGACTTTTCTAATGCAGAAAAGGGTCCTTGTATGGTCCTCCAAAAATATTTAATAAACTACCTGATCATCTAAAAACATTGAATTTAAAATTGTTTAAAGGTTGTCTCAGACGAGGAAGATTCTATCAAAAATATATATTACACCGCAGCGACGCCGTTAATCTGCCAATATCGCTCTCCATATAAATCAATGGACATGCACACACGGAGCGGATAATATATATTTCATCTTCCGGCATCCGCGTCTGCTGAGCAATATTGACAGAATCTGCATTAGTTTTTTGTAAATAAATACAGGTTGATTTATTAATTGACCACGCAGGAGTGCCAATAATTACCATATATTTTCAACCAACGTCAAAAAAGAAATTTCTATTTGTTTCGAGCCCACGGGTGTATTTTACTATTTATTATTATTAATTGTTTTAAAAAGAAAGGTTCAGTGTTGCTGCCTGCTAGATAAAATCTACAGATCCTTCATTATTACCCGCGCGGGCGTGCCATTTATTATTATCTAATATTAACCGCGCGGGCGTGCCATTTATTATTATCTAATATTCAACATAAAAAAAGGGAAGTTTCTGTGTTTTTTTCGTATGTATTTTTGTGTGTTTGCGATTTTCTCGGTAACTATCATTGTTATTGTGTAATTAGCATGTGCTTACAAAATCAGTAATTTTTCACTTTTTTGTAGGTTAGGTTATAAGTTTCTTTGAATTAATATACCTACTAATATATTGAATGGCAAAAAAATATACAAAAACGTCACACTTTTTTTACACAATAACATCTCCGATAACATTAATAAAATGAATTGAGTGATAAAAAAAAAATATGTGTAAGTACTGCAGATACCAACTCTTCAGATACAAAATATTTGTGAAGACTAGATGTGCAGATAAATCAGGTCGATGAATGATTGTCCAAGCGGCTAAATTATATTAACTGTTTTAATAAACCCGACACGGACATGACTACGGACGGACGGACATGACTAGACTAATTCATTTGGCTATGAACAGATTTTGATTTTGTGCTTTTTCTTTTACATGAAGTTTCTATTACCCTTCTTAGATCCCCACCCCCCATCCATTCGCGGTCCATAGTTTTCAATTTTACACTCATATTTTTAATCACAATAATTTAGGTGCCCATCGTCCAAAGATTGGAAAATACAGGGCCGTCTACGTTTTTATACGAGTATTTAGCGCCGGAGTGCGAAAAAATTAAGTAACTTTTTTCATGGTTAACAACTAATACTGGGTTTATTTTTTTCTATAAATGAAAGTAAAAGTAAGATTTTTGTTTGGCAGTTTTTAAGTAATATTATTTTTATTTAATATTTAGTCCGCGGCTCCACTCGCATTAAATTCGGTTATTAGCGTGGGATTTTCATGGCAATTTAACTCTTTGATTAAAGAGAGAAAGTTTGCTATATCAAGGTATATATTTTTAAAGTGGTTTTTGCCTTTTTCATGTAATTTCCAAAGTCTTTACTATGGAAACACACACGTAAAACTGCAATATTTAAGGACATAAAATAAGGAAGTTTAGTAAGCTTAAGCTGTAGCTATAAGGATTTGTTTATAGTTTTACTTACGAGTATTATAATGTTAAACTGTATGCTAATTCAAGACATAAGCTATCTCTATTCTAAATTTCAACTAAATCGGTCCAGTTTTTTTGACGTGAAGGCGTAACAAATACTCACAAACTTTCGCATTTGAAATAGTTTTTTTTTATTTTTGTAATACATTTGTCGTAAATCATTATTACCCCCTTGCACCCGCAAGCTAAGACGGCCCTGGGTAACTGAATGTTCGGTTTTCATTTACTATCACATGCGTCGCATATGTCCCGTGTGTGGTACCTCGCAGATGTGTTAAATATTCATATGCAACGCTCGCAGATGTGTTAAATATTCATATGCAACGCTCGCAGACTAAAAAGTATATTATGTGCCTCGTATGTGGTGGTTAAATCTAAAGTACAAGACTTACTTATAGAGAAATGAACTACTATAAAATAACTGAGTTTTTAAAAGATAAATTTTAAAATTGCATTTTTTATATCCACCCTTTTTTTAAATTATTTATTAATATAATTTAACAGGAAAATTCGTACGCCTCTTAACAAGGCACAACATAGCGTACGATATTTTAAAATTGTATCATCTATTATATATTTACCTATGTTGAAAAATAAATTGAAATTGATATCTTACGATTTCTGATAGCATATATACTTTATTATCGAAAAATCAAAGTAGACACAAGCGCAAAGTACCAAGCACATGTAGTTACATGCAAGTACGAAAAATTGATGGAGGTCATGTCGACATATTAGATTATTATTAATACAACCCAGGGGTGTTATTCGTATAGTTTTTATAGCCAACTTAGGGTAATTATATTAAATGTGGACGTTTAAATTTGATGACCCGGCTAGACTTAGACTTGACTAAGACCTCGACCAGAAAATGCAAATTCGCTGCGATTCCACCGAGTGCCTTGTAAACGTCCGTTTTTGTCACCGAACGCCAGACGAATTAGTGAACGGACCGGACGCAGCGCAGTGTTGTATAGGCTACAATGAGAGTGCCGGATGACTGGCGGCACAATATTTTTATTGGACGCTTTGCGCCTGATCGTGTTAAACGGACGTCTATCCTCACGCGTTGTAGCCGACGCAACTTTCTATGGTCGCTCTATCTCGAGTCCCGTGAAAGTAAGCGATCTCGCGATTCCCTATTGGGCGGCATGTATCGGTGGCTAATACATCGCCTACGCGCGAGAGTCAATGCGCCAGTGAAATCGTGACAAATTTGCCCGTTTCTGGACAAGGTCTAGAGCGAATATTTTTTATGTTTATTTTTCTTTGTTTCAGTACGATTTGCTTTATACTTAAGTGGATGATTCCAATAACCACGTGGCTTATAGTGACCGGAGTTATGTTTAAGCTATTTGCAGATTAGGTTCAATTCAATGCAAGTGTTTCTTTCATATGAATAAATAAGATAATATATTTTTTGCGTTTCAACTCCAATATCCTAAAATCTTAACTAAACTAAAGACTCAAAAGGTCCAAAGTTATTGACGTATCTCATATATACTACATATTGGGATATATTCCAACACGTAACAATATTGCTCAGGTAAGTTTGCCGGAACCAATGCAACTTTGCACCAACCAATGCATAATAAAAAAATGTAAAAAGGCGAACATCCGTGATCCTGATTCTGGTAATAGCTTGACTAGGAATCACGTATTCACACAAACCTTTAGCGCAAAAAACACAAGACACGGAAAATTTGATAGTAACAATTAAGCTCGACACATATCGTAGGCTGTTTAATAGAGATACAGAAATTATACCATTATACATTAATATAACAAAAGCTTAAAATGACTCGCTTCTGTCGTACGTACACTTACTGACATCCTTGGTATTTTACCTTAACTTCTTAATCATTTATATAAAAACCTGTAAATAACTAACCATTGAGTGTAAGGTTAGAGAAGTGCGTGGTGGTGTTGAGGAACTCTTGTAGAGTGGCGGAGGGCGCAGAGGGAAGCGGTGTGGGGCGTGGGGATGGTGGTGGAGGCGACAGCGCTGAGCCCGGCGACACTGACCCTGAGGAGCACGGTGTGGACCCGCCGCAGTATCTGAAAGGAATGACAAACACATTTTTGACTACACTCACTTTTAAATCATGCCATTGTTATTAAGGAATACATGACAATTGCATGTCAAGATATTTTTCTTTTTTATAAACAAACTATGAAATCATCAGCAAATGCAACACATTTTCTTATTTGCTATTGAATTTTTAGGTAGGTGAAGAAATATTTGTAATTAATCTTTTCGGTTTAAGATTATTTTTTTACTTCAGCAATTTCTTAGATAAATGTTATATATGTATAAGTATATTTCTTAAATAATCAATAAAAATATCTTAAAAATTACGTACGACAAGGTACATTGAATATGAACATTGAAGATTTATAGTCGCTCTTCACCATTCTATCTTACTCCTGCACATTGCATTGGTTACGACTCACCTATAAGAATTATCGCAGAATTCGAAGCTGAAGTCAGTATTGAAGGCAGTAGAGTCATCAAGAAGAGGAACCATAAGCGTATCCTCTCCACCATTAACCACCTCCATCCCGCATCCAGACAACAAGGAAGAGCTTTCATTCTAAACATAAAAAAAAAAACATTTTATACCTGTAAAAATCCCTTGCTTTAAAAATAAATGCTAAACGGATTTAAGTGATGTATGTGTTTGATTTTTCCAATGTGATAAATTTTAATACATATGTCAGTTAGTTTCTTTATAAGTGTTTTCAACGGTTTATCAATAAGCCAAAGCTGGAACATAATTTGGAATAAATGACACGACCAACAATTACATTATTGTACACGAAGGAATTACTTGATAGAAACCATGATCATTACCTTTATCCTCTCTGGCATCGCTGCTATGATCTGCTCTGCCAACGTGAACACCCGGTCATCCTGCTCCCCTGAAAATTTGTTGTAAACTGGAATCTCATGCCAAACAAAAAAAAAATACATTGAAGAGCGACCACGTAGTTTTTATTAACTTCTTCCTTTACACTTATCAAATCAGAATTATCTGAAAAAGAGTTAACACGGTTGCATCATTTTATATCGCAAGGTTGAAAAACTTATTGACCGAATCCAAGCTCAAATCAATCCTACATTTTCATTGAGGATAGTTTAATGTGTGTAAGATGAATAAAACAACTAGTTGATTTGTGTTCTCAACACTCATAGAAACCTGTGAATATTAAGTAAGTTCAATTACTATACAAAAAAAAATCTTTCTTGTATTATTAGTATAAAATGTAGTTTTTTAAGTAACGCTTTTCAAATATTTTAAATAGCTTAACATTCATTTTAAATCAATACTAATGTTATAGAAATCCAGTGCGTAGAAAAATGTCTGTGCCAAAGCAACTTACCTTTTAGTTTTATAAATAAAATAGCAATTTTTCTACACATAAAAAGCTTTAACATGATAGAATATGAAATCATGCAAGCAGTTTCAGCCAACATGCAGTGTATTGTTACTTTGGTAGAATTTTCAGTTTAATTCCAAAACAGGTGTTAACATTTTTGACAAAAAAAGTAGAACACTTTTGAAAGAGTAATTAATAGATTCGCCAATTCAATAAAGTGTAGTAGAGGTAGAGATGTGGTGGGTAGACCGATAGAACCATTGAAAGCAACACCAAGGGACAACATCGAGAACATTAAACCGATATGTTTGACTAAAATGAATCTAGATAATAACGCATTTTTTTTTTTTTTTTTTTATTGTCATAGAATATTATTCATATTATGCCCAAATTATCGGTTTAAGTTTAAAAACAAATCTACGAACACCAACAGTGAAAGACTCCAACGGAATTGGATGTAAGGTACAGAAGAATCTACATGTGGTTTGCCTAATTACAGTGAAATCGTCCAAGAACTAGATACTGGCAATAAAGAAGATACAGATAGACAACTTTAGTCGGAAGAATTGGTAGAGCTGTCAGAGCAGCGATGCAACTACTACAATCACAACACCGAAGTCGAGAAGGGGAAAGCTGCTACTGGAAAGGGTATAGATCATTGTTGCAGATCATTTTGTAAATCAATTGTGAAATATTTCTTTCATTTATAAAGTGAATTTTGAAGACAAAGACCGTAAATTGTCTGATATTAATCCCACATATAAATTAATCAGTAGAAACTGACGATTTTCAACATTTGCTTGTTATTGAATTTTATTATTTAAATTTTATTGCATTATTTATTAAAAATAATAATGTACGTTTTAGAAGTAATTTAGTATTTAAGAAGTAATTGTAGAAAATGAAGTAATTCATACAGTTTAAGGGTAAACTTGCCACATTGGCATAAATTGATACTTCTTATTTTTCTGTCAATGAACATCTATACCATTTCGCGTGTGGCAGCGAACTGACCTGAAGTCGGGGGCGGCGGCGGCGAGGCGGACATAGAGGAGGCGTCGGACAGAGCCTCCACGTCTATGAGAGGGCTGGCCTCGCGCCGCGGCGCCGTCTCGCCTGGAGAACCAGCCTCAGTGAGACAGCCTTACCGCATATTTGGTTCCCGTTTTAATGGGCCTGAATTCTTTCTCTGTTCGTTATTACTGATTAACTTAACAATTTACTATTTACACAATTATTGACACATCTATAGAATTTAACCACTATGTTTCAGTTATAATTACCAAAATCTCTGCATAAAATACTGGTCATAGTGTGAATAGCTAAAATTTGTAATACGCAAGAGAAAGGACTCATTTCCATTTAAAGACCCTTTTGAAAATGTTCGCAATAATGTAGTCCAAAAATATTTCTTATAAATTGAACGCTATAATTTTGAAATTCAAGTAAATAATTACAAAAAAATTTCAGGCGCCGTGCCGATTAAAAATAATCATCAGCAACTAAAATTTAATCGACTATGGAATGAAATTATGATTTGGCAAAAACTTACAAAGAGCCAGGTCCATCCGTCTCCCGAATTTGCCGTCACCTAAATTATCTTCAAACGAGTCACCATCTAGAGGTAACGACATACTGCGCTCCCATCTAAAAATTAATCATAACCATGAAATAATCGGTGTAAAACATATTTACAATATTTTTACTATTTTATACGGGATGAAACAAAATAGAGGAACTAATCCAGCATTACTTATAAGAAAGTCTTAAATTTTGTAAACAAAATTTTTGTTGCTTTCGGGGCCGCGGTTTCGAACACAAACTGTTTTGTATTTCTGGCAACACTCTATGCTTGTTATTAGTCTGCAGAATTAAACTAACCTATTTTTCTCAGAAAAGTGTTTTGTTTTTATATATACAGTTCGTGTCTATTTAAATTATTTTGATAGTGCCTTGTGCCAGTTACATTCACGGAAGGATCATACCTACTTACTTAAGGCCGTACAATTTTGTTTATATTTTATTGTTTTAAGTTAGATCTTGTCCTTACCTTTTCTGTCCTCTTCGGTCCCCTTAGAAGACATAGGACAGACAGACTTGATCGATATAGATACAACAAGAGTATATTGAGGCAAGTCAACTTGTAGTAATTTGGATTTTTTTTATCTGTCATCATTGACGAAACAAGTATTTAACAGCATTTAACACAAAAGTTGTTATTTTTTCGGGAAACATGAACCCCAACAGCTGATTTTAGAATTGTCACTTCTTTTGCTTAAGATAATCAAAAAAGTATTAAAAAAGTAATGAACTAACCAGCTTCATGAAAGAATTTTAACTGACAACCACGTATGCAGTAAATATTTATAGTTACATACATTACGGAACGAATTAAAGAAGAAACGAAGTTACCAACTTCAGAAAAGATGTTTAACTGACAACCACGTGTAAGACCCATAGACCACTTTTGTCTTGATATCACGATTTTTTTTAAGTTGTATTGTTTAACTGATTTAATATATGGCCCATCTTTATTTTTTTCAATTAAAATAAAATATAACGAGATTTACCACGTAGTTTAAAAACGGTTTAATACAATAATAATTGTCTCCAGCATTTAATCCAGTGTTCGGGATTTTAAATCTAGGCGGTAAATTCCATTATATTTTTTTTTTATTAATAGTATGGCACGTGAAAACTTCATAAGTAAATCAATACTATTTTAACTAGTGAAGAAATATATTAAATAAAGTATTTACCTCCCATACTTTATCCCATACCATATATGTATAAAAATTTAAACGAGCAATTTTTGTACATATATATATATATATATATATATATATACCCAAATGGGTATTTCGGAAACGGCTCTAACGATTATGACAAAATTTGAATTTAGGTAAGGCTTCGATTAATCTTTAAGCTAACCGATATAGTTGTATTTTCTGTAAATACACGATTATTGAAAAAATAATATTTAAAAATACCGATCAAAGCTCGGTCGCCTAAGTAATATAACATAAATATTTATGTTTTTATTTTTTCTCATTTACTAACAAATAAATACTTACCTGGCTGAAAATGATGTTTTTCCATCTGATTTATCAATAGCTGAACTGGAACGGAAAGCATCAGCCATATTGATGCCACTGTCTATCGAGGGTCTCTTTACAAGATTGCTTTCTAAGCTGCCAGCTCGACTTTTTTGTGATAAGCTGTAAAAACAGAAATTGGGGTTAAGTTTTGTGTAATACCTTATGAATGTGTATACCTTTGAAAAAGCAACACAAACCAAAAGTGTATTGCATAACCTCGGTCTCCAGTTAATCTTCTATGAGAGTATAAACGATGGTCATGAATATGAACTTGATATGATATGATCGTCTAGAAAAAAATGACAAAACAAACACCCGTTTGTAACAACGTATTGCTTTTAGTCTCCACTTTGGTATCACAGTAGTATAATGCGGCGTGCATTACTTATTATCATTATTTATTACAACTTTTACCTACTTTTTAGGGTTCTGTACCCAGAGAGTGCCAACGGAGCCCTATGGCTGTCTACGCTGTCTGTCTGTCTGTCCGTTTTAGACCGAAATATGTGTTATAATGGGGTATTATCTAACAAATAATAAAAAGTTAAAATTTAAGGGGGTCCTCATAAAAAAAACACATTTTCGTTGTTTTTGCTTTATGTTAAAAAGAAAAAGACATACAAACTTCAAACTTGCAGTGAAAATTGTGTGAACTCAATAGTATAACAACAAATAATAATATCCTGCCAAGTGAGAGACGGGCGCCAGCAATTACTTTTTCAATTTACCGGTAAAGCGCCATCTAGCTTATCATGAAGAGAAAAAGTAACACATTTGTTTGTTGGAAACGATGTTCAAAGTTAAGCAACGTCAGGCTTGGTCAGTACTTTGATGGGTGACCACTTAGCGGTGCACTTTTTTTCGTTTGTGTTTGTAAATTATGTAAATGGCGGAAGGTACAGAACCCTCGGTGCGCGAGTCCGATTCGCACTTGGCAGGTTTTTTAATAGTATTTTTACATATTGAAGGGGTTAATTATTTATTTATAACGATACACTGCATATGCGTCCTCATTTTACAAATTCATTAATTAACGATGTCTGTGTTACGCAAGTATGTAGCTAATAGTTGTATTGTTCTGGGTCCCTGAATCTGAATGATATTCGAGGAAAATAATAGTAGGAAATATCTGAAAATCTCTACTACTATAAGATCTAACAAAGCTTTATTTCAAATCATAATTTCGTAGCATCACCACATTATTTGCAAAATCTTTGATTTTATTACTATGTGTCAAATAATTTCAGCAGCTCGTAGTCCAGCAACTACTACTTTTAGATCAGAAACTACCTACTAACTAAGCCATAATTTGTCAATAGCTGGATGATCGTATTAAGTACACGTTTCCCTAGTCTGTTTATTTTTATGTACAGTATAATACGCCAGAGCCCTTCAGCCTACTGGCAAAGTCTAACAGTTAGGTCGGCTAATAATATACTTTCATTGCAATAGCATTTGGTGTTGACTACTAATATTTATAATACTATTTGGTTTTGGTTTATATACATACATACATACATAACATCACGCCTGTTTCCCAGAGGGGTAGGCAGAGACCAAAGTCTGCTACTTGCTACGATCCTGGCATACCTCTCTTGCCTCATCTATACGCATCAATGCTTTCATACATTTTCTACGGTTCCGAGTACTCCTGACCTGGCCTTTTCTTAGAACGTACTCAATTTGATCTACATACGTTTGCCGAGGTCTACCTCTATTATTTGGTTTTTATGAGTGCAAATTAACACCAGAATCAAAATCTATAGTTGAAAGTTATCTTACAGGTATGAGTTTTTTCTATGCATTTACAGTCCCTTCATGTAAGGTGTAAGGGCCAGAGAAAGAGAATGAGACTATATAGGTGCCAGCACATTTGCTACCTGTCAGGTCTTAAGAAGACTCCATCTCGATGCGGCGGGTGTATCCTGTCGAGCAGGGTGGCGAGGCGCATGTGTCCCGCGCGCCTTGCTGCTGCCGCTGCCCCTCGAGCGCCCGCCTCGCACGCCGTGCCAGCACTCCAGCGCGCCAGAACCAGCGCCGTTTCCGTGTGCCCGGCTGCACTCGCCACCATCTCGTATAGAAATCCGGAAATTTTTTTTACCATCTTTTACCAAATTTTACGTTTTGCTCCACGAATCCACTGGTCCAAAACGGTTATTTTATCGCATTGTAAATAAAGAAATCTTTCGGCTAAGCAGCCAACACCGTTATAGCATCAGCTAAAGAACACTGCTGGACGTAGGCCTCCTTTTCGAGTTCTAAAATGAACGTGATGGCCCTGGTTTTAGGTGCTATGTGACCTGCCTGGTGCCATTTTAGCTTACTTATGGACCTACGTCGATCATTTTATTTTCTTCTGCATTTTGTATAATTACGGGTTCTGATCTCCGAGAGTCTTCCAGCGTTTCTTACAAGACTAAAAAATCAATGTTAGTGATATAGTGGCTGTTGATGACTATTTCCTTTCTTTTTCATGTTCATTAGATTGACACATACACTTCCCAGCAGTATTACGTTTCATAAGCTATTTTTTGTCCAATATCAGCTTCAGATTTTTACCCAGTGATGTATTAATAGCTGTAAAACATTTGGCAAAAAAATAAAATTAAAGAGAACCCCTTTACTACGAACACTTATGTCTAGATAATAAACACGTCAAAAAAAGAAGACTAACCACACTGTATTTCACTATAATCTTATCATATATTGTGTGCTTAGCATTGGATGGATATCACCTGCAAGATATCCATCCAATTCTGAACATACAATATATGCCTCCTCCTTTACCTATTTGCGTTTGCGCAGGACCTACATGAATTACAATAATGGAAAAACTAGCACAATAAGAAATATTTGTGATATTCACAAAAGATAAAAAGTGTGTGTGTCATGAAAAAAAATCTAATGCACGAGAAGTCGCAATCTATACTCTATACTTATATTACAAAGAGGAAATATTTGATTGTTTGTTTGTTTGTATTGAATAGGCTCCGAAACTACTGGACCGATTTGAAATTTTTTTTACCATTTAAAGCCAACATTATCCCTGATGAACATAGGCTACTTTTACCGCGGGAAAATTGTTCATTCTAACGGGAAAACGGGTAATAGGACAACGGGTAGTAAAAATTATCCTTTCGTACTCCTCTTTTTCACATAACTTCCAAACGGCTGAACCGATTGGGTTGAAATTTTATATGGGTATTTCGATAGTTTCCTGGATGATTCAAAAAAAACCAATTTGGCCCGGTAGGTGGTGCTGGTGTCGGTATGTCGACTACTAAACGGCTTGACCGATTGGGTTGAAATTTTGTATGTAATATTTCTATTGTTTCACAGACACGAATGCATTATGCCATTAAAGAGGAAAGATTTGATGATTTGTTTTTTTTTCTATAATTGAGATGAGAACCTACGCTGATAACGAAATTTAGGGCTGGCGAAGCCGCTGGCAGAAGCTAGTGTTTTAATGAGGAGCCAGAGCTGTAAGTGGTGCGTTAAATAAAACGATAAAATTGATGCAGAGGAATTGAGATAAGATGTCTGAGAAAGAACATAACAAAGTCGAAAAAACTATAGATAAAATTATATCAAGCTTACCAATGGTGTAAAATTTTCACTATCTCTCGCGCCCAAATTAACTTCTCTTTCTAACGCCAAACTATTGTCATCCTGTCTCCACCGCAACAGTACCGTTGTCAACTTTGTAAACCCCAGGGCTGCAGCCAGATGGAGTATGGTCGAACCTTCCTCGCCTGGGTCTGTTGTGAAACCCTCTGGATTTCCAAAACTTCTTGAACTCAGCGATCGGCAATACGAAACCAGCCGCTCTTCGAACTTTGGGTTCGAGTAAATTTGGACATCTTCTATCTGAAATCGTGAAAATTTGAAAGCTCTTTTATACTACCGTACTTTAATGTTTAATTTAAGAAATCAAAACTAGTATCATATTAGTAGCCTTTTCAGCAATTCGCTTCCTGAAGTATGTAGGTACTTACATCATTAAAGTACGAGCAACGATTAAACCATGCTGAAAAGTTGGGTGGTGCGACACGTTTCCGCTAAATATCGCTTATTAATAAAATAAATTCCCGCGTAATTTGTTTGAGTTGAGATTGGTTACAAATATAAAAAGCATCATCTGAAAGCTATCAGTTCAACAAATAGTATATTCTCACGTTCCCTGATGTAATAAAAATATCCTGCCGTTACCAAAATCCTAATACAAAGTAAAAGTAAAAAAAGGTAGGTAAGATGTAGGTACTTTACTAAATTTTTAATAATTATTATAATTTGTTCCAGCTCGTATAAAAAGGAGTTTATGTAATTGCACAATAGTCTTTAACACTCGTACTGTACTATTGTGAAACTGTGTTGCGCCACGTATCACAAACTAGCACTCGTGTTAAAAAGAACTCATTTTGGCAACAATTGCATAATTAGCTATTATTAGATATCTTTACAATTGATACAGCATATAATAATAAAGCATATAGTAATACCAAAATAATACTTTAATTATTTTTTTAAATAAACTTTTTAATTTAGTTGTTGTACTGTTTCTACTGAATATTGTCTGTGTATTTTCTCTCTACAATCAGTTTATAAGTAAATTAGGTAGATACACTTAGAGGTTGACGATAGTTTGACTATCTGACCAACCTGGACGTGAGGGTCGTCGTTCGTAGAGTAGAATATTGCGAAACATTATAATCAAATTCATTATTAGTAATAAATGATTTAATTAATTGATTAACATTTTTGTGTATTTCGTTTTGTTCGCCATAGTTTGCTGTAATATTTTGCATTATTTGTTCATATTATGGTAAAAAAATCTATTTACCTAATCAAAATAAAACTACATACTATAAAAAAAGTATTTGTTCATTGTGTAATGAAACTTACCTGATTGTTTTCATCCAGTGGTTCGGTTTTAACCTGCAGCCGCCCGTGGAGCCGCTGCAAGCGCTGTAGGATTGAGAATCTTCGTAAGTCCATCGAGGGTAGCGACGTGGGGGAGGGCGGAGTCAACGCGGGTGCAGCTTTGTATTCAAACACGACCGCATCAGAAACCACGCGTCCGCCGCGGGCTACCTGCAGAGCTGCTAGACCAGCCTCATGAGCTGAAAAGGTACGGTAAATACATAATGAGAAATGATTTATGCTCGTTAGATTCTTTTTGTTATTTTTAGTATTGAGATTTGATATTCTTCTATTTTAGTACTATAATTACTTTCCTGTGAGCTTTTATGTTTTAAGTACCCATATCAAAACTTATATCTAAATAGTTGTAAGTATTGTAGTACCTACCCAAAGGTACCTACGTAATATATATTATGTGTGGGTATTTCAATTCTTTTATGTACTCCTATTTACCTATGAATTATTTAAATTTTAATCCAAATACAAGGTATCTACTCTTGTACTACCTAAAATTCATATCCGCGTTGGTTATCACTTAACACCAACTTGTTTGAACAAATAGTTATGAAATCCAATCCAAAACAATAATGTAATAAAACACGCAACTAGAAGTTAGCTTTAGCAAATAGAATAAAAATCTCTTAAAATTTGTCGAATAGCCTTGGATTAACCAACCTTTCATATTTGTACCAAAGATTAAGTTTAAACATAGTAATTCTAATTCTTTGATGATTTAAGTTATTTCAGTACCTGGACAGTAACATCTGAGTAGACCGCTTTGTACTAATATTGATGGCACTGGAAAGTTGTCAAACAGAATAGTATACTGGTCTGAAGAATCAATCCACGGTCCTGCTACTAGCACCTTTACTCCACCTTCAGGATAAGCCCATTCTGGCGAGTAGTCCGTTATACTCAGTGCTCCTTCCCCACTGTTCTCAGTTTGCATTTTGTCGTTACTCTCTTCATTACGAGGAGATTTCCCTCGTAAAAGCTGCAAACCAAAAATTATGTTCTGTTATTTTTATCATACTTGATAATTTACCAATAATATATAATTATGATTAATGTGAATAAAGGGTAAGTCACATCAGTGAGATTAACATTCTGTTTAATTCAAGCATTTTAAAGTACATAATTGTGGGTCAAAGATTGAAATGCTTTAGAATAGATTTATTCTTCAAAGTTGATTCAAAACGTATTTAAGAGTTATTACCACGTGATCCGTTGATATTGAACTGGGGTCCAAAACTTCTAGCTCTGGGAATTCTCCTAA
This sequence comes from Apoda limacodes, assembly GCA_946406115.1. Taxonomy (NCBI): domain Eukaryota; kingdom Metazoa; phylum Arthropoda; class Insecta; order Lepidoptera; family Limacodidae; genus Apoda; species Apoda limacodes. The sequence goes on from OX291552.1 coordinate 25,301,473, forward strand.
CATATCAAAAGCATCCAAATTCACAAACACATTGTCGTCCACATTATTAGTAGGCGACGCCACAGCTTCACAACTCTCTATAAAGTCCATTGTATCAATCCCTGACACCATCACGTTTGCTGTTTCAGATGATCGAATTCCATTTCTATCTAATTCACAATTAGGCATATTCGCCGATAATGTCTTTTGAATATCTTCGTGAGATAGTTCCAAAGTTTCATCGAAGAATCCGCCAGAAGAACCTAAATGGCAATCTGTACCAAGTAAAACTAAAGTATCATCACAGTTATCAGTCATCAATTTATTCTCTAACCTCTCTACTAAATCTGGGTACCGAGATGGCGTAGCTGGAGCGCTCGAAATAATATGGTTTCTACTTCTAGGTTCAATTTTTATTTTTCTCTCAAACGCACCCATATCTATTTTTTCTTCAATTTGGGTTTCAATTTCAAATGTTGAATCTGAATTTTGAAGACATGAAGATGGTCGGCTATCTGGTATTTCCCTTTTCAACACAAAAGTTGGTTTGTACTGCTGTCGATACCTGTCTCTTGGCTCTTCACATACAAATGACGTAACAGATAAAGGTGAAACTAGGGATGAATGTTGTTGACTGTTATTTCCGGCTCCATTCAAAATAAGTAAGCCTCCACCACCTTGAATTTGTCCAAGCGATAAAAGTAAAGGTGAAGCTGATTGTGGAGATGGTCTTTGATCACGAGTGTATTGTCTCGGGGGTTGTGCCATAGGTCTAGGTGAAGGGCCCGTAGTAGAAGAAACATGGTGATCAGATGGTGGTGGTTTAGCAGATTGAATTCTGCGCAATGGATGAACACAAGTTCTAGAATCTTGGCATGTAGAATCAGGGCATCCACACTCCAGTTGTCTCGCCAAAGCTGCTGCCCGTGCTGCACGTTGCTTCTCCATCAGCTGACCCACGATAACTTCCACAGTCTCCGCCGTTTGAAACATTTTACCCTAAAATAAAATTATATAAAAAAAATGAATTTTCAAAACTTTAGCAAATTTTGATTAGATAACTTTTGAACAGTATCTCACTTACTGATATTTCCAATTCATTACTAAGTTCAGCATCATCTTCACTGAAGACTAAAAAAAATAAAAGTATGTTAATAATGTGAACTCATGGCTTAGACAAGCTTTTATTATGTCGTCATTTGCATAAATTAAAGTAAAAAATCCATCTAATTGTAGTTAAAGTTAAGGGAATAACTATAACCGAAGCTCGGAACGAATTATAATTAACTATATTAGTATAATTGACGTAGAAATTCCACGCCGAAAACCGAATTTAGGGTGGGCGAAACCGCTGTTGATATCTAGTATCTAATACGTTAGAAAATTTATTTTAATTTTCATAAATATTTGATGAAGGATACAAAACTTTCTGAATAAGACAGTAATTTGTTCTGTTTTACATTTTGTTAATTTCTAAATGAAAGAAGTTGATTTCGCTTTTGATATTTGACGAGTCTATGTTAATTTATGATAATGAAAAATATGAATATAGTTAATGGATTTTTAGATCTTTTGGGTGAAGAAAATTAATAACAAAAATTTACATTTCCAATTTTGTTATTTTCCAAAATCGGTGGCTGAGATTACTGCACATTTTTTTCAACCAAGCGTTCCAGCCAAGTTTCAAATAATAATATCTTGTCTGCAAATGATAATTTCTTTTCCATACTAAGCTATCTGCCTAGGCGCCCATTAACTGGCTAATTCAACTAGATGTCTGCAACATATACAGTGCCTTATACTTCTGCAATTCCTATCGATTTTAAGAAAATTTAACAGACAGTTGTATTAGTTGCCTTAAAGTTCACTATATACATAACTGAATAATGAGACTGAATGTGTGGGGAATGTCGTTGGATAGGTCTGGAAAGGATTTGTTATTTTCAAGTGTATCTTTAGCGAGTTACTGGCTTCCCAAAAAGTCTGTCTCAACATTCTGTGTTAAAAACTTGGGAGAGCTGTAGATAAAATTTTGCTGGAAGAAATCTTTTTAGTACATATGAATGCATATAAGCTTGGTATGTACCTTATTTTATGTAAGATTCAGTTAAAAATTTACTAATCAATTTGCTTAAAAAATTAGTACTCACACATAGGTTTTAGCTGACTAACTAGTTCATCTTTTGTCCACTCTTTTTTGTCCGCCCAGAGCGCGAGGCTGGGTGCCACAGCCGCTAGCTTGTTGTCGTCTGGGTATGGCACGTTCAGGTAATGCACCAGTACTATGTCTGGGTTCTGGAATACGTAACAATATCCTTTTAAGCCGTAGATATATTATTTTTACACAGAAATAGAAATTGTTACGGCCGCTGCACACAAACGACATGCAGTTGCCCAAAAAGGCACTTTCGCACCTGTTGTTACCTCAGATTGCTACTTCTAGCAATCACTAGCTACTTCAATTACCAAATCGCAAAACTGAACGTAACTGGTATGCCGTAGCCGTTAGGGTTACGTATTTACATTGATTACTTTTGATTTATTGATTGTTATCCAGAACAAATATGTAGCTCTTATACCTGCCAATTATAACAATACACAATTCAAGTAAAATGAAGAGGCATTGGGCCACGTAGCTAGAAAATACTATAAAAAAAAAAACTGGTTGCCTGTAAAGTCGGTATACGGGCGAAAGTTTTACGTGACAATGATTTTATGTCTGTCTCTCTCGCTCTTAGGCGGGCGCGTGCCTCTCACTCGCTCTCATTGTGAGCGCATAACGTGAGCGGAGCGTAACGCAGTTTCTTGAAGTGTCACCCGGCAAACCAATTTATAAGACGTTGTCACGTCAATAAAGGGCCTCCAATGAAAACTATTTGCTGAAGAACGTGAAATGTGTAAGGTTCTTCGCTAGGTGAAGAACTCCTAGCTCAAAGTTACTAAAAATCCTAGTTTTAAGCCAGTTCCAAATATTTTCGTCAAACTCGAATTTAGTATCCGAGTAACAGTTTGCAGAGGCTACTGAATACTAAGGGTAGGACTAGATGTTCACTAGTGATAACTAATAGGTTGAGATCATTATTCTTACTAAATCATAGTAATAGGGCTCAGGGTTGGGTACGGAACCCTAAAAATAGTAATGAACTATTGACACCATCAATATGAGTACGATTTAAATTTCAAGGTCTATAGTATCGATATTTGTTTCCATATCGTCATTTGATTTAAAACATAAAAAGTTAGTTTATAATCCAAAAGCCAGCCAAAAACCCTCTAAAACTTCACACACCATAAATAAGACTATAAAACAACAAGCAATATTTACGTTCAAAAAATGAAAACTAAAGAGAAAGGACAGTGAAAATAAGTTGGGAAGCTCAGAAGGGCATAAAGCAACTGCAATATCTGAAACGAGCACTAAATCGACTCGAACGCAGTTAAGCTAAAATAAGTAATACACAATATTTTAATTTTCAACGCGAAGAGCGAATGTAAAACGGAGTACGCCGTAATAACTATCCATTTGTCTTCAAAATGGCGGCAATAAACATGGCGTATTTATTTATGTAATGGCCGTCGACCAGGGTTGCCACTCCACACGTGTGCTTTATTATAGTTATTGTGGTTTTTCATTATCTCTTTGTTGAGAGTATTATTTGTAAGCACAAGCGAAAACAGCACTTTATTATATTAATAGGCAATTTGACAGTTATTTATTAAAATAATGGTTAACTGCATCGTACACAAATTAATATTTAATAGTGAAGCTGTAAATTATCAGTTAATAAGGTCGACGTTAGAGATACCTTTCCTGCAGATTTATTTAAATTTAGGCTTTACGCTTAAAATACCAATTTCAACACTAATACATTACTTTGTATGTACCTATATTGCATGTATATATGCGATTAAGAAATATAAAATAATGATATATTTTATTTGTGTTTACAATCTACCGTCACTGGAAGAGACTTGACTCTAAGTACTAGTATAGTTATTTTTATTTATTTGTTTTAATATTTTTAGACATTACACAACCGCATTTGTTCCCAAGGAAAACTTTTACTACACAATAAATAATAAATATGTATTTGTATAGACATATGTATACATTTTGTATTAATACATACATATTATAAATAGAAAGCACCCAGTGTCAATTAAAACACTAATGCTCGTCACATAAATGTTTGTCTTGTACGAGAATCGAACCCACGCCCCTCGATTTAGCAGTCGGGTCATAACTCACTGAGCCACGATGCCGACGGATGATAGTAGTCACTTAATAAGTTAACATTGAATTTTGAAATTGTTCACTGTAGTTGAAGTCATAAATGAACCTACTTCTTTGAAAAAAAGAAAAAAAATTAACACCAGATCAGATTCTTCGTACAAAGTGTCTTTAGTGTTATTGTAATAACTATTTTTTTTGCAAATATTATAGTGAGTCATTGCCAGGCATTGAGAGTAGTATAGTCAGTTAAATTGCCTGTAAGTGCAAAACATCTTCTAAAGCGTCTTGGGGATGTATATTTTAGGATGGAGAATTGATGTTCCGGGGCACGCAACAACTTTTCAAATAGGGCTTTTACTATTTTATTATTCTTTTAAGCAAATTTTTATGATAATAAAAAAAGGAGATGGATAGTAAAATTATTCCAAAAATTTTGTTTTTCTCAACCCTGATGAGTATTATTTTTATATCTAGAATCAAATGTTATGAGGTTAAAATAAGTTGTAGATAATGTTTATTTCTATAACAATTGATATATTGAATTAAGTACATTGTGTATAAATATCATTTTTATAAACAGATGGGGAATGCTTTACTTAGTAAATTTTATATACCTACCTACTTTTTAAGGTGGCTAAATATATTATGAACACACGGCATACATATATTTAACTCCTTAAGAAAAAAACTATAATCATGACCTAATTTACTAGCAGCGTGAAAAGTGAAATTGTAACCAATGGTCATACCTATGTTCTCTTAATTTAATATTTGCTGGAAACGAAATAAAAGAAAATTGTTAAAAGCTTTGGATTTTCTTAATAAATTTTAGCTAAAGCTACCTAATAATTTTTTAGAGTTTTATTACATCATTTCTAGAATATACCTGTGAGATGTAGATAGCATTTCTGCAATTGATTTAACACCTACTGAATTTCTACCTGTGAACCGATTCTGTTGAAACTTGGTAACGTTTGTAGTTCTGATAACACTTAATCATATCGCAAAGCTTAAGCTGATCAGATGACAGACAGAGTCTGAAAACGCCTCGAGGTTCACAGGAGCTATCTCGTTTTGGGCTTTCTTCTAAATATCATTTTCTTATTCGGGCAGCAAAAATAAAAACTTTATCAGAAAAAAAACTACAAAAAAGAAGTTTAAAAGCGAAAAATAAAATATTTCGTATTTTTAACTAAGCTCCTAAAGTAATGTAAGTAACTAATTTTAAGTCGGCGCCCTATAGAGCATCAACAAAGATCATTAAATTAGTTTGAAGAAGAAGGTAATTCGACTTTGATTCGACGGCAGAATGCCAAAATAAGTAAATTAGATAAGGTTAGGAGCTGAGTTACATTGACTAAACATTTTAGTCTTTTCTTTTCAATTTTTCTTTTCGTCGATTAAATTTTTTGTAATAACGTTTTTATTTAACCTCAATTTAAATTTTTTCATAAATCTGTTGTATCTATATAAATGGATATGACATGATTCATAAACTCTGGTTTAATGGGTTCTACTCTTCTCGGTTACTATATGACATAACATTCGACATAAACGTTATAACAAAAATTGACAGTGTGTTGACATTGTCAGACTTAAAATATAACACATTTAAACAAAACGTTGCAAGTTCAAGATGTTACATGACACTATTAAGGGCTTTGACGTTTTTGAACATGACACATTTAGGTTTTATTTGCGTTCAAACCGCTTAAATGGCCAGCATAGGCTGTAGTATCCTTATAGGCGTATGTATAGTCGCGGTCAGAAAATGTTTACCACCTTAATGATCACAATTGCATGCACACATTTAAGTCACAAGTTCTAAATGTCTATTTCATAATAATTTGATTTACCATAGATTATCTTTTTTCTAATATGACAATCAATCGCTCTAGGACAGGGATGGCGAACCTTTATTAATGAATGTGCCATTTTTTATGAAAAAAACAATAATTTACCTATGACGTGCCGTCAAAAAATCTGGGTTACTTAATAATAATGGAAAAAAATTAAACGAATTGCTGTTAACTTGAAGCTTTTTAGATAATTGCAGCTCGAAATGTTTACAACAATCGAAATGTTTAATATTTATATTCAAATTAAAAAAAAACGTGATTTCTGCTGTTGCAAATTAGGTGCTAAAAATCTCACATTAGGGCAGGCTCGTACTTTGTTACAAAGCAGTATGGAAGCTAAACTAGAGTCCATTTCTAAAAATGACTTGCAAGCATACGTAGGTGAAAATAGAAATTTCATAAATGATTGGCGTGCCCGAATTGCCATGGGTTCGCCATCTCTGCTCTAGGAGATGAACTGACTACTATCAAGTTTTAATATATAGAAAACCTTCTTTGAAAAAACTAATATTTTAGTTTTTTAAATAAGAATAAGAAAAAATAATAAAATAGACACTTCGAAAATCTTTATTTAATAAAATCTAGTATAACCTCCCTCTGCAGCTATGACGGCACGTAGTCTATCTCGCATAGATGCAACAAGACGCGTGCATAGATCCCCTCCTCTGTTACCATCCCATACTTGAGCACAGTGTGATCTAAGAGCTTGAGGGTTTCTTTCATTTTGACAGTTCCAGCGTTGAACCATAAGCCCCCATAAATTTTCAATAGGGTTTAAATCAGCAGACCGAGCGGGCCTTTGAATGGGACGAATGTCACGGTGCAGGTTGAACCACGCCATAGTAGCACGGGCTGTGTGTATCCGTGCATTATCTTGAATGTAAGTAATGTGTGGGAATTCCGTTACAGGATACACTACGCGCACAGTAGGCAGCATCACTTCTTCCAAAAGCGACTCATAATTAATGGCTGCAGCCCTATTCTCTAACGACGCCAGTTCTCCGACGCCGTCAAGGCTCATCTACCCCCAGAAGTTTACTGTAATGCGACCTGACTCGTTTTGAGGCACAATACGACCTTCAGCATACCGAGTTCGATTGTAGCGCCATATAGTTAATCTTCCGATTTGGCTTGATTTAAAAGTTTTTTCATCGGTAAATATAGTATTCGACCAATCAAAATCGAGATGTCGTCGCGCAAAGGTAAGCCGGGCTGTTTTGTGGTGAGGTTTCAGCTCCACTTTAATAGCATGGTGTCTGTAGTGTAGTCCAACATTGTGCAAAGCTCGTCGGATCGTCTGAGCACTCACACCATATAAAGCAGCATAATAACTAGTTGGTGTGAAACCATTCTCTTCGTAACGACGAATGATTTCTGTTATTTGCGCGGCGGTTAGTATCGGTCGTCGTCCTGAATTATTACTATGTTATTTGCCCTTCTTCGCCGTGACGCCTAATCCAAAACCTCACAGTGAATCGCGATATATTGAGTTCTCGTGATATAGCACTAATACTATGTCCATCTTTTAAGAGAAATTTTATTTCAGCCCTTTGCTCCAGGGTTAAACTTGCCATTTTATTTCGTTATGAAAAAATCTTTTGTAAAATTTTACTCTTGTCAAAACGCCGTTCAAACAATATTTTTTGATAAATGTCATTTCAACAAATAAAGATATTAGTTCCATTATCAAAGAGTGATCAATAATTCTTGTTTTTCTCGATGCGTCATTTTGCATAATAGCTTTTGAAAGGTAATAAGTAACTTGATATGGCATTTTAGACTTAGTGAAAAAAGTGTGATATAGAATCTAATTTCAAAACTGGTAAATATTTTCTGACCGCGACCGTATAGCACGACCAGCCTAACGCGTCGGCGCGACTGATTTCGACAAGCAGCGTGACCTATCTTCGTGATAGCTTTTTTATATACGGAAATCCATTATTATTTATTTATTAAATTTTAGTTACAAATATAAAAAAAACTTTGTTGCTTACCACCAACAGTTATCTATGTAGATACATGTGGTCCTTTTTATTTTTTGTTTAAACATCTTATTAATTCAAAATATTTTTCAAATAGTTCAGTTTTATGATTTTATGGCGGTAAGGAGTAACTAAAATGAATTATTTTCAATATTTTATCGTAGTTTTACGAATGTTTCCCGCTTATCGTCTAGACTGAAAACAATTTCTGGAATGTATGTATAATTTATATAAGTTATTGCAATAGTTGAACAGTAATAATCGATGAAAAACCAACAAAAAAAATCATCTCATCTCTAAGCGCTCTTAATTAGCAACAAGTTGTGAATATAGAGATTTTAGTTGGCTCAGTTATTGTAGGTTGCATTTATATCATTATTGGTTTTTTTAAAACCTACTACATAACTTAAATTAAATGTAGTAGAAACAAAACATTATCGTATTCCGCTCGAAATATAACACATATTTTTTTTTTTAAATCCCCCAACGCAAAAAAGAAGAGCAAAGATTTAAAAAGTCAAAAATAATACGTATCGTTGAACCACCAATTCGATTAAGTAATACCTATATATATTTTAATAAGAGTAATTGATTGATGGCACGATAAGGTTTCTGCGTTGAAATGGCGCTACAATGTCGCAGCGGGGTACCGCCTTAGTAAATCAGACGGTCAATTTGATTGACTATCTATTAATTTACTAGCATTTCCGACCAACTTGCTTCGATACGATCAAATTTTTGTTGTAAATCTAGTTGGATATAAAATTGTGAAGTCTGGTAGCGCTATGTGTTTGCAATTACCCTATTTTAGCTATTTAGTTATTGCTTTAAACTTAGCGGTACCCCGACGCATCATTATAGCGCCATTTTAAGGCACAAACCGTATCGTGCCATCCATCGATTACTATAATTAAAAAGCTTATGTTTAACTTATCACCAGATATAGTAAAATATAACATCAAAAAAAAACTTAAAAAATAGTAAATGATCACCAAAAATTAAACCCCAAACCAATATGAAATTATAAACAAAAGATTTACAAATTACTATTCTATTAAAGCAAATGACTCCGAACTAATCATAGTTTACGTAAATATAGTAAATGACCACCAAAATTTTTAGTTCATTTTAATTTAAAATGTCATCTAAATATTTAATGTCTGACTATCACATGAAAGTAAATTATTCTCGATAAATCATTGTTTGCCCAAACATAGTAAATAAACTCCCAAAGTTTGACCCCATTCTATGGTAAAATGTTCACTAAAATCTGAGCTTGAAAATCTAAATTAATTAACCAGTACCAAAAAAAATATTTTTCACAAGCATTTATTTAACCAACTGCTCATAAGATTAAAAAATAAAACTCTTTTAATTTTAATAATCCCTTTACTAAAATTTAACAAACTTAAAAAGTTAGTCCTCTGGATAACCCATAATAATAAATTAACGACATTAAGATTTTAGGAAGAATCAGTCTTCTGGCACTAAAAATAATCATTTTTAAATTTACTGCACAATTAATGCTTTCTTAGCTTTGACTGGTCGTCCTCTTTTGCGTTTCACTCCAATCGGAATAGCTCTTGCCTCTGAAGGTGGTTGGACATACTTAAGCCGAATAGCCAATCCAACAAGATGCTTGCAAATATAATTTTTGAGAAACTTTGGGCAATGGCACGTGCCATGGAGCCAATTTTCTTTTTCTCGGGGCATTATTACTTCCCAATCGCTAAAGTGTTACTCTTTGTACTCGTTGAAGGTCTCCCATGGTCGATCATAGCTTCTACATTCTAAATTGGATCCAGCTGGAATTCTGTAGGAGCAAATCAGCTCAGTGTTATTTTTTAATGGCACCAGCTTCGACAGTTTCACCCATTGGTAACTTTCTATCCATGTTTTTAAAGATACTGTTGGCAGATGAGCAAAACATCTCTCAGTATTAATCACGTACTCATTAGACCAATCAGATACCATATCAGAAGCAATTACTAGGAACCGCGTTAAAGGATGACGCTCACGAAGTGTGCCACCATCTTTTAACGTTTTATTAAAAGATTCTAAAGCATTGTTTGTAGCAGGAATCCCCGGAGGTGCACCCAAATACCAGAACCGATTTAGTATAAGCCATTTGCTTTCAAAGTATGTTACGATATCTTTTTCGGCTTTCCACTTCCCCAAAAAGTTTTCGCAGGGTCTATCAAATGGGTGAAAATGTTTATCTCTGTCGGTAGTTCCAATTACAAATTACAAGTACTGGAAACCCTTGCCAAATTATCTTGTATGTCGCAACCGCGTGAAGGACAGTACATTTGCGTGATAGACCAATTAAATACTTCGTCGTTAGCATAAACCGAAAGTTTTGCTCTAAATCATCTTCAGAAATTTCATAAGCCACAACAAAAACTTTGTGGTCGTCATCAGGTATTTGAGAGTTTTCTTTTAACCATGATTCGAGCTCTCCCAAGCTTATTACTGCTGGACTTTATATATTTATTTAGGTATGATTTTAAGATAGTTATTTAACTGTGACTTAGTCGGCTGAATTAATCCATTAATTTTACTTAAATTCTTCATGATAGATTTCGGTTTCAAACGCAGTTCGAATAGTTTCTCTATTTCCTTTTTTGTCTTCTCATTTAGTCCATATGTAGACCGAGAGTTACTATTTTCATGATCGTGATGTGATTCAGTGCGAAATAATAATATTTCATCACATGATGCATCAAATAAAAGATAAATTGCGGCGGAACATTGAGTTTCAGCCCGAAGCTTCACTTGGTTACAACGATAGAATCGTTTTACACCTTCTTCAGTCAAATTAACTTTTTGGATTGAGTTCAGTTTTGATAAATTCCTTAGCGCTACACACAGTCATAAATTTTCTTTCAAAAACTCAATTTTTACCTTCCCTTCGACATTTTTCTGTATGCTCTTGAGTTTCATCACCGTCTGCCCCCAATTCTGATGAAGCACTCAACAATGGAACACATGAACTCGGTCCTGCTAAGTTTTCGATCGCCATTGTACAAAAGATAACTACGAGCTGGATAATTAAACTCACACGCAACAGTCCCTGTGTATATATTCTACTCTATGCAACAGTCGCAAGTGCTCGCGCGCGGCTGAATTTGCGTCGGGCGGCTGCGGCGCGGCGTCCGGGGTGGAGCGGGAAGGGTTTATTATAATCCGCGAGATGTAACTTAATTTGGCATCATTATACTTTATTTGGTAACATGACTACATTTTATGGCAATCATAGTGGTTTATTTAGGTAGTAATAGCGCATTAATTTGCGTAGTAAGATTTGGTGATCATTTACTACATTTGATCCTCGAATACAATTTAAAGTACAATCATGGTTTAAACTGCTAGAACCATTGTAATTTTAGACTTTCTTTTTTTGGTACATGTTTTGTTTTTTTGGTGTTTAGTATAAGTTTAACTTTTAGTATTACTTTTTTCTGGTTAGAGAGCTTTGGGTCTTAAAGTTATTTTTGGTGGTCAATATATTTAATCCCTAATTAAAATATATATAAGTATTTCTTAATTGAATTTGATGGCTCAACGATACATATTATTTTTCACTTTTTAAATGTTTGCTTTTCTTTTTTGCGTCGGGTTTTATTTTCAAATTTCACTTATTTACAGAAGAAGTTATGATAAGTATAGTTATAAGTATATGATATGCCACCGGGCTTGTGTTATTGTACAGCCGCCATCGTACTGTAAATAGAATTATATACTGATAAAACACGAATCCAAACACGCCATATCTGCTATTATTTTTTCAAGAGTGTTCAAGTTCCATACCAGTGGTGGATATCCTGGCAGCAGCATTAGACCAAGAATTCCATAATCTTGCATAGTTAGGTAGCATAAATGCATTGATATAAGCAAAAAAGTTTTAAAAGTTTTTTTGTTTATATCTATGCATACACTGGTGTTTAAAGTTTTAGTTGACACATATGTTTGAAAGTAAAGTAAATACCCATTATGCATCTAAGATCCCTACCGCAGCAAACAAAAGAGCTGATAACTTTGAAACAGCTAAAAGGATTTTAGCTAGAAAACCTGCTTTCAAATAAAAAACCGCATCCATATTGGTTAACCCGTTTAAGAGCTATGGTGCCACAGACCGGACAGATACACAGCGTTCAACACCCAACCAACTAAACTCTGCATAACAATATTAATAAAACAACCAATTGTAAACATTTCAGAGATTTCGATTGGCTCAGATCTTTTGGTTACAAACAACTAGGCGTAGTTAAAATAAATAAACTACCAAATGATAATTACTCCAAAATATAATACAAAATAATTTTAAACACAGTTGTCTATAAAGCAGCCTTTACTGCACAGTTTTCAGCAACTTAATAGCATCCATTAAGCACTTGTGCGGTAATGAAAATTAAAATTGAAATGAAAAAATTCGTCATCTGTACCTAATGAGTAGCCATTATGTACTATTAAATTTCAAAGTGTAAGAAGTTACAGGTCAGAGCAACTATTGCAACAAGTTGTAAATTCACTCCAGAGAATTTTGGCTCGAACTTATTTTGTTGCAAACATTACACCGCCATCGGTGTTGCCAGCTCTGCCACCTGTTACATTTACATCGCGTCGATGCACCGGATGCAATCAGGAATTCAATTACGCGTCGACATTTTCACTCGCTGTGGTACGAATAGCATTTTAGGTACAGCATTTAGTAGGTAATGGACGCGTGACCAACTGTTATTAAAACCGTTATAGTTGGTTTTCAACCGACTTCGAAGAAAGAGGAGGTTCTCAATTCGGATATTTTTTTTATGTATGTTTGAGCATTTCTCCGTCATATATCAACGGATTTTCAAAATTCTTTTTTTATTCATAAGGGTATACTTCTGAGGTGGTCCCATATTAATGTAGTAAATTTAAAACTTAAACTTTTGGCAAAAAAAATATAATTAGTGTTAATTTGGAACTGGTAAAACGCCTTTTATGTTGATAATTGTGTAAAATTTTGTTACGAGTATCGATATATACGAGAAAAAAGCAATTCGTCACTCAAAAGTTATGAGATTAAAAATCAAACTGCTTAAAATTTTTGACTTTATTTACTATTTTAGAGTGCCGTATCCAAAGGGTGCGGTCTGTCTGCCTGTCTGTCCGACCTTCAAACGGATCTATCTTTAAGGCCGAAGTAGGTAGAAGCCTAAAATCTATACATGATTTATGGCGGATTTTCTTACAAATAATAAAATAAATGAAAAATTAAGAATTTAAGGTATAGAGTATACAAAAACGGGTTTTTGTTGTTTTGCTCTATTCTAGAAACTGTAATATATACGAGCTATAAACTTAAAACAATTATAGTGTAAACTCTATAATAAAACAAAAAATAATAAAAACTGGCCAAGCGCGAGTCAGGCTCGTGCATTCTGTGATGGAACCCTCGATGACCGAGTCCGACTCGCACTTGGCCGGTTATTAATTATTTCTAGCCAGCATTCAAATACTGTGGTCATTTTGTATGGAAATAGCAGATGCAATGATATCATAATTTTTATCAAAATATATTTATTAGTATATTTTTAAAAGGTAAAATTCAGGTAAATATTATGTTAGGTATAAGGTAAATACTTTTTTACCTTAGCCGGCATTTCATCGACTTGCAGCGATCGTTATCACGTATAGTATAGTATAATATTTACACGATTTTGATCCTTTATATATATTTCTTTAAAATTATATAAGTTGACAAAACAATACATAATAATTAATGGTAAAGATGAAATGTTAAGAAAAAGATAAAGAAAAATATTGAATTCAAGAGTTAAGAAATTCTAGGCAATAATTTAAAAGATTTATGAGAAGACTTTCTATGGAAGCGCAAAAAAAAATTTAATAGAATTTAAGAAGAAGAAAAACTTAACAAAACGGAAAATGTCAATGCACGAGAGAGGTGAAATAAGAGATGTTGTTCAAGAGCTGGGAAAAATAAATAATTTCCATGTTATTTAGTATTTACGTCGATATAAAAACTTTTCTATTCAAACGACACAGAAGCTAAATAAAAAATGCAACAATATGATATCTGTTATTAGTTAAAAGTAATTTAATAGCCCTATCTTCCAAATAATATGATAAATAAGTCCAATTTGAATAACAAAACAGTATCATTGTAAATTTGCATTAAATTATGCAGAATTTCAAACAATACTATAATACATTTTGTGAAAATAAATGACTTTCGCATGAATTTAATGACATTTCCAACATTCAAATAATGCTTTTGATAATCATTAGTTTGATAGGTAATTAATGTGTTAGACATATATATGGAGCATATTTACCAATGCTTCATAATACCCTAATTACAATTAAAAATGCTGAAACAATTAACTCTCGTAAACAGTAATCAAATTTATCATACTGTAATCAAAATTATAGTCTCAGTCCTTAGCCTATTTTAACATTACCGACCAACTAACGTCCTGAAAAGCAATATAGGCTCTATAGGCTCTATAAAATGATCTTGGTTTTTATGTCAGAGGTTCCTGTTCGATGAGCAAATTTAACAAAATTCATTCCCTAGGGGGGTAAATGGGGGTTGGCTATTGGACTCCGTTATTTTTTAAGCTACACGCATAAAAATGGGTATTTGACCTTTTGGTTAAATAAAAATTATTTTAGTACAACAGACAGTGAATTTGTTTACTAACATTACTCTGTTTTATGGAACGAATTTGTTTTCAACAGAAATCTCGAAAATTGCATTTATTGAAAATAAAATTTGCTAGTAAAAATTTACGGATATCGAATTGAAACTTATTTTCCGATTCGTGGTTTCATCAGCTTCATACAGGTCGCGTATCTAGGAATATTTTATAAAACGGGAGCTCCAAAGCCACGTATTTCATAAAAGAGGTTACCAAAGTCGCGTTTGAAACACAAAATATATTAAAATATTTTTCTGACATGGAAAATGTGAACCAGTTATTGGAAAAATAGCAACTGTGTGTCGGTCGGTGTGTAGATATTCACATTAAAAATACGTACGTAAATATGTAGTAATATTATTAATATTATACACAAGTACGTACATATTTATAGATAAAATTATATAATATCTTCTTTCACTTTAGTACAGAGTAAATAAGTTTTCCCCAAATATATTATCAAAACCAAAAAAACACAGTAAACACTTTTTCTTGCTGTAAAAATGTCAAAACAAAGTTCATAAGCAATAGGTGAGTGAATCCCTTCTGTGCTACGCATTTGACTGCAAAATCATAGTAATAGAAAAAATTAGGGAATTTCAAATGAAAAATCTGATTTAGTTAGTAAAGATGTGTTAGTAAAATACCAAGTGTTACCCGTGGACCCACCGCCATGTCCCACTGGTAATAATAAACATTATCACCAAATTTAAAATTCATAGGACAATGGGAAGTTAAAAAATTATTCTCATTCCTTTGTTTTCCAATATTTTTTTAAACAAAAAATATAGTATTTATCTACTCAACGAGGCCTAAATAACAATAAGCCAATCGGTGGGGTTGGTCATAATTTTTTGCTCTTTAGCTGTATGGCATTTAAAACATTTAGAATTTAAAAATATTTTTTTACAATTTGTATGGCTTTGGATCAACAACATGCTTGTACTGTTAAAATTTGAAGTATTTAGCTGCAACCGTTTGGCTGTAAAACTTTGTGACAGATGACGGACAGACGGACATGTAAGTGACAACAATAGGGCTCCATTTGAATCGTTTGGGTACGGAACCCTTAAAAGATCATAGTGTAGCTTAGCACAGCGACTAGTTTCTATCAGCCACAATGAAACTTTTCCTTGACCTTATTACCGGCTTCTTAAGGTTTCCAAGCTTTTAAAGAAAATATAGAAAGTAGATACGTCAATAAATTTTCACTTCTGCCAAAGTAGAAATTCCTTAAATAATAATGGCAGATATACCTGTAGCAACCAGTAACACCGTCGATGAAAAGTCGGCAAAATGGCGGAGTGCACATAGCAGCCGTAGATGCACTGAAACAAAAACACATTTTTTATTAATAAGGTACTTTCGTACTTTCATACTAGCATATTATATTTACTTTTGAGTAATGCAGATTATAGTTCGGTTGATATATATAGGAGGGTATCCGGAAATTATTCCGAAGTTAATAAAATTTTGGCATGTCATTTGGGGGTACTCTAAGGTATACAGTCTGAGTTTTCGTCAAACTTTGATCTGTTGTATCTTAGATAGTTTTGAAACAAAACATACGTTTTTATGTTTCACAAAATTGAAGAAAATCTAATATTCTACTTTCTGAAAGACATAGTACACAGAAAACACTTAGTTTAGGAGATATAAACGAAAAGCTGCAGAAAATTTAAAAGTTTTTTGACCCCCCCCTCAATTTAGCACAGGGTTCTCGAGGTTAAAAACTTAGATTCTACACCCCAGAGTAACCTTAATAACATGCCAACATTTCATTAACTTCGGAATACTTTCCAGATAGATAGATAGACTGTAGAACTTATTCCTAAAAATTTCTTATGGTTTTCGGATTACCATTTTGCTAACTAACTATAAACAATAAAATACAATAAAATCATATTTTTTAATTAGTAATAGTGAAGTTTAATTTAAATTTTAAATTAAATACGTATTTAGGAAAAACAAAATACCTACACGCTATACGAATTATTTTCTACCAAAGAGACAT
This sequence comes from Apoda limacodes, assembly GCA_946406115.1. Classification (NCBI taxonomy): domain Eukaryota; kingdom Metazoa; phylum Arthropoda; class Insecta; order Lepidoptera; family Limacodidae; genus Apoda; species Apoda limacodes. The sequence goes on from OX291552.1 coordinate 25,318,245, forward strand.
ACTAAAACAAGCATTGACTAAAATTGGCACCTGAGCTAACTTTGTTATCCAAAAAGCCTCTTGCTGCCATTATGGTCCAATATAAGAGACATAGAGAGAACTTATTTTACGAACAGTATAAGAATCAAATGTTTTTTAGGTGGATTGTCCGTTACTAGGAAAAAAATAATAAACAAACAGACATACGTTTGCATTCATACTATTCTTTGTACTAAAAAAAAAATCTCGCTTGGTTCGAATTCAAAAACTCGCTTCAGCTTATACCTTAAACTACTATAAATGTTGCACCACACGGACGCAGTTGTACAGTATGTATTATTCAACGTTCCTCGCCCGTGGCGTACATGGCCAGTCCCTGGAGGCCCGATGGCCCGACCTATTGGTATCAGATGTTAGTTCGACTGGCGCAGGTACAAAGACACTGTTTCTTTATATTTTCAAGGCGCTATTGAGACTACGTAAACGAGACTTGTTTGCTGTTTTGAATTTCATTTTATTTTTATTTTTTAGGTTTTTCCTACGCATTGCCTACCTTTTATTTTAGGCAATCTAAAAAACTTTATTATATTTACGATTGTATACTCATGTTTTCCTTTATATAGGAGCTCGTGGCCAAGTGACATTCGTGTATCGAAAACGATAGGCGAAGTTAAGCAACGCCGAGAGTGGTCACTACTTCGATGGGTGACTGCTTAGTCGCAAATTTTTCTGAGCTCCTTGTTTAGGAGGGCACGTTTAGCTGTCGGTCCCGGCTATTTTTCATATGACGGCAGTCGTTAGGCAATTCAGAGGCCTTATGGGTGGCTTAAAAACTCTGATTGGCCACTAGATCAACAACATCCGCCAACCTGCAGTGGGGCATACAACAGCTGGAGCTAGCAGTAGGTATCTGGCCGCTTATTTGTACTTACGTCACAATGTAACTGTGTAAAAATTCAAGCTTATGCAAATTTAAAATAAACACAGTCATATTTTGATAAGATTTTTGCCATGGGATTGGGACTTTTAGGATGAACGGGAACGTAATATCTAGTCAAACCATATATAAAACTAACTTTGCGGGTAAAAGCAGTTGCCTGATAGTACCAGCGTATTTACACTTGAATCTGTAACAAGTTTTCTAAATATTTATAAATTATAAACTCCCTCGCAGCCTTGTTGGTATAGTGGCTGGCTGCTGTGCAGAGGGTGTGGGTTCGATTCCCGCACTGGGCAAACGATAAACATTTGTGTTTGTCATAAGTCTTTTTGTATGATATTTATGTATTAAAAAAAAAAAGTATACAAGTATTTGTGTCCGTTGTCTGGTTTTCATAATACAAGCTTTGCTTTGTTTGAGACCAGATGGCGCTGTGTGATATATCAAATAAAATATTACAATTGATTATTATTATATTATTATAAAATATACCTATTATGTTTACCTTCTACACAAAACGAGGTGTGATCAATATACCGTACTGTAATGTCCTACGTACTCCCTCCTGTATAAATAGGTACCAATGTTTGAGGGACAGTTACTCTGAAGTCAATCATAATTTTAATAAATAATCATAAACTAAAACATTTTTGACTGATTTATTAGAATGTTTTTTTTTTAAAACGGACATCTTAGGGTGTTTTTTTCAATGTCGGCAACGCGCGAGTGATGCAAACGTCCATGGGTCGCGATGACCGCTTACCTTAGTGGTATTAAAAACAAATGTCGAATTGACTGCGAGTGGTACCACTGACCGAATTACGAAGTAAACAAAAAGGAAAGCCACTTATATTTTCTGTACAAAATACAGTTTTTTTGATAATAATTTATGAAAAAAAATTTACCTATATATTGTAATTTTAGTTAAATCTAGCCTGTTTTTAATTATTTTTCAATAAGTAAAAAATGTGGCCATGAACGTGATTGGATTTAGTTTTGTAAATTTTGTTAACAAAGATATATTCGAGAAGCCTGTTTAATCCGATCCTATTCGGTACCTGATGTATTAAAAAAATACAGCACAGACATCAAGTGGCCCCAGACCATATTTATCCATCCCAAAACGGATGCCCTAAAGTGCAACAAACTTTATTGGCATTTTAAAAGATTATCATCGTGTCATGGCCACGAAGTAGGTATGTAAATATACAGGTATGTACATACATTTATTCGTGCAAATCTAAACTAAATATATATTTGTTAAAGTCTATTTGTTTGTTTGTTTGTTATGGTTTAACGTCGCTACGTAGCAAGCAATTGAACTATATTTGACAAAGTTTGTTGAAGGGACGGAGGACATATGTAGTCTTTGTGTCCTTGAAAATTCAAAAGTTTACACAGGTACAACTATAAATGAATTACACGTAGACGAGCAAAAGCTACTACTATAGCTAGTTATAGCTAACTTCCATAATATATTTAAGGACTTGTCGTAGATATCCCACGCCCGCCCTCAACTGAATTTAGTGCGGATGGAGCTACAGTAAAAAGCAAGTTTTATAATAAATGTCTAATAAAAAACATTTTTTATTAAAAACATTTGATCAACACAAAAATAATATCCTAAATTATCTCGACAATATTACCGTAAAAGTTTAACTATCCAGTAAAATGACTATATTACCGTAAAAGTTTAACTACCCAGTAAAATGACTACCTATATTGACATAACACAGAATAAAAATAATACTAACAAGTTATATTTTATCTGTGCTACTGAGTACTGACTGAGTGTGTTACAACTTTACGATCAGCAGAGTAAATACTGGTACATGCCGAGTGTTGCAGATAGTACTTGTACCTAACTTCTGTCGAAATTAATTTTTTATTGTTCTGTATTATTTAATTTTTAGGTCGGCGAGATAGTTCGTCATAGATTTTATTTATAGATACTTTTTACGATCTCAAATTTATTTGTTTATTTATAAAATAGGATTTTTTCTTTACAATACCATCATCAATACAGAAATTGTAATAGTTAATCTAATGGACAGTTTTAAAAGGCAACAATTTTTTTTTTATGACAAGAATGTTAAAGAAGAGTATCTATCCTTTTTTTTTAATTACATTATAATTATTATCTTAGCTCGTGGACGTTCACTACTGAACGTTGGCTTCCCCCAACTGAGCCCATACATAATGATATAGGTTGGTAAGGAGTTGGGTATCCTTTAGGTGAAAGTTGCAATGTTCTTGCTATTCATTGAAGTAACAGGATACCTTGTTTCAAACCGATCAAACCTGTGGTAGTTGCTCCCTACCCGTTAATCAAATGGAAATTAGCTGATAATGTTCCAATGGCTGAACAGATTGCCATGAATTATAGCTAAGAATACCTACTCATCTTAAAAAAAACTATCAAAATCGGTTCTTTCATTTAGGCGCTACGATCACACTAAACACCTCAAACTTATAACACCCTTGTTTTCGTCGGAGGTTAAGAAAAAAGAACTTCAACGGAAATAACTTGGCAAAAAAGATTCGATTTCTCGAGTTCCCTTGACTTTTTGAAAACCGTACCCTATATACAAAAATTTGTAATTTCAAAATTTGGTAAAATGCTATGCTTTTTTTATGATTTTTAAGGTATGAATGACACAACGAAATTGCGCGTTACGTAATAGAATCGCATACGGATTTCAGTTGTTTTTCTAGATAAATATAAATAAAATAAAATATAAAATTCTTAAGAATTCATATATAAAGCGCGCACCAAATGTAATGCGTTAAGATTTTGAATACACACCGCAACACGCCGCGCCTAGAGTGCCCGTCATACAAGTTTGCACGTATTAAAATGCGGAGCAATAATTCTTTGTTATATTGTGGTGCCTCCGCCACGCAAAAACTTACATGGCCAGTCTAGACATAGATACCGGTAGAAGCTCACCTAACTAATCAAAATGAAACAACTCGAAAACATTTTCTCAAACTAACTGTGGTGTTTTGGTAACAATCCGTACTGAATTAAAATGGGACCAATCTCTGGGTTAAATGTATAGGTACGTAATAATTGTATAAATCTAAACAGATGGAGTTCTGAGGTAACAAACATTAAGAAAAACATGCAACCTAATTGAGAACCTCCTCCTTTCTTGAAGTGGGCTAAAAAGTTCTGCGTTTTTTGGTATTATTTTATTGACTTATAGAACCTAACAGTCATAAAACCTCAATGAATATTGCTTGTATTTCTGGTTGCTCGTGATAGATTTACATTGCAATATGCAATGCAATATGCCTACTTTAAGGGGTTTTAAATAAAAAGTCTATAGTTATCCGCAACCATAATTTTACTTAAAAATTCAAAAATGCTAACGCTAGGAGCAAGCGGTCCTGTTTTTATTATTTTTGCATTAATTTTGTTATAAGTAATGCCTCAACTTATGCTTAATATAACACAGTTGTTTATTATTTTAAAAACAGTTGTGTACTTTGATTCTAAAGTAAATGTTTTAAAATTGTCCGTTTATCCACATTTTTTGTATTTTATTCTTGTATAAACATTAATTTTTTTTTAACATTTTCCATCTTCTTTTTTAACTATAGTTTATTTTATTAATTGAAGTGGAAACTTCTTTAGCGGCGCTGTGCACTTTTTTTTGGTATGGGTAAAAAATGTTAAACTCGCGTCAGCTCACGTGTCCTGATCGAAAATTCAAGGAGCATTCGTAAGATGGAACTGGCGTCGGATTTATTTACATTAGGTTAGTTTTTGTGATGGGTAAAAAATGATAAACTCGCGTCAGACTGATCATCAGACGGAAACCATAATGCCACGCCTATTATAATTTTGAAGTGAAAACGTCTTTAGCGGCGTTGTGCACTTTTTTTGTGATGGGTAAAAAATGTTTAACTCTATAGGACGAATAAAAAGTAAGAGGAAAAGATGAAAGTGCTAACTACACACGTTAAAATGTTATATCCAGGTTGTATGTTTTTGAAGTGAAAACTTCAATAAAGGACAATTCATGGAAAATTCGGAAGACGGAACTCGCGTCAGATTTATTTACATTAGGTTAGTTTTTTTTATTTTTAGTATATGGCGATTATGAGTAGTACAGGAAATTTGCATATGGGATGTCAAATATACTACACGACAAATGGAAATAAACAAAAAAATGAAAGTGCGGATTACAGATGTTAAAATGTGATAGGTACGATACGAGGTGAGATAAAAGTAATTGTAGAGCATAGCTAACGTTACACTAGATAGAAGGTATATCTATGTGTTGGCGTGTCAATAGGTGATTTAATAGGAAAATAAATAAACAATCTTTATTTATTATGTTAGGTTGTGTCAAAGTAAATAGTCAAAAGTTAGAGACGTGTCATAGGATAGAGAGCCAGTTCCATAGTAGTCCATAGTTTAATATAGCTTATTAATTTTTTGAGAAATATAGGTAGATTATAGCTCAAAAATATACAATGGGTCAAGACATGTCTTGTGACATATTTGAGTGCTAAGCGCGAATTGTGTGTTAAAGACATTGGTTTTGTACAATTAAATATGACGTATGAGTTGTCTTGTAACATATTTGAATGTTAAGCGCGAATCGTATGTATAGGACATTGGTTCCTTTCAATTAAATATGACGTATGAGTCGTTAATATGGGATTTTAATTCTATAACAAATTGAGATGTCAAATATACTACGTTAAAAAGTAAATAAACAAACATTATTATTTATAATTAATAAATATGTATACGAAGTGATGGGAAGTAAACAGCCAGTATGTTTTTACATCTGCCGGCACTCCCGGAGTGCAACCAGTTCTTTTTTTTGTTGCATTAAATAAGATTAATTTCTTCATAACAATCACAACTAACTACGTGTCAATCAGAATATACATACACATACATATGTGTAGTGTATTTGACTCCCAGTTGTATTTCTGCAATTTTAGCATTCAAACAACGTTGTTTCCTACATAAGCTAACTGTTTGGTGTCGCGACTCACGAGCTCAAAGCGATTTAGATTGCAAAGTGGTATTGTATTGTATTGTATACGGTTATAAGGGAAAACTAAATGATTAAGAAGATTTGTTCCCATAGAATCTGTTTCAAGATTTCTCATACCTATGGGAGGGGAGCCCATAGTATAATAATTTAAGATGACAATGGCTCGGGCGTGTGTCACACTTGGCTGGTTTTTATTATTTGTTGTTGTACTAAAGCTCATACTAAAATCACTGTAAGATTAAAGCTTAAATTACTGTTTTTACGATAGAGAAAATACAACATATTGTAGGTATGGGGTATGGGTACCCCCCTTTACATTTTTACTTTTTTATTTTTTTATTATTTGTTAGATAATCCGCCATTATAACACATATTCTGTAAGAACTTCAGGGTTCTACCTATTTTGATCTTAATGATAGAGCCCTTATATAGAGGCTTAGTAATAGGCTCCGTTAGCACCCTTGTGTACGGAACCCTACAAACTATCCCAGAAGTTTCAGGTGGGTTTAGATTCCCGAAAAGGACAAAATTGCCAATTAGTGGCGCTATTTACACTACTAGTATAATAAGAACAGGGAACGCGTTAATTCTAGTTTTTACCACTAGCTTAAAAAGAGTTGTATTAAAATAAAATCGGCCAAGTGAGAGTCTGACTCGCGCACAAGGGTTCCGTACCATTATTTATAAAAACGGCAAAAATATCGCGTTTGTTGTATCGATTTGTTTTATTTTAATTAAATTATTTATTTTTAAAGTGAATATATAACTAAATATTCTGTGAATATTTCAAGCGTCTACCTGTTGCCGTTATCAATATCGAGCAAAAATAAGCAAAAATTAGCAAAAAAATCACGTTTGTTGTATGGGGAGCCCCTTAAATATTTATTTTATTCTGTTTCTATGTCTTGTGTGTTCGTATTATGTACTCACTGAACATTTGTTGTCCTAGTCCTACTTGTACTAAACCGGGTTTTTGCTGATTCAGTTTATATTAAAATTGTGCATTTCCTGTGTAAAAATAAATTATAAAATCTTTGTAAATGCCACCAAAATAAATACCTATGTAGCTCTTTTATAAAACAACTTCTTGTAACCTAGTGCCAGAAACTAGGCAGTACTAATTTAACAAATTGTGTACTAAGCAAGCGCCGCTAATTGGCAATTTTGGCAAAAACCGCCCCTGGCTCTTATCTGAAACTTCTTAGCTATTACTTTTTACCCTAATTCTAACGTTATTCAAACTATATATAACTATAGGCTATATTAATTTTGAAAGAAAGCTACCATTAATTCTGAAGTCGTGTATTTACAAAACGCATACAAGCAAAGCCTGAAACTTTGGTTAGTTTGAAATAACACATGTTTAATATTTCTAAGTTATACTACACCAACCACGTCCTGAACTGTCATCAAACGAATTACATAACGGTTGAAATTGTAAGTAATTTAATTAATTCAATTGCTGATATAGAACTAGGAAAACTGCTAAGGAAGCCAAACGTACCCATTTGTAATATCAAGGAAACCCTAACTTTGTAAATGGAGCACTCAAATCCCAATCTCATGGCAATATTGCCCAATCATATTTCTAGAGCCGTTTCATGCAATAGCAGGTTCTTTGCTAGATTTTTCTGAGGGGATATCAGGGTGTCTACAGAGCATAGTGTTGGTCTAAGTTATAAGCGAAATGAAAACAAAATTTAAAGATTTTTTCTGTTCTCCAAATGTATTTTGTCAGTCTAATCCATCCAAGATCCAATCCATATTTGGCAATTTGATTATTCCATCTGACCACTGTCATATTCAAGCTAAATTTCTGCCGTTTGTAGCGATGTACACTTAGATCTTTTAAAGTACCCAAAGGATTTTAATACGGTTTTTATCATTAGGTAGAGTGATTCAGGAGGACGGTTTGTACGTATACTTTAATATTCTTTTGTGTTAATTTGTTGATATATGACGAGAATTGTTCAAGATGTCGGAAAATCATGCCGACTGAGAGTTTTACATGGCGTTCGCTGGCTAAAAGTTTCATACTTTTCTAATAGATGGCGGTGTAAGTTAGTTTATCGTCATAAACATGTCCGGATTGGGTAAGTATCAAATTGAATACCGTTGTTGCTACAGCGCTGCAACGCATCAACTTTAAGGGCAGAATAACGTCTGCCAGGTCATCTAGTAATTTTTAAGTATAGTACACAATTATGAAAAAAAATTATACCACGAACGCAGCAACATCATATTAATCTCTAAATGATAATAGTTTCAGGACAAAAATCTGACTGTGAAAGGTTTTTAACGTCAATACAACAACTTTATTTTAAGTGTTTTCTTCTTATTAAACATGTTAATATTAAACATACTTACATACAAAGCGTTTTTGTCTTAGATGTTTAATACACTTTTAGCCACTTTAAACAAAGTAATAAAACCCCAATAAAACAAACAAACCACACAGCTTGTATCCGGTGGAAAACCGGTCAGTGAGTGAATTAGAATTTTACTACCCGGGTACATTTGTGCCACGTACCGAAAGTAAAAATAACGTTATTTGTTATTATACTCTCTCGAATATTATTTTTTAGGATAACATTTTCTTTCTGATTTTTTAACTGTTTTTTGCTCACAATCATCGGCCATTGTGTTTTCTAAAGATATATAATTTATACTTTATTTATAAATACAAATAAAAATTATGAATGTAACACCATAGCAGTATTATTCATCTTATAAAATTATTATATCTTGCGATTTTATTGCATATTAAAAATAAAAATAAAATTATTTTAAATAAAATTGTAATATAAGAAGGGAAAATGTGAGTTTGTCATGCAACGAGTTTATGTAATTGGGATAATTTCTGAAACTACTGGACCGATTTTAATTATTTTTTTCATGAAAGATTCAAAAAGTTTTGGGTTCCGACAGAAACGGGAACGAAGTCACAGTGGAGTGCTAGTAAGAAAAGAAGATATATTATTAATGCTCATCTTACATCCTGAACCTAGGTAGTCACTAAGCGTAGAGTAGTCAATATCGAGGAGCATTTAGCTTAAATTTATACTCCAATAGCTTCATCGGTCGGTAACGGCAGCTCTGCTAAGTTATGGGAGTAATATTTCAACGGCAGCATCTCTACACTTTAGCTGAACGGGTTTCTCTAGCTATGAGTTACCAAAATTTAATCAAAAGAATTAACAAAATACTTCAAGTCAAGCCAAAACAGAAGAAAATCTTAATATTTATCTTTCTTGAAAATTTTAATGTGACGAAGGTTATGCAATTTTTATTCAATTCGAATGTCTTGTTTATAAACTGAACAAATAACAATTTATAAAATATTAACCTCCTATATAGTAAAAGTAGGCATAATATAAAAAATACAAACTGAAAAATATTCAGTGATAAAATTTTATTTGTACATATTTGAATCTTATTTAGCTATAAACTATTATGGCATCAATACAAGGGATTTCATCCAATACCTACAAGACAGTTTACTTATCAATATGATGCATACCTTACCATTAATAAGGCGCATGGATTCAACACAATTTTAAATTGAGTAGCGTGTTCGGAGTGTGCCACAGCTCCTTATAACTTTCTAACTTCCCGCAGAGTTCGCAAATTATTTGCGACTAGATTTTCGCAGAGTTCGCAAATTATTTGCGACTAGATTTTCGCAGAGATCGCAAATTATTTGCGACTAGATTTTTTTTCTTTTTTTAAATTTTTATTATTTTTTTGTTAATTTTTAAGTGTAATTATTTTATAATTTTTTTGTTAATTTCTTTTAATTGCTTTACACTACTTTGATATAATATTATTATAAATTATTTGTTAAATTTATTTATTATTATATCATATTTAATCTTGTTTGGGGTCACTTGTTGCACCATGCAATTAATTGTGTCATTTTCTTTATACACCTAAGAGTTAGTTAAACATTGTAGCAGGTATAACAGAAACAATGCTGAAAAAGGATAAAACAATTATGTACATTGAGAGCATTCTATATGTCAACCAAGGATCTTAATTCTGTCAACAAATTGCTCTGCACTTTCGGAGACAAATTTGATATACTGTACATTTTATAAACATGGCGAAAACAAAAAAAATAGGCCAAGTGCGAGTCGGATTCGTGCACGAAGGGAACTATCTATAAAATCGGCAAAAAAATCACGTGTGTTTATGGAAGCCCCCTTAAATATTTGTTTTATTTTAATTTAATTATTTATTTTTAAAGTGAATATATAATTGAATATTCTGTGAATATTTCAAGCGTCTGCCTGTTGCCGTTATCAATATCGAGCAAAACATCACATTTGTTGCATGGGAGCCCTCTTAAATATTAATTTTATTCTGTTTTTTAGAAATTGTTAATATAGCGGCAACAGAAAAACATCTTCTGTGAAAATATTAACTGTCCGACTATCACGGCTCGGCAAGTCTTAGTAATAGGGTCACGTTTTTTACCCTTTGGGTACGGTACCCTAAAAACCAGCTTCTTTCTAATGAACATGGTGTCTCAACGTTTTAAATTGTACAAGGTTCTTTACCCAACTTTTTGTTTATTCCGTTTAGTGAAGAGGTCTATAAATCTGAAAGTTGTAGAAAAGAATCTAGATTTACGAAACGAACGGTTGACTCGGATCACTAGCGTACCATTTATCCACTTTATTGGAGTGCGCTTCCGCGCTCAAAGTTTTAAAATTCCGAATTGAATAAATTAAAAAGTTTCTAGAGAGCACTTTGCTTAGCTTTACGTCAAAGACGATTCGAATTGAGGAGTTTAGAAAACTTTAATCAATAAATCGTATTGAATTACTCGGAGTTCTGTTTGTCATTTCTTTTCACATAAAAAAATAAGAAATATGTTTTTTAGAAAATAACAATATATATACACTCGTATATACACGGTAGAAACCCTAAGTGATCTCATTTGAATATTTCTAAACCAAACACGATATCGAAATACTGATTATTAATCCTGTAAGTTCTTCAAGAGTTCTATCCAATGGTATTAATAATATGTTACAACATAAACTGGATCTATCCTAAAACATTTAGTATGAAGTGAGATATTTTATCATTTATGTACGTACTTAAAAAGATAGATAGATAGTTGTATTCTTTATTGCAAACCAAAAATTTACTTAAAACTAATTATAAAACATTATATTGGAAAGCACACAATAAGGCGGCCATTTCGCTTAAAAAAATAATGCATTCGCCTTAGCGAACTAACCGAAGCGTATAGTTTTCTGCTTAACTCTTGTAGATGTGGCACCCAAGAAAAAGTACGGTCGATAATAATGCCAAGGTTTTTCACATTTTCGCTGTAAGGGATAATTACACGATCAAGTTCAATTGGAGGTAGTTTTGTAAATTCGATTCTCTATATTAACTTTGGACTTCCAATAATTATAACCTGTGTTTTCGATGGATTTATTTTAAGATCGTGTAATTTACTCATTTCTGTGACATTAGCTTAGTTAGCATTCATAGTATCGATAGCTCCATGAAGATCATGTAACGATGTTTGGGGTTGGGTATTATGTAATTATTAATAACTGTATCAATAGTTGTAACAGATAGTAGATACACGTGTCTCCACTCCAAGTGTTTACACTCTACTCCACTATAATAAAAAAAATAACTCAATTAACCAAACTGGCCGGTATAAATTTAATTGTTTTGCCTCGATTTAATTTAGAAAAATTAAAATTTTTCCTGCCGCCATAAATACACATACTATTTTGTTCGTACTACAAAGTTTTGCGTTTTGAATTTAGTAATGATGACGTATTCTAGTGCTGAAACATTATTTAGGTTTCATGCTATGAGTGCCACGTCACCATACTATGCAAGCTGAAAACATCAAATTTTGTAAATCAGTTTCACAATCAATAATCAGTATTTCAATATCGTGTATGGTTTAGAAATAATCGAGTGACAACACTTAAAATTTCCACCCTGTATATTCATATTCCTGGATCCTGGAGAATTAGCGATCTTTATATTTATTATAAAGGGGAAAAACAAGGTTCTTTGCATGTATGAGTAATCTCTGCAACTACTGAAGCAACTCTACAAATATAACTCAACACTATACTTAAGTAACATAGACTTTATAATGGGCAAATACAACCTGACCTGTTATTACGTCCCATTGACCCTATTGAGCATAGGTCATATAACTATATACCTATCAGGGCAAAAAATGCACATTTCTGTGAAATTGCAAAAATACTTATGGTAGTATTAATTACGCCACACCAACCCATCTTCTATAAAATAAAGTGTTCAATTTGCACAACTTCATAATTTAAGAACATAGAATGCGCAATCGTGAAGTATGCATGAGCCAACGTCTACCATGTTTTTGCGGAAGTGGCATGCCTGGTTGGTATTTAGTCAGTATTGTGTCATGGGCTTTATTCTGTTTTAAATAAAATAAGTTCTTAGTTCAAGATACCAATATTTATAAGTTAAGTCGAAAGTACAAACAAACTGTTTCTTCACGTTACAACAAAGCAGCTGGGTCACCTGATTTTTGGCGCTAAACGGATTTTGGCGTAAAAAGATAAAATCCCATGATTAAAATCAAGAGCAGAAAGTTTATTTATTTAAATATGTGTTCTAAATCTTTTTGGTTATTGTATCCCAACAAAATAAAGCATGCTTTGCACGCGGGAACGTTTGGGTAATTGCAGGTGTGTTGGCCGAGTGCCAGCATTAACTGTTATTGCGGCCACAACAAATGTTCCACGCCGCCTACTTCGCCGATTCACAACTTTATTTTTCATTATTAAACGTTTAATCCTTTCCACGTACATACTTTGTCAGAGGTAAGCGAGTTTCAATTAATTTAAAGACCATTCCAGGAAGGTTTATATGTTTAAAGCGACACTTTTTTTTTAGATGTATAAACAATATATACCTATGTTCAATTCTCCCATTTTTACGGGAAAATCAAAAAGAAATCATATGTATTATCCATATGGAAAATTTCATTTAAATTCTAACTTTATTTATGAATATTGTTATGATATTTGAGATGCAAGATGATGTAAGATGGTACATCATCTTGCATCTTATTTCAATAAATTATCTCGGAAACCCTTTCAGACACCATGTTGAATCAAATAGCAGATCGTAAACAAAAGTAGATACCTCCTGTAATTACTGTAAGTTTAATCGAAATTCAATTAGCCTTGTGTGTGTGTGCGTGTGTGTGTGCGCGCGCGTGTGTGTGTGTGTGTGTGTGTGTGTGTGTGTGTGTGTGTGTGTGTGGGCGCGTGCGTGCGTGCGTGCGTGCGTGCGTGCGTGCGTGCGTGCGTGCGTGCGTGCGTGCGTGCGTGCGTGCGTGCGTGCGTGTGTGTGTGTGTGTGTGTGACGTAAGCTTTAGCTGAGAGAGCATAACTTACGAACTAAACAAGTTACGCCAAGATTCATCGATAACAAATAAAAGTTTATCGTACGTTAGTTTCTCCCAGACCAATTTTCTTAATATTAAATACATATATAGTTTGAAAATTATTTTCGCTAGATTCCCAACATGACACAACAAAATATTACCTATACAGCATCATATAAAAATAAATCCAAAGTAAGCAAAGATTAAAATTTATTTAAACACAGAATATTTTTTTGCTTTAATCTGTTTATTCTTTCAAAGATTTAACGAGATTTATGAGCTTGCTGTTGAAAAATTTGGAAGCGGCTTTTATAAATATTAAAATGCTCACAGGTTTGTATAAATTGGGGTTAGATGTTAGGTTTTCGTACGTTCTGTTTGTGTAAGCGTTTTACCCCTATTTTTGAAATATTATCATTCGCTAATTATTTTTTTTCGATAAATTTAAGCATACTCTTTTATAAATTTAAGCTTTAATATAAAATAAATAGATTTTGAAACATGCATAATTATAAAGAAGAATAGAATATCCTCATTTCACACTACTCTTCAAGCACTGGATATAAAGTAGGTACCTATCATTATTTATGTCTTTGACATTTTAAACTATAATATATAAACTACGTAGACACGCAATAAAAAAAAACTGTCCGGCAAAAAATTTCAAAGCAAAAGCAACTTCTCTTTGTTTGCCCTGATATCGAAGATTTTTTGTTTTGATGCGCCCCACTTTTAAGTCTAGGAAAAAATATACTTAAATTTTTTTCTACATTGTAATCTTGTCAGTACTTTTTTGTTAATAAACTTTAAAATATTGCGCATGTAATAGACTCGATAATAAAAGCAATTTTTTTTTACTTGTAATTTTTTTTGTTGAAATTTGTTTTAAGCGTCAATGAAACCTGAAACAAAATTTTGAATATTGCATTGTGATTGGGCTTGGAACTACATATTTATAAAGTCTTATGTCTCTATAGCTCATCGGAAAGTTAGTTAAAAATCGATTACAAAATTTGACCACACAGACAAGAAAGCGAATTAGTAAAACGGTGGTAAAAAAACACCAATTTTAACCTTTCGCAACTAATTTTAGTCGCGCATTTAAGTTTAGTGAGTATATATATACATATATATATATTAATATATATAATCTAACGATTTTTATGAAATTAAGCATGCAGGGGTTTCGGGGGCGATAAATCGATTTAGCTTGGTTTCATTTTTGGAAAACGTCGTTTTATTCGTGTCATTGCCTGAAGCAATGATAAATTGAAAAATATGACTCTTCCTGACATCTATTGGCGAGTAGTCATATTATTATTTTTACCAACAAAGCAACACTAAAGCTATTTGACAATAGATGTCGTTGTTAAGCTACTTGACAATAGATGGCGTTGTTAAAAAAACGAGCTTAGCTCGGTCCTCCAGGTACTAGACAGTTCATACTGCCTGGAACTCCTCTACTTCGTCAGTCATAGACGCGGAACTCTCGCAGCTTTATGCGTCGCCGGTACTGCTGGACCCACCGACAACAGATTGACGAAGCGGTAGAGTCCCCGGTTGTACTTACTCATGAGAACAGTCGAACAGTTTCAAAACGTTGCTTATACTGTTTGTTTAAGGTTTACAACCACGCTCTACCATATTGCTGCAGGTAATTTGAAAGTGTTCGTTATTAATTCATGGGTGTTGACGTACGCATCGCTCACTAGCACCGGTCACCCAGCTAATGTTGTCGCATGTCAGGTCAATAAACGAGAAGGCTTTGTTGTGACAACTTGCAATACAAACAAATTACCATGTCCATAGTTGAAGTGATGACGGTAATGGAAAAAGAGCCAACAAGGGTGTGAAATAGCATGAAAGACATTGTGCTCTTATACCATCACAAAGATCGTTCTAAAAACAATACTCAGTGTTTAATTTCTTTGTAAACATAATTTTCTTACAATCCATACTAATATTTATAAATGCGAAATTAAGTTTTTTGTTTTTATACTTTACGTGCCAATGGAGCATCCAATTGAAATGAAACTTAGCAACAACAAACCATCCCTTAAACTAGAGATAGTGTAAGGGATAGAAAAGGATATGGTCAAAAGGAGTTTCATAGTGAGGTCAATGGCTGTAGGTTGCTGCTGAAGCTGAATGCGAAGGCGTAATTCAGCCTAGTGTGTATTGAGCAGAGCTCACGAGTGTTATGCGACTCACTTGACGGACAGTTAATACTTACACTAGTGTTAAAAAGTTGATATTTAACGGAATCTTATAGTTTTGATATGTTTTTAACAAAGACCAAAAATACGAACTTAGTTCATAGGCATAAATTCTGCTTGCTGCAAATTTAAAAAAAAAAACTGTTAAATAAAAAACACTTGTGCGTTAATGTCAATAATAGTAAATGCGTAATGGACGCTATTAAGAAGCTAAAAACAGTGCAATTAAGGCTGTTTTTCTGCGCAAGTTGGAAATTAGAAAAAAATGTAAAATAAAAGGCACTTGTATGTTAATTGTCAGTAACGCTTTTTTATCAAATTCGACTTAAAATGTTTTTTTTTTAAATATGCTACGATATGCAACCAAATCTGACACAAGCTTCTTTAAGATAAATCGTACTTACAGTACAGTATCAGAGAGCGGCCCGCAATGTTTTAGACGTCCGGTTCAAATATAAAATTAGCAACTGGACCGAACTTTTTCAAACTCGAACATTGATAATAATTAAAGAGATAACTTATCTAGTTTTTTTTTTAATTTCGGACTGGCTGAGCAAAAAGAATTCGCCATTAAATTAATTTAAAAAAAGTTAAAAAGAAATCGATATTTGAACGCGGCGAATTGGCAGAAACATAACCTGAACTATTTTTATTATTGTCAATACAGTTATTAATATAATTTACACGCAAGTTTGAGAAAAGCACTATACAGGCCTTAGCCGCATCTGAGCATAACCGGACTTTGTGATACTTACGATCGCCGGGTTATGCTGCGTTTACGGGCCGCGGCAGTTATGTGCCTACTGTAACTGTAGCGCTACATCAACAAATAAAGTAAGCTTTTATGTAGAATATATCCATGCAGTTTATTGGTGATTGATACAAATTGAGCTATGTACAAATCAGCTTTCAAAACATCACTTCAACTCCGACCGCACAAACTGTCAACACAAGTCAAACTGAAGCGGGTGCAAAGTGCCTCGCTCCGCTCGTCTGTTATCATAAAATCCCAAGTCGCGTTCATAATATAGTAAACAGCTCAATAAATGAACAGCAAACTCTGTTATTTAATAAACATTATTTACAATAGTACCTATATTCCGGGAAACAATTTTAGGTTATGATTTCAAACAGAAATATTTTCTCGTTGTTTTCGTAGTCGGGATTTACTTAGATTTATTTTTAACTTCTATTTTATTATAATTCATAAATCGGTTTACCCTTATTACGCGAGTCCGACTCAAACTTGACCAGTTTTTTCAGTCTCAGAAACCTTTTCTGGCATGTGCACAACAAAATTTCATTTGAATTGGTTTAACCTTAGTGCGCGAGTCCGACTTTTTTTCTTACATATAAACCTTCCTGTGACAATAACGAACGCAACTAAAAGAGAAATATCCCAATCGGTCAAGCCGTTCTCGAGTTTTTGTGAGGCTAACAAACGTTTGATTTTTACGAATTGATTTTTATATAAACGATAAGTGATCTCACTCAATTATTTCTAAATTACGATATTGAAATACTGATTATTGGTCCTGAAAGTTCTTTGCGAGCTCTATCCAATGGTATCAAAAACTGAATCTATCCGAAAATTTTATGTTTTCATCTTCCCTTTATTTATTACAGAGACATGAAATAAGATTTTTTTACCATTTAGGTACGTACAGTAATACCCCGACTTACACTACCTCGACATACGCGAATTCGGAGTTACGCGATTTTTCAGGCTCAGTCGTGTAGCGTGGAATCGACGCGTAGGTACAAGAAAATAACGATTTTGTGTGTTGTGCGATGACCTAAGATATGTGTAAAGTACTATGGCATCCAAACGAAGAACTGACTCTTTTGCTTCAAACAAGAATAGAAAAAGATTATCTTTGAAGTGTAAACTGAACATTATTATTATAAATTATTGACTCGTCAGACGACTTTGTTAGATTTTATGCAACCTTCTACATCAAAATAACTTCAGATTGTGTTTATTCGGATTCAGATTTGTCATATTATCTACAATTAGTTACACATTTATTTCCTTAATTATTGTTTTATTTAGTCTCCGGTCCCAATTAAACACACTTTGTATGTCTTTATATGCAAAATTGTACCCCGACTTACGCGAATTCGACTTACACGGATAGCGCTTGGTCCCACCTATCGCGTAAGTCCGGGGTATTACTGTATTTAAAAAGATGTTATGCATTTATTAGTATCTGTATCAATAAATGTGATAGATAGAAGACACATGTGTTTCCACTCCACGTGTTTGCACTGTACCTCGGTATAATAAAAGAGTATATAAATAAACCGAACTGGCTGTATGAATTTAATTCTTCGTCGGGTTAGTTAAAAAAATTAAAAGAGGAATGGTGCCAAAAAGAATACCCACTATTTTGTTTGTACACAAAAGTTTTAGGATTTAAGTAGATAATAATGGCGTATTCTAAAATTGAAAAAAGAGACATAATAAAACTGTATTATCAAAATAAAATTATTAAGTTATTTGGTGAATGCCATATCGCCATTCTAAATGTATCAAATTTTCGGATAGATCCAGTTTATTTTATAAACCTTTATTTCTACCATTAAATAGAGCTCGTGAAGCACTTTCTGTATCAATAAGCAGTATTTCGATATTGTGTATGGTTTAAAAATAATCGAATGAGATCACTAATCGTTTCTACGCTGTATAGATTTTAATTGTAATATCAACAAATACGTCTTGTTATCGAAATAACTACTTTTAGGTGTTAACTACTTTCAACTTCTTTAAAGATATAAAATACTTATGATCGGACAGATTTGTTCTCTCTCCTATTATTGGTCCGAGCCTACAACATGTTGGTTATTGGAACGGGCCAATTTGTTTAAATTATTTGTCAATCTCTATTCAGAGATATATTTAACATTTTTGCCTTTGTTATAACACGATAAACAAACTTATACGAGAACTCCAAACAATTTTATATTATATATATTCTATAAAGCTTGGTTTTTGTCCAATATTCTTAATGGTATCTTTAATTATATTTTTTTAATAAAAACAAACAGATAATGAGAATGTAGTTTAGAGAAAAAATTTATATACATAATCGCACATTTGACAATTTTATATTAAAACTTTCTTATTCAAGAACGATTAATCACTTCAATTATTAATTTATACTTAAACTAATCAATGTTATGTGTTATTGTAATGTAAAATGAGTTTCTAAATTATTGTCATTGTGTATTGCTTAAATTAAGAAAATAAAATTGGTCCTGCAACAAGTAGGTACCGTACTAAGGACTTCTGTTTGTAATTTAAGGAATTTAACCAAAAAAAAGCCAGCCATATTAGATTAAAAAATTAAAAATTTGAATCTAGCACAATATTTATATTTACTCTAGCTTTTGGCCGCAGCTCTACCCGCCCTAAATTCGATTATCTGTGTAGGATTTAAACGCAACTCCTCTTAAAACCGCCTTACATTTGACGTTTTCAAGTAGCCCATGTTCTTCCCGGGACTCAAACTATCTGCATGCTAAATTTGCCCACTGGTACACACCCGCTCTAAATTCGGTTATCGGTGTAGGATTTCATCGGCAACTCCCTAATCATAGAAAAAAACCGACTCACCATTGACGTTTTCAAGTAGCATATGTCCTATCTCGGAACTCAAACTATCTCCATGCCAAATTTCCTTGCTATGCCAGTTGCTTCCGCATTTATAATATTAGAATGGATAGCGATTAAAATCAACATTAATATCGTGCGATTTGAATTTATTAATTACTATATTTA
Organism: Apoda limacodes; assembly: GCA_946406115.1. Lineage (NCBI taxonomy): Eukaryota > Metazoa > Arthropoda > Insecta > Lepidoptera > Limacodidae > Apoda > Apoda limacodes. Next base: position 25,337,602 of record OX291552.1, read on the forward strand.
TAATAATAGATTCCAAAAGTTATATCTATTTTCCCTATTTAAATTTATCTGGTATTTCTTTTTTTCAAAAGCTTTGCGTACAAATGCGTATAATGTCGGTCACTTTGGCAGAGCGTAGAAGACTTAAAGTAACTAGAGTAGATACCAGTGATTGGCTGACCTGTTTAGCAGATAACCGGTTATGGTAAGGTACGAAATCTTTAATATAACTACAACTTAAAGTTTAAAATTCAACTTAACATGTTTTAGCCCATTTCGTTTTAGTGCATAAGAATAAATTTCAAGTTTCAAACAAATTACCTCACATTACAGCGTAGAACCAAATCCGCCTTAAATAATGCCAAAAACCTGTCAAGATCTCAATCCTTAGCAGACTGCAAACCACATACCTCGCGCTGGCATCACTCCAACGATCCGAAAGCAGAAATCCGATTAATAAAACACGAGGTATCATGCTTCAGTGTCAACCCAAGGTAAGTTCTCACGGCAAGTTGATGTCCAACGCAACGGTTTAATGCATATTGCCTTGTTTTTGTCGGCGCTACAGGGGCACAGAATTACCAACCGTCGTGCTCCTGGCTACGAAATGTCCGAATTTTTAAGCCGACCATAAGCTGACTTAGATCAACTAGGCCTCTCATGACGACAACCAGGACCGGATAGTTTAACCGGATAGTCCGAAGCACGAAGGAGCCCAGAAAAAAAGCCTCTTGTTGCAGTAGTCCGGTTGACCGAACTACTGAAACTTTTAAGTTGCAATAGTTCGGTTGTGACAAAGAACCGAACTATTGATACCTTTTTAGTAGCAACAGTCCGGTTAGTTAATAATTTAAACAAAATATATTTACAATATGACATATGTGATAATTTAATAGTTTCGGAGATATGGGCCTTTTTAGTTTGACAGCTGTCGGTCGAAACGACGAGCTTGATGAAATCTATCACTTTTGTTAAGTAAAATTTACAAAGAAAGAGCCTGTGTGAGCAATTAAGGTTTTGCCTGCCCGTAATGACACTGTTTACGAGCAAGTGTGATAAAAAAATTATGGTTTTAGCGATTACGACTAACTTTACCGCAAAAAAAAACATTTTTTTAATTATAATTGATGATTACTAAAAATTGATGACAGTAAAAAAAATTAAAAAAAATTAAAGTAAAGTTTCCAAAAAAGGGTTTTTATAAAAAAAAAATTGTCATTTATTTGTTTTTCGACACTCATTTGTTTTTTTAAGATAACGTTAATTTTGCTAAAAAAATGGTATATTATCACTGGATTTTTTTTTTTATATAAAATAGTTTGTAAATATATTTTGTTTAAATTATTAACTAACCGGACTGTTGCTACTAAAAAGGTATCAATAGTTCCGTTCTTTGTCACAACCGAACTATTGCAACTTAAAAGTTTCAGTAGTTCGGTCAACCGGACTACTGCAACAAGAGGGACCCATCCAATGATTGTACACGCTCATACCACATTTAAGTTCTTCAGCAAAAGCAAACAGACTGACAAATATAAATTGTTTTAGATATATAAACAATTTTTAGTAGACACGGTTACACAAAGAAAATTATCGAATCAACTTTATTTCAGACAGTACATCCATACATATTTTGTATTTTGCTTATTATATTAACGTTAGTATACATTTAACATATTATTTAACTATATATTGTTCTAGTCAAGTCCGTGGCTCAGTGGGTAATAACACGAATGATGAATCGAGGGGCGCGAGTTCGATTCCCGCACAAGAAAAACAATTATTATTTGTCTTGAGACTGGATTTCGAAAAACTAGGTATACATATATGTATTTGTGTCCGTTGTCTAGTATCCATAGCACAAGCTTTGCTTAGTTTGGGACCAGACGGCGCTTGTGTGTATTGTCCAAAAAAAACTAGTATTTATTATCTGTTAATTACCAACCAACAGTAGGAATGTAATTATATTTTTTTTTACAATCGGCCTAAGCACTGTAAAATTTTGTAAAACCATTTATAACAAACGAAAGCTGTTAACAGCAAAATGAAAACGAAATGCAAACTCAGATTCCGTGCAGTTTATTAGAGCCGCCATTTTAGCTTTCAACGTTTCGCTTTCAAAAACATCACTTTAACCGCACAGACTGTTTGCGGACGCGACCTCAAAGTGCTCCCGCTAGCAATTGTAAATGCTACGTTTATTGGAACTAAAAACCAAGCCAGTTCAAACATACACAAAAGTTTAATAATGCACCAAAAAAACAAAAATGTTTATGTTTATTTTGCGTATTGACGACGAATGACGTATAGTGTTCGTGCAAAAACTTCGATTATCGCTAATGGAACAAAAAATTACAATTGGTGTTTTGTAAAATTTGTATCGAGTCTAATAGGCACACCAACACTGGGATGGAATTATGGAGTATTAAATATGGAGTATTAAATATGGAGTATTTAGAATTCTGAAAATAAATGTGACTTCAGTGACCGTGGTAAATAGGGATATATGATACTAGCTTATACCCGCGACTTCGTCCGAGTGGACGGTTCGTGTTTTACCTACAAAAATATCGGATATAAAAATGTATATAATTTACTTAAATGTTTAATTTATTATATATATTATACAATTTAATATAATTTACTTATACTCGCAAATGTGATGAAAAAAGATGATTGTATGTAACACGGGCAGTATAGAAATAACGAACTCGAGTCATAAAAGGTTCTAAATAACCTTTCGTTAGTAATTTTCTCTTTAACACACAATTAATTATACTATACTATTATCAATAGTATTATATAATAAAAAAAAAAACGGGTTGCACTCCGGGAGTGCCGGCAGAAGTGAAAACATACTCGCTATTTACTTCCCATCACTTCTTATCCATATTTATTTATTAAAAATAATAACTTTTGTTTATTTACTTTTTTGACGTTGTATATTTGACAGCTCAATCTGTCATAGAATTAACAGCCCATATCCAATCTCCCTGTACTACTCATAACCGCCATATACTAAAAATAAAAACTAACCTAATGTAAATAAAGGTCACGTGTCCTAACGCGAGTGACATCTTACGAATTTTCGATCAGGACACGTGACCTGACGCGAGTTTAACAGTTAACCCATCACAAAAAAAGTGCACAGCGCCGCTAAAGAAGTTTTCACTTCAAAAATTTGTATAATAATACTATTAGTGTTATAGGTACTAAATGTAATTGAAGCTTAAAAATTTATTTACTTGTGTGGGTCATCAAAACACCTTTCCTCATCACCGAAACAATCACTTCACAAGAGTTGTTGAATGAATAAAATATTAACGAGCGAACAGATCGCTGCTCCAATTAGCGGTCCGAGCGCACCGCACGTAATTGGAGCAAGTAACGGAACGGGTTCATTTAATGATTCATCAATCCGTGTTGACGCATTGTCAACACTGTTTGTTTATTTATTTTATGAAATAGATTTACCGGATAGTTATTTGTCTTAACCTATTAAAGAAAATTTTCTTGACTTGGAGCTATCACACATCGCGTAGACACTGAAATCATTTTATTACCAATAAACGAAAAGCAATCAATGCATTGAATGCGTACCGGAAGTGCTACTGTATTTAGTATAGAATGCATTCAGAACGTGAACATAACGTTTGAATGCGCGCAGAGGGAGCATAGAGCGTAATAAAAGAGTTCAAGGCTTGAAAACAAAACGCAGCTTTTTTAAAAAACAAAACAACAGCAAACTGTTTTTAAACTTTGAATCATTAGGTTTTAAGATGGCGTAACCTACTTCTTATTCAATGGTTTTACTTTGAACATCCAAACTCATCAGGTATTTGTTAGTTAGTTATAGTTAGATGGGTGTATGTTATTCGCACTGAGCCTTAAAATTAAGCTGTTGTATAGGTACGTGTAGTAAACCAATACGCTAGTTGTTGGTTATCCATACTATTTCAGCTGAATCCAAAAAGAAATCAAAAATCTAATAACGTCTTTCTTGAAGAACTATACTGTAGTATTTAGAGAAAATCTTGGCATGGAGCTCATTCCACGGTTTCTCTGAAACCGCACTGTACGTGACCATTTAGGTTCTAAGGTGTTAGGATGAATTCCCTGTTGATGGCGAGCGGTGCGATAATAAAAAGTAGCCGTTTCGAACAATTCTTCAGAACACATCCCATCATACAAGCGGTAGAACACACAAAGGGAGGCAAGGAGGAGGAAGGGAACGATTCCAATGTCTGATGTTAGCATCTCTCTCATGTTTAGCTTGATCTCCTGAATTTTGCCAGTTGATTGCGCACGCTTTTGCAGTGTAAGAACTTATGACCACTTGCCTGGTCTACTCAGCTTCCATGAAGCCTCTACATATAGGAATGTTGCTAATGCCGATGTTACTGAGGGAACAGTGACATGTTGTACTAAGTGGCAAAAGTTTTCTTTATGGTAACTCTCAAGCCATTGGGCAGAAAACGATAAACATTTAGATAACAGCTGTTGAGTAAATGCTTGATATTTTTCAATAAAGATTAACAACAAAGAACGTAACCAAAATATATCCTTATTTATATTATATTTTGTTGATCTTAAAAAACTTCAGCCGTTTAGAAGTTATGTGAAAAACATAAGTACGGAAGGATAATTCTTACTACCCGTTGTCCTATTACCCGTTTTCCCGAAGGAATGAACCATTTTCCTGCGGTAAAAAGTAGCCTTTGTTCATCAGGGATAATGTCAGCTTGTAATGGTAAAAGATTTTTTCAAATCGGTTCAGTAGTTTCGGTGCCTATTCAATACAAACAAACAAACAATCAAATCTTTCCTCTTTATAATATTAGTGTAGAAAAGTAACAAAATGTTAATTCGCCAACTACACGTTGCACGGTTGTAACTTGATGTACTAAACCAGTAAGCTCCACAATAAATCACATGCTTAGAGTCAAACCCTGATCTGCTTAAATAATTACTAAAATGAATCATACTCTATCCTCAGCAGAGCCACTTTTACCTAGCTGGCGTTCTTCCAACTCACCAAAAGTTGTAACTCAACAAAACACGAAGTTGCGTGCTCCAAATTGTCAGCCCGAGTTAAGCCTATGGTAATGTGAGTTACAATGTTGAGCAGAATTTTAAAATATCCACCTTTTAAATTTTAATTACTTCAGTGCGAGCTTTTAGTTTAAGGTCTGAACAGCTTTAAGCCACGTAGGCTTGGTAAAAACATATTTAAGGCATTAAAATTATTTAGCATGTTTTCATATTTTTATAAAATTTATTTTAAATACATTTAGTGATGCACAAACCACTTTATAGCATTATTAATGCCTAATACCAAAGTTTATTTAACAAAAATTTTGCATTGTGCATCAAGTATAAATGAACTATTTATTGAAGTACCTACCTATTATAATTTTATGGAGTTGCTTAAGATTTTTTACACTAAAACTCTAGATAGGTTCGGTATTTGATTGTACGAAGTAGTATATAAAACTAGCCTATTCCCGCGTGGGTTTCCGTAAAATAAGAAAGCCTTTAATTGTGTATGATTTTTACCTACAAAAATATCGGAATTCTCATACACAATTCTATCCCCTATTTTGTCCCCTAGGGGAAAATTTTCAGAAACGGTGAAACAAGTCAAGCTAAGTTTTTAACTGATAGGCAGAAGGTGCATTTAGCATCTAAAATGACGGGTTTTCATGCAAACTACTTAGATTTAATTATTTATTAATGGTTTTACCTAAAAAAATATCGGAATTCTCATCACATACAAAATTTAATACCGTATTTTGCTCTATAGGGGATGATTTCCGGAAACCATAAAACACGCCAGTCTAAATTTTGTAACCTCAAGGCGAAATACTAATTTAGTGCTATGTATAGAATATATAGAAATATACAATCAATAGATAATGTAATTAATCAACTTTTTCTGACAATTTCCGTAGCTCAAAAGGAAAAAACGGAACCCTTATAGGAGCACTTTGTTGTCCGTCCGTCTGTCCGTCTGTCAAGACAGTTTTTCTTAGGAACGCGTGAAGGTATCAAGCTAAAGTTTATATCAAATACTCAAGTCTACTGTCCCTTAGAGCTGTGAAAAAATCAAACTTCTAAGCCAACGCAATCAAAAGATACCGCTGTTTATGCCGCAAATTGCCGCAAATTTTCGAAACTTGCAAGGGAATCAAAACCTACAGGGTACTTCCCGTGAATTCAGAATCTTGAAATTTGGTACGAAGCAACGTCTTATAGTACAGATAAAGGAAAAATTGCAAAAACCTTAAATTTTTAGTTACATCAAATAATAAAAATATTTTTACTAATATACAACAAATAAGTTTGCACGGAACCCTCGGTGCGCGAGCCAGACTAGCACTTGGCCGGTTTTTTTTAACAATTAACAATTTTAATTTTACAACTTTACTGTCAACTTCAGCAGATCAATGTGCTAGGAAATACACTTTAAATATATTTATTCAAATATGAAAAATATATGTTTGTCTGCAAAACCAGAACGCAAAACGTACATTTTAAAAACAATTTCGATTTGAGCGTGTCGAGTTAATGTGGAGTGTTTGTTGACACGAGCACGAAGTGCCTGGCGACAGCCGTTGTCAAACGGGAACACTTTACATTAACTGTTTTCCCACTATCAAAACTAGTGATACTCGTGTTGTACGCAATGATCGCTCACTCTTTACATTAGCGCTTCACCTTGATGATAAATGATTTTACAATTAAATTGTAGGAGCTGAACAAAGTTCAATGCTAAGCTGCAAAATGGTACTAAAGGAAGGAGTGAAGAGAAACCGGAATGGGTTTTGATATTGAAAAGCCAAAAATTGTTACTTTTATATAGTTAGTATAAAAGTAACAATTTTCACATAGAAAGTATAGATAGAAGTTGAAGATAACGATATGACATTTATTACTAAATTGCAGCCCCTGGTGACCACAATGACGTTAATGATTATGTAGTTTTAATGATATACATTACATCTTTATTATATATGCTATATATAAAACATTATGAATTAAGGGTGGTAAGGAGAACAGTACCAACGAGAGGCTATTCCGAAGCCTAAGGCCAAAGGCCGAAGGCTTTTTGATTCGAATTAGTAATTTCTGTACCGTAAATAAAGAAGAATATGAGGTGAAAAATAAATAACTTACTAAATATTGAAAAGGCGGTAACAGAAGTATGGACAACGCTACCACTAGATGGCTAGATATCTAGCAAATTTATAAATTGAAAAGCTTTGGCTAAAAACGTGTAATTGCTCGCTCGGCATGTAGTTCATATATTGAACCACAGATGGCGCTTTTATACATACTTGATAGAATAAGACAGTACGTAGAGCGCGCGCGGTGCGTTCATATGTCATTATCATTATCGACCGTGAGTTCTACGATCCCCCGCTTTGCCTTGAGGAAAGTTAAATTTACAAAGAAAAAGCCCGTGGGAGTAGGTTTGAGGTGTTAGTACCCGCATGGCCTGCACGTAATAACACTGTTTACGAGTAAGAAGTGAAAATGAAAACGATGAAAAATATGAAACAACTTTGTTCTATTCTCATGAAAACAAATACTTATTGTAATGGAATTTATGATTTTTTTTATCAATTTTACTAGGAAAATAAAGTATCACTATTTCTTATTCTGTGGTATTATTTTATTATATCAAACTATTACTTACTTCGGTGCCTTGAACTTTCAATTTCATATGATCTTCTCTTGTGGTCTTTCCGTCTTTTCTTTTCTTCCAGCAGTAGCCATCTCGTCTGTATCGGACTTTTTTGCGACTGTACAGAAGCATCGAACCACTTTTTGGCCTGGAACAAGGGAAACAACATTATGTACCTAAACATTTTTTGAACTATAGTATACAAGAGTACTGACTAATTCACTGATTCATCAACGCACAGTTATAAAAAACGACTGGATCTAGCTAAAGGTTTGAAACTTTGCACAGAAGTTCCTTTTATAACGAAAGCGAGCACTTAGAAAGGATATTGCAGAATTTATCCCCATTCATAAGGCGGTGTAATGGAATGAAAAAACTTGTATAGAAATCCGTTTTTTTAAAGTGGTAGGTATTTGGCTTTTAGGTTGTAATTTAAAATTTGAATATTTTACCGTCTCTGGAAAATCATCCCAATCCATCATACCCAAAAAGGTTATTTAATAAATGATAAAAATAAAATATAGGAGATAAAAAATAGTATGAGAATCCCGAAAGAAGTCCAAGCAGAGAATAACGCGGAAATAAGCTAGTTAGTTGTAAACCAGATTGTACAATCGATTAGTAAGCGTATACAAAAAATTAACAACTCTTTAGAAATAATGTAAACTTGATTTTAAATTCCAAGTAATTTTTTTGTACCACTAAGGTGGCAAACAAGTTTGCGGTCCACCTAATGGTAAGCGGTCACTGCAGCCTATGGACCCTTCAAAAATCTAATGTGTAATTAGTAGGGGAAGTCAGGGTAAAGCAGACATGTTAAGATTAGATAATTAAAAAAAAAGGGGTTGCACTCCGGGAGTGCCGGCAGAAGTGAAAACATACTAGCTATTTACTTCCCATCACTTCGTATACATATTTATTTATTATAAATAATAATGTTTGATTATTTACTTTTTTTACGTAGTTTATTTGACATGTCAATCTGTCATAGAATAAAAATCCCATATCCAACCTCCCTGTGTTACTCATAATCGCCATATACTAAAAATAAAAAACATAGTACCTGGATATAACATTTTAACATGTGTAATCTGCACTTTCTTCTTTTTAGCAACCCCATTTCCTCTTACTTTTTATTTGTCCTATAGAGTTTAACATTTTTTACCCATAACAAAAAAAAGTGCACAACGCCGCTAAAGTAGTTTTAACTTCAAAATAAATCTTTTTATTTTGCTAATCATCCTATTATGGCGTGGCATTATAGTATCCGTCTTGCGATTTTTTATGGCATGGCATTATGGTTTCCGTCTTACGAATTTTCGATCAGCCTGAGCGAGTTTATCATTTTATGCCCACCACAAAAAAGAGCACAACGCTCTGTAGAAGTTTTCACTTAATAAAAATTAAATAAAATCACCGGCAGAATAAGTGATTTCATTTTTATAAATACAAAATAACGACTTGTTTCAAAGTCAATATTTTTTATTTTATAGGTGTACATTTTTTTTTTAATAATTAATTGTGATTAGGTGTTGTACGTTAAAAATCTCTTAGTTAACAGGAACTTCAAACAAAATTATTCTATTGTTAAGAATTAACGCAAAAAAATTATAATAAACTAAATTAACTAAATAAACCCTTAGCGCGTGAGTCCAACGCGCACTTGGCTATATTATTACTTGAATTTAATATTATATTTTACTTAATATAGTATAGTATATTTAAGTGACTAAAAGAGATATAATATAAGAAAAAACAACTAACTAAGAAAATAAAAAATCAGTCAGGCAGGTTCAATATAAATAAACATACGACAGAGTAAGAAAGGACATTTTAAAAATACAATTCCTAAAAGAAGAAACAACTTCCGTAGAAGAATTACAAGGGTACAGGCCCATAAGCAAAATCCCATCGATTGCAAAACTTTTCGAGACAGGTTTGACACAAAGGATTTATAACTTTTTAGAAACTTCACAGCTTCTCAGTGATAAACAGTACGCATACAGAAAAAAACCAATCATGTGTAGCGGTCATACGTGAATTAATCTCTAAAATCATGCAGTCCAAAGAGTCAGCAAACCACGTCGCAATTCTTCTGTGCGACATGACACGGGCTTTCGATTTATGTGATCACAACGTTCTTGTTGAAAAATTAAACCACAACTTAGGTATAAGAGGTCCTGCGTCAAAACTGATGTCAATTTTTTTAACAAATCGACAACAAGTTGTATCAACACGAACAACGGACAAACACGATCCAGCGAAGGAGCATAAATCTTGGCGTTCCTCAGGGATCTTCTCTGGCAAACCTATGCTTCCTTATACAAGTTAACGATCTCCCTCAAGCAGTAAGCGGAGATCTATATTTCTTCGCAGATGACTTTTATGACATCGTAACGTCCTCATTAGCTGAAGATCTTGAACAACAACTGACCAAAGAAGTAAAACAACTTCAAAAGTGGTTCATTTCAAATGGACTTGTTTTGAACGTGTCTAAAACACAAGTCATGCACTTCCACTTGGGCGGTAAGCCACTGAGACCCTTGTTAGTAAAGACAGAAGACGAACAACTGTGCCAGAAGCAACATGCAAATCTCTTAGGTGTAACTTTAGACGCTGCACTAAAGTGGAAAACCCACATAGATAAACTATGCGGTATCCGGTGCCAGTTTCACAAGTACTGCCTCCTCAGCAACTGAGAACCTGCTACTTCCCTTGCCTTGAATTTTGGGGTACAGCAGCACAGTCACAACGCGCTTTCATTCTACAAAAACGCGCTGTACGAATAATAACACACAACCCATCTGACACACCAGCCAGAAAAATTTTCAAAGAATTAAGCATAATGACATTGACCTCTCAATACATTTTTGACATAGCAAAATTTGTTCGACATAATCCTAATTTATTTCCTGACAATTCTACTGACAGACGATATAAAACAATACAGAGCAAAAATCTAAGAACAGTACAATGCAGACTCACAAAAACAAGCAAAACCATGTACGCAATGAGCCCAAAAATTTATAACAATATCCCTCAGGACATAAAAATTATCACATCTGTCTCAATCTTCTTTTTTTTGGATTAAAAAAATGGCTTATCCAAAACGCATTTTATAACATTAAAGAATTTATTTAAATAACAATCAAATGTAATAATGATAACTTATAATAATGAAATATTTGTAACATTTGACATATAATTTTATTATGAATAAATGAGTATGAGTAACCGTCAGGATAACACCCCAGGGCAAAAGTTCTTATATAATACATCCAAATGTACGTCATCGTAAAAAGTATAAGTAACTAATCAGCCCCCGTTACATATAATATCTTTACGGTTTCCGGTTCATCCGCATTTCCTTCGAAATGAGAAAAGTTTGACACACGCTCCAAATTCTTCGTCAGGAGTAAAATCCAATACTCAATCTAGATATATTGAAGTTTATTCATTCATATCATTCATCATTATAAAATATATGGATATTGTAAGGTTACATGCCCACATTATAAAAGAAATATTAGAAAAAGGAAATTTCAGGTAGTAATTTCTCAAATGTATGTTTTAAGAATATTATATGCTTTAAAGCCATAAACTCTTCATTATAATAAAAATAATATTCTTGGCACTCACACAGCGTCATGTGGTACCAAACTAAGCAAGACTTGTAATTTGGATACCAGACAACTGATACACCTATATACTTCTTTTGTAAATACATACGTACATATTGGAGAAACCACTAGAGTCAAGATGAACACAACTTTTAATCACATAAACGTTTCGAATGTGCCCGGATTATCTAGAGAAATGAGAATGATGTTGATCTTCATTAAAAGGAGTCGTAGTATTATCCTAATATAGCGCCCATAGGCTACAGTGACCACTGAACATTAGGCGGACCATCTGCTTGTTTGCCTCTTTGATGGGAAAAATAAAAAAAAACGGCTCACCATCGACGCAACGAATTATTCGTTAAAATTGCGCCGTTAAAACGCCGACAACGACTTGTTTTTTTTAGTGATTGGTACGCACTTAGTAGTCCATACCTTGGAAACTACTTAATCTGATTATGCTTGCACACTTCCCTAAGTTGAACGGCACCTCATTCAATTATAAAGAATTATTAAATTCAGATCTCTAGTTTCTGAAAAATACGTCGACAAACGTATACATGAATGAAATTTGACATATCTCTTAAGAAGAACACACAGACTAACTTATATAAATATTGCACAATTTTTACAATATTACATACAAACATACGGATCGTCGACCCAGTTTCTATTGTGATAAACTAAACTATAAAGAACTATTTTAAATTCCTTACTAACTGAATATAAAATATTCCAAAACCGTGCTTATTTGACAAATACTCTACGGAGCATCCTTTATGGTCGACGATTTGTCTGCTTTACGCAGATTAAAAAACACTGGTTCCCTCATAATTTCCGCTTTACTGTGATCCTGTCGCTCGCCATTATACGACTTTATATTTAACTGGAATATGTAAATGGAATGATTTACCGTTTTATAAAGTGTATTTGCAGTATTTTCATTATCAAACGGAATTCCTGATTTTTTTTATATTTATGCAAAAACTTGCAAAGACGGTCGATGGTATGAAATCGCAAAACAATATCCGTTTTTAAGCCTTCGCTATTTAGTGATTTAATTAATCAATTTGCAATTATTTGGGGACGCAAATTCGTTCACACTAAATTAAATTTTGTGAACCTATAGTCTTTACGATGATTGCGTTACCTGCCATTACATATACAATAAACTACAAATCATGCACTACCTGTCTGGTAGAAGTGAAAGTAAAAACGTCTGCCCGTTTTCGTAGCTAAAATTTTACACGCCAATCGAGCTTCATATACAGCTTCTACATGTTTGATTGGTTATAAGATATGCCAATGTATATACATTGATTTACTATTTTTTTTCACACAGTATTCAAATGTTAAGTTATAAAAACGTTTAAAAAATGGGAAGCAAAATATGGGAAAAATATTACTTTAATTCTGTTAAAAAAAAAAATTTTAGTTTAATGATAGAATAAATCTGTTTTAACTGATTGAAACTGAAAATAGAAAAACTAGTTATTACCAAAAAAATAAACCGTCTAATAACAGTGATTATTATAGTATAGTAAAAAGAAATTTACAAGTCTCGTCACTCCGGATGCCTTCAAATCATTCTTGTCTATTCAACTAATAAATCGGACATTGGAACAATAAATCACGACGATCAATGTATGTCGTTATTTTTACGAGCAATCGTTAGCCGCCGTCTGTCACAGAGAGAAAAGATTGTTTTGTCAACGGAAACACAAACAAACAGTACGTAAAAAGGTACAAAATTATACGCGGCTCAATAAAACTAAGCAAAAACTTAGCAAATAGTTTTATTACTTTCCAAATTAATAATTTGTACTTCGGATTACAGAATTTTACAAATCCTATTAAACTTTCCTCGAATTTATGAGTAGGGTAATTAATATCAACATATAAAGCTTACTAAAGATTACAAAAAGTTTCATTAAAGTGGGCATATAAAACACCACTTGCCATTACAGTGAAGGCCTTAACTTATATTTTTTTATTAACGTTTACAAATACCTTTCTAAGAATAAGTGAAGTTTACTAATAACAAACATCATATCGTACCGCTACGAATCAAGGTGATGTTACGTGTCCTACATCGTGCTATTGAAGTTTCTTCGATAGTTCGCATATATACAAACAGAAAGGCAAACGAAGTAGACCAAGGTGTTCTCCAGGCATAACTCCTAACCTGGAGGGGAATTCCCGTTTACCGCCGCTTCACAGTTGGTGACTACGTTCTGATCAAATTTGTAGCACCTTCCGCCGCAGCCCTTTATCTACCAGGTCCACGAACCAGTTATTCAACCGTACGCTTCGCAAACACAGAAGTTCATCAGGACCTATCGGTGTAAACGCTTATTACATGCGTGTTATATTATTTTATTCCAATAAATTTTACTTGTTTTTAGTAAACAACACTGTTATTCCAACAAGACTAGTTTTATTCATATTAATGAACACAATAAGTAAAACTCATTGGTAACCATAAGTGTAATTTACTTGTCCTCGGAATTACTAATATTTTAGTGATTATTAGTACTATTTACTTGCTACTAAAGTTTTTTCGCCGTGTAAGTTGGTCTGATTTTTGGCGGAGGGATTACCGAAGTTTTGCGAGATACTTGATCTGAAACTTGATTTTAAGGACCCTGATAACAGACATAGAAGAACAATGAATATTTTTATCCGAATCGAAAATTCCGATGGGAATAGATTCTTCTGCTAATGACGATGCGGGGTTTGTCTAATGTAGTGAGTATAAAATTAGGTATGTCTAGTTTTCCCCCAAGGGCTATAACAAGCATAGTATTAGAAATAATAATAATAAAAAGTTTGCCTTAAACTGACAATCAGTCAAAATATAACAATATTTAAAACCCTCCTTTCCTCATTAATACACGTATTTAATCTTATTTAATGCTTAAATGCAAGAAACAGCATTTAGAAACTTTGACGATTCAAAAGTGTTTGCAAATACCTAATTTGAATAAAAAAAAATGACTTTGACTTTATTTCAAAAGGAAGAATCATAACAGAAGGATGGGTATGACTTCCTTTTTGTAATTTGCTACGTAACTCTAAAAAGTTTATAAAAAGGAGAAATAGAAATAGAATAGAAAACAATATGTCAAGAAAAAGATTAAAATTATTTGTAGCGAAAGCCTTTAGGCCTTTCTTCATGAGTCACATAGATTGGTTAGAACTATGATATTTTTTTTAACTTCCAACTATTAAAATATTTATGACAATAATAAATAATTTGAAAAATCCATCAATTCAGCAATTAAATAAAGGTTAAGAGCAATAAAACTAGTAACATGGCAATATTTCTCATGATGTCGTGACACAAATTCGTCAGACGTCAGTGTCATGACTTCCGCTCTACAAATAAATCGAGCTTTGTGGCAATAACTCACGAGGATCTATGATTCGATTTTTACGTCGTAAAGTAAGCGTTCGTTAGTTCGACCAAAAAAATAAAATGAAATAAAAGTTTCCGAAAAACAAGTTATGTTTAAAAACAGTTTTTTAGAGATATTAAAGACTATTAAATTGACCATGCTATTAAATTGGTGTACCGTGCTCGAAGGTACTACGGCGTAGATCAAGCTTACCTCTCTCCAGGATACAATACTACGCCCCATAGGTCAACACTCAAAAAAAAATTCGTAACTAAACAACATATGCATTGATTGAACGTGCTGGTATCACTGACCTATACGTTCGGCTTTTGAAAAAACTAATTATTGGTGTTTTTGCTGAGTGCTTATGATATGGAAATTGAAGGACAAGGCTTAAATTTACAATTTAATATTATTTACAGCAAATATTTGATTGAATATTTACAGTATCTAAGTGCTACGCCGTGTACGACATTTGTTAAAATATTTGTTTTGCCATTTTCTTTACGTAGACCTACAGATGATAGCAGGATTCCTTCAGCTATCACAATACTCATAAAATTAGGTAATCATTGAATATGTTTAAACTATATACTATATTTAACTGCGTCTACTTGTAACTTTTTGGTCTACAGCCGTCATAGGTCTGACGTAGTATGCTACGTCTACGGTCTACGAAACGTCGTTTCAGTCATTTTAATTAAATGTTTGGTACTATCATCAAATCATCACTTCGAAGGTTATAATTCTTTAAGATTTCTACATTCCCAAACAATAAAAACGTAGATGTACTTTAGACAAACGTGTTTATATTTTTGTGTCAAATACTCAATGGTTTTTGAGAAACTATGTACAGAGTTAGAGATACGTATTTAGATAAATATTGTGATTGGTTAAAGATCCTGGCTTGTATTAAATGACAGTAAATTCGTTTATGACCAAATGGTCGATGTAGCCTTGAAATGCGAAAAAATTCACTACTACTGCTTACTGTATTAAATTAAATACTGTAGGTACTAATGTGTCATAAACAAAATTTGTATTAGTTAAACATAAAATGTAATGTTGAATAAATGAGAAATATAGTATTTATATTACGTAAATATTATTTTTTAATTCATTATCTGCGCTGTGTCAAAGTTACGTCTACTATTAATTAAACTAGATATGTGGTAAAAAATACTAGATGATTGTATCATTTACATTAGTACATTCGCCTAGTATTTTTCGCAGCATACATTTTCTTTATACCACTAAGGTGGCAAACAAGCTTACGTTCCGCCTAATAGTAAGCAGTCACCGTAGCCTATTGACACTTGCAACACTACAGGGTATAACTCGCGCGTTGCCGACCCTCCAAAATCTAATAACTTCTTGAAGAACTTATACTGTGGTCCTTAGAAAAAGCCTTGGCAGGAAGCTCATGCTTTGAGAAAAATTCCTCAGAACACATCCGATTGTACAAGCGGTAAAACACACAGGGAGGCAAAGTCTCTTTTCAGACTTAAGGGTTCGATATGGCGAGTGAGTTTAGGTTCGTCGACAATCCTCACAGCAGGGTTCACCCGGCTAGAGATGCAACAGTACTTCATATGGAGCCGAACTTGCGACTCGTAAAGCAACAACCTTTGCCTCGACGTGAATTACTGCTTTGCTCTGTTGAGTTTTTTGTGAATATCCAGTAAAAACATCATATTACTTCCATGTAAATACAAAGATTTTTAGATTATATGGTTACATATCATCTAAAAACAACAATGTGTCAAAACAAAAAATATTGAAAATACAAGTACTTAACTATAATACTCTTTACATAAATCGGTTGTAAATACCCAGCACCAGGTACCAGTGTAACTAATTGCCCCTCACTAGTTAGAAACACCTAACATGTGCCAGAAACGCATTATCTGGACGCGGTCGAAGAGTATATCAGCTGAAAAAAAATATAAACTACGATTTGATATACCGTTGCTGAGTAATTTAAGAAGCTCTCTATCCCTCTGGAATTAATTTTGATGTCGAAAATTAAATATTTTTTTAATATACTGCAACATTTTGTTTAAGGAAAGTCCTTATTACAATCACCCGGGTTCCGTCTAAAAAGTTTTCATGTATGGTTGTCAAACATGCAATATTGTTGGTTGGGCAGTTCTCCGAAGAAGCAGTTGAGTCTGGCAAAGCGTTTAGACGAGATCACACTAGAAAAAGTCGCTAAAAAAATCTAAGGAACACGGTTTTAATTAAGTAAGTTCATTCAGTTCTGAATATCTCCCATCCACTTAAAAAGATTCTCTTTTCTAAATAAATTTTAGATTTTTGACTAGTTTAACTCATACTTAATTTAACATAGATTGAGGAGTAGATAGATTTCCGATTATATAGGATATAGATTAGTTATTTTAAAGAGTTATGTAGTTTTTGACCGCCTTTATTTAAGCGCGGGACCACAGTGCAACGTAACTTTTAATCTATTCCACTATTGATACGTTAAGTAACAATCTAAACAGCTTTACAAACATTTTCATTCATTAATGTTAGTTGAATTAACAACATTATATATCAACCTCTTGGAAGCACAATAAAATAATATTATGTCATAAACGAGACGTAATATACGTTTCATGTATGACACAAATATCCTTTTATCCTGCGTCTAGATTCTTCACAATAGCCTTTGTAAGGCTCTCTACTTTGAAATACCTACTATATATATTTAGTATGACAATATTCTGTACAGTTAAGGATTATAGTCCAACAAAATTTGTACTTGTCTTTGAATTGCCCAGATATATAATAGTATTGTTGAGCATGAAATACTTTGCATTTACTTCTGCCCAACAAAATAAGAGAAAAGCAGATATTTTATTCGTAAATCATTGTGCTTTGCCATACACAGCTTGCTCGGTGGTGGTCGAGGGGTTTTAATTTCACCTCGTGCCTTGAGTGTCGGAGGTTTGAGCCCGGCGTATACCAATAAGTATTTTTCTTAATTTCCTTAGTACATTGATTATACACACCACTGGCTTTTTGGTGAATGAAAACATTCTGTATAGTTAAAAAAAAAGACGTATGTTAAGTCCACAATCCGCACTAGGCCCGCGTGTGGACTATGGCTTAAATTGCATGCCCTAACAGTAAGGACGTATGAGGTTGACAAAAATATATGTACAAGCGATGTTTGTCTTATGTCTCTAATTTTCTTCAAACTGAAAAAATACATTTATGTAATAAATAAATAAATTAAAAGTTTTATTATTTCTAAACAAACTTTTTAACAATTTAGTATTATTAATAGCTTGTGCTAATGACTGGTCGCAAATTCTACATCGAGTGGAAACACGGCAATGAAGCTATTAATTTGTCACGTAAATTCACGTAATCGTGTTGTACGCCGACTTTACATTACAGCCAGCAGTTAACCGTGATCCAAATAAATTATAGTGTCACTTATGTAGTATTTGTTTGCTCTTTGGTGACTACTTACTTCACTTACTGGAAGTGCAAAAGTATTATTTATGTTTGACATACTGACTTTTATTTAGTGAGTATAAATAAACACCCTTGTATAAATTCAATTTCTAAATTTATATATTAACAAACTTTATATAAAAAAATATTTTAGTTCTACATAATTCACACCCTAGATACTACATACTACAACAATCACATGTATTTTATTAAATGTTTATATGCAATATAAACACTACTTACAATAAAATATAATACATATACATATATTGTATTATATGATGCAATATAGTTGGCTTATGGGGTCCGAGAACAAAGATTAAAGGCTTTTGGGTTATATTTAATATCGTACGTGGGTAAAATATATTGTTCTGATCGTGTCAACATAGTCTACAAAACAGTAATACATACAAACTTTATAACAACAAATAATAAAAAAAACCGGCCAAGTGCGAGTCTGACTCGTGCACTGAGGGTTCCATACAAACTTATTATGTGTAAACTAGCTTTTCGCCCGCGGCTTTGCTCTCATAGACTAAGATTTGCACACACCCTTTTACCTCCTTAGCGTGTGTGAGAATGAATTTCCTGCCGATGGCGAGCGGTGCGATGGTAGAAAGTAGTCTTGGGCATCATTTCGAACAATTCCTCAGAACACATCCCATTATACAAGCGATGGAACACATACAGGGAAGCAAAGTCTCTCCTCAGACTTAAGGGCTCGATACGGCAAGTGAGTTTGGGATCGTCGACAATTCTCACAGCCCGTCGTTGAACCTAGTCAAAAGGGTTAAGCTGGTATCCGAGTGCACCCGCCCAGAGATGACAGCAGTACTCCATATGGGGCCGAACTTGCGACTTGTAAAGCAGTATCCTTTGCTCCGACGTGAAGGACTAGGTTGCTTCGTTCTGTTGAGTACACCAAGTTTTTTGGACGCCAGCTGCACCTTGTCTAGCAAATGATTTCGGAACTTCCACTGCTCTAGGAGATGCAGAGGGGAGTGTTCTGGAATTGTGGGACCACAGTAAATCGGGTTTTCTTAGCGGTGAACGCACAGACTTGTGTCTTTGTAGGGTTGAATCGGATTAAGTTTTTCCATCACCAGTCAGAGACCTTGGACAGAGTGGTCTCGATTTAAGACACAAGTTCATTGCGATTTTCCTCCACAACGGAACGAGGGATGTTTGTACGACCCGTGTTATAAGCGTCTCCAGTACTGTCATCTGTATAGCAATGTTTGTTGCTTATGTCGTCCAACATGTCATTGATATGCAGTAGAATCAGCGTAGGAGACAGCACAGATCATTCATGTCCATGCTATCAGAGCAACTACCATCAACTAAGGCTACATGCCAATGCCTCCCTCTGACTCTCAATGGCCAGTGCCCATCTGTGTGTGAGACACACTAGAAGGTCACCAGTGGTGCGACCGTGGCGAAAGCCTAATTTGCGGTCACTGACCAGGTCGTGTCGTGTCGTGTCGTGTCGTATTTTTAGATATCTAAGAAGCTGTTTTTTAACGACGCTCTTAATATATAACAAACTCATTCTCCAAATGTCAAGTTTGAGCGGTGATGAGTCGGTAGGACATTGCCTGTTATATATAAAAGTATAGATAGTTCTTCCATCATGAGATTAAGTCTCACAGGTTTATGTCTTAATTAACAGTTTTTTTGATTTTTTACTATATTTGTGATTTTGACTAAATTTGTGATGTAACATTTTGCTTCTTGCAAAATTTCGTAATTTTATAGAGGAACTGAAAATACCCCGTAGGTTTTGTTTTATTTGTGAATGCCAAAATATGCGAGAAAAAACGGTCCTATTTTATTGCGTTGATTTTTTTAGAGCTTCAAAGGACCGTAGACCAAAGTATTTGATATTAATTTCAACTTGATACCTTTACGCGTTCCTGAGTAAAAGGGCCTTAACAGACAGACCGTTAAGACAACCAAGTTTTCCAAAAGGTACCCAAGGGAACCCTAAAAACAAGACGGGAGGCGGGCTTGAGCCATTACACATATGTTTGTTGGAAACGATATTCAAAGTTAAGCAACATCGGGCTTGGTCAATCATTATACGGGTGACCGCTGAGGGGCACACTTTTTTGGTTTGTGTTCGTAAATTACGTTAATGATGATACGAAATCCAAGTCCACCTCGCACTGGACAGATTTTTCATCTTTCACTAGGTGAGACACGGCCAGCACTATAAGTATGTCATCACGAATACCAGATATGCAATAAGTTAGAGTTCAGAAAACGAATTGAAAAATTTAATATGGCAGAAAGAACTTAATAACCTAAGCGAAATAAAATTTAGCAAAAATTATAATATTAACATATTCGTTGCCCTCGCGAAGTCCTTGCACGCAATTCTACCACATGCACAGTTCTATTCTAAACAACTTTAGTCTTTCTTAATAAACAAGCTACGTACGCGTATATAAGGAAAAAAAAATAATACAATTGCTCAAAAACTGAAATATTAAGTAGATGTTTTGCGTGTGGGATATTGTGTATTACGCGCTATTGCTTTTCACTTTACCGAATAAAAAAATAGCGGCAAAATTATTTTTTTCGCAATTTTGTTCTAAGAAAGTCGTTCAATACACGTGCGTGACTATCATTCCAATTGGCTCCGACTGTCAATCCCTAACCTTCGGCTCCGACCTCGTCAAAACTCGTCGTTATAACCGTTTCGCGCACCTATAATTAAATTTACTATTACATATCGGATTCTTAGTTCCTTAGACTAGAGTGTTCAAATATAGATTAAGGACTTAAATCAATGTATTTTGAACAAAAGTTTTAGATAAATTTTTATTACCGTATACGAGTGGCAGCTAATAGTTTTGCAGAAGCAAAAACAACAAGTCAAACTCGCGCACCTAGAATTTCGTGCCACTACAAAATGCACCAGCCCGACTTGACTTGACTACTTTTATTTTACTACAGGGCTAACAATATAATCGTTTTAAGTTTGAAGCTTGTATGTATTACAATTTTTACAATAGAGCTTTCAAGAAAAACATGTTTCTTGTATAAAGGCCCCCTTAATTTTAGCTTTTGGTTTTTTAATAGTTAAATACACAGTAAATATTATGTTAAAATTTCATGCTGTTACCTACTTTGGTCTAGAACATAACGCCCTTTAAAGGTCGTACGGATAGACAGACAGTTGGGAATAAATAGAGAAAGAAATATATATATATATATTGTTCGGTACAGATAAGAGGTGACGTCATCTCCTTTCTCTTGGTTTGGCATTGACTGCGCCGGCGCCTGTATATAAATATATAATATGTACATATTGGCACCCTTGATAGTGTCTAAATGTGTTTTTCCCTGTTAAACGTTCTTATAAAGTAAGACGTTGCGTAGTTTGTAATAAATAAATTATGTTATGTGAGTAAGGAACTCTAAAAAATAGACTGTATCATTCCAAATCGGCAACAATTCGCTCGCAAAGAAATCACATTAATTGCACTAAATCGTCACGCGATGCGCCGACACCGGAAATGAAAAATGAAACACAATTTCTCATCGTGGCGAATGCAAAATACTGTTTTGAGTTTACAAAAGTTATGAAACTAGTTTGCGATTTTTTTTATTTATGCTTTAATAATTTTGTTCAAAATCTCAATGACAAAAATCATTCATGGATTTACCCGCTTTTGCCCACGATTCCACCCGCGCTTTATTTGTATATTTATTTAGCACCTTATTGCTCATCTAGAGATAAGCTGGAATTTGGCACACTGTGTTTTTGTTTTGTGTATTTTGGAAGTATTCTTTGTTTATAATAAATAAATTTAAAAATAAAGAGATGATAACCATGTCTAAAAAAACAGGGCATCGTATAATTTAGACACAAAATGGGTATAATATGTCCATATATTTTGTCCCTTTTGTCCCCATTTGTAAAGCAGGTTGTTGCCAATGTTAAATAAAAATTGTGAAAATGAAAACATTGCATTATTTTCCTAACTAAGCTAAAATTAAACAAATATCGAGATATTGAACGTTTATTAATCACTATCAGTGACAAATAACTAGATGCCTTTAAAAGGTTAGGGTTAGGTTAGGCATATTGAAAAAAAAAAAAATTTTTTGAGGTTTCTTGTATGAAAATTCCTCTTGGTTTGTCTATTATTTAACATGTAGTTAAGTCATATTAAGGTAGTATAAGTTGCATACAGCAAGTATGGAGTACTGCTGCAATATCTGGACGGGTGCACCCGGATACCAGCTTGGCCCTTTTGACTTGGTTCAACGACGGACCGAGAAAATTGTCGACGATACCAAACTCACTTGCCACATCGAGCCCTTAAGTCTGAGTAAAGGCTTTGCCTCCCTAAGTGTGTTCTAAAGCTTGTACAATGGGATATGTTCTGAGGAATTGTTCAAAATGATGCTCACGGCTACTTTCTACCATCTCACTGCTCGCCAACGGCAGGGAATTCATTCTCACACTTTAGAACCAAAATGGTTGCGTATACAGTGCGGTTTCAGAGAAACTTCCTCCCATGAACTTAGGTTGGGGCATGAAAGAGGTCATTGGAACACGAATTTTATAAGAGTAGTACCTAAATATTACGATAAAAAAAATAAAGACGCACAGACAGTAAACAGAAGAAAAAGGTAAATAGCAACATTTCCATAAGCGCCCGCATAATTACTTTCCGTATGGCATTTAATTAAGACTGAAATATTAAATCTAATAGCAGAAACAATGTTAATTACGTAATTAGTATGTCAAGAAACAGTGTTTAAGCCAACTGTACAAAACAGATGTAACTTGGTATTTATGATTCATAATAACTTAATCAAATACACATGCATATTTAGCCTTAACTTAGGCTGCTCCGTGGCTGGTAATGACCTACCTGCTGATCCGAGGGGCGTGGCTTTAATTCCCGCACATGGAATAAACATTTTTGTAATGAACATTTGTGTTTCTATGATGTACGTATTTACAAAATAAAGTATCATAATAATAGTGTCCGTTGTCTGATATCCATAGCACAAGATTTGTTTAGTTTGGTACCAGATGGCGCAGTGTGCAATGTCCAATAATATTATTATGATTATTATTATGCAGTCAAAAAGTTCTATATAGGTTATAATTTCATCCCCCGAAAAAAAAAATATTTAATAATAAAAAAATGACTACCCAACATTTA
This sequence comes from Apoda limacodes, assembly GCA_946406115.1. Lineage (NCBI taxonomy): Eukaryota > Metazoa > Arthropoda > Insecta > Lepidoptera > Limacodidae > Apoda > Apoda limacodes. The sequence continues at coordinate 25,360,940 of OX291552.1, forward strand.
AAGTTTTATTATTCTGACTACATATGCGTAATTATTATTATTAAACAAAAAATGTATGACATAGTCAGACATATAACAGAATGGCATAATAATAGTCTTACTCATTAGCAAATAAAGACAGTTGCATGCAGTAGATTTTTAAAGTCCTAAAAACCTAATATAAAAAAATGATTCTCAGAAGAATGTCATAATTTAGGTTGATTTTTATAAATAGGGTCACTGAGAAAGCAGATTTAAGGCCCCTCTTACAGCCCACTAGCGCCGCCATTAGATATCCTCAATTTTCTCTTCGTAGTAAACGAATTTCTAAAATCTGACATATTTCCGACATTTGGATTTTAGAAATTCGTTTTCTACGAAGAGAAAATTGAGGATATCTAATGGCGGCGCTGGTTAGCTGCTATATGCGCCTTAAATCAAACACTTTTATTCCTCAAAGCGTTGCGGTAACTACTTAGGAAGAAATATAACTTATAAGAGTATCTTATACAACTTGCATAATATTAAATTATGATTTTCAGCATGTTTTATGTTATTTACTTTAAGACCATAAACGCGCAATGAGTTTTGCGTTCATTCACGGTGGATCAAAAACGCATACGTGTGACACGCGCGATTGAAATGGCCAAACTCCATGAGTTATGCCACTAGTTGCTTTCTCAACCACCATATTCGCCTCATTTAGCCACTGCAAATATGTTCTCTTCCCGAATTCAAAAAACTTGCTAGGTGGCAAAATATTAAGCTCCAGTTAAGGGGTCAGGCGCGAAACCAATGCAGAAGAAGGGTTACTGAAACTATTATATTGGAGACGTCGCAAAGCTGGAGAAACGCTAGATGAAGTGTATATATTGACCTCGTTCATGAAAAATAGCTTTTACAAAATTTAAATTCCTTGTATACTTTTTACCAGACTCGTTACTCTGCCCTCGTATACAAAACACAACCCAATATTACATATGAGATCTAACTACATCAGATCTAACCACATCAATATAATATATTTTTATTAAATATATTTTTGTGGCACATCTTGTGAGAATGGTTCTAATCACGTTATATCATTACAATTGGCATGTCACCGGCCCGCCCAGTAAGTGACACGTTCATTGAAACGTAAGCACTATGCGCTGACTATGCGCTGACTATGCGCTGACTATCAGGTACTCGGCTTTTACAAATAGCTTGCGTGGATTTTGTAGCTGCATTTCTGTAAGCGTTTGTTTAATTTACTTCTAAGTGAGCCGGAAGTCGTCTACTGCTGAACGTAGGCCTCCCCCATATGTCTGTCCACTTGGTAGAAGGCCGTCCCAGGGAGTAGTGGTTATATTGTATCTAACTATTACCAGTACGTAAATATATGATTCGGCTTGTGTAATAATAATAATAATAATTTTTGAACAAATCACACAGCGCCATCTGATCCTAAAGTAAGCAAAGCTTGTTATATGAAAACCAGACAACATATACAAATACTGATACCCTTTTTTTTGAGATTACATACATATCACACAAAAATTTACCCAAACTTAAGACAAACACAAAAGTTTATCACACAAATTGTTGGCCAGTGCGTGAATCGAACCCACACCCTCTGCACAGCAACCGGCCACACTAGGCTGCGAGGGAGTAATGACAACCATAAATTAATTACAGAATAAATATATATAAATTGTACTTCTACTTCTAGTTCTATAAGGATAACCTTATAGTTCATGTGGTTAACTGTAATCGTCTGACTCCCTGTAGATATGTCGTTTCTATAATGGTCATTATATTTTGCTATTAAAAAAAGGCAAAGCTGGGTCACCCAGGTAGTTAAATCTTACAATGTGTTAATTTGGCTGTACAATTTTCTGATTTTAATAAAGAAAATAACGAAAAAAACTGTAATTAAAAAAAAAAAGTAATTAAAACTAAAATTTAGTTAAAACGGACACGTTTTTTTTAAAAAAATTTACTTTGATACAAATGACTATTACATTAACAACAAAAAACTGTATCAAGTATACAGTGTAAAAGAAATCCACAGAAGATAGTCGCACATCTGTATGCAGCTCGCAGCGAGCACTGGGGCCTTTCAATTCTGCCTTCGCTGGTAATTGATAACGAAAACTGCGAACACGGCGCTTCGCAAGCCAGAATCTTGAGCTTAAGTGGGTCTTCTATCTATCGTAGTTGCTCGGTTGATTTTTTAAACGTGCAAAATAGTACCTATTATGCATTTTATAGAACTATTTAACGTTTGACGCTTTATGTATTGGTTTTAAACCTAGTCAATCTTAAAATATGTACTGATTGACTTAATTTTTTTTATTTTAAAAAGTATGTAAAAAGTTGCAGGTTCAAGTCCTGGCTCGAAGTTAATATCTTGACTGCATTTTTGCTATGAAAATATTTATTTGCATTGATGGTTTAGCCATAGATATGGCATGTATGATGTATTTTCTTTAAAGACCTTCAGGGAGTCATAAAAAAAGAAAGATTATTTCTATGTATGTATATTTATATTGTATTTCTTAATTCAATGAAGATGTTGTGCACTTGTAAGATTGATGCACTAGGACCTATTTAAATAAGCAAATTTAACTTAAAGTGTACTACCATCACCTTCGCTTAAAACCAAAACAGTCAGCCATTATTTTTGATGGCGTTAAAAATCCGCTACAAATAAATCAAGCTCAAGCAAAACGTCACAGTGATTTATGTTTTGATTTTTTGCACGGGATATTGAGCTGTTACCAGAATTAACAATAAATAAGCTGTCAATAGAAGGTACGGATTTACCAAAATATTTTTCAATATAACACATTGTGACGTTTTAATGTTAGTTTAAGGCTTTTTTGGACTAAATTGAAGTATTTTTTTTATTCATGCTACAAATTCAAATCCACCTCCACTGCATCCTGCTCCTAATTTAGAAAAAACCTATTGTATATAAATTATTAACAATATTTTTAGCAGAGCATTGCATGGGAATAAATTACGGATCTAATATAAGAACGCCCCGTGCCTCCTTTTCTAACGTTTTAATTGTAAAGTATGATCTTGATATGTCACGCTTAGCATGATATTCACTTTAAAGCCAGGTGTACACAGGTAGAGTAAATAGTAGAGACAACTAACTTTCTACTCTAACAGACTCTAGTACTCTACCAGTTTTTATAGAGTACCATCTTCAAGTTAATTTATATTTTGTTAATAGATTGGTCAGTCTTTACTTAAAGTTACGACATGAACAATGCACGTCAAGCTATTATTGTGAAAAACGCCTTATTTAACCCCCTGATATATTATAAACAAGTGTCACACAATCAATTCAAGTGTCGTGTTCATGATTCGAGTAGCTGTATAAATAATATTGACGCTGTGGTTGGGAAAGGCAAGAGGTAGATTGACTTGCCCCCGGTTCTAGCAATTTTACTCTACCAATTTTTTGCACTCTACTCTACCATATATTTACATAGCAAATTAAATTATTACCATTGTAAAGCTGGTTTATTAAATGTTTCAATACAAAATATGTATTTATAAGATAATTCACTATAATAATATGTTTCGTTTGTAGTTTTACAAAGATAATCTATTGGGCGCTCGCAATTAAAAGAATATTGTAATTACTTTTGTAAAGCTAGTTGTAGTTAATTCACTTGACGATTCGAATTGACGGTTCTAAAGTGTTCTAAGTAACCCATTTGAATAAAAATATTTCTAATTTAGTCGTCTTTTTAATTTTGAGTTAGTAGCATAGTAGTCTTCTGCGTTACTATAACGTTTACTCTATCCATGTACTCTCGGCTTAATATGTATGACATAAAGTAGTTTATATTTTTACTCATATTTTTTTACGTATTAAGATGCTTGAATGATGAACTTATTTAGGTTGCCCTTATAGATAACTTATTACGCAATTGTTATATTAAACTAGCTTCTACCAGCGGCTCCGCCCGCCCTGAATGTGGTTATCAGGGTGGAATTCTTACGACAACTTGATTATACTAAAGAAGTTTTTATAGCAAGCTATAGCTGCAGCTGTAGTAGATACATGCAAGTGGAACTCGGTTACAGTTACTCCTGGGATAACTCTGCGAGCCCTTACTATCTCTTTGCAAAATTTCAGCTCAATTAGGTGTTCTGTTGCGGCGGGGATGATTTAGTTAGTTTAGTTATTGCCTAGGGAACTTTTGAATTTTCCGGGATAAAAAGGAGTCTATGTGCTAGTACAGACTATAATCTATATCTGCGCCTTATTTTACCCGGATCCGTTCAGCTGTTCTGGTGTGATTGAGTTACAAAAATCCATCCAAACTTTCACATTTATAATATTAGTATAGATTATAAAACAATGATTAATCAATATATCACGCTGAATTTATTTTATATGACATATTGCCAGAAGCTTTACCTTCCCTAAATTTTGTTATGGGCGTGGGATTTTTACGTAAACTCCTTTATTATACTAATGGAGTATGCTATAGCAAACGATTTTTCGTTTGAGCCAGGTTATAGTTATTCTCGCAGGAACATTTGAATTTTTTTGGTATAAAACCGATTACTATCTCTAAACCAAATTACATCTAAATCGTTTCAGCGGTTTAAGCGTGAAGAGGACAGACTGGCAAAGTTTTTTTTTGCATTTAAAATTTAAGTATGGATAACCATTTTGTAATCGTAGTAGTCCTTTAAGAGGGCGATATGGGCCAGAAAGCTAATTTATGTTAAATGATGTGCATTTTTAATCTACTAAAAACCATTACACAATGTTTTCTTTTTTGTATGGAATTTAACGACAAAAAGTGTCACATTTTTACACTTTTTGCTAAAACTTACAGTTAACGCTATACACGCTTTAAAAAAACCACAAGTATTGACACAATAGTCTCTTTCAGATTTACAAATCGTTTAAGGACTAAATACAACAAATAAAAATCACTTAGGCTGGGTTGCACTAACTAACTTTTACGATAACAAAAGATGGACGGCTCGTCAAATACTTGGTTGAGCAAAAGATGCATCTCTAAGAGCATTGGGATCCTTGGCGTTGACATCTCCAGCGATGTTCAGTTCTGAGATTATTTGCAAGACAAGGTGAAGCTACCGTCAAAAAAATTAGGTGTACTCAACAGAGCAAGGCAGAACTTCAGGTGGGGCAGAGGATTCTGCTTTACAAGTCGCAAGTTCGGCCCCATATGGAGTACTGCTGCCATCTCTGGGCGGGTGCACCCGGATACCAGCTTGGCCCTTTTGACTCGGTTCAACGACGGGCTGTGAGAATTATCGACGATCCCAAACTCACTTGCGGTATCGAGCCCTTTAGTCTGAGGAGAGACTTTTCCTCCCTGTGTGTGTTCTACCGCTTGTACAATGGGTTGTGTTCTGAGGAATTGTTCGAAATGATGCCCACGGCTCCTTTCTACCATCGCACCGCTCGCCATCGGCAGGGAATTTATTCTCACACTTTAGAACCGAAATGGTCGCGTACAGTGCGGTTTCGGAGAAACTTCCTCCCGCGAACGCTTGGTTTGTAGAATGAGTTTTCTTTCAATCAATATAGTATCAATTCACGGTAATCGTGGCAAGTTTCAGTCGATAGCTCGACTTTCGACCGTCCATCGGAAGCTATGACACATGAGCTACTTTCTTTGAATTTCCGCGGTGTAAACTGACAGACAAACGGAATAGAGTATTAAATACTAGTACCCGAAAGACCGACCTTTGCTCGTTTTATTAACAACGCCATCTATAATTGTCAAGTAGCTTTAGTGTTGCTGCGTAGCGGTAAATATATTAGTATTACTACTGGTCTGGAAGGGTTATATTTTTCAGTTCATTATTGCCTGAAAACACGGATAAAACGACGTTTTCGACATGCTAAATTTCATGAAAATCGTTGAAGTCGTTTCCGAGATTCAGATTATATATATATACAAAAATTGCTCGGTTAAACGGCAGAATGGCCGTCGACACTAACTGACGTACTTCTTTCCAAGATACGTGAAAGTTTGATCAATAAGTTCAAAATAGCTAAATAAAACAATTCATTGATTAATTATCATATAGTTAGTTTCCCTTATACGGCTTCGAGTCAAATAAAGCGGAAGAAGAAGTCAGTAACAGAATCTTAACCGCTAACTTCACTTATACTAACGAACTAAACAAAACTGAGCAAAAACTTTGTTCAACAGACGTAACAACAACAACTTATTGCGAACAGTCTCGAATACGCCACACATGTGAATTTGGAAGTAAAATATATGCAAATATTTTCGCAGAACGCCCACTCTACTCTAAGAGCTTTAAACCCTTCCTCTACACGCATACGTCCAGCTCAAGCAAATTCCAAAAGCCACTACCTTTGAAATACCTTGAGCTCTGATTTATAGGACATATGTGTGCTGAGAGAGGGTTTAGCGGGCTTACTATGGAGTAAGGCTTCTGTCAATTTTGGGCTCGAAGCCTTTGCCAATAAAAACCATACAGGTCCGCGCGCGGCTCGCGTGACGATTCGCAGTAATAAATCTCGAACGGACGATAATTTAGCGTACATTTGGTTGCGAGTATTTATCGAGTCAAACGTTAAATTTAACAGCTGAAATGTATGCTTAATGTGTTTGGCAATCATGGGGCAACAAATGGCGAAATTGTGAATGAACACCGTGTTGAATTATTTACCTGAAGTGATAGTGCAATAACATGTGTTATTATATTAAAATCTATCATTTAATATAATTCATTAATATATAAAATCTTTTACTACAACTCAATTTTTTTTTTTGGATTATTTGTGCTAGAAATGTATTCCTAAGCCATCTATATTATACTTATATATAAAAATATATAAAAATGAATGATTTCGCTAATTCTTCTTCTGTTGTGTTTGTTATTGTCAGGAGAAGGTTCTTATGAAAAAAAAACTGTCAAGTGCGAGTCGGACTCACGCACTAAGGAAAACTGTCTTCAAGTTTTCCTTGACCAATGGCTGGACCAATTCGGGTAATTTGTTTTTGTTTTGTTTGTTAGAGTTAGGGCATGGTTTTTATGAAAGAAAAAAACGGTCAAGTGCGAGTCGGACTCGCGCACTAAGGGTAAACCGATTTTAATAAAATTTTCTGAAGTTTCTGAATTAGTAGAACCCTTTTACAATAGGTTGGTACGGCAGATGTTTAAAAAAAACACCACGTTCACCGGGTCAGCTAGGTATCTAATAGAAATCCATGCGGGTGTAGCCGTGGGTAATAGCTACCTACCTACCCTTTGTTGTAACAGATGGCGCTACAGCGCATCAACTTTACAGGCAGAACAAAGTCTGCCGGGCCAGCTAGTTCTTAATAAAATTCTGAATTTGGTTTTTTTGAAAACATATTTATTGTTATCAGTTAAACTACTCAAATTTTCTTAAAGAATTTAGATTTTTGAAATAGATGTTTTAAAATATAAAGTAAAAAATAATTAAGCAATAATATATAATCCTACTATTATTATAAATGTGAAATTTTGGATGTTTGTTACGCAATCACGGTTTAACCACTAGTCGGATCGGTATGAAACTGTGCTCATATTAATTTTTTGACTGAGGTGGCAAACAAGCTTGCGGTCCGCTTGATGGTAAGCGGTCACCGCAGCCTACGGACACTTGCAACACCGGGGACACCACCTGCGCGTTAACCCTTCAAATATCTAATAACTTTTTCTTCTCAGAGAACCCCATAGTAGTCCTTAGAAAAAACCCCGGCAGGGGGCTCATTCCACAACCTAAGCGTTCGCGGGAAAAAGTTTCTCAAAACCGCACTGTACGTAGCCACTTAGGTTCCAAAGTGTGAGGATGAATTCCCTACCGATGGCGAGCGGTGCGATGGTAAAAAATAGCCGTGGTGGTGTTACACATATATAGGTTAGGTCCTGGAATAGGACAAAGGCTACTTCTAATCCCGAAAAATTCAAAAGTTCCCGCGGGAATAACTATAACTGAGCTTTAACGACCTATAGCTTACTATTACAAACTTCATTAGTATAAATCAGAAGGTCCACGCCGATAATCGAATTTAGGGCGGATGGAGCGGCTGGCAAAATCTAGTTTAGTTATAAATCGAGCAACATTTTCCCTTTGCAAAGATATGACATTAATTGCATCCAATCGTCACGCGATGCGCCGACACCGGAAATGAAAAATGCACCAAAAAAACTTGACTTGCTCAAAGCGTTCGGAGAGAGTATTGGGTAAATTTTGTAATTGCGAAACTTTTACTTTAAACAAATTTTGCTTTCGTATTTGCCTAAAATCAGAAGGAAAATTCTACCACGTTACAACTTCTTTACATTTTAAATTGTATCTATTGATCCAGAAGTTTAAAGTTTTGCATATATTTCGTTAATTATGTAAGACAAGTTAAGATATTACATGGCTAAGTAGTTAAGCATCTGAGAAGCAACTAAATAATAAATTAATTTAATATTAAATACATTGCTCATAGTACATGCAATACTCTCGCTACGTGCCGTACTGTGATGCAGTAGTGAAGGTTGTAGTCGAGCCTTGTAATATTGATTATTATTTTATTTCCTGATCTACATACATATTTGCAAACATTTACAACATTCTGCAACTACATAGTAATTTAATATGTCTATAATATTAAATTTTTAATGGGAATTTGCAAGTTATTAATTGCGAAACGTAACACATAAAACCAAACTATAGCCATCCACAGCTATATTAATAACTAAAACAAGCGGAAGTTTAAAAACTAAAACCCGAGTACCCAAGTCATACAAAAAACATGTTTATCTTTATTTTTTTAAAGCTTATGTCACCCGGACTAGAAAGACGAATCGATTGATACCACTCGTAATCGGCTCAGTATCTACAGTGATACGGTAAAACATATGTAAATACAAACGTACATACAAAGACTGTCAAAATCATAGCCCTTCGTTTAGACTTCCGTAGTCGGGTAATAATGGTGCATAGACAACGCGTAGATAGAGCTACGCTTGAACATATGCATACTGAGAACAGCCCTATAAGAATTTATTTGTAGCGCCACTACATATATTGTAGCAGTACTACGAAAAGACACAAATTTGCTACGGCCATTTGTAGCAGTGCAGGTAAAAACAGGTATTACGAGATAACGAAACATTATCAAAATGACAATAAAGTGGAAACAGCTTTAATTTTTGGAGTGTAAGGTGCAAGGGTTTTATCTCTATAAATAATATTATTGTAACGTTTCTTGTAACTAACAAATACCTTAATTTATTTCCATTTATTTTGATTCCCTAATTGAGTGTAGTAGCCCTTTTGCATGTTTCAATTAGCTATACTTCTTAAACAAATCGGTTCACTTGCTAAAGTTACTGCTTATTAAGCTAACAGAATACTAAGCAACGTTAAACAATTCAATCTTTATTATATTAAAAACACTTTGCATTTTCTGTAATAAAACGAGTTCAAACTAGTAAAGGTATTTCCTACATTTTTATTTAACTAACACTTTTTAATAGGTAAAAAGTTTAAATATTCTTTGCACGTATAAACTAGGTCGACAACTATTAAATTGGGGAGTGTCCGAACGGTGGCTCTTTATTAATTGGTCACACTGTTGAATACCAAGTGGATCTTTTTGTACACCCGGCTGGTATCAGGGATACTGCAGTCAATTTTTTGTACTAAAAGGTTGTGTTAAGTTAATAAAAAATACACAGAGAAGAATCATAATGCATTTTAATGAATTCTGAAAACGATGAGATAGGCAAGGTCATAATGTGATTTCTTGGAAAGTGAAATAGTAAATTTTATAACGTTAATACATTTTACATATACGATTGCCATTTTTAGCACGTATAATTTAAATGTGAAGTTAACTAATAAAACGAACGAAGCATAGCGAATGTTACGATACACACTTTTTTATATTTAATTGAAATTATAATTATTATCACTGGAATTCTTATTCGCATTGCAATTGGAAAATCTATTGTCTCACTTGTCGTGTTAAGGAGGCTAGGTAAGGCTTGGACCTAGGTCTATCGAGTACTCGATTCATCGGGAAGGCCTCTTTTTTACGTAATATAAAATTAAATCTGTCCATTCTAATTCTAATTTAGTTTGTATAAACATTAAAAATACCTGGCAATGCTGCAAACTAAACATAAAAAATGGTCCAATTAGCGTAGCGGTCAGAGTTTTTTATTTATAAAAACCACATTTATGAGCATAACATTTTCATATGTGTAATTTGAATTCTTTGCGAAAATTCGTCGAAATCATAAAGCTTGCGCCAAGCTTTAAGCTCCCATGAGCTGATACAATCGATCTCAACACTGTCCGCGTGGTCGCTCTCTAGTCTCCGCTCACATTAACGCCCAACCGCACCGAGCTCGCCGACCCACGAGGTAACATGTTCGTTTCCATCACGGTAATCTTGCACTCGATTTTAACGTTTAATCGTTTGATATAGTCAAGGATTTGTTGTCTCATTAGTATTACTGGATCGGTGAGTCAATAGTTCAATCAGCCTATTTCAGGTCACTGCTGAGCATAGGCCTTTGTAAAGGACACGCTATCACACTCGGTCCTCCGCTTTGCTTATCCAGCCACTTTCGTGTACCATCTTTAGGTCATCGGTCCACTTGTCTGCGCTTGGCGATCCGTGGCCTCCACTCAAAAACACGTCTGCCTCAACGACCATCGGTTCTGCGACAGATATGACCTATATATATATATAACCAGGTGAGTGGCACTCATCGTAATTTCAATAAAACTCTCTGCAGCGTTTTGTGAATTTTACCCAAAATGTTTTTTACTTTTAATTTTAAGCTTTGACAAATTAGTCGATTACAAAAATCCATCGGTGGGCGTAAGCATTAAGTTTTAATGCGACGAATAAACATACAAACTGATCTTCTTTATAATATCTGTTTAAATTATAGTAATTGTTAAGAAGACTTTTAAAAAGCACTATTCCATCGTCAGTTTAATTATTAATTTTATAAACTTTACCACAAAACCAATTTAAAGTTAAGCCATATTCTATGAATAAATATCTAAGACTGCATTTTTCTTTAAAATTGTATAAGCTAAAAGTTATAGTGGAAGTTTTTCATACAAACTACATCTCAACTAAGATTTTAAGTCAATCAAAACCTTTCCCAGGATTCCGGAAACTCACATACCTACATATTTGGCGTAAGAGAGTGAGTGTTTGATCAGTAAATATTAAAAACAAGTGGAAGATTCGTTTGTATGGAGCACACTGCGATATATAGTGCAACAAACTTTTCTGACACGGTGATCCAAAATCAAAACTACATTCGCCATATTGAAATTAAAATTAAACTTACAAATACACTAGCGACCAAACACCCAACGGCAAAAGGTCAGAAAAGTTAGTTGCAATGTTATTTGCCATTTTTTGAAGCTTTTTTATTTGAGTGGGTAAAAAAAATAAAACCTTTAAAATCAAAATAGTTTTAATAAATTTTTTCCCAGATAACAAATTTCAATAAACACTGTAGCAGCAGATCCACTCAAGCCCGACATTCCGGCTGATTGCGGCGCTCCATTCTCAGTTCCCGCTATCAATTAGCCGCTGAAACCGGAATTGAAACGGGCCCCGCGCGCTGCTGCAACCTGCATACAAATATGCATCGATCTGCATGCATTTGTTACACAATTTTCAGGCAGCTTTACTTTCAGACAATCTTTGTCTTTTATCATATACTAGTCATTCTTAGCGATTTCACCCGCCTTACTCCTCACAGCTATTGAGTTTTTATATTTAAATGCGGTAATCTTAGAAACTACAAGTCCATTTTGAAACACGATGGCTTTATAACTTTACACTAAGGGCCAACAGCGTGCTTTTTCCGATACAAACGTAATCCCCTATTTCCTCCCTTGATTTTGGCATTAGAAGATATACAATTTTTCAAGTGGGCGTGCATGGCCAAAATCCGAAACTATTACGAATAGCGAAAAGTACTATAAGGAGTCTCGGGCCCGATTTTGATGAAAACTAAAACTGCATCATTGGATTTTCGAAATATAAATTGAACCAGTTGATTTTGATTAAAAAAACAGACTGTATTATTACAGCATTAGGTATATATAGTGTCGCTAATAAAGGACGTATTCTGGTTAGTAATGACATACGGGAAACTTAAGGAAAGTGTTAAATTTTAATAAACTGCTTCATATTTTAAAGTAATATCTTTAATAATCATACCTACATTACCTGCACCTTGTTCGAAATGAATCTCAATTTTTTAAAACACACATTCGCAGCGCAATCTTCTGCACATTATGGTATAATTTGAATTTTTTATTTTCTTTTCGCGGATAAAGCCACAGTTAAAAAATGGGCCAAGTGCGAGTCGGAATCGTATCCATGACTCAAATCAGCGATTTTTGGACTTTTGTCCGTCTGTTTGTTTCTGGGATCAAAAAATGATTATATTCAAATGTGACAGATGCCTTTTATTAGAATAGGTAGGTATATATTTTATCTCAATACAATAACGAAAACCGGGTATATTGCATTAAACATTAAACGAAGGGCAGAGCAGGAGATAGTAATAAACTTAATTAAAAACATAACTTTGCATTAACACAGAAACCAAAATCCACAGCGAAGTATGTATACAGTTAAGGGCCTCTCAAGTGTATACTTTTAAATAATATTTGCGGAAAATAAAAGGGACAGTATCTATCTAATAACAGATGACCTCATAACACAGGACACAGGACAAATTGTAGGCGTTCGATCTTGTAGAACCTTCATTCCCGGCCTTATATCAAACCTCCTAGCTGTCCCGAGGGTCGGCTCTCAGGCAATTAGTATGACACAAAAAGATACTGGAATCCGTAGACATATTTATACCCAATACCTTCTTAACAGAAAGTAAAATTATTCTACAAATTTCTTATTATCCTAATAAGAAATTTGTAGAATAATTCGGAGCCAAATAAAAATAAAATCTTGTAAAAAAACACTTATAATTTCGTAATGTTTACCTGGCTTTTCTTTATGTTCAGTCCGATTGTCGACTAAGCTGCAGTGGAAATAGAAGTTTTATAATATTGTGGAGATGGTCTTGTATCAACCAGTAGTGTTTAGTTAATACAGTTCCATTTTATGGTGTCTATTAAAGTAAGCTATCCACAATGGAAATACCTAAAGGAACCATTATATTATTTTTTATTATTATTTATTAGGAACCATTAAATATAGCCAATACATTAGTGGATAATGTTTTGTGAATGCATTTCACAATTTTTATATCAAAAAACAATACAGTCGAATTGAGAAACTCCTCCTTTTTTGAAGTTGGTTAAAAGAAGATAACGCTTTTTACAAATCCGCTGCTTTTACACGTGTTTTTCTATTAAGGTGAATCAACCTTCGGTGCACCAAGTAACCATGCCTATTTATAAACATTTTTCTGCTTAAAATAGAATATTATCATATATTGCTATTTTTCACAGTCGCAAACTGCCTATTTATGCATGAAATAAATATCAGTGAAGTATGAAATAACTAAAGTTTTTGTTGATTTCATACATTTATATAATTAAAATAACTTTTCTTTTTAATTATTCACTAGAATTTTATAAATAATACCTATGCGTTTTGCAAATATGGTTGATAGCACATTATAAGTATAGTATGTTTTGAATAGCGAAATATCTATAGTTAAGGACACATAATGGGATGTGTTCTGAGGAATTGTTCGAAAAGCCCACGGCTACTTTCTACCATCGCACCGCACGCCAACACTGAAAAAAAAGTTTAGCTAACAATAACATCATTTGTTTAATTATAACAAAAGTTTTGTTAGTACTAAATAAATTTCGAATAGCTAAACCAGTTTTGTTATCCTTTTTTTCCAGTGAATGGCAGGGAATTCATCCTCACACTTTAGAACCGAAATAAACGCGTGCATTGCGGTTTCAGAGAAACTACCTACCGCGAACGCTTGGGTAGTGGAATGAGCTACCTTTGAAGGTTTTTTCTTAGGACTACAGTAAGGGGTTCTTCAAGAAAGAAGTAAGTAGATTTTTGAAGGATTGGCAACGCGCGAATGATACCCCTGGTGTTGCAAGCGTCCATAGGCTACGGTGACCACTTACCATCAGGCGGACCGTAAGCTTGTTTGCCACCTTGGTGATATAAAATAAAAATTACAGTTTGTTGAAAAAAAACGGTCAAGTGTGAGATGGAGTCAAGCACCGTGTGTTCCGTACCACCATTTACGTAATTTACATATACAAACAAAAACAAAAAGTTTGCCGATAAGCGGTCATCCATCAAATGATTGACCCAGCCCGACGCGGTTAGCTTTGAATATCGTTTCCAACAAACAAATGTGTTACTGTTTCTTTTAATAATCGCTAAAAGGCGCTGATGCGGTAATTTAAGATGAAAATAGCTCGGGCCCGTCTCACATTTGACGGGTTTTTATAATTTGTTGTTATGGTACTTTAAAGCTCGCGCTCTCATCATGGCAAGTTTAAAGCATGAATATATTAATATTTTTACGATAGACAAAAACTAAAGAGAACTTGTTTCTTTGTATAAGGACCCCCCTTAAATTTTTACTTTTTTTCCTCTTTATTGTTTGTTAGATAATCCGCCATTATAACGCATATTCTGTAAATATTTCAGGCATCCAAATAGTTCATTGAAAAGTTACATTTGGAGTTGCGTTTGTTAAAGGACGCAATTTTATTTTTTAGATATGAAATTTTAGTGTAAAGTGTGAATGGGAGTTAGCGTAAAGTTAAATCCAAGTGTATGGGGTTGCAACCCTTGTCCCACGGCCGCCATCTTGGAAAAAAAGGTTCAAATGGTGTTTATGGTTTATCTGCCTATTTGTACTTTCGCGATAACAATAAATCAGACCCTGGTAAGCCCGCCACGAATAATAATACTAATATTCTTCTATTCTTATTAAGTTCCATCTCCAAAGAGTCGCCATTAGATATTTTGTTTCAAAAGTTCATTGTTCATGTATGGTTTAACATTTACCACGTTAAACCCTGTTCATCGTGGCTACAAATCAGTAAGCGGAGAGCTTTTGTTACCTTTCATGTAGCCAGTGCAGGGACGGACCCAAGCACGAATATTAATAGGTACTAATCTAAGCGACGACCGACAACGAACAAACGGACCTTTATAAATCACGTAACACAAATAAGCCGGCAAATTTACGGGATTTACAGAATGACCTCCGAAAATTGGAGTCAACTAACAGACAAATCTATTGTCACAGTATAGGTAATGTAATAGTTAGACTTTCTGACCAAATTAGTTATTTGTGATAGAGTACTTTTACTATAAAATTTGAACTATTTTTGTTAATGAAAAAGACTCTGTTATCTATATTTTAACGGCTAAGCTACATCACACTTTTTGTTTATATTTGGTTGAACAATTACAGAAAGAATTAAAATCTAAAAATGGTTTTTCAAAAAATAAAATTCCAAATGAATAAAGTCGTAAGTATTATAAGCTACTTAAAAGTAAAATTAGTAATTTGTAATGTTAAAAAACTATCTTAATAATCACATACAAAAAAATAAATAACTATGCCTTGTTAACAGTTAATCCATAAATATTCATTGTTACCTTTTTCTTTCCTGCAGTAACTGACATGACGCGGGTAAGAATAAATGTCGTAATGTCTTGCATGTCTTAACAAGAGTGACAAATTTGTCTTTAAGGTATGCCTTAAATTTAATGCAAAAGCATGCGGTTTCGACCAGTATACAAAGACATATTACACTATTGAAGCATACAAAGAGACACAGTTCCACTTCTTATAGGCGCTCGCATGTGACCGCACGTTAAAAATCTCGATTTTCTCGGTTTTTTGTCGGTATATAATTCAAATATTTATTTAGGACTATAAAATTATCAAATTCACTTGGTCATATTAATATGTGTTTGATGATATAAGAATCAAGAGAATATCACTCTTAGTAAAGAGTGTCGAATTATTTTTTTTCTTACTGTTTTAATAGTCAAATTATTATAATATTAGCAAATTCACTTACTTAAAGTTTAAACTATAACATATATTTTTTTCACGCCACAAAAGTGTACTGAGGACTGTACAAATTAATCAAATTCTTGCAAACGTAACTCGTTTGGGTTTGACATCACCTTAAATAGTTTAATTTTCATGCGTGTCTCCCTATATTTACTGTATTCTTTGGCATGGCTGTCCTCTAAGTAATATGTACGTATGTGTATTAGAATTTACTTTTGAACAGCTTTAAAAATCTAAAAGACCGATGTTTTAGTATAATCATGGTTATTAATTAGCTATAAATCACTGATTCTTTGTTAAGTTTCATATAACAAAGGTAACGACGGACCGACCACGAATATTAATAAGAACTAATTTGCGCGACGACCGCCAACGAAGAGATAGACCTTCATAAATCACGTCAAATAAATAGAACGACGAGATCACAAGGTTCGGAGAATGACTTTTGAAAATTGGAGTCATTTCAACGATTCTATCAAAGCAGTGAAAGAATTCTCTGCGTAGAAATATTTTAGTACAATTCTTAGTAAAGAACGTAAGAATTATTATGTAGATTCAGATCCATACATCAATAGAGGGTAAAGTGGCCAGATCAGCTACTCGATATTAAAGTCGAAGTCTATCTGCAAAGTATAAGTTTTTAGTGGATTCAATACCAAATAGGTTAAACAGTAAACTTTAAGGAATCACATCCGTTTTTGTCTTTGTCAATACTACTCTTCGCGCTTTCCTACCATACTAGGCAATTCCCGTCTTCATGGAAGACTGCGAATGTGCACCCGGTGTCCAAAAAGGGCGATAGATCAGATCCATGGAATAACAGGCCTATCGCTATTACCTCTCTCCTCTCCAAGGTGATGGAGTGTGTGATCAACGCACACCTTCTGAGATACCTATAAAAACATGACCTGATCAGCGACCGTCAATATGGCTTTTGCCACGGTCGCTCGACTGGTGACCTTCTAGTGTATCTCAAACACCGATGGGCACTGGGTATTGAGAGTCAGGGGGAGGCATTGGCATGTAGCCTGGAGATAGCGAAGGCGTTCCATCGGGTATGGCACCGGGGTCTTCTATCGAAGTTGCCATCTTACGGAGTGCCCGAGGGTTTGTGCAAATGGGTGGCTGGCTTTTTGTCCGGCAGCAAAAGCGTAGCATGGACATTAATACTGGTGTCCCGCAAGGTTCTGTGCTGTCTCCTACGCTGTTTCTACTGCATATCAATGATATGTTGGACATCAACAACATACATTGCTATGTAGATGACAGTACGGACGCTTATAACACGGGTCGTGCAAGCATCCCCGTTGTGGAGGAAAAGCGTGAAGAACTGTCTCAAAGTCTCACTGTCGTGTCTCAAATCGAGATCAGTCCGTCCAAGGTCTGTGACTGGGGACGGAAAAACGTGATCCGATTCAACCCTACAAAGATACAAGTCTGCGCATTCACCGCTAAGGAAACCCCATTTACTGTGGTCCCATAATTTCAGTCCAAGAGCATTGGGATCCTTGGTGTTGACCTCTCTACTGATGCTCAGTTCCGAGACCATTTGCTCGACAAGGTGAAGCTGGCGTCCAAAAAACTTGGTGTACTCAACAAAGCGAAGCAGTACTTCACGTCGGGGCAAAGGTTGTTACTTTACAAGTCGCAAGTTCGGCCCCATATGGAGTACTGCTGCCATCTCTAGGCCCAGCTTGCCCTTTTGACTCGGTTCAACGACGGGCTGTGAGAATTGTCGACGATTCCAAACTCACTTGCGGTATCGAGCCCTTAGGTCTGAGGAGAGGCTTTGCCTCCCTGTGTTTGTTCTACCGCTTGTACAATGGGTTGTGTTCTGAGGATGTTCTAAATGATGCCCACGGCTACTTTCGACCATCGAACCGCTCGCCATCGGCAGGGAATTAATTCTCACACTTTAGAACCGAAATGGTCGCGTACAGTGCGGTTTCAGAGAAACTTTCTCCCGCGAACGCTTGGGTTGTGGAATGAGCTCCCTGCCAAGGTTTTTTTCAAGGACCCCAGGGAGGACTATGGGGTTCTTAGCTTCCCGCGGTCTGTAGCGATGTACGCTTGGATATTTTAAACTAAGCAACGGATTTATTAAAATTTCGGACGGGCACAACAAAAAGAATGCACCATTAAATTAATTTTAAAAAGTAAAAAAGAAATCAACATTCGAACGCGGCAAATTGGCGGCAAAATTACCTAAACTATTTTTATTATTGTCAATGCAAGCATGCTGTATGTAGTGCTGCATTTGGGGGCCGCGGCAGTAATTTACTATGACCGTCTTCCAATAATGGGTTACAAAGCTCGAGAGGTGAGGCTGCAAATTATGGACGTTGTGGAAAAAAAATCGTCTCATTTCTTTCAGATTTCGACATTATTTCGTTTAGAAGTCTTTTAAAAGCCTTTGGACTCGGACAAATAGCGATGTCACAACAATAAAAGCTCTTTAGGAATCTGCGTAAGAAATCATAAATGATTATCCTAGATAACAAATAATGTGTACAAAATTGTAAGCTCTGATAAGCTAATCTAATCGATTTCAACTTGGCAAAGGGCGCGAGGTAGTTCTGTTTATGCCAACGTCCGTCACCCCCGGACTCGGCGATTTTTGGGAATATGTTCGTTTCTATTACGATAATCGTGCCATTGATTTGTAAACCATACCGTTTGATTTCTCAGGACATTATCTGATAGTCAGGTTAACATTATTTGTTTAAATAACGACGTAACTCATACACTGAGTTGCACAGTTAATGATATTACATCGCTCTGTGATACATTTACTAAAGAATAACTTTTATTAACCATTTTAATTGTGTAGCGATGATATTTGGTGGCTCCAAGGCTCAGTGGTAGTGACCTGTCTGCTAAACCGGAGCGTGGGTTCACTCCCCGCGCAGGACAAACACTTTTGTGTTAAAATTGGTGTTACTCTTTAAGTTGATACCTATCGTTTATATGTTATATATAAATATTAACTTAAATGGCGACCATATTTATTTTTATGATTTTTAGGGTTCCGTACCCAAAGGGTAGTTAGCGGACCCTACACGGAGAAAAAAAATATTGTTCGAATTAAAAAACTGTTTATTAAAATGCGTTAATACTAAATTTTATTAATTTTAAAAAAATCTGGAAATTACATAACAATATAAATTTAAGTACATTTTATTAATTCCATAAATTAAAAACAACAAAATAGTTGTGTTCATTTCCGTAATTAATAATTTGTACTTCGGATTACAGAATTTTACAAATCCTATAAGACTTTCCGCATATTTATGAGTAGGGTAATTAATATCAATATATAAAGCTTACTAAAGATAACAAAAGTTTTATTAAAGTGGGAAGATAAAACAATACTTGTCATTACAATGAAGGCTAATTAACGTTTACAAACATCTTTCTAAGAACACTGTGTGACACGATTTTTCTAACATAAATGAGATTACGTGTTTTGAATTCCTTATTCCATTGTTGAAAACATTGTCAATTGATATGGTTGTCTAACACGTCACGTTTCTAAGTTATAGTGTCAATACTATTTACGTGTACCCTCGTAAAAAACAAAAGATCAAACGTTGTTAATTGCAGATTTCTTTTAATACTGAAGTCTGTACGACTATAAATTAAAAGTTTTAGTGGTCTTAAGATAATTCTAACAGTTTATTTGGGTAATCATAACATTTTTTTCGAAAGTCATGAAGAAAAGTAACCACCGCAAGTGTTTAAATCATCCGGAAAAGTTAAGGAAAAATTAAGGCAAAGTTAATATTTCATCATTTTCTTTTGGAATATTTGGCTCATTTTTTATATTGACCACTTAAACCTCAGCTATTTTGATTCGTTGTCACTTGTCAATATATATAACATTTTTTTTGTGTAAAATTAATAATTTAAATAAAAAATATGATATACAATTTTGATACTGTCTTTATTTATTTATAGTACATCAATTTATCATAACTTTAAAATGATACGTGTTACAAAAAATCTATTTAAGTTTTTCTGTTCAGCAGGTTTATTTTGATAAAAAATAGCCGTTTCATTAAATGTTAGAGTACAAAAAAAAAATTTGTCACACAGTGGAATTAGTGAAGTTTACTAATAACAAACATCATATCGTACTGCTACGAATTAAGGTTGACGTCACGCGTCTTACATTGCACTATCGAAGTTTTTTCGATAGTTTGCATATATACCGACATACCGACATGCAAGTAAAGTATGACAAGGCGTTCTCCAGGTATAACTCCTCACCTGGCGGGGGATTACTTCAGGATAGTAAGACTGAGCTGAACAGATTTGACGAACTATCCGCCAAAACCCTTACTTCGTCTACCAGGTACACTGACCAGGACCAACTCGTTTCGGTGTAATTAAACGCTGATTGTAAGCGTGTTTATACTTTATTTGCATTCCGTTAAATTTTACTTGTTTTTAGTAAACAACACTGTTATTCCAACAAGACTAGTTTTATTCCTGTTAGTAAATACAATAAGTAAAACTCATTGGTAACCATCAGTGTAATTTACTTGTCCTTGGAATTACTAATATTTTAGTGGTTATTAGTATTATTTACTTGTAGCTACTAAAGTTTTTTCTACGTGTATTACTTAGACTCCGCTATCCGTCCGTCCGTCCGTCTGTCAACAGGCTGTATCTCACGAACCGTGATAGTTAGACAGTTGAAATTTACAGAAGATGTATTTCTGATGCCGCTATAACAACAAATACAAAAAAATAGTATAAAATAAATATTTAAGGGGGCTCTCATACAACAAACTTAATTTTTATGCTTGTTTTAGCTCGATATTGATAACGGCAACAGACAGACGCTTAACATATTCTCAGAATATTTAGTTATTAAGTCACTTTGAAAATAAATAATTGAATTAAAATAATAGGGGAATTTAAATTTTTATTTTAAACAAATATTTTCCCACACAACAAACTTATTTTTTTTTGCTGTTTTATAGATAATGGTACGGAACTCATCGTGCGCGAGTCCGACTCGCACTTGGCCGATTTTTTTATATCTAACCCTTCAGCACTTACACAATTTAAGGTAATAAACGTTACATTTATCAAACAAATAAATGTACAAGGCCATTTATTTTGTTTGGGTATAGGTTGTGAAAAAGAAATAGATATACATAAAAACACAAATGAATAAAACATTACCGTCTAGGGCATTTGACATTCTGGGACGGGACACGCGACTAAACCCTTCTATATAATAAAAAAGATTGCTTCAAAGAGCAAAGATATATTAAAAGGAATGTACATATATACTTAATAAACTGATTCACCTCCGATTTGTCTTCTAACTGTATTTTTCATTTTAAGACAAATTTTACCCTTCCGTTATAATTTTCCTTTCATTATGACAAATTTCTTTCATAAAATTCAACATTTAACGCCCGTCTTAGTTAAGGGACAATGAAATTATTTTTTAATTAATTCTGCTGAGATGTGAAGAGCAACGTCTTACACAATGCTTCTATTTAAAAAATAATTTATCATACAGAAAGAAAAACGGATGACATACAGACGGAAGAAAGTTTTTAAGCTATTGCATAGCTTTTATCGCGGGCTCTGAGCGGCGACCGAATCAAGAAATTCCGTAACGAAAATAAAACCTAATAATCGTCTAACGTCGTTTCAGTTTGGCAGACTTCGGCAGTCTGGCGTCACTCGTACAAATAAGAAAGAAAGTATTATCCTACTAAATACAGAATCTATTTTTGAAAACATCCTGTTTGACTTAGCAGGTATTTATTATTTGGACGCATTATAATATATATTTGTCGTATTGCCATCACTACCGTTGTTTATGATGTTGTTTGTTTACAAACACTTTAAATACAAAAGGTATATTCTGAGAATATGTTCGTGAAATATTAGTTTTTTATTAGGTTTTAATCTCTTTGGTTTTAATAAATATGAATCGCAAGTCAAGACGTAAGTGCGATATGTGTAATCTGTCGAAGAAAAACATAACATATTTTTAGTTAGATTTCCGTTAGACGTAGATCGGTATGTAATTACATTGTTTAGTTACTGTCTTACGAATTTAATCTATATAATTTCAATTTATATCTTTGAAGACACTTAGTATTCCGTTTAGAAAGTAAAATTTGAAATTTCACAAAGAGAATATAATCATATTTAACTTATTATTTAGGCCAGCCGCAAATTACGAGAAATGTCCGATAGAAAAATTCTCGAGTGCGCCCAATTTTTAGGTCGGCGTAGTGGTCCAACTGGCCATGCAGTTGTACGAAGGGCCCTGTAAATTTCGGTTTTCTAATGTTCAGCTATTTACTTGGTCCACGGGAAAAAAAATCCTAGTTCGTACAACCAGTTAGACATAATAGTTGGACGAACGGGAAAAACCCGAACTTTGGCCCAGAGATAGTATCTACATGATAATATTAAATAAATGAATAGTTTTGTACATTAGATTAAGTTGTTAAGCGAGCGGAGAGTTCCAGCCAAGTTTCATATAATAATCTGTTTATTATTTGACAATTCAGCAAACACTAAAAGTTTTCTATCGGAAATTTCTCATAATGTGCGGCCCGGCCCTAAGTGTTTTGATTGCTACTAGTGTTACAAGAAAATGAGTGAGTACATGCAATAACTTTACCGCGGCAGGCCCCGAGTACCACTGTTCTTTTTTAGTGATATTATATGGCATTTAAGAAATCTTTATAAAGTTAAAAAGTTATAAGTATGACATAGTATATGATTATCTGCCTTCTAATCTGTTATGTAGTCGGTGGTGGCCGAGGGGTTTTAATTTCACTTGACGTCCCAAGTGGCGCAGGTTCGAACTCCAGGATCGGCGTGTACCAGTAAGTCTTTTCTTAATTTACACTAAAGAACACTGATTTATCTATTCACACCAGTGACTTTTCGGTGAAGAAACACATCGTGAGGAAACTTACATACGTCAAGAAAAAAAAAAGACGTATGTGAAGTCCACAATCCTCACTGGGCCCGCGTGTGGACTATGGCCTAAATCACACTCGCTTATGATGGTAGGCCGTGCACCAACAGTGGGGACGTATGAAGGCTGGCAATGTTTACATAAAGCAAAAGACTTAAATAATGTTTAGTGTTAAAAAGATTAGAGTACAGATCACTAAGTTAATATTTTTATATAATATTTTGTTACTTAAGGTTAAAGTATTATCTGACAATGTCTGTAAGAACAACCCAGACTGATTTAGCTAGAGGTTCTAATACTAAAATCTTTAAAGACTTTGAATTTCAGGAAATTAAATGCATACAAAGTTTGAGTTACAAAAAAGTAAGAAAAGTAGATTTGACATTGTCGTCAATATAGCAGTAGTATAGGAGTTATATAAAAATAATAGGTGATAGGTCATACTTATTACCACAAAGACGGGATTTAATTTTTTACTTCTTTGTTGGTATCTTTTTGACATATTAAAAATCTAGAAAAATCTAAGTGTGCCAAACGCGTTTTTCAGACCGACATTTTAAAACTAAAAAAAAGTATAAAAAATCTGAAAAATGTTATTATAAATAACAAAATGGTGTAAGAGAAACTGAATGCTTGTGCAGGGTTCAAAATCATTATTTTAATTAAGCGAATTGCGTTTTGTATTAATACAAATGCATGTATATTTCAGCAATGTTACATCTTACACAAGAGAAAAATCCAAATCTAACGATCTTCAGTTTCTTTTTGTGCACTACTTATGTAAGCACTACCAGAACAGTTAAAACATATTTCAGTACATTCCACACCATAATGTCGACACGTACATCTGCCTCTACCACATGGCTCATTTGTATCTGTTTTGCAGGAACATCAAATCATATTTAATAGTAAGTCTGGTGCACGGATTATTTTCGTGTTATGGACTGTAGATGGTCTTCTACTTTTTTCGAACCACACTCTTCGGGATGGCAATATTGGTATCTATAGTTTTCCAACAGACATTCTAAGTGTACGCGGAAAAGATGAACAACAGCATCTTCTGTAGGTGGCAGTATTTTATTAATAAATTAACTTTTGGCCGTAATGATTTTTTTCAATTAGAGATTATAGGGCAGGGTTCAGAGTCTCTGTCTTTGGATTTCCACCGTACAAATCCAATATCTATGAGTTCCTTTCTGTTTGCATTTTCTGATCCAAATAGAATAGCGCAAATGATAAATTCTGCACATTTACAAAACTGTCGATATGCTGTTGATTTACTTTTATCAAATAAGAAGCTTGTGGTATTGCATCCAGTTAAAACATGTGAAAAGAGAATTATATTGCATCTTTTTTCACCAAGCACATGTTGCATCGATTTAATATCATATTTTTATCTCTGGACATCATCTGACTGCAAACAACTATTTCGTGTATATGGTTAATCAAAAGTACTAGAATTTCTGTGTCATCAGCAACAACTGTTACATAATTTTCTATATGCAATAATGATTTGTCACTTTTTCTCAATAACTGGGTTTAAAATGGATCAAATCTCTGTCTCTACGGAGGCAGCACACATGATTAGATATAATTAGACATATCTCAGATGGTCTCACCCTAATAAAGGTCTGCTGGAAGAAATCTCTGAATAGAGATAAGCTTACCGATGTACATTTTTCCTTAATATTGTTGTGATGTCTTTTGTAATTTTTATGTACAATCAATAAACAAATAAACAAAAAGATATCACTTTAAAAAATCATCATTAAATAATTTTATATTATTAAAGAATTTATTTTACGCACAAGTAGGGTGGTATATATTATAATATAATAACGTCATTAAAAATATTTATGAAATAATTATGATTTTGTGTTATAAAACGTATTTTAATAACTAAAACTATTAATTAATTTGTATTTTATAAAATAAACCTCATAGCCTTTTCAGTATGTAATTTGATGCCAAACTCGATTTTATATTTATTTTTAATTTTTTTAAGATGCTTGTTAAAAAAAAAGGGTTTTGCACACTTAGATTCTTCTAGAGTTTAAGTATGTCAAAAAGATGCAAACAAAGAACTAAAAAAAATCTAACTCCGTCTTTATAGAAATGATTTTAACCCCAAAGGCTATATCTCATCTACTACAGTAGCAACATGTGATTGCGAGAAAATTAAAGCAGCGGAAGAACTTTGGATATTGTTTATATGTATAAGGTTAATTTTGTAACATTAGGTACTTAACTTAACTTTTAAACAGTAGATATAGCAGTACAATACTTTTAATATTAGGTCACTTTACCTACACAATAATTAAGCGTTGACAGATTTATGTAAAATACCTATAGTTATTGAATGATGATATAGGTGTTTTATTTTTGGTTTCATTTGCTTATATTTTTTTAATTTATTTTAATTAATTACATCACCGCTAAATATATGCTTATTCCATTTATTGTATTTCTACCATTTAATTCGTTTTTATTGTGTAAACTGATCTAAAATTAAAAATATAAGGTAGTATTTGCTATACCTACTGTTTAAAATTTAACTAATGTCACAAAATTAACCTTACATTCTACAATATCCAAAGCTCTTCCGCTGATATAATGAATGTTCTTGCAATCACATGTTGCTACTGTGACATTTACGACAGTGTCAAATCAGCAAGTATCAGGACTAGCATCTAAAGAATCGTCTGGAAGCGTGCCCATTCGAACGATGTTCACTAATTCAGCATTAATTCCAACGTTCCGTCTTCATCACGCTAATCGTAGCGATAAACAACAACAGTTACAATCGATTCACAAATCGAGTGATTTAATCGAGAATCACGAGTACACTAACAGAGGAGTTAGATTAGTGAGTCATCAAAACGTCTGTGTTAGAACCATAGACATAGTATTTTTTCAATATGGTTAGAACAGAGTTATACTCACAGCTTGTGTGTGTGCTGTCGGGGTGCTTTTGTGTGCATGTATTGAATGTGGGAAGTTAGCGCAAGGGGATAAACAGAGTTGAGCAAAAGTCACGCCAGTTCATTGAATAGCGCTATAACAAATAACAAAAGTAGTGTGTGCCAAGTTCAGCAACGTCTAGGCCGTAGTAAGCCATTGCTGGGTGGAGAATGGGCGACTGCTAGGCGCTACTATAACATTTTTCTGAGGTCTTCATTGGTATTGGTCCTGACTTTTGATAAATGCCAGTAGCCGCAATCGTGTTTTACACGAGAACTTAACTCTTTCAAGAGCTTAGCACAAATTTCCATAGTAGTAAAGCAACTATTCTGTGTGAAAAATATAAAAAAAAAATGTCTTAAACCTAAAAGTTTTCTATGTACCTATAATATAAATGCATCTACAAAAATATTTCTGTATCCGTTGTCTGGCACCCATATATAGTACCTACACACCGTGCTTATTTCTAGACCAGTTGGCGTTCTGTGATAGGTCTGTAATCATTATAATAATTCTAGTAATTATTATCTTTAAAAATTAATAATAATAATTATCTTTATCCAAAAACGGAGTAACAGTTTAAGCTTTTAAATTTTCGCGTTCCATTACTAATTTAAAAACCCGTCACCAAGGCGGGTGTAAACCAGCCGAAACGTCGGGAAAAATGGATTTAATTGCCAAATAATGACGGGTTTAATCTATTTTAAAATAACATAATCTATTACAGGAGTAACAATTTGGCTTCGGCTGTCAGTAAAAAATGTGTGAATCTCCGAAGTTTCAATATTTCGAAACAGGTGTATTTGCCAATACAGCAATAACAAAATGATTATCTATTCTACGCAATCTACAATAAATATATTTTTAATAAAATTATTATTCTTTATCTTTATCCAAAAACGAAGTAACAGTTTGACTTCGGCTGTCACTAAAAAAATGTGTGAAACTCCGCAACTTCAATATGTCGAAACTAAATAGGTAAATTTGTCAATACAGCAACAACTGAAAGATAGATTTCGCAATCCACAATAAATATATTATAATTAGAATTTATTATATATTATATTATAATTATCTTTAGCTAAAAACGGAGTAACAGTTAACGACGGTTGTCAGAAAAGAAATGTGCGTGAAACTCCGGAACTCCAATATTTTGAAACTAAACAGGCAAATTTGGCAATGCCAACAATAGCTAAAAGATAGTTTACGCAGTTGACAATAAATATCAAATAACGGTAACAATTTCAAAAATTATGAACTCCCAAATAAAAACGCATAACTGCCGTGACGTTAGCCGTTATTGCTTGTTTCTGTTTCTGTACCAAACTTTATTGTTGTCATAAAAGTTTAATTTATTGCTATACTTTGACCCTTGAGGTTCGTGTTTTGGTAACATTACTCTGTTCAAATAATCACATTAACTTCAGAAACGATTCAATTGAATACTTAGGGTTTTGTGCAACCGACCTCGTTTCTACTTCTGCAAATTCATACTTTATTCATAAAAACAAAATTAAACTGATGAACTAATAAATAAGATCAAAGTAGGTAAGCAGTGCGCTGCTGGTCACAGGCCTCCTTTCTTGATTCCGAAATTAACAGATGCCGCTTTTGTAGTCTGCTCGAGAGTTCTCACAGGAATAGATTTTTCCGCGGTTGATATCGCAATGCACTATTCCTTCAAGTAGTAACTGAGCAACAAATTTACCTGATATTTGGCACAGGGATAGTTGAATGGAAAGAGAAGTTGATTTTTATCACAATCAAGAGATTCCGCACGAAATTTTAAAGATGTCACTAGTGTAGGTTTTTTGTACAGAGATAGCTCGAGGTATGTAGTACGACATAGAATACTTGTTTTGTTTATTGATTTAAAATGCTGTCGATATCAACTGAGCGCTGAAATCAACTAATCATCAGGTGATAGATTAGCTCGGGCAGCGTTCATTTCACGATGATTTACTGAACATATTTTTTTTTTTTTTTTTTTTATACCACTAAGGTGGCAAACAAGCCTACGGTCCGCCTGATGGTAAGCGGTCACCGTAGCCTATGGACGCTTGCAACACCAGGGGCATCACTCGCGCGTTGCCGACCCTTCAGAAATCTAATAACTTCTTTTTTGAAGAACCCCATACTGTAGTCCTTAGAGAAAACCTTGGCAGGGAGCTCATTCCACAACCCAAGGGTTCGCGGGAGGAAGTTTCTCTGAAACCGCACTGTTCGCGACCATTTTGGTTCCAAAGTGTGAGAATGAATTCCCTGTCGATGGCGAGCGGTGCGATGGTAGAAAGTAGCCGTGGGCATCATTTCGAACAATTCCTCAGAACACAATCCATTGTACAAGCGGTAGAACACACACAGGGAGGCAAAGTCTCTCCTTAGACTTAAGGGTTCAATACCGCAAGTGAGTTTGGGATCGTCGACAATTCTCACAGCCCGTCGTTGAACCGAGTCAAAAGGGCCAAGCTGGTATCCGGGTGCACCCGCCCAGAGATGGCAGCAGTACTCCATATGGGGCCGGACTTGCGACTTGTAAAGTAGCAACCTTTGCCCCGACGTGAAGTACTGCTTCGCTCTGTTGAGTACACCAAGTTTTTTGGACGCCAGCTTTACCTTGCCTAGCAAATGATCTCGGAACTGAACATCGCTGGAGATGTCAACGCCAAGGATCCCAATGCTCTTGGAGATGGAGAGGGGAGTGTTCTGGAATTGTGGGACTACAGTGAATGGGGTTTTCTTAGCGGTGAACGCGCAGACTTGTGTCTTTGAAGGGTTGAATCGGACCAAGTTTTCCCGCCCCCAGTCAGAGACCTTGGACAGACCGATCTCGATTTGAGACACAAGTTCTTCACGCTTTTCCTCCACAACGGAACGTGGGATGCTTGCACGGCCCGTGTAATAAGCGTCTCCAGTACTGTCATCTGCATAGCAATGTATGTTGTTGATGTCCAACATATCATTGATGTGCAGTAGAAACAGCGTAGGAGACAGCACAGAGCCTTGCGGGACACCAGCATTAATGTCCATGCTATCAGAGCAACTACCGTCAACTACGGTATCTTACTTTATCTGTTAAGCGAGATTAAGCAACTTATATGGTATTAAGAGTTGGTAGAAAAAAATCTTAGGGCTCTCACTACTGCCATGCCGGCTTCAATGTCTTAGCCTATATTATTGTACTGGGTTAGTAAGTCATTAAACAGTATTTCTACTAGTTTACCTGTCCAGATCGTTAGTTCCACTAACATTACGGACATAACGGTTAACGGTTACTTACTACAATGTCTATTAGATATATAAGCTACACGGCCTACCCATTGCCTCGAGCCAAATAGTTCTTTGAATTCAATCTACCAATTGTTTGGAAGAAGGGTAATTTCACGATATTAATATACAAAAAAACAAACTTTTTTCAATCTAAACTTTAAAGAAAAGTTTCTATAATAAATTTATTTTCTATCTGTACAAAGTTTCAAAGTAGATTTCAGATTTATTTCAACGAAAAAGACAACCAAAACTATCTTCATCCACTAACATTACTTGCATTAAATTTTAAACGAACTCGCGGTCACATCGCTACTTCAAAAGTACACTGCGCTCCCATAAAGAGTTAATATTTCAAACTGCACAGACAAAGAGCAGTAGTCACGGCCCAAGTTTTAATTTGCTTAAAGTTGTTACAAGTTGGAACGGGTCCCTCGTTGGGCGCCAAATTAGGTACGGCGACGGGCTAAAAGTAAGACGTTACTCGTGCTATAGTTTAATTCGTTTCGTTCCTTAAACTTTGTTTTAGAAATCCTTGTTGCATGCACGTACACACGTAAAGTGTACACTACACACGTACAATGTACACTTTAAACCAGATTTCGTTGGATTATACTTAATATCAAATGTCTTTTGATTGGATTATTTGAATTTTTTGCAGATTTAGTATAGAAAAACATAAGAACATCAATTTTGAGTGTCTAATAAATGTGGTTAGCCCTAAACTGAGAACTTACAGCACTCATTTTGTATCCTTATTAACCCGGTTCCCCCCACACTCCCTAAGGAACCAATGTTTTTAAATTTCAGTTTCATATTATGGGCATATTTTTTTACAGATGATTTTTCGACCGACCTTATAGACACTTTGCTCATGTTTAAACTTAAATATTGTTTGCCTAATCAATTCGCCTACGAAATTTTATAAAATTTAGTACAGCGATACTCAAGTTATTGATGGTCTAACATAGATGAACATGACACATACAATAGCACATTTTTCAGCACCGAGACGTGACCGATTACCGACAAAGGAAAAGTCGAGTGGCGCACTAGCGCGATAAACGTCCACTAAGTAGCACTGGGTCAGCGCGGTAGACTATGGCCTAAGCCTCCATTTCCAAGTAGAGGACTGTGCCTCCTTAGTGAGGCATATAATGGCTGATACGTCTTTTTTGACGTATGCAGGTTTCCTTAATATTTTTTTTCCTTCACAAAAAAGCCAATGAAGTAAATCTTATTGGCACAAGCTAGCTCGAACCTCCGCCCCTCAAAATGCGAGGCGAAATCGAAAGGCCCCAGGCCTTTGTTATGTTTGTAAGTAGCTTACATTTAAAGACATAATTACCTACCAAAATTGCTTACCACCTAATGATTAAATACTTAACTTTTAAGTTATTGAAACGAAAAGATTTAAGTCAATTACGATGTTTAGTTTTACTTAGCACACAATGTTACAAAATCTGTGTAATGTTTTGTGTGCAAACATTGAACACTATTTTAGTTTATGGTTTATTATTTATTTATTTTTAGAAATCGTGTAAACTTACCGTATTTTGACTTCTTTGGATTGCCATTCTGTATGTTTGTCGAAGCTAATGAGTATTGCAGCAATTTCCTGTAACAAAATACATTTTTTTATATTGGTAAGAGAAAAATATTTAAAACAGAATATAAAAATAATGCAGTCAATTACTATTATATTTTATTATATTATAAGTACTTATATATATTATTATTTTTTATTTTTTGGATTATACCGTGTAGTAATGAATATTCGATAAAAATATGATAAAACATTATGGGATACGGTGGCTGCTTACCATCAAAAGGACCATCAGCTTGTTTGCTACCATAGTAATAAAAAAAACACAAAATAATATCCAATTTTGCTTTTAGTTTTTTGACTCGGTCTAACGAAAAGCTAAAAGGATTGTTGACGACACCAAACTCATAAGCCGTATCGAACTCTCTCCATCGGCAGGGAATTCATCTTCACAGTTCAAAAACACACGCAGTTTCAAAAGAACTTTCTCCAGCGAATACTATAATTGCGGAATGAGCTTCCAAGGTTTTCTCCAGGGACTATATAAATACTGATACCCCGTGTCGTAAACGTCCATAAAGGCTGTGGTGAGAACTTTCCATCAAGCTGACCGTAACTTTGTTTGCCATTTTATTAGTAAAAAAAAAAAAAAAACAGTGTAAATGAAGATTTACTGGGTGACAGTAAACCGAGTTTTTGTATATATTGTCACTGCTTTAAGATATATTCTTGTTTAATCTTCTATAATATTTTGAATCTATAACTGAGAAAAAGTGTACGAAAATGAAAGGATTCATACTGTCATTTAATTTTCATCATAAGGGGTATGTTTAAGAATTGCGTACACTAGTATCGTATATCTTGTGAAGAAAGAGTACGTAACGACCTAATAGCGCTGGCAAGCGTTCAAAAAAGATATACACGAAATATGTAGAAGTAACACAAAAATGTTAAGTCTGCACAGTGATATGTCTGATAAATATGTCTTAAAAATAAAACGTTCCTCTCACGTGATCTTAAAATAAAATGATAAAATGTATAGAAAGTAAATATGATTAATAAATTGTGTATTTGTATGCGTGGTATACACTATAATCATAAAATAATAATATTTTTGGATTACACATAGCACTATCTGGTCCCAAACTAAGCTAAGTTTACGGATACATACATATATACATATGAATATATATAATGTATCCGAGTATATACATACTTTTTTTATAAATACATAAATATAAACAAACACAGTTTTGCTTATATTTCTCTAAAGCTAGTAATAAGATAATTTAATGGAACCTGTAGAGAACTTGCGACTAATCAATTAAACTATAAATATTAGAAGAAAATTACATTTACAGGTAACCAACAAATCTATAGGCTTTTTTTTCGCAAAGGGGCACTTTCTTGTCTTGTCGGGTGAAAGATGGCAGACCCAGCAAAATGTATTTTATTTTAAAAATGGAAGGCTGTAAAATTTATCATCGTAACTTTATTATTAATATGATGATTTCATTTCCTATTAATAATTGTGGTTCCATAATAAATAACTATTTATTAACGACCTATTAGTTGAACAAACTATTTAGAGATTGTGTAGTTAGTTTTGACGTAATTGGTTTCCGAATCGACTCGTTACCAATTCATTAACTGCCGCCTCCTCTACGGTACGGCTAGACGTCTCATAGCGAAAATATCGGGATACTTTTTTAAGCCTGACATAGAAACAGTTTTAGAGGAACTTTTAGAAAATGACATTAGTAGTTTTCTTGATTATTATTGTTCATAAATTTAACTGATGATCAGGATGATATTAAAAGGTTCAATATTCTATGCACTATTTTAATAACAAATTAAAAAATTTGGTACTTGGCATATTTAAACGATTAGACCGACAGCTAAGATATAATAATAATAGTTATTCCATAACGACACTTATCATCCGTTTGGGTTAAAGATAATACGAATGTCAACTGGGTGAACATTTCACATTGTTCGTAACATCAGATTACCCTAACGCGAGTATTTTGCTACATCTTAAGATTCAAACCCTTCCTCCACACACATTTGTTCCGTCCATACATCCGAGTTTTCATTTCGAAAGGAAATAGCCTATTAAAAATTAAAATTAAATATAACCCTAACGCAAAAAAGAAAAGCAAACATTTAAAAAGTCAAAAACAATACGTATCGTTGAACCATCAAATTCGATTGATGAATATTTATAGGCAGTTTGACAGATTAACACAAAAACCCCACCTCCAGACATGGGTCTATAGTTTCATTTTTCGGTGGCAAAAGTGACAAATATATCCTATACGAAAGCATGACAGTTTGTTACAGATGATACTAAAATTTTGATATTTTTGTCACCAATGCTAAACGCACGGATGACAGGTGGCAAAATTAAACTTATGATTTTTTAACCCAAAACGAACGCGCCCATAAACACACAAATCTTCATAGAGTTAAGACATACATAATAAATATACATACGTATAGAAATAATCTTTCTTCGTTAATGACTTCCTAAAGGTGATAGTCATGGAACAAAATATATTATACATGCCATATCTATGGGTATATCATCAATATAAATAAATACTTTTATAGCAAAGATGCAGTCAAACTGAGGTTATTATTTTGACTGCATCTTTGCTATATTTATTTATGTTGATGATATAGACATCTATATTGAAATGCGAAACTCCTTATCTATTTATTTTCTGTTGTTACGTTGTTACGTTGTTACGTTGTTACGTTGTTACGCCATCACTTAAAAGAGTTTTTCAAAAATAAACCCCTAAAGGATATTTTTAAGCTAAATGCATAAAACGTATGTATTTGGCTATCAATATTGGGCTGTGTCTTCATCGTTTTTGAAAAATCATCCCCTAGAGGACTAAATTTGCATGATAATAACTTCTAGGACTAAAGGGCTATATTTTACTTAGCACAGAGGTTTCTGTTACGACGTAGGCCAGCTTTAAGAATATAAGAATAAATAATAAGGCTTGAAAGTTTGTATGAATACCGTCACTTTTGAAGCTCAATGTATAAAACTTGGTATTTCGCCTTAAGATATAAAATAAAGGATGGCATATTTCACCATTTACGGATAATTATCCCTTACAGGATAAAATAGAGAATGAAAACTTGTATAATAATTTCGATATGTTTGTGTCTCGAACTTTAAGATTTAGTACAATGGTTCCTGTTATGACGTTACAGGGTTTTTTTGCTTGAATTCACCATTTTCGGAAAATCATTTTCTAGAGGGTAAAACAGGGTATAACAGTTTTAATAAGAATTTCGATATTTTGTGTCTAGAGAATTGAGCACAGAGGTTCTTGTTGTATCATAGGCGAGCACTTAAACGGATTTAGCAAAATTCATTCCCTAGGGGAGTTAAATGGTTGGAAGTTTGTATAGAAATCCGTCATATTTGGAGCTAAATGCAAAAAAAAATGTATATTGCCTCTAAGTTGAAAATCAAGATTGACGTGTTTCACTGGAAATCATCCCTCAGGGATGATAAATTGATGATCAATCATCAGGGAGGGTAATTCGATGTTAAAAAATTACATGAAAGTCCGATTTTTTTAATACTTAATACAATAAATGAGGATTAAAAAATTAAGGCCTTTACTTTTAAATTAACGATTTACGTATTTCACCATTATTGGAAATAGGGTGAAATAGGGGATGAATAGGTATTTGTATAAGTGTATCGATATTTTTGTAGGTTAAACTACAAACAGTTATCACTTTCTTTTTTCAAAAGTCCAAGTGGACAAAGTCGCGGGTATAAGCTAGTTGTTAATACAAGCTGTAAGTAAGGTTGCGTTTTATTAAGTTAGCTATAAAACCCAAAAATTATCTTTAAATCCTTGTTTAAATATATACCGTACCAAATGGGAGGCCTCAAGAGTTAGTCATTACTCTCATAACCATTACTGCCCGCCCCGCCCCGAGCCGGAGGCAGCGTGATGTTAATAGCCTCATAAAATGGAATGGCGGCCAAAGGGACGAATTTCGTAATGCAAGTATACATTCTTGCTTACTCTTAGGAGCTCTTAGTGACTATTTTAAACAAATATGAAGTCTCATCCTTCCTTCCTGTTTGTTATAAAGCAGTTATTTTAAATTAAGAAACAAAACAAAAGATAAAAATATAAGTTAAAATTAAGAATATTGCCTTCAAATATAAATTAAGAAGTAAAAAGTAAGCATCATTAGCTGAAAGATGTATTGTTTGTTATTTTTACAGTTAAGCAATGTATGCGATAAATACTCGTTTTCTCGTTTGCTACGGAACCCTTATAAATGAGTGATGTCCATCTATCCGTCCGTATGACACAGCCTTATTACTCGGCTGCTTCTAATGTAATTTTACAGAATGGCGTCTTTTGTGCGGGCATAGATATTTTTTGGGGTTGCATACATTGAACTGAAAGACGAAATATATTTTTATCGCGCACCCCACCGTGAGGGGTATCATTGGATAATGATTCAAAAATATATAAGAGGTTTTTAAGTTTTTTTTGACGTGACAACGTCTTATAAATTGGTTTGCCGGGTGACACTTCAAGAAACTGCGTTACGCTCCGCTCACGTTATGCGCTCACAATGAGAGCGAGTGAGAGGCACGCGGCATGGTTAGCCCGCCTAAGAGCGAGAGAGACAGACATAAAAAGTGAAAGGCACAAGTTGTCACGTTACAATGTTAATAATATTACGATTAATAGCAATGGTTTTTTTCTCTAAGATATGTATTTAGCAAAATATTAGGTTCCGAAGTTGAAAAATTTGTTTCCAGGGAGGGAAGGAGTAACTTTAGACCAATTTCGATATTACCAGCTTTGGGCAAGATTTTCGAAAAAAATCAACTACTTACATGTTTTAACATCCATAAACTGCTACACATTCAGCAGTTCGGATTAACGAAATGTAGGTCCACTACCTACGCAGGAGTTGACCTAGTAAAACATATTTTTGGCGCATGGAAGAGGTCGCAGAATGCCATTGGTATTTTCTGCGACTTGTCTAAGGCATTTGATTGTCTTGAACACACGCCAACACACAATTCCTTCACTCGACTGGCGATATTTGACGCTTCACATGGTGTGCCCCCTTTGCTACATGAAAAAATAAAAATAATAATTGACATGTTTAATTTTTTTTTAGCAGCTTACTAAATTATTATTTTATTACCTTATAAGTATTTCGGTACATATTGTATCCTCCTTAGCTAATTATCAAAGTATTGTTTTATTACTTTAAATGGAACTTCTTGCCAGAAATTAACATTGTTTACATCGTATTGACGATTCAGAAGTCTTCTTAGAAACCTACTTGAATAAAGTTTGATTTGATTTGGAGACCATGTTTTCTGAAGATCTAAGAAAAAACTGCAATAATAGAGCTTGGTAATACTTTCAACGAAAATTGTTTTGGACGAAATTAATTTAAAATAACAATTGCGATATTCGAAATAATTGTCATTCTACGGAACCCTAACTTAATGCATGTATGACACTCACTCGGTTGGTTATTTAAGATTTATCTTATCAATTTTTACGAAATTAAACAAATTATGGTTTTTGGTTTCTCCGGGTAATAAAACTGGCGTATGCAGTTAAGTACCTTCTTGTTTTTAGGCTTTGGTGGTAACAGGTTCATATTTATACCTTGAGCCCCATTAACAATATCTGGCGGTGCCGCATTTATATTAAACTCATTTGACGAAGAAGAGATTTTTTATTTCTTTTGTAAGTTGTAAACAAAGAAACTCGCCAAAATAAAAATGGTGGGAACAGAAGTGTAGCGATATCTAGAGAATTTATAAAAGTTTTGGCTAAAGTTTAACCCTTTTTGGTCGCTAGTGTCGTTATAAGTTCACACAATTTTAATATGGCGACTGTAGTTTTGACCACCGGGTCAAAAAAAACTGTTGTACAATAATTGCTTGCTTGGCGCGTAGTTGATATCTGAAACTACAGATGGCACTTTTGTAAATACTTGACAGAATAATTAAATCAGTATTTAAAGTAAAGTAATTCTACAAGTATAGCACGCGCGTTGCTCACAGTTACATAATGAATCCTATCGCCCGTGGGTATTATAAACTCCCGCTTTTCCTTGAGGAAAATTTACAAAGAAAAAGTCCATAGGAGTAATTAAGGTCTTAGCACCCACATTACCAGCACGTTATGACAGTGTTTAAGAGTAAAAGTTATGAAAAGTTACAATTTTCACTTTATTTAGC
This sequence comes from Apoda limacodes, assembly GCA_946406115.1. Lineage (NCBI taxonomy): Eukaryota > Metazoa > Arthropoda > Insecta > Lepidoptera > Limacodidae > Apoda > Apoda limacodes. The sequence goes on from OX291552.1 coordinate 25,397,999, forward strand.
GTTTACTAAGATTTATTTGTATAAATAACGAATAAAAAAAACGTTTACAAAATAAACAATTAGGAACACATTTCTTTTTTCCACATTACAGTGACAACCACATTACAATTTATATACGTATCAAATCTTACTTTTCCTCTGACAGGTCGCGTAAGGTCAGTAAACAAAGAAATATTATTTCAATTTTCTCGTACAACAACATTTATTTTTCATGGATACGCAATAACCTGCTTCTTTGTAACTCATATTATATTGAGCTTTCGAATAAACCTTTGGCAGTACTTACCTTTTTTAACGATAAGTAACAGACGAAAGTAATATTTTGTATTATAGTGTAGGTACCTATTGTATTACTTATCTCTATTTCTATATTTATATTTTTCTAACCCAGTTTATTAATAAAACATTCTTTCACGAGTAATAATATACTTATTTATTTCAATATACCTATTAAAATACACCAAGCTTTACAGTGTAAATATAATAGTTTATTATAGAGTAGGTATAAGACTTAGTTACAAATCATGCTATTTTTAAATTTATTTTTTAGGGTTCCATACCTTAAAAGGAAAAAAGAAACTGTCTGTACGTCTGTCAAGAAACTTTCTCTTAGGAACGCGTCTACCTTCGTATCAAGTTTAAATTAATATCGAATACCTACGAAGGTCTACGGACCCTTAAAGCTGTGAAAAGATAAAGCTTCTAAGTCAACGCAAAAAAAACATAAGGCCAAAATACGGCCATTTTTGACACATATTTCGGCTTTTAAAAACAAATCAAAACCTATGGGATACTTCCCGTTCCCGTTCCCGAAAGTAGACACAAAGCAAGTTACATCACAGATAGAGAAAATGTGAAAGTTGGTAATTTTTAGTTATAACACATTAAAGAAAGTTTGTCTGTTTGTCTTTCACATTAGACCCTATAACTAACCGCTAACTATCAGGTGGACCGCATGCTTGTTTGCCACATTAGTGATAAAAAAAAAAAAAAAAAAAAAAAAAAAAAAAACTTTTAAACCTTTCACTATTGTATTGTTCTTAGGAAACATTGATACAAGAGACTTATTCATACACTGGACATATTTGAAGTTAGTTGCGATTCAGAAGAATGACGTTTACGTGTATGCGTAGTTTATGTAGATTTGTACTAGTTATGTTTTTAACTAAATTAATTTTTAAAGGAGTAGCAATAGAGTTTCTTGCCGGATTTTTCTGGGTAGAAATCTACATTGTGTACTGGATTTCAAAAAAATAGTATTTAATAATAATAAAGATTCAAAAGTATTTTTCTAAACTCCTAATTTGAATGAAGAAAATTGACTTTGACTTACTTATGAATATGGTTGCTGACGGTGTCTGAGAGCAGTTGGTGTGAAACGCGCGTATGTGCATTCAGAAAAGTGATTTGGCCATACACGAAAAATTTCGTAATAACTGCTCTTAAGATTAACAAGCATTTGTTATTTTAGGTCAATAAGGATATAGGTATGAGATATGGCATTTATGGTATATTTTCTTTAAAGAACCCTTACCTAACCTTAAGGCAGTCTCAAACGAAGAAAAAATATTTGAATATTAGGTTTATATACTATTTTGTTCTTTTTTCACGAATGATGTGTTTTTTTGTTATAATTGATAAATAATCAAAATCTAAAGTACTACAACATGTATGAATCTGCCCCACACGTGCACATTCATACATTTATCCCTTTTTTACTACTGTTGTTGTGTACTGTTTTTTACTGTTCAAGTAAATTATTAAATAGTTTATGTTTTAATGTTAGTCATGGCTACTATCATGTTTACTGAATTAAACTAAAACTTAATTTATTATGATATTAAGAGGCATTCCACAAGACTAAATATAAAAACAGTATCAAGATGCTCTACTTCCCCTTACATAGATCCAAATTAAATTTACCTGAATGCTTTACTTAATTTTCCGCAGCTGATAAAATTTTCTTCATTTTATAATAAACTATGTATAATAAAGAATAATATAAGCAAAATTTTCTTGAGAAAAAAACGTTTATAAAATTAAAAACAAAACACAAACATCTTGTTACTTAAATTCAATGGGTTACTTGGCAGATCTTAAGCTGGCGCGGTGAATTAGCTATGAAAGTCTAAGTAATTAGCAGCTCAAGATTAGCTAGCTAGCTCATTACGAGCGAGGAACGAATAATTCTAACAACTTAACTCAGCTCTACCGCTGGATCACCATTTACTTAACTCAAACTTATTTTATTGTACCTGTGACTTCGCAGTTTGTCAACATAAGCTTAAGAAAAAGAAGGGTTGTTAGGAAGAAATCCTTCCAGGTAGTACCTACATTATTTATATGAGTATTTATGACCACACACATAAAATAATAAATACTAATAGGAACTTATGAAGTCCTAGTACATTAATTTTTTAAATATTATAATTTCCGTAAATCCTACTTAATATTATAAATGTGAAAGTTTGTATGTTTGGATGGATTTTTGTTACTTAATCACGCTTTAACCACTGGACGGATCGGGATAAAACTTGGCACACATATAGGTTAGGTCCTGGAATAGCATATAAGCTACTTTTTATCCCTAAAAATTCAAAAATTCCTGCGCGAATAACTATAACAGAGTGAACCAAACTATTGCTTCACCTACAGCATGCTTTAGTAATTCATTGGTATAACATATGCCCAAAAGTCATTTTTGTCCCATATTCTAACACAAATAAATCAAAACCTATGCGATTCTTCCCGTTGACCTAGAATCATGAAATTATTCAAGAAGCAAGATACATCACAAATATAGAAAAAAAAATTAAAAAATCCTATTATTAAGGCCTGTGATTAATAAACCTGTGAGATTTGATCTCATGATGGAATAACTATCAACGTATAATAAGTATGTACGGAACCCTTAGTTCCCTCGGTCGGCCGATTTTTTTTCCTATCTAGCTTGAAAATGCGCTGTCCAGTACTCTATGCCTGTGTATGGAACGGCCTAAGGTGATTGTTACTTTTTGCCAAAAGGTCTGTGGAATGCGGCCTAATTTATTGTTTTCTGTTTTTATTATTTGAATTTAAATTTTATTATAAGTTGAAATCAAGGGTGTTCTGGTATTCTTTCTTTCCTAGAAGAAAATGTGTTTTTCGATCAGATCAAATTCGAAATTAAAAAGCTTTATTTCTCAAAAATAGGATATCATATCACTTTTTCAAGTCAATAAACTATAAGTTACTGCGGGATTTTATTGTAAAAACGGATACATGGTCCTTTAAACGATTTATCAAACTGAAACTCAATTAATTTTTTGAAGTGAAAACTTCTTTAGCGGCGTTGTGCACTTTTTTTGTGATGGGTAAAAAATGTTAAACTCTCGTCAGAATCACGTAACCTGATCGAAAATTCGTAAGACGGAGGGAGAGTAGGAGAGGGAGTATCCCCCTCTCTTTCTACCGTGCGGCGAAGTTCTGAAGTGTTAAATATTTAATGTAATATTAATTGTCATGTTTGTGTACGATAGGGCAATAAATGAATATAGTATTTTACTAAAGCAATTCGTGCAAAATTATTCCCTAACCATTCCAAAATATCAAAAATTATATTCAAGTTTTCACTTCTGCCGGCACTCCCGGAGTGCAACCCGTTTTTTTTTATTCAAATTAGGGTTTTATAAACACTTTTGAATCGTCAAAGTTATTGTTACTGTAATATGCCTGTAATTGAGCATCTTTATTATTTCCTAATCTTATTTCATTATCAATTTTCTTAAGCCCTGTGTGGATCAGAGCAAGTTTGTTTCGAGTAATACGATTATGAATTTCGCTATTATTTTTAAAACAATAATGTTTTTTATGAAAATTAATAAAATTATCTAATATAGTATATATGATGGTAAGGTTAAGACCTTCTTTTCGTTAAATTTATCTCTTAAAGAGTATCTATGGGATAGATTGTAAATTCTTCTGTAAAACAATTCTTTAACAGCACAAAGATTGTTTGCATATCAGCTGCGTGTTTCCATATTAAAATACTGTAGGATATTACGCTATGAAAGTAGCTGAAGAATTCTGTCCGGGCAGTAGCTTCGTCCGTAAGTTGACGTATCTTTTTAACTGCGAATGCTGCAGAACAAAACCTGTTTACCAATCTTGCTATATGTGGGTCACACTAAAGCTTTTCGGCTAGGGTCTTACTGCCCCCCGTTTATAAATTCACTGGTTCTTACCTGAATGACTTACAATATAATAAAATGGCTAACTGAAATATAAATGTTGATACCAGCACGCTGATAGCGTTAACACCATAATGATTTGTAAAATTTAGTATTTTATGTCTTATTATAGGTACTTCGTTCTTTACATAACTTACTAATATCAATACAAGACACTACAATTCCTGAATCGACTTAGTAATAAATAATATCTGCGGTTTCCGTTTGTACGACATATGCGAAATGGAAACTAGACCCTTTGACCCGAAAGGGTTCCATTCCTATAAATCCGATTTTTATAGGAACATAAAACGGTTCTGCCTTGCCTTTGAAATCGTGTATTAAATATTTACAAACACGTGTATGTTTTACAAAATTCTGTATTTTTTCTTGCTATACGTAACTATAGCTAATGCCCGCGGTGTTACTCGCGACTTACGTACTTATCGCTGCGACTTTTTGAATGATTTAGAATAATTTAAGAAATGACTGGAGTCGTTGTACAATCTAGGAGGTCTAGAAGAAGGATTTTCGATCTTGTGGACTAAAGGATGCCCTGCCTTGACTAAGTTCATACAGGATGCCCCGCGGAAGCAGTTTCTCCACAAGATGGAAACAACCTAACCCAACATACATGACTTATACAGTGCGATTTCTGTTGCTTTCCTTGCCATACTTGACGATCTGCCTAGGCGTCCAATTAACTGGCTAATTTACCCAGATGGCTGCGACATACATATATACCCACGAAATATCAGAATAAAAATAAGTTTTCTCTGTCAGTTAGTAAATGATTGTCGTGTTATTTAATAAAATCGCTTAAGTGTAAATCAGAGTCGTGCGCCGAGGGCTTCGAATGTACTAACCCATAATACCGAACTACCGTAGATCATCCGTGGACTATGTTCAGGTTCTATTATCAGTCATCCTTTGACCCCACTACAGGAGCACAGAGATTGCAGATGATGTCCAGCTTGTGGAAACTCGACTATAAGAATTTTGATCGACTTTTTATATAAATCAAAGACAGTCACTTTTACATAGTATACAGAAACCTTTATATTAGTTTTATAACTGGTTTTTTGACCACGACCCTTATTTACTACTTTTCAAGTTGTTTTTGCAAAACGTATTCGTTGCTTACCTTATTTTGGTGAAGGATGTTGTTTTTACCCGACTGACCCAGAAGGAGGGTAATGTTTTTACACCTATGTATGTACTTGTATATGTATGTGGGTCGTGGGTATATCCGTTCCATTGTGACGTTCTGAAGCCTAAACGCCTGGACCATTTTGAATGAATGAGATTGCAAATGAAAGGTACCACATACACACACACACTCACTCACTCACACACACACACACACACACACACACACACACACACACACACAGACACAAAAAACCAGATTTAGGGAGGAAGGAGCCGCTGGGAAAAGCTAGTTATTAGTAAATGCCCATGTTACAGAAAGAAATCATATAAAATATATCTGGGCTCAAAAGCTCACGACTTGAAGGCTCTAATGAATATAGTAGTTGTTTCATAGTCATAAATTCACAGCAAGCTTACGTACAGTCGACAACGTAAGTTATTGGAAAATGATAAAATAAACCAAAACGTTTTTTATGTTCCTGCAGTAATGGGGGTATGTGGCTCTGGTAGTAGCAGTAGCGTTAGCCGCTAAGAAAACCCCATGCTACTATAGAAAATTGCACCTTTCCTTCTCAATGGAAGAATTCAATTGTTATAAGGATCCATAAGCCAGGGAAAGCTTCCGAGTGAGCCGTCCTCCTACCGCCTGCGGACCGCTATAGTCTTCATAGGCATCTTAATAGGCATCTTAATAAATTATCAGTTGACAGACCGCCGCTTACTCATCATACGAGACTATTTGTCGAACCGCAACTTCCACTATAGAGTCGAAGGCACTCTCTCTTCCCCTCGTCCCATACAAGCAGGAGTCCCGCAAGGCTCCGTGCTTACCCCTATCTTGTACCTTCTGTACACAAACGACATCCCAGAAGCGATAGATACACAATTAGCCATCTTCGCGGACGATACCGCTATTTACACCACCGATAGGCAAGTGAGTCGAATCACTAAGAGACTCCATAAACTCCAGACCCTTCAAAAGCGCTTCCTCAGAGCGGCTTTCGGAGACCCCTGGTTCGTCCGGAATACGGACCTAAACAGGAACTTCCTACGATTCCCCAATATCTTAAAGACCTGGCAGTCCGCTTTTCGACCGTACACAAAATCACCCGAACCGATTAATTGTGCAATCCACAACCTATAGTCCCCCCGACCGACCTCGGCACGGTTGTAAAACTATTTTTACGTAAAGATATAGATACTTTTTTCATGTGGTGCTTGTGCTTTTAATTTTAGGTTTTTATGTTTTGATGGGAAGTGTACTTCTATGATAGGGAGGACATTTTCCAATATTTTTATTGGACGCTGTAAGAGAAAGGGAGAAAAGAAATGCTCTCCCGCCCTATAGAGTTAGGAACTGATGGCGTAGTGACATTCATAAGTGCTCAATTATTGTAGCCTAAATTGAAAAAATGATATTGATTGATTGACATATAGTTGGAAAATAATATTTTTTTTCCATTTCGAAAAAGTTTTTTGGCTCTGGTGAACAATTGCAATATGTCTACTTACAACAAAATTGCTTTCCTACATCAGTATGTTATCTTCTAACATGAATTCAATGCCTCACTCACTTGGCAGCTCTGTACCTAGGCGCCATCACACTAGCTATGAAAGCTTAAGTAACAATTAGCAGCTTAAGACTAGCAAGCTCATTACAAACGGGAAACGTATTAATGTAGCAGTATAGCTTAACCTTTGAGACAATATTAACTAGCTTAGCTTAACTTAGCTTAGAAGTTCATAAAATCTGGTAAGGATGCCTTTAAGAGAGTAGATTTCGCAAGTAACACTTTTAATCCGAACTTTACTTAAAATTCAAATATTTGGTAAATCTGTTGTAGTAGGTAATTATTTGAATTTGTTAAATATTTATCCTTAATATATCTAGGCACATAGTACATTGAAGATCGAAACCTAACCACGGCCTAGGCCTCCTCTCTCCAAAGTTTTGCCTTTGCCCCTGAAGTGGAAACATATTAGGACTGAGTATTATTTTACCTCTGAAATGGCAAAGCCTATGGACGCTTGTAATGCTGAAATAAACTAAAGAATCTTATTAGTCCCGTCTTGAAGTACCTTCTATTGATATAGTATAAAGGATAGCAACGACAAAACTGTCTAGCAATTTGACAAAAAAATAAAGAATATTATGGAAATAAAAAAAGACCTAAAATGATTCCAGTACTTACACCAAATTTTCATTTGATTTACAAATGTGATGCGCATAGGTAAAAACCAGCACTTCCAGCTACCCGACTACCCCAACCTCACCTTCAATATCTTATTTTAAATCAATACACCAGCCGATCTAAAACGGTTTTTCAAAAACCTGGCCATACCTCATACTATAATCCTTACGGAAAACTTCGACAGAGAGATTTTCTACAACCTAAGCGTTCACCGCTAAAAATTAAACAATGTTTTAAATATTTCACTTTTTCTAAAATACAAAACACCTTAACTTAATATCTTAAAAAGCCTCAAAGCTCTTTTTTCGATAAAATAACCTCTCTGGCCGTAATGCGGCATAAACAATACGCCATTAGAACCACATTAATCATATTTACCGAGGCCTTCGTCTCGACTCTAACTTGGGCGCTAAAACGATGCCAACTACTGAAACTTCACACTAGGATTTTAATGCAAGAGGAAGTCCTTGTTTAGGTAAACTTTGGACAGCCCTATAATGCAATTATCTGTTCGTGAGATGATCTACATCGTTGGTTTACTTAAGGTTTTACAACTGCGGTAATACATTAACTTACAAACCAGTTACAATTACTATGTAAATCAGTTAATGCAACTATGTAAATAAGTTAATGCAACTATGTAAATCAGTTAATGCAACTATGTAAACCAGTTGAATCAACATTAATCAGCATTCATCTCGGAGACAGGTGATTTTTTTTTAATGGATTAAACTAGAAGCTATAGCAAAGTTGCATCAAATCTGGCTATTTACAGAAAAACAAATAGAAATATCAAAATATTTGTTGCTAATCTCGAACTTTTTTGAACCATGGAGTGTTTTTTTAGCCCAGAGTCTACTTTTTTTTTTTTTTTTTTTACCACTAAGGTGGCAAACAAGCCTACGGTCCGCCTGATGGTAAGCGGTCACCGTAGCCTATGGACGCTTGCAACACCAGGGGCATCACTCGCGCGTTGCCGACCCTTCAGAAATCTAATAACTTCTTTTTTGAAGAACCCCATACTGTAGTCCTTAAAGAAAACCTTGGCAGGGAGCTCATTCCACAACCCAAGGGTTCGCGGGAGGAAGTTTCTCTGAAACCGCACTGTTCGCGACCATTTTGGTTCCAAAGTGTGAGAATGAATTCCCTGTCGATGGCGAGCGGTGCGATGGTAGAAAGTAGCCGGGGGCATCATTTCGAACAATTTCTCAGAACACAATCCATTGTACAAGCGGTAGAACACACACAGGGAGGCAAAGTCTCTCCTCAGACTTAAGGGCTCAATACCGCAAGTGAGTTTGGGATCGTCGACAATTCTCACAGCCCGTCGTTGAACCGAGTCAAAAGGGCCAAGCTGGTATCCGGGTGCACCCGCCCAGAGATGGCAGCAGTACTCCATATGGGGCCGGACTTGCGACTTGTAAAGTAGCAACCTTTGCCCCGACGTGAAGTACTGCTTCGCTCTGTTGAGTACACCAAGTTTTTTGGACGCCAGCTTTACCTTGTCTAGCAAATGATCTCGGAACTGAACATCGCTGGAGATGTCAACGCCAAGGATCCCAATGCTCTTAGAGATGGAGAGGGGAGTGTTCTGGAATTGTGGGACTACAGTGAATGGGGTTTTCTTAGCGGTGAACGCGCAGACTTGTGTCTTTGAAGGGTTGAATCGGACCAAGTTTTCCCGCCCCCAGTCAGAGATCTTGGACAGACCGATCTCGATTTGAGACACAAGTTCTTCACGCTTTTCCTCCACAACGGAACGTGGGATGCTTGCACGGCCCGTGTAATAAGCGTCTCCAGTACTGTCATCTGCATAGCAATGTATGTTGTTGATGTCCAACATATCATTGATGTGCAGTAGAAACAGCGTAGGAGACAGCACAGAGCCTTGCGGGACACCAGCATTTATGTCCATGCTATCAGAGCAACTACCGTCAACTACGGCTCGTATGCTTCTGCCGGACAAAAAGCTAGCCACCCATTTGCACAAACCCTCGGGCACTCCGTAAGAAGGCAACTTCGATAGAAGACCCCGGTGCCAGACCCGATCGAACGCTTTCGCTATGTCTAGGCTACATGCCAATGCCTCCACCTGACTCTCAATGGCTAGTGCCCATCGGTGTGTGAGATACACTAGAAGGTCACCAGTTGAGCGACCGTGGCGAAAGCCATATTGACGGTCACTGATCAGGTCGTGTTTTTCTAGGTATCTCAAAAGCTGTGTGTTGATCACACGCTCCATCACCTTGGAGAGGAGAGAGGTTATAGCGATAGGCCTGTAATTCGATGGATCTGATCTATCGCCCTTTTTGGGCACCGGGTGCACATTTGCAGTCTTCCATGAAGACGGAAATTGCCTAGTGTGGTAGGAAAGCGTACTAATGAAACTATTTTTAATTGTGTAATTGACTTCTGATTCTTAAGTTTATTTCTATATCGGAATTATTATCTTCTCAACAGAATTTAAATAGCTATTTGTTAGAAGCTAAAATTTTAATTTCAAAGTTTTATTTGATTAACTTAAGCATATATCATGGAAAACCTTAACGTCGAATTAAATGAAACTAAAATTTTATTATTATTTGCTTTCACTGAGATAATTCAAATTAAACTTACAATATAAAAAGCTTTACCTTATCCCAAAGTAGAGACTACCTTTAGCGCGAGATCAAAGTCGATGTCCCTTTTTACTATTGCCCCAATATTGATCGTTCATAAAAAGTAACCATTCAAATGCTTAACGGATTATTGCGCAATAAGTTTACACTAGTATATTTCTGACGTCACAAAGGAAAAACACATTTAACTAGCATGAAACCAACTTCAAACTGTAATTAGATCAGATTTTTGAAAATAAGTAATTATTTTTAACTTCTTAATGCATCATTTTGAAACCGGTTGATTTTTTTTGTCAAAAAGTTAAAGAAATCTTCTTACCATTATTTCTATGTTTTCTCATCTTTGTAAATATCGCCTACTTTTATTCTTATCCTCTACACAGAAGCTTTGAATAAGGAAATCAGTTTTTTATTGATTTATTAGGTTTATGTATAAAAATATACATTAATATAATATAAAAATAACACTAGATAAATATGAACAAAATATTATAGGTTAATAAGTCATTATGGAAAATTGTATAGGTATTATTCAGATAAAAAATATTTAGTCATTATTTCTACAATAGTAAAATAGTAGAGCACACGAGTGTCATGCGACTGTTTGAACACTTCAAGTGCAGTAAATGCTGCTTTATGAGCCAGTATGTGCTTTGTAATAAAATAATGTGCATGTACACGTGACAGGAGTGAAACATCTTTTAAGGCAGAGATTGTAGTGTAACTCATTTCTAGTAAAAAAAGTTAATTTTCATTATTCTTTGTTGTCGTAAAGAAGTAGTGTAAACATAGATTTTATGTCTTATTTTTTCACGTTCATATATCTGTCTCGGTTACTCTCTGTTTCTCTGTCTGTGTTATACATACCTATTTTCCGACTTCTTACATCAAAAACATTTTATAAAAATATTGCGCAAATTTTAAAAGAAGTTTCACTTCAAAGTTCATCCAGGACAAAGTGGCCAAGTGCCAATCTAACGTTTATATTCATTAGTGTTATAAACTTAATAGTTAAAAAATACCAGACAAACTATACAATTTAAATAAACTAAACAGTTAAAATTAAACAACTCCAAAAAAAATGTAACAAATAAATTAGTTAACAAACATGCACCAGCTATAAACCTTCGGACGCTCCACACGCAACACGACCGTTCTAGCACAAAAGGGATTTCGTTGCTTTTCTATTGAAAAAGCCTTGCTTTTAACCAGAGCAGTGGCCTATATTACTTTACTTATCACCTTTTATATAGCCTCCAAGAGTCTACAATCTCGGTAAGCTTCGGTACATAATGCGGCGTAAACAATACGCCATCAAAACGGCATTAATCATGTTTACCGAGGCCTTACGTCAGGGATTCTAAACGCCAAAGTAACGCTAACTACCGAACTTCTCTATAGGATTTCGGGTCAAGTACAGACTGTGGTATTTATTTTTAGAATTCTCTATACAAACCTTGCAACAATTTGAAAACAAACTGTGAAACAAATAAGTGGCTTAAAAAAACAAGTTGTTATTATTGTATCCACTTTGATATTTATTGTTACAAAAATCAGTCTGTTTTATTTCTTTTCTAAAGTACATTTTTCTGATGAAACACAGACGTTTTACAATTTTTATAAACCATATCTGTTTCTATGCAATACTAAAAATAACCTTAGTACTATTAGTAATATTAGTAGTAATTTTAGGCAAAAAAACACTGTTAATGCATAGCAAATAATAACAGCTCATAGAGTGGTTTAAGCCCCTTTTAAAACCCCTTTTTAAGTGGTTTTAACCCTGGATTTTACATCAATTATTGTAGTCGTATACTTTTTTTTAAATTAAAGAAAACTATTTGAATCCCTGGACATTCATATTATAAATGTGAAAGTGTCTCTGTCTGTCTATTTGTTATCTTTTGAAGGCTAAACCGCTTAAGTTTGATGAATTTTGGCAAGGTGATAGCTTGCACTTTGAAAAAGCACACAGGCTGCTTAAAAACATTAATTATTAGTCGGTTTTTTTTACTGTAATCAAGGAGTTGCCATGGAAATTCCTCGTCGAAATTTAGGGTGAGCCACTGGCAAAAGCAAGTTATTGTGAAAATTTGTAACCATGACGTGCAACGCTCAGATGGCAGAGCGCATGAGATTCTATTAGGTAGCCGTGGGTTCAAGGCTAATCAGTAGCCAGACTTTATTTCTAAAAAAAATTGTGTATTGTTATTATTTTTTTCAGCTTTATACTATATCATCATAACAACTTGAAATAAGAATAAAAAACCGGCTATGTGCGAGTCTGGCTTGCGCAACCGAGGGTTCCGCACAAACTTATTATATGTAGATACTTCTTCCATCATGAGATCAAGTCCCACAGGATAATGATCAGTTTCTGGATTTTTTCTTATTAATAACATCTCGCTTCATGCCAAATGTCATGACTTTAGGTCAGCAGAAAATCCCCATAAGTTTTGATTTATTTGTGTCAAAATATGCGACAAAAATAACTGTATTTTGGGCATATTTTTTACAACTTTAACCTTAGTATATGATATTAATTTCATCTTGATACCTTCACGCGTTCCTGAGAAGAAGGGTCTTGACAGACAAACAAACAGACAGACAGACGAACAATAAAGTGATCCTATAAGCGTTCCTTTTTTCCTTTTGAGCTACTGAACCCTAAAAAGTATCGCTCAAAATAGAAAACATTTTCTTTTCAAGAAAATTTCAATTATATAAAAGCAATAACGGTCAAAGCTCAACGGGGCTGAATCTAATTAAATTTGTGGAAGAAAAAAAATACTCCCGGCGTCGCCGTCGTCATAAGGACTGGCTGGAAAAGCACGCTTAATACTGTTTATTCGCCTTTCTTTTAGTGACATAGCTTTTTCACCTTATTTTATTAACATAAAAACAAAACTTTTTAAGACTATACAGGTAATCATTATGTAATGATCATATAACTTAAAAAAAAGCTTTCAACTTTTTAAGATTTTACCAACAAAAATATCAGAATTCTCAAACAAATTTTTATCCTCTTGCGCACTAGGGGATGACTTTCCAAAAACGTGGAAACATGTTAATCTTAATTTTCAACTTAAAGGCTAAAAACAAGTGTCGATAGCGACAAATAAAATTGCAGGAATTTACAACAGACAAGTCTCAAGACACAGTATTTTAGGCAGTGCGTTTAAATATCAGTCAACTTGGCCAAAATATTCAATAACTTGTTAAAGAGATATGTGCAGACATAAAAAAACCTTAAGTTCTGACGTCTTCCGATAAAATAGACGCCAATTCCTGAATTTAGTTCTTTCACATTAGAGTATTTTTATATTTATAAAACGAAGGTGAACGAGTTTACTTGAAGCTATTTCTAATTTCCTGCCGACTCCCAGGGTAGCCGCTGTTACCGGTTTCTTCATTCATTCTACAAATATCCGACAATTCATTATGCTATAACTGTCATTTAGAATCATTATATAAAAAAACTTGTTTGTTTGTTTTTTTTTTTTTTGAACGCGCTCATCTCTGGAATTACCAGTCGGAGTTGGGAAGTTAGCCCAATTCTTAGGAAAGGTAACAGGCTAGTTTACATTACGCTACGACCCTTAGAAACCGAGCAAAAAGAAAAAGTCTGAAAGAACCCTAAGCGAAAACGGAGTGATAGCGCGGGTGAGCGATGCGATGACGCCGGGAGATGTCAGTAACGGAGAAGGCAGAATAGGTCTGCAAGGTCAGCTGATATAAGAGCAAACTTACTGACTGTTAAATTAACGCACAGCCAAAACTACTAGGCCTAGAGATATAATAATTTTTGTTTGAATTCGGGGATGAATATTTGTATGAGAATTCCGATGAAAGGATTTGCAAAATTCATCCTCTAAAGGTGTAAATGGAGGTTGGAAATTTCTATGAAAATCTGTGTTTTTTGGAGATAGATGTATACAAATTTTTTAAATACAAACCTTTTAAGTTTAATACCAAAGTCACATAAAAATATCAATAGTTTCAGCAGGAAAAGTGACGTTCACAAAGTAAATACTAGAAGTAAAAATAAGCTGTTGGTGCATGATACACGTCTACACAAAATTAATAACTCTTTTATGGGGCAATGTATATACACTTTTACAACAAAGTTCCCATTAATATTCAAATCAACAAGAAAATTTAAATCTTTTATCAAACAACTACTTTGTGAAAAAGCATACCACAACATTTCAGACTATGTAAATTATAAAAATAGTATTTCAAAACTTTGACGATTCAAAAGTGATTGTAAAATCCTAATTTAAATAAATAAATTTTGATTTTGATTTTGAATACATTTTACAGCTTTATTATCCCCTAGTGGGAAAATTAGGGGGTTATTCAATGGCTAAAATCCTCATCAATCCCAAAAATTATTACAAACTTTTATTAATAAATACAAAGTAAGTTTTAAACACACAACTTTTAAAACCTTATGAAGTCTTAGTACATCAATCTTACCAATACACAATTATTCATATAATTAAGAAATACATGATACATTTAAATACATGGAAATAATCTTTCTTCGTTTAAGACTCCCTAAATGTTGGAGTCTATATAGAAAACGTATCACAAAAGCCATATCTATATATAGGCTACATCATCAACTACCTGACCTGGCAGTCGTTGTCAGAGAAAGATACAATCAAAAGATGAACCTGGTTGGGTCCTGGCTCGGTTAATCTTCTGACTGCAGCTAGGCTATGAAAATATTTATTTATATGATGTTACTTGAGTTTTCAAACATTTTCAATTTGTGATATTTCCAGATATTCAAGTCTAAAAGATTCGAATTAGTTACTAGAAGCGAGTGGACATCGTGAATCACAAGTAGAGAGGTGGTCAAGAGCAACATCGATTCTACTCAACACTATCGTTTGCGACTGACCCATTTTGCACATCGCTCTACGATTAAACTTTTAATCAGACGAGCACAAAGAGCAAAGCAATAAAATATCGTTTCAGAGAATCGAACGAAGCAATTTATTTTTTATAATAACTCTAAGTGCCACGACCTAATTATAAAGAAAAGTTTGTTTAATTTTCTTGTACGCTTCGAGTAATATTAAAAAATAATACATAAGAATGCACTGTTATAATAAAAAAAGGTAACAGACTTTAGAACCCAATCTTATTAAAAGAAAACAGATATACTTAGTTATCTAAAAAAAACATAATATGATGCAACAGAAAACGGTGGTAAAAAAATATAAATATGGCAATACGCATAAACATACATATTTGTCGGCTCCATGGCTCAGTGGGTAATGAATGATCCGACTGCTGAATCAAGGGGCGTGGGTTCAATTCCGCCTTGAGTCTACTACTGCTACTATACTACTACATCTTGAGACTGGATGTTTTCTGTGTATAATATGTATGTATTTACAAAAAAAATATTGATATGTATTTCTTTTTTAGTTCCTTGAGGCACGCAAAAATAAAAGGCGTATTTCGCCGTAATTTTTAGCGTCCCGTATTCAATTAAGGAACCCTTATGGTCTATCCATCCGTACGTCACAGTCATTTTATTTAGAAACATATAGATAATATTGTACACCATAAAAAAAGGTTATTGCATGTTGGTCAAAAATATATATTTATGTATGTAAATTAATAACTGTATCCCATCAGCAACATCTAAGGAATCCAATTTTTATTCAGTGTTGGATTTTTTGGTATCCTGCTTTTACCGTCGTCCATTAAATCGTCCCCTCAATTTAGGGGGTATAAGTGTTTAATAGGCAGATTTTTTTGGAGAGGGGTTTTTAGGGGCTTCGAAAAAAGCTCTTATTAAACCAAACAGCAGCAGAATTGGAATAACAACAGGCATAAGATAACCTTTTTCTGTAACTAGGATCATCAGCAAGTAGCATCTTACAAACTCTACATAAGATTAATCTCGATCAAAATTCTCATAGTCACCGTGTTAACCACTATACAAGAATTTTGCTATTAAAATCTTGCTGTCTTTACTACTTAATAAATTATGTAGTATTTAAGGGGGGTTTTAAAATTTTCTTGGGAGTAAGGAGTAGTCTGATGAAGTCCCGAAAATTTTCAACTTGAGATTAGTAATCGCTTCGCTTGCCTAGAGAATGTAGCTTCGGTGGCTAAGATTTGTAACGGTTCAGTATAAACTGTCCAAACGGTGGGTTGTAAATTCTTTAGATCCCGCCGCACAGATAAACCTCAGAAACCCTCAAGCCAAACTCAAGACCTCACGGAGAAACGACGCTCTCTGCCACTGCAGTCTTCTGATGACGCTAAGTCATATGAGCAGATCAATAAACAAATCTCCAAATCCTTACGTCACGACATCTTTTAATACCAAAAATATAAGGGAGACGATAGAGCGGAACCAAGGCTCCAAAGTGTTCGCATGAGACATGTCTATTGGGCAAAGCCGGCTGACAAGGCTGAAGAGAGAAGACGGCAGTGTAGCGTCGACTAAACCAGAGGTGTTGAGGGAGGTGGAAAGATTCTATGGACAGCTCTATGAGTTGGTCACTAAATCCGTTGCAAGCTTGGCCAAAGACCCAAGAGCCAAGCTGACCCGCCACTATACCGAAGATATCCCGGACATCAGCCTGTACGAGATTAGGATGGCCCTTAAACAGCTAAAAGACAACAAGGCGCCGGGTGATGACAGAATCACAGCTGAGCTTCTGAGAGCGGGTGGAACACCGGTACTCAAAGTCCTCCAGAAGCTCTTTAATTCCGTCTTGCTTGAAGTTACAACGCCAGAAGCATGGAGCAAAGGCGTGGTGGTGCTGTTTTTCAAGAAAGGCGATAACACTTTGCTGGAGAATTACATACCCATCCCGCCTTTGAGCCATGTATACAAGCTGTTCTCCAGGGTCATCACGAACCGTCTCAGTCGCAGGTTTGATGACTTCCAGCCTCCCGAACAAGCCGGTTTCCGAAAAGGCTATAGTACCATGGACCACATTCACACGCTGCGGCAAGTTATACAAAAGACTGAAGAGTACAACTTGCCACTATGCTTAGCGTTTGTGGACTTTGAAAAAGCCTTTGATTTGGTCGAAACATGGGCGGTGCTTGCGTCTCTCCAGCGATTCCGGATTGACTATCGGTATATCGAAGTGCTGAACAGTTTGTACAATAAAGCCACCATATCGGTCCGAGTACAAGAGCAGAGTTCGAGGGCAATTCCATTACAACCAGGTGTGAGACAGAGAGACGTTATTTCTCCGAAACTATTTACTGCTGTATTGGAAGATGCCTACAAAACTCTGGAGTGGAAAGAACTCGGCACCAATATCAACGGCGAGTACATTACTCACCTTCGATTTGCCGACGATATTGTGGCCATGGCAGAATCGATGGAAGACCTCAGCACAATGCTCGAAGACCTCAATCGAGTTTCCCAACAGGTAAGCCTTAAAATGAACATGGATAAGACAAAGATCATGTCAAATGTCCATACTGTGCCCACCCAAATATCAGTCGGGAACTCGAGGCTCGAAGTTGTTGACGAATACGTCCACTTAAATACGTTCAGAAAACTCCGCAACGTCTTTTCGTTCAAAATACCTCAGCGCCTTAAGACGAAAGTATATGACCAGTGTGTGTTACCAGTGGTGACATATGGCACTGAAACGTGGCCTCTAACTATGGGCCATATAAGTAAGCTCAAAGTCACACAACGAGCTATGAAGAGGGCTATGTTCGGGGTTTCTCTACGAGATCGAATCAGAAATGAGGAGATCCGTAGACGAACGAAAGTCATCGACATATCCCAGAGTATTAGCAAGGTGAAATGGTAGTGGGCAGGGCACATAGTACGTAGAACTGATGGTCGATGGGGCCGAAAGGTTCTCGAATGGAGGCCACGGACTGGCAAACGCAGCATCGGAAGACCGTCCACAAGGTGGTCAGACGACATAGCCAAGGCCGCAGGAAGACGCTGGATGCAGGCCGCTCCCAACCGTTTCCTGTGTAAATCTATGGGGAGGCCTATGTTCAGCAGTGAAATTCTTGCGGCTGAGATGATGATGATGATAAAAACTGTGTCTTACTCCAAAATAAAGAACTTCTATTTTACCTTGTATTACGTTATATAAGAAACTACTGTGCGAGATTATAATGTTTGTAGGCTCACTGGTTTAGGCTCTGCGCTGTTTCTAGGCATTCAGTTTAATAATTGCAGAGTTATTTTTAGTATTTAAGTACTTTTGTTATTTGCATAAAATGGAGTTATTATTTTAAAAATGTTATTTGATTATGGAAAGCTCTGTATGCTTTTTAAAACCGACGCTGCGCAAACTTTGTACAAAGTTTGCTTTTACAACTTTGTTTAACTTTTGGATTTCTTTGAAACAAAAGAGAAGAAAATTTAACGTTAATAAGCGCAAAAACATTTAACAACACACATAATAAATTTTAACTTAGCTTTCTGCGTCACCGACCTACTAACAAATATGACTTCCCGTACCAAGTTTGCTAAGACATAGCTTTTTAACAATACAGCCACTTAAATATCCTTTTAGTGGTTAGTATTTTTTTTTAATTTTCTATAACTTTTTAGGGTTCCGTACGTTAAAAAGATAAAATGGAACCCTTATAGTATTACTCGTGTGCCTGTCTGTCCGTCGTAGCTTATTTGCCCCGAATCTACCAGAGTAAATCTGAAAGAAAACGGCACCATTTTTAACCTACTCAAAAAGGAGGAGATTCTCAATCCGACTGTATTACCTCTACATTTTTTTATGTATGTTTGAGCATAACTTTTTACAGAGCAGTCCGATTTTATTAATTGTTTTTTTGATTTACTTCAAAGTCAGACCCACTTTAATTTGAATGAAAAATTCCATTTTAAAGGTTAAATTAATAGGGGATAATTGATTTATCATCTACTGACTTTTTATTTTAATGTGACGCGATTTTGTTAAAGCTATGGCACATTTTTGCAGTTCTGTCTTACTACACACAGTGAAGACATGGACGATATGATGATGAAGACGTGAGGCAGTCGATGGAACTCTGCAACGGTTTGTAGCAGCTCTCTCGCGTTCAAGATTATTTCATAAACTTAAAGAGAACCTTGGAAAAGGTAAATAGATTCTTCTACATTTTACATTTAATTTTTTCACAAACAAACAGACAAAGACGTTTGGATTTGTAGTCCACTGTATGTATGTATGTATAGACATAGGTATATTACAGCTATTTAATAGTATAGAATAACGCTTTGGTCAAAGTTTCAAAGATAAGACGACACAGTCAGTGTCGCACTGTGTGGGTGTCTAACAACCACTACCTTCGTCAATTCCTTGGATAAGGTAGCCGACTTCGCTAGGAACGTGGTAAGAAAATAAAAAGCGAGAGACTGTTTAAATTAAGGCAGTGTTAATGCTAGTCTAAGTCAATAAATACTTTTAAATTATTATAAGATTTTATTCAAGGGTCGTCAACACGCAAGTTATCTCCTGATTAATAAAATACACAAAGCGGTAGAACATAAACAGGAAGGCAAAAATCAATCCTCATATTTAATTATACAACAGTACCTGGAGACCGAGCTTTGCTCGTTTTTTTAACAACGCCATCTATTGTCAAGTAGCTTTAGTGTTGCTGTGTCGGTAAAAATAATAGTTTTACAACTCGCCAATAGATTTCTGGAAGAGTCATATTTTTCAAACAATATTTTAAACCTAGCTATTTATGTCCCCCGAAACCCCCGAATAATAAATGTTATGAAAATCGTTGAAAGCTTTTCCGAGATTCAGATTATATATATATATATATATATATATACAAGAATTGCTCGTTTAAAGGTATTAGATTGCTCAAGAGATAGGGACACAGTTTGTCTTAAATATTGTAGAGACATCGGGTGCGGGATGCTTCTTGACAAACAAACCTTATGATTACGATATTATACCTAAAAGAAATATTAAATAACCCAGAATGTTTTCACCAAATATTTTAAACGGCACTAAAAATTTAACAACTTCCTAAAAAAGTCTCCAAATAACATAACAAATTTGGTTTAAATTTCCCAAAACGCCAAAGTAAAACAATATTCGTTGACATCTTCATCGCAAATGCCAAACAAAAGTTCAGACCATAATAAGCGTGAAAGATTTCCCTAAGCTGTCACAATGCAAATTCAAAGTTACCATTGTATCTTACTTTGTCCAAACAACAACTTTCCTTTGCACGTCATAAACTTGAGGCAACATGCGCGCTACTTTAACCCAGTAGCTTATCAACTGAGAAATCTTTACAAAGAATAAAAAAATTATATAAAAAACAAAATGCCAGCTTTATTGCTGCCAGTAACTTTAAATGAGGTATTTTGTTTTTAAAGGCATTCCTGTTAAAAGTGGCCGAGGAAATAAAAAATGTAGATATTTTTGGCGGCGTTAGTTGACAGTATGGAGCGCCTTACGTGCGATTGAAGTAACTCGCCCCCTTTAGGGTTCCGTACCTTAACCCATATAGAAAGGTATCAAGCTGAAATAAATATCAAATCCTACTATCTACGGACCCTTGAAGCTGTAAAAAATTAAGCTTTTAAGTCAAAGCAATAAAAAAAATACGGCCGAAATACGGTCATTTTTGTCGCACATTTAACAGAATTAAATAAAAACCTATGGGGTTTTTCCCGTTGACCTAGACTCATTAAATATGACAAGAAGCAGGATATTACGTCTCAAATATAGGGAAAAATCTAAAAACTGATAATTGCACCTGTCAGACTTAATCTCATGATGGAAGAACTATCTACGTATAATAATTTAGGCCAGTTTTTTTCACAACTAATCTTCTAAAATTGCCTAATCTCTTTATTATGTTAATATGCTGTTCTGACGCCTTGCTCCGTGATTTAGCGTAAACAATACTACATCAAAACGGCATTAATCATGTTTAGAGACCGGCGGCGCCCGGCGTCAGTCGTGGTACGCTCCGAGTTTTGGCGCTAAAATGACGCTAACTGCTAAAACTTCTGCCTGGGATTTAGAACAGCGGCAAGAACATGGACGTAGAATAATGTGGGATGTAATGATGGATGGAAATAGGTACCTATACATATTTTATCGAAATTAAGCATTTGGCCGATTACTTAATACTGCTTCAATTTGTTTCACGGCAACATGGTTTCAATTTTATAGAATTAAAATATAAATGTTCTTTATAATACATTGTACGGAACCCTAGATATAAGAGTGCAGTTTGCGCTTTACCGTTTCTTAATAATTTGGTACTACTTGAAATGTAGATAAATGAACAGTGAACCATCCGTCAAAATAGTCCAATTAAAACTTTCAAGAACAAAGTATCGTTGCAAAAAAGGCAATGTAAGATACAATAGAAACAACAGCCGGATATGCAAATAGAGACTTCTTATCTGACACAATTTTATCAATAAAGTTCAAAGAACACGGTTGACATTTGAAGTAAAAACTAGCAGTAAATTGTTGTCTTGCAGTTAGTTCTGTAACAATGGTGTTTTTGGCGCGCTTAGTCCAGTGTTGGCGGCACTAGCACTGAATAGACAGTGTTGAGCTTAGCGATCAGCGATTTGTGGTTAGGATACAAAAAAGCTTTGTCAACGTATTTATTTTTTTAGTTAAAAAAAAAACAGTTAAGAATACCTAATGATAAATCCACACGACACTTTCATCCATTTATTGACAACGATAATTAAAAATATATTTATTTATTATAAGAGAAACTTGATAATTAAATTATTTATATAAATTTCCAAATTAAAAACTGTTGAAAATTATTCTACGTTTAATTTAAGAGTAGTTATATATCCGTTGTCTGCTGGTATTCTTAGTATAAGCTTTGCTTAGTCTTGTACCAGATGGCGCTATGTATTATGTCCAGAAATATTTATTTATTTTATTTACTTATAATTATTTAAAAAGTACTTATTTCCATGGGAACATGTGTCATTAATAACTGTTGTAATATTGTTATATACGTATGTACTCACTGAGGACGCATTAATAAATAGGATTCAATTTTTTTTGACGTGACAACGTGTTATAAATTGGTTTGCCGGGTGACACTTCAAGAAACTGCGTTACGCTCCGCTCACGTTATGCGCTCACAATGAGAGCGAGTGAGAGGCACGCGGCATGGTTAGCCCGCCTAAGAGCGAGAGAGACAGACATAAAAAGTGAAAGGCACAAGTTGTCACGTAAAACTTTCGCCCGTATACCGACTTTACAGGCAACCAGTTTTTTTTTAATTTACGTGCACCAACCTTCACAAAACTGTTAAACTGTTAAGTAGCACCACATGGATCTTAACACTTACCAAACTTTTCCTGAGTATTCTTAAGTATCTAACGACATGAAACTACTTAACACATTTGCTAAAACTTAAAAAAATATTTATTCCCTTTTCCGCCTTCTCTTGTTCTTTACTAAACCCTAATAGTTTTTGCAGAAGACTCCTCGGCGTGATAAATGTACTCCCGAATGAGGCCGTCGTGATTCATATCGCGGCGCAGCAGTTGCGTCGCTCCGTGTCGCTCTGCGTCGCTCCGTGTCGCTCCGAGAAGGCGGAATACGCCGGGATTCCGCCTGATGTATGGCGGAGGTAGTGCCTCCGCAAGTTACAAAGGATTGTGACTTTTGAACTTTTGTATTCCAATTTCTTGCAATGAACTGGTTTTGAATTCGATTTATAAATAAACCACTATGTTATTATTGTTTTTAAGTAGCTAGTTCTAATTTATCCTTACACGATTAAAGAAAGATTTATGTTATCGATGTTGAAATTAAAATCTGCCCAATTTCGTCCTCGTAGTAAGTTAGGGTTCCGTAAATTGAGAATCATTGCGGAAAAAACTTGTGAACTGTTTTTGTTTAAGACGAAATCCGTTGAGAGTGACTAAAGCTTTATCACAGCCTAAACAATCATTTCATTTGTACAGTCGGCAATCAAGAGCGTCTAGACAGAATAATCGTGAGGTAAGGTGTGCGGCGAGATGGAGGGCGGAACGATGGAGTCCTATATTTTGTCGTGGCGCCATATCTGTCTCGACGTTGTCGATTTATCAAAGGCGATGACTGACTGCATGAATGAAATAATTTTTTTGGCTGTGGCTCTAACGGGTTCTTTATGATATTCATGAAACCCGTGATTTAAAAGGGAGGGATACAAAGTTTTATAACTAAATAAATGTCAATAACAAAAAATAAACTCATATGTAGAACCTACCCAATAACACTTTACACAATAGGGTTAAAAAACGAGTTTTTATGCATTTTATTAAAAAAAATAATCTTCCACGTTTAAGTTAGAATCTCGTAAAATGCTTTTTTTGTGTTTGCTTACGTTACAAAACTCTTACTTTTGACACGTATCTACGTAATTATATTCAGCGTTGATAAATCATGCTATGGAATCACAAGACTTTTCACGCGAATTCGTCTACGGAGAGAGAAGTAGTAGATTACTGTCGAGGCCCTAAAAATAAACCTTTGCTGGATGTATCCAGCAGTTGCCTCACGGCCGAGACTTAGAAAATTAAAACAAACTTGTCATTTGCTTAAAAAAATCATTTTCAAAAAGCATCATCTTATTGATGAAGTTGCAATTCAGAAATGAGTAACATTATAATATATTGTTATTAATTTTTTTTTAAAAATTTATTAATTGTTATTTATTTAATTTTTTGATATATATTTCAAACATTAAATAAGTTTGAACTTTATTTAGATAAGAATATGTCTCATGTATTTTTTTCTAATGCCTATTTTAAGTTTGTCTGTTTGCAACGTCTTTTGCGTAATTAATATATTTATATTCCTTGCTTTATTTCTTTAATATGTCATTTTTAAGACAAACAAGAAAAGGAATATTATTAATAATTAATTAATATTTTTGGACATTACACACAGCGCCGTCTAGCCCCAAAGTAAGCAAAGCTTGTGTTATGGGTACCAGACAACGGATCTAAATACATATATATTACTTTTTTTTTTTTTTTTTGTAAATACATACACATCATACATAAGTACACCCAGACTCAAGACAAACACAAATGTCTAACACATAAATGTTTGTCCAGTGCGGGAATCGAACCCACACCCTCTGCACGGCAGTCCATCACACTACCAACTAGGCTGCGAGGGAGTCACAATAACCAAAACCTTGTTTTTTTTTATAACGTTATTCAAACTTGAGTACCTACTCCACAACTGAGTGAAACCTACATTTTTAAGCTAAGTAAAATTTTTATGTTATTCATTATATTTTAGATTGATACATTTGTTTTGTATTGATTAGACAATTAATATACTCATTATTTTTATTTTATGACTTGTAATGACTTTATTCAACATATCAAAAATGATTTTCTACAATAGGTACAATCAATTATGTGTGATATATTTTCAAATTGATTGGTGTGTTATATAGCTGCTATAATGCAAAGTTATATCAAATTTAGCTTTATTGATTTCCTTATACCGTATCATACGTGCAGAGATTTCAAATCATGGCGACTGCATACAAGATATATTACCGATTTGCAAAAGCAGTGCCGATATGGGCGATGAATGTGATTGTTTCGAATAAGTTTTAAAGTAGCATTTGTCAGATGATTTGAGAAACCAGGTGTGTTTAATAATGATCTGTGTGAGTTGAGTAGATTTAACATAATTACTAATAAGGCTGTCCGCCCACGCCCCACGACGGCGACCGAATTTTTGTCGACAAACAATGAAACATACGGATTGCAATATTAAAAAGTACACGTCCTACAAAAAGTCGGTCACAAAATGCGTCGCGAAAAATCCGGCTCGATTGTCCGACCTAGAAAAGAGAAGATGTGTGCTGACTCCCTTATATTTAACTAACAAAAAACCTTTTTGAAGAATTAATTACAACGAGAATCCATTTTCCATTAATTAGTCGGTTAACTTGGTTTTTCGTTGCGTAATAAAATATTGACATGCAATCTGTACTAATATAAATATTAAATAGGAGGTACGGTTATCCCACACCGATAACCGTATTTAGTACAGGCGGAGCCAATGGGCAACTGCTGGTATTACTGTAGGTACATAGAGTAGTTGATTTTATCTAATTGAAAAGTTTTATCGACTACACGCATCACTAGTCCACCAATCCGGCTAATGTCGCCGCCAATGCCCTTTATGTTACGTCCCTGCTTCCGCTTCGTACAGCAACGGCCTCCTAATGTTACACACAAAGTTCATTGAATTTTACAGCTCGTATTTCTTACTTAACTTTTATTCTGCGGCTTTGTGCTGTATACAGAAAACAACATGATTATTTATGAACCTGCTATTGTTACGCTGTAAAAGTAAAAGAAACTATTCCTAATAATTTATTACTATAGAATTTCCTGTATGAAATATATTTTTCTACATCTTCAAACGAGACATCTAATAACATAATATGTGTCTTTATACTATCTACGCTAAAACTTGAAATTAAACATTAAACTTAATTGATGAGTACATCATATCTAGTAAAATTGTATTAAAATGTTTTTGATTTTGAGATATTATATATTTGTACATATTTATATTAAATGATGTACCATCAATTTGAGATGTTAAGAATAATATTAATTTAATCAAGGTACTAAAAACATAACTTTACTGAGTAACCTTTATTTTGAAATTTAGAGTTTTAAAACAAACTTTAGGTATTCAAAATTTCATGTAAGTTCTGATTATGCAAACGGTACTAGCGAAATACGCTACAACACAGAAGAATTCCCCTGAGATTCCTCAAATAATATCGTCGGATTTTTTAACGTTGAGAGGATAGTGTTTGCAGCCCACTAGGCTTCTATGGATGTCCTCGCACAATGGTGCCCGCGTATGAAACAAGGCTAAAGGAGTCAGATATTAATCCTTTCGTGAAGTTATTGAAATTCGATAATATTATCACGAGATAAGAATGAAAAATTATATTTTCAGATAAATATATCAAATAACAAATCTGAAGATAAAGGAGAGAAATACTATTAATTAAATACATGAATCTGCAGATTCCATAAATTTATTATTTGATTTATAAATAATTATTACATATATATATATATATATATTTATAAATTACTGGAACGAGTTAAAGAAAGTGACGTATGAGATAAAGATTATAGGAGTTAGTAGAAAACGAACTTGTGAATATGTGTCATTTAGTGATTGATTTTCAGAATGCTACATTATTGTAGGTTTGAAAGCTAAGAATCTAGATTAGTGGACTTAGGTCGCATAGAAGGACTTTGAAGGTTGATTGAAGTGTTCAGATCAGATTGGTCTCGGGTAGGGTGAGAAGGTGAGCTCAAAATATAAGGATCTTTTTAGGAAATTAAATTTTGATTTTATTTTATTTATATTACTTATTTCTTTAACTTCAATGTATATTAAATATTATTTAAAAAAATTATTTACCTATTAAATGACTTCCTATATAGAATTCTATATTTCAATTGCCTTGGAGGTTTATACATCAGAAACCTCAACATAGTTAGCTCATCCGAGGCAAGTTTTGAGGCAAGAAGAGCCGCTGGCTGGACTCAAGAACCCTTAAGTAGTTCCCGATAGCTCATCGATCACGCCCCGCAAAGAGATCGCTCCATTGATATTGTGCGGCACTTTTAGCACTTTAATTTTTTAACATAACTATGTTGCTGATGTTCACAACGTAAAACCTTTCAGTTTCCGTTCGTCTGTATGTCACACGCAGACTTACAATTTCGCTTTCAGTCGATACTGTACATTATGTTAAATATCAGCGGATGGTGTCTTATGTAAATCTCCCTCTCAGCCTAGATGTTAGTGTAGCCGACTGCTGTGCAGAGGGTGTGGGTTCGATTCCCGCATTGGACAAACATTTATGTGATAAAAAAAACATTTGTGTTTGTCTTGAGTCTGGGTGTATTTATGTATAATATGTATGAATTTACAAAAAAAAAGTAATATTTGTATCTGTATCCGTTGTCTGGTATCCATAACACATGCTTACTTTGGGGCTAGACGGCGCTGTGTGTAATGTCCAAAAATATTTATTTATTTATGTAAATCGATCTCCATATAGCTATGTAATAAAATTTTGATGTTGCTTTTATTTGAATCAATTTTACAGGTTCAATAAGCCGGATTCATTTGTGTTTTCTTTTTATTTTGTAGTTATTTTAATGTAAATGTCAAATTAATTATTTCAACCCCTACCCTTATCTCCATAATTTATTTAGCGCACCCAGTTCTTAAGTAATATTTATTTTCAAGTACACAATTTGCGAGTTATTAGGTTCCAAAGTTAAAAATATTACAGCCGTGCCCTCTAGCTTTTTAACCAAGTGGTTAAAAAAATCTGAAAATAATCATATAATATAAGAGCTTTAAAAATACAATCAGTTCATATCTTTTCCAGATAAGAGCAATAATTATCATTCTACGGAACCCTCTTAATGCGACTACGACACGGACTTGGTATGTTTTTACAAACTGAACACTTTTGCCGTCTCAATTTTAGGCAGCAGTCCGATGGTAAGTTTGCCTAAGGTATTTGCATTATACCAAGTTTTGTTACAATGCAGTAGTGTCAGAATTTTATTACCTATTTTTATCGCGAAGAAAATCTTTCATAAATAGTCGGTATCACGCAATGTTTCATGCCATTACATTACATGATATTTAAATAGTAAAAAATATTCCTAGACATAACACACAACAGCACCATCTAATGGCAAACAAGGCAACGCTTATACCATGGACACCAGATAATGGATACCAATATAAGTTTTTAAATTTAAGCGTTCCAATACTAATTTCAAAATAATGAAACGGGATTAAACGCGTCATTTGTCTAAATACCTTTTTCCCGGCGTTTCGGCTGAGTTATACCAGCCTTGGTCACGGGTAGACTGGCGGTGCGCGGCGTCGTCGGCTTCGAGTGGAGGCATCCTGTTGAACTATCCTCACTTTGTCTCTATAATTGTCAAAATCACTACACACAACACTGTCGGTGTCTTCGGGTGCGTTCGTTGGTAAAACTCGAGAGCTGTATTTTCCTATGACTGGATTCCATGCAGGCGACAGTTTGTATCCATCCTCACGATTGAAATTCTTATGCTTTTTTATTTCAATCACTTCGCGTACCAATCTACGGTAATATTGGCGATCGGTGGATAAAACCTTAGGCTGGTGGAGCTTAATCCAGTGGTTGGAATTTGAGTTAATTAGATGTTCTGCTATAGCTGACTTTGTCGTCTGGCAATTCTTTACAGCAGCAATACGTTCTTTGACCCTCTCCGCAATTGTGCATTTGGTCTGGCCAATGTACAAACTGCCGCAGCTGCAGTTAATTTTGTAGAGACTTGGTATTTTGTAATGGATTACGTCCTTTGGCGTGCGCACCTGCTGTTAAATTTTGGAGAACGGAACATATACAGTCTTAATGGAGAATTTATTCAAAAGCAATCCAATTTTATCCGTTACTCCTTTGATATAGGGCTTGAACGCTGGCTGTCTGCTCACCTCTGGATTCTTCGTACGTGTGTTATGGCGACCTGAACTTCTTCTACTCGTTTTGTACCCGTTTTTCTTGAGTGCCTCCTGAACGTGTACCAGCTCAGTATCTAAATGTTCAGGGTCACAAAGGTCATGAGCTCGGTTAGTCAGAGACGTCACAACTGATTGCAGGTGACGCGGGTGATGATGCGAGAAGGCGTTCAGTTATCTGTACGTGTCTGTGGGTTTCCGATATACTGTACGCAAAATGTTCCATCCAGATGTTGGCTAACGAAAAAGGTATTTTGCCAAATGACGCCTTAAATCCCGTTTCATTATTTTTAAAATAATGGATACCAATACTTATAGGTAAACTATTATATAAATACAAACATATTATGCATATAAAACAGAAATGTTCATCACATAAAGGTTTGTTCTGGGCGGGGTCAAACCACCGTCGCTTGTCAGATACAAGCGACCAGCAGAGCCACGGAGCTTTTTATTTTACTTACATCCTGAACTAGCGGTTAATATGAGAGATTAATACCCTAAATAGGTTTTATCAACGTTGTGGTATCGAAATAAGTTGCCAGTAAATATAAATATTGACAAGTTAAATTGGAAAATAAACTGAAAAATAAAATTGAATAGATAACCATAAAAAGCTTAAAAAATCTATTTAATTATTTATTGCAATTAATAATATGAATTAACTACAGAGCAAAATAACAATCTGCTAACGGCTTCTTTTCACTATGGGATTCATGTCTTTACATAAATCACAATCGTAAACAGTATAAAATAACGCACCTATATAAAATATACCTATATGAATACGTGATGTAACTTGTCCGCAAACAGGTGTGTTTGATGTAAGGGTTTGCTCAGACACGGAATACGGAAAGGGAAATGTGCGGGCGTCACGTTCTTGTTATAGATATGTTTATGTTCGGATACAACTTACGGTTTGTATATTTTACAATACAGTTATTTATATAGTTATAAATTTGGTTATAGAACTTAGCTCTACAGTGAAAAGTGAGCAAACTATATGAACCATAAGGTAATCGAAAGCAATCATTGTGATATTACTTCACACTACTCGCTCTGACCAATTTCGCTTCTGATTCGATTCGATGAAATGAGCTTTAAATGAGGTCATTACATAATTTACAATTAAACAATAATTTGAAACTACCATGCAAGAACAATTTTGATAGCTTGGTAATGGATTAATTTTATAATTAAAGTGAAAAGATTACATATATGTATACTTATATGTAATATGTATACTATTATGTATATTACTATTATTATTATTTTTTTACCTATTTGTTATTTCAAAAACCTATATTGATTTGCTTATTTATTGAGTTACAAAGTCAAAATTATAATTTAAAATTAGCAATTCAGTACAACTACAATAATTTATTTTAGTTGTCCTTGAGGGAAAGACTGTCCTGTTATGAGGATACACACCACAGCGCTCTCCATACAAAAGTAATTTTATTCTATACTCCGTATCTGTCATCGATTTTTTTTTAAGTTTTAGGCATAATCTAGGAAATTTATTTTTATTTTTATAGGTATATTTTGTATACAAATACAGAAATTAAAATATTGAACGCAAATAAGATGTTGATCACAAATCTGTATGAACGCAAATAGGTATCAAAGTATGTATCTAGAAATTAGTTCGTCAGCAACTTGTACGTACGGCCACAGAGTAATTAAAAGTAGTACCTGTATGGCGTACTTACTAGACGTACGAGTAACTTCTCTTCGTAAAAGTAGTACCTGTATGGCGTACTTACTAGACGTACGAGTAACTTCTCTTCGTAAAAGTAGTACCTGTATGGCGTACTTACTAGACGTACGAGTAACTTCTCTTCGTAAAAGTAGTACCTGTATGGCGTACTTACTAGACGTACGAGTAACTTCTCTTCGTAAAAGTAGTACCTGTATGGCGTACTTACTAGACGTACGAGTAACTTCTCTTCGTAAAAGTAGTACCTGTATGGCGTACTTACTAGACGTACGAGTAACTTCTCTTCGTAAAAGTAGTACCTGTATGGCGTACTTACTAGACGTACGAGTAACTTCTCTTCGTAAAAGTAGTACCTGTATGGCGTACTTACTAGACGTACGAGTAACTTCTCTTCGTAAAAGTAGTACCTGTATGGCGTACTTACTAGACGTACGAGTAACTTCTCTTCGTAAAAGTAGTACCTGTATGGCGTACTTACTAGACGTACGAGTAACTTCTCTTCGTAAAAGTAGTACCTGTATGGCGTACTTACTAGACGTACGAGTAACTTCTCTTCGTAAAAGTAGTACCTGTATGGCGTACTTACTAGACGTACGAGTAACTTCTCTTCGTAAAAGTAGTACCTGTATGGCGTACTTACTAGACGTACGAGTAACTTCTCTTCGTAAAAGTAGTACCTGTATGGCGTACTTACTAGACGTACGAGTAACTTCTCTTCGTAAAAGTAGTACCTGTATGGCG
The DNA here is from genome assembly GCA_946406115.1 of Apoda limacodes. Lineage (NCBI taxonomy): Eukaryota > Metazoa > Arthropoda > Insecta > Lepidoptera > Limacodidae > Apoda > Apoda limacodes. The sequence continues at coordinate 25,429,184 of OX291552.1, forward strand.
TACTTACTAGACGTACGAGTAACTTCTCTTCGTAAAAGTAGTACCTGTATGGCGTACTTACTAGACGTACGAGTAACTTCTCTTCGTAAAAGTAGTACCTGTATGGCGTACTTACTAGACGTACGAGTAACTTCTCTTCGTAAAAGTAGTACCTGTATGGCGTACTTACTAGACGTACGAGTAACTTCTCTTCGTAAAAGTAGTACCTGTATGGCGTACTTACTAGACGTACGAGTAACTTCTCTTCGTAAAAGTAGTACCTGTATGGCGTACTTACTAGACGTACGAGTAACTTCTCTTCGTAAAAGTAGTACCTGTATGGCGTACTTACTAGACGTACGAGTAACTTCTCTTCGTAAAAGTAGTACCTGTATGGCGTACTTACTAGACGTACGAGTAACTTCTCTTCGTAAAAGTAGTACCTGTATGGCGTACTTACTAGACGTACGAGTAACTTCTCTTCGTAAAAAAATGTTTTAACTGACTTCAAAAAAAGGAGGTGCTTTATTTGGTTGTATTTTTTTATGTTTTTATAAACCGGTTTGGAAATATATTTTTTTTATTTGAAAGGGTATGCTACTATTTGTCCCCTTTCTATCCTTATCCAGCTTTGATGATGGGATCCATAAGGAATCGTGGGAACTTCTCAAGTATTATTAGGAATATGCATAGGCGCTTGTATGGTATTTTCAGTAACAAATCAATCAAATTTTGAAAATGCATTCAAAAACTATCATTTGGTGAAGTGGATCTTATGAAGAAGACCACAGGTTGGCACGGGAACTTCTCAATGATACCTATTTCAAGTTTGGCAATAAAATAACATAAAAATTAACCTGACCTTAAAATTATACTAAAAAGTAAAAAATAACTCCCTAATGCAGTCATACTGACAAAACATTAAGCTAGGTACGTCTTTTTGGCATGGCATGGCATGCCAACAATTTTACATTGAATTAAGGATACAATTTTCAAAAATTTGCTACAAAGATAATTTTCTATTTAAAAATTCCTAATGGCTTTCTCTAGTAAAAAAGTTGAGTTTTGAAGTCGAATTTATTTTTATTTTAAAATCTTGTTCTATTATGTTTTAGGGCCCCGAATTTTTTTTGTTATAAAAACAAAGTTCGATTTAAAACAAATTACAGGTCCTTAAAAACATAATTAAACATTAACCAACTCATGTCTGACCTGACTGAAGAAACGCGTACCTACTAATGAAATGTCAACATTGAAATAAGACCTTGAGTGAAAACTACTAACAATAGGAGATCTTGTCAATTTAACCTTTGAAAATGGCACCTGGTGTCTCTCCACCTCTGTAATACCAGAAACTAGACAGAAAAAATTTTAATAGGAAACAAAGTTTGTATATTATATTTTTTATATTCAAAAATTTTATTTTATTGCACTTTTGTATATTATTTTTTTCTCTTCTACCCAAAAGTTAAAGTTTCGAGTAAAATTGCCAGTAACAAAAAAAGCCACCTAAATTTTATGCCATGTCTGTTCGTCTTTCTACTTAGATAAATGTTTTTGTGACAACCAACTAACTAATTCACAATAAAATCCTAGTATTGTATAAATATAGAGTTAATTAACAACATTACTTAACAAAGTAGAGCTGTAGCACAAGTAATACAAGTATAAAGTAGATAAATTAATTATGAATTAAAGGCATACTTAAGTGATAGAAGGAATCTACTTAAGTGCTTAGTATCTTGATAAAGTTTTTATAGATGTTTTGAAACCTCGCCCCTACTTGTAGACAATATAACATCAAAATGGCATTAATCATGTTCAGAGTCCTCGTCGCCAGCTCCAACTTTAGCTGCTAAAGTGGCCGCTAACTACCGAAACTTTTCAATGGAATCTAGGACAATGCAACGGCCTCTGTCTAATAAAATATGTGGCTTAGAATAATGTAAGTACTTTCACGTTTACTCTTTCTTTTAATCGTATGTTAATTGTATCTTAAAACAAACCTCTCAATATAAACAAATGTTTTATAACAATGAACCGAAAGCCAAGACTTGAACCTGCAACACTTACATCCTGAGTAAGTGCTCTACCAACTAAGTCATCAAGGAACAATTCTAGCCACTGAAAATCCTGGCTGCATCTTTGTTACAGAAATACGCTCGTAACGGATACCATAGACACACAACTACTAGAAAGCTTATGCGCACACTCTGTTAGTGCGTAGTTAGAATGCTACGTCCGCGTGGGAATTACGCAAATATAGTGCTAGAAACAAAGATGACTTCAGGCACACGAAACGAGCCAATCCAAGTACCTAACTTTTCAGGTACTTGCCGTCTAAGTCATACGTAATCTGTGCGCTGTCGCGAACTGTTCTCCCGCGTAAAGTTATAGAAATGACAATTTGTGCAATAAAATCGTGTAGAAACTATTGAAAAAAAGGGGTTGATAAAAAAATCACTTTTCAATAGTTATTACACTCATCTGCTTGCTATTACTTGCTTGAATAAAAAACTATGTTTTCAAAATAATTATTCGCAAAACAAACAACAAATGTTTTTCTGTCTGTCGCCAAGTCTGTGGTATCTTCATTTCTCAAGTTTAGTAAGGCGAGCATTGAAACGACAATACATATTTTTTACCTAACGTCACTTACGTCCTACTAATATTTTAAATGTGAAAGTTTGTAATAATGTCTGGATGTTTGTTACTCAATAACGCTCGAAATATAATATATCTAATATATTAGTAAATCGGGATGAAACTTGGCACACCTATGGATTAGGTCCTGGAATAGCACATAGGCTATTTTTATCCCGAAAAATTCAAAAGTTCCCGCGGAAATAACTATATCCGAGCTTAAACGAACTATAGCTATACCTACAGCTTGCTATAGCAAACGTCATTAGTATAATAATTAATGAGTTAATTAAGGATTTCCACGCCGATAAACAAATTACGGGCGGGCGGAGCCGTTGGCAAAGTCTAGTACATTATATTATTACAGGCTGATAAAGTATTTATGTATTAATGACCCCTGTGACACATTGTATCTATAGAACGTAGACCTTTACCCTAGACTTCTGCAAATAATAAAAAATACTAGAGTACTTACTTATTCTAGAAAATAATCAAGGTTTCTTTCTTATTTAGACAGGTGCTTGATATATTCAACATTTAAAGAGATAAAATATTACAGCAAAATAAACATTTACCATTATTATTGAATATTTTACCTTTCATTTTATTTTATTTTTATGTTGCGTATAGTATTTGCGGTAAATCACGATGTATATTGAATCGGCTGGGTTGACCTAAACACACTTTTTAAACTACAAACGAGATTTCTAAATAACTTTTTCTTCAAAAGTTGAAAAATTTATGTCCCCCTCTGATATCTAAACCACGTATTCTAAAAACCTAACAAAATCGCTGAATTATAACTATATAAATACTTCTACTAATTTATTTTTTCAGATATCCGCAATAATTCTCATTTTACAGAACCCTAACATAATACGTGAACGATACGCACTTTTCCGGTTTACTGAATAATTCCTTATAAAACTACTAAAATAGTTTATTTTGAAACCGTAAAACAAGGGACATTATATCTCAAAAAATCTTGCTCTTCTATCTACAACTCTATATACTCTATAAACCCTATTGCACTGCATATTTTTTTTACTTTCCTAAAAATGTATAGTTACACAGACTTTCCAAATCTATGATATATCTTCAAAGATTTCCTCGAATAGGAAACAAAATGCTTAATCCAATCATTATTGGAAATAGCAAAATAAAAACAGCATTAGAAAATACGAGCTGTAAAATGTAATGGACTTTATAAGATTAGGAGGATCCGCTATAAAACGGAAACGAAAAGGGGCATTGGCAGCGACATTAGTCGGATTGGTCGGCTAGTGATGTACGTTGTCGATAAACTTATTATCTATATGTAGGTTCGAATGTGAAAGAACAAACTAACTGTCTGATATATCACACAAATCCAGAACTACTTGGGTCTAGGAACTTGAAGTTTTACCCTGAGTTATAACGTGAATGAGCAGTAAGAAAGGATTTTACTTTTTATTAATCCCTTAAGTTGTTAAAAAGGGGGTTGGAAACTGGTATGGAAATGTGTAATTTTTTAAATCTTATTGCATAAAAATTTGTATTTGGCCTTTAAGTTTGTACCTAAAATATACAAATAAATCATCCCCCTGATAGCAAAAAGGGATGGAAATGTGCATGAGAATTTTGACATTTTTGAAGGTAAACCTTAGACCCTTATTTTTTTTTATAGTCTACGAAGATGAAGTCCCGGAAATAAGCTTTAATGTAATCTACGGACTATAAGTATTACTGAAATAAACAAGTAAGTAGGCAACGATTTTGCATTAGTAACCATTATTTGACATTTTATTACATTTCAGGCTCGAGATAGTCTTTTTATTCAATTGTATTTTTACAGAATCACTAAGAGAGTACACGGGGACACTATACCTAATGATACTTTAGTGATTATAGTCACCCATAGTTTGTCACACTCTGTACCCCATTTGGTAAATAAGCATTCTCTGAAGGCAAAGTAAGTCATCAAACACACCTGTACGTCGAAGTCGCCTGACAAATGTTAGTTTGAAACTCAATTTGTCGCAACAATCACATCCGTCTTTCATATCGACACATCTGTGACGGTAATATATCTCGCATGCAATCGACGCGCTTTGAAATCCCTGCACGTATGATCCGGTATGAAAGCGTCAATGGATCAATATTTCGAGATTTTTTTAGAATTAGAATAAGTCTTTTGAAGTATTTTCGTATTTCGATCAAAAAAATGATGTGTAAGTGTGCTCCTGTTAGTGTATAGAGTGTAAAATAATACATTAATAATAATAATAATTTAAATAAAACGTAAAATTCTGATGAACACACTTGAAAAAGTAATAAGGAATCAAAAAGGCTTTGAAAAAAAGATCTTGTACGTTGAAATTTTTTTATACGTTATTATAAAAGTGGCTAAAATTCTGTAGACGTAGAATGTAAAATTTTACCAACTATTCCCGCGCGAGTATATTTAATTCTTTAAGATCAAGCACTATCACCGCTAAATGCATTAAGACAGATTCAACGACTTAGCAGAAATAAGGCTAAATTGACATACAGGCAAAATATTTTTTTTTTTATTCAGGTGCATTGTTAGTACTGATATTAACTGAAACTAAACTTTTCTTGTTATCTATTTGTAGCGTCATCGTCTGACTTTTTTGGCACACAGGAGGAACAGAGAATGATAAAGAATGCTTTTATCCCGATTCAGCGTCGCTGCGCAGTGCCTGATTTTTATTTGGCCGATCAAAGAATCGGTGAGCTACGACTACCTATTTTTATGGGACCGCGCGTACTTTCCAGTAATTTAGCGGCCGATAGTTCATACAAATTCGAGACACAAAAAATCGGGCAATTCGCGGCAAGATATTTCTGCGGGGCACATCAGACACTGCATACAATGTAACTAAAACTCCCTTAACCTCGCACAGCTTCCAGCTACTTTACTTATACGAACTTCATTTAGTTCATACCGCTCGCTCTGCTTTCTAAACAAAGTTTCCGCTAGAACTCAAAGTGCTGACTCAACTGTTACTGAGCTGAGTGCTAAGAGTGAATCTTCAACGTTTGAAAGGGAAACTTTGTAGTATGTACACTTTCAGTGATAGCCGTGGTATATCTCACGAAGTGATTTTGTGTAATTTTAGTTACCTATACATATAAGTTCTCACACAAAAGTAACCTAATTAAATAGTTGCTAACTTTAGTACAATAGTAACATTTTAATTTTAGATTTTTTATTTTCATTTTTAAATTATACAAACAATGACAAACGAGCTAATATTTTCGGAAGCCTTTATGTAGTTAACTCATCGGCGGCAACTAGATTAGCTGGCTGGTCTCGAGAACCCACAAGTAGACCCGATAGCTCCTCGATCACGCGCCACAATGATATTACTTCTCCGATATTGTAATGTGGCGCTCTTGGCACTTTTATTTAAGGACCTAGCTTGCACCAATCACAATTCCGTTACTTTACTGCCATGTCTAAAGTGTAACACAATTTACAAAACACATGACTACTAGCTAACTATAGTACAAGAGAGAGACAGAGAGAGAAAGACGTTGAAATGGCGCTATAATGTCGCACCGGGGTACAGCTTAAGTAAGTCAGGCCCTTAATTTACTAGCATTTCCGACTAACTAGCTTCGAAACGATCAAAGTTTTGTTGCAAATCTAGTTCCATTGAGTGTAAAATTGTGAAGTCTGGTAGTGCTATGAGTTTGCAATCTCCCTATTTTAGCTATTTAGTTATTGCTTGAAACTCAGCGGTACCCCGACACGTCATTAAAGCGCCATTTCAACGAACAAACCTTATCGTACCATCCATCAATTTCTATAATTAAAATATATATTACAAGATCCCAGAGCGATCTGACATGACTTATTTTCACATAGATGAGACCTTAGGTTCTCAGTAGCGTCTCATGTTCTTTGAATACCTGCGTGCTTGTGTAGCTACCCTTGTGACACCTGGGCAGGTACCAGGTAAGAAAGGTAACTAAAAATAAGGGTTACTTAAGTTAAATTTAAATGGCTGATTTTTATAAATGTTTTGTAGAATATTATTCTAAAATAGTATTATAAGTTTCAGACACTTTCCATGAGCCAAAACTTTTGTCAGACGCTTTAAAGCTCGACAAAAAATTTTGATCTTTTGAACGTAGACTAGAAGTTTCTTTACAGAAGTGATAGATCTCACCAAGATCTTCATTTTTTGCGATAAATTAAAATGATTGTATGGGTAACTGTTGAATAGGGATTCAAAAATGGAATTAAGGTTTTGAAAAAACCTTTTTTGAAGTACAAACTTCCTTAGCGGCGTTGTGCAATTTTTTGTGATGGATAAAAAATGTTAAGCTCGCGTCAAGACACGTGACCTTTATTTAAATTAGGTTAGTTTATTTTAATTCAATGGCGATTATGAGTAGTACAGGGAGGTTGGATATGGGATTTAAATTCTATGACAGATTGAGATATCAAATATACTACATCAAAAAAGTAAATAAACAAAAAAATATTATTTATATTAAATAAATATGTATACGAAGTGATGGGAAATTATCCAGGAAACCATCGAAATACCCATATAAAATTTCAACCTAATTGGTCCAGCTGTTTAGAAGTTATGTGAGAAAGAAAAGCACGGAAGGATAATTCTTACTACCCGTTGTCCTATTACGCGTTTTCCCATAAGAATGAAGCATTTCCCCGCGGTAAAAAGTAGCCTATGTGCATCAGGGATAATGTCGGCTTCTAATGGTAAAAGAATTTTTCAAACCGGTCCAGTAGTTTCGGAGCCTATTTAATACAAACAATCAAATCTTTCCTCTTTATAATATTAGTATAGACAAACATTCAAAAATAAAAATCTTTCCTCTTTATAATATTATAGTAGATTAAAATTATTAAGCAATTAGTATTGATTATAAAGATCTTGGATCCTAATGATATTTGTTATCTTGAATTAGGAGAGGAAGGTCAAGATGATAAGAGCTAGTCAATAAATAACTCGTGTAAATATCTGACATCCGCACATTTTCCTATGGGCCGCACACATTGCTTGCTGATCCTTTTATTAAACATACCTGTTTACATTGCTGTCCGTTAGTTTATTTTCCGAATACCAATAAGACTCCTTTGTTTCCGGTATCGATTTAGAACAGCAGGTAATCCTATAATATATCTCCTCAAGTTAGTATAAAAACAGTAAAAACAACCTCCGAAACCGCACGTAAACGAATGAATGTAACGTGAAATTACCAAGCTTCAATTTTCAAAACACCTTTTTAATTTATTTTTAATTTCAGGTTCATCGAACATAATCTTTGACTAAATGACGACGAAAATGATGTTTTGATAAAAAAACAACTTTTGAGTCAATAGGAACTTGATGACTTTTTGTTTAAGATCAAAATATTTAAACTTACATCCATCTTTACTATTCATCAGTTGCTTAAAATGCTAGAATGTAAGTCTGGAAAATACAATTACAAACATAATTGCGTGACATAAACTGTTAATCAAAAAAACGGGTTGCACTCCGGATGTGCCGGCAGAAGTGAAAAGATACAACCTGGAAATACTGATCTAAACGTATCCAAACACTACATATCTGCTATTATTTTTTTAAGGGTGTACTAGTACGGTGGATATCCTGGCTGCAGCATCAATCTAAGAATTTCATAATTTTGCATACACACACACATGCACACGCATACATATAGACACACACCCCATGTTATTAACAAAAAAAAAATAACCGGCTTCAAAAAGATGCACTCAAAAGGTAAAAATAATTACTTATTTCCAAATTGGGTTTCCAAAAGGTGGTCATACATAAAAAAAATACAAACATCCGAATTGAGAACCTCCTCCTTTTTTGAAGTCGGTTAAAAATACAGTACATCAACCTCAAAATAATTCAAAATTAATATAAACACGCTGCCTTGTGGAGAAACAGGGTAAGTCGTAAAATGCACAAAACGGCACGGAGCGCATTTCGGCTAACCAACCTCTCATTATATGCAAATTTCAAGATATTAATAAATAAGTAAGGCGTACCTAACAAACGAAACGCGATTAAACTCGACCATTCCACGGCGCGGGACTTGTTACAATAATGACTAGCATATTAAACGCTGTTATTCCGAAATTCGCTTTTCGTGGGTTGCACGGTTGTACGCTTTTGTTATTTAGATTTCGGACATGCTATTTTCGGATTGCATGAATCCGATGATTTATTTGATACTTGCGCTTAAGTGTAAAAAGAGGAATCTGTTTTTTATTTATTTTCTATTTGATTATATTTCTATCTGTTTTTGATGTGAAAACTACTGTAGCGGCGTTGTACACTTTTTTGTGATGGGTAAAAAATGATAAACTCTACAGGACGAAAAAAGTAAGAGGAAATTGGGTTAATGAAAAGATCAAAGTGCGAATTTCACATGTTAAAATGTTATATCCAGGTTGTATCTTTTCACTTCTGCCAGCACATCCGGAGTGCAACCCGTTTTTTTGATTAACGGTTCATGTCACACAATTATGTTTGTAATTGTATGTTCCAGACTTACATTCTAGCATTTTAAGCAACTGATGAATAGTAAAACAAAAAGTCATCAAGTTCCTATTGACTCAAAAGTTGTTTTTTTATCAAAACATCATTTTCGTCTTCATTTAGTCAAAGATTATGTTCGATGAACCTGAAATTAAAAATAAATTAAAAAGGTGTTTTTAAAATTGAAGCTTGGTAATTTCACGTTACATTCATTCGTTTACGTGCGGTTTCGGAGGTTGTTTTTACTGTTTTTATACTAACTTGAGGAGATATATTATAGGATTACCTGCTGTTCTAAATCGATACCGGAAACAAAGGAGTCTTATTGGTATTCGGAAAATAAACTAACGGACAGCAATGTAAACAGGTATGTTTAATAAAAGGATCAGCAAGCAATGTGTGCGGCCCATAGGAAAATGTGCGGATGTCAGATATTTACACGAGTTATTTATTGACTAGCTCTTATCATCTTGACCTTCCTCTCCTAATTCAAGATAACAAATATCATTAGGATCCAAGATCTTTATAATCAATACTAATTGCTTAATAATTTTAATCTACTATAATATTATAAAGAGGAAAGATTTTTATTTTTGAATGTTTGTCTATACTAATATTATAAAGAGGAAAGATTTGATTGTTTGCTTGTTTGTATCAAATAGGCTCCGAAACTACTGGACCGGTTTGAAAAATTCTTTTACCATTAGCAGCCGACATTATCCCTGATGCACATAGGCTACTTTTTACCGCGGGGAAATGCTTCATTCTTATGGGAAAACGCATAATAGGACAACGGCTAGTAAGAATTATCCTTCCGTGCTTTTCTTTCTCACATAACTTCTAAACAGCTGTACCGATTAGGTTGAAATTTTATATGGGTATTTCGATGGTTTCCTGGATGATTTAAAAATACAATTGAACCCGTTAGGTGGCGCTGCTGTTGGTATATCAACTACTAAACGGCTTGACCGATAGGGTTGAAATTTTGTATGTGTATTTCCATGGTTTCACAGAAACGAATGTTTGATTTGTTTTTTTTCTTTCTATAATTGAGGAGTTGCCGTAAGAACCTACGCCGGTATAGAAATTTCGGGCGGGCGAAGCCGCTGGCAGAAGCTAGTAACGAATAAACTGAAATACTACTGGATCAATTTCGAAGATTCTTTCACAATAAGAATGCTACATTATTCCTGAGTCACAAGGCTATATTTATAACTAGGATAATGTTCGGGAAAGAATGAATCATCTAGTTGGTATTCGAATCGGTTAAGCTAGGCATCCATTATTTACTTACTCTGTGCGTGCGCGCGCTCAGTCACTCAGAATACTTCTGAGAAGGGGCAGCTGCCGTACGTTTTGTAGAGATAATTATATTGAGTTGATAATAGTCAGTTATTCAGAGAAAAAATACATTCATATTCACAAACACACTACACCCCATTTTACACAAAGTTATCCGAAACATCTGACGCCAAAAACCGTAAGTAAACCTAATTTTCCTTACGGCCTAGTTTTAGAAAACAGATAAATTAGGGATTCCAACTAAAAATAAACGGATTGCACTTCTGGAGTGCCGACAAAAGAGAAAACATACTAGCTAATTACTTCCCATCACTTCGTATACATATTTATTTAATATAAATAATATTTTTTGTTTATTTACTTTTTTGACGTAGTATATTTGATATCTCATTCTGTCATAGAATTTAAATCCCATATCCAACCTCCCTGTACTACTCATAATCGCCATTGACTTAAAATAAACTAACCTAATTTAAATAAAGGTCACGTGTCCTGACGCGAGTTTAACATTTTTTATCCATCACAAAAAAATTGCACAACGCCGCTAAGGAAGTTTTCACTTCAAAAAAGGTTTTTTCAAAACCTTAATTCCATTTTTGAATTCTTATTCAACAGTTACCGATACAATGGTGGGATCTACCACTTCTGTAAAGAAACTACTAGTCTACGATCAAAAGTTACAAAGATAAAGCCATGACTAGTTTGACAGCTGTCATCCGAAATGAAGATCTCGATGAAATCTCTTACTTCTGTAAAGAAACTAGTAGTCTACGATCAAAAGTTACGTAGATAAAGCCGTTTCTAGTTTGACAGCTGTCATTAGAAATGAAGATCTTGATGAGATCTCTCACTTCTGTAAAGAAACTACTTGTCTACGATCAAAAGATACGGAGATAAAGTCGTTTCTAGTTTAACAGCTGTCATCCGAACTAAAGATCTTGATAAGATCTATCACCTCTGTAAAGAAATTACTAGTCTACAATTAATAGTTTCGGAGACAAAGCCGTTTCTAGTTTGACAGCTGTTATCTTAAATGTAGATCTTGATAAGATCTCTCACTTCTGTAAAGAAACTACTAGTCTACGATCAAAAGTTACGTAGATAAAGCCGTTTCTAGTTTGACAGCTGTCATCTTAAATGTAGATCTTGATGAGATCTCTCACTTCTGTAAAGAAACTACTAGTCTTCGATCAAAAGTTACGGAGATAAAGGCGTTTCTAGTTTGACAGCTGTCATCCGAAATGAAAATTTTGATGAAATCTATCACTTCTGTAAAGTAAAATTTAGAAAAGTCGGAGTGATGACACTGTTTATAAGTGTGATAAAAAACAAACCAAACAGAATAAAAAGTGCACAACGCCGCTAAGGACGTTTTCACTTCAAAACTATAATTGGCGTGGAATTATGGTTTCCGTCTTACGAATTTTTACGGCGTCACATTATGGTTTCCGTCTGACGAATTTTTAGATCAGCCCGACGCGAGTTTTTCATTTTTTACACACATCACAAATAATAATGTTTGTTTATTTACTTTTTGACGTAGTATATTTGACATCTCAATCTCTCATAGCCTAATGTAAATAAATCTGACGCGAGTTCCGTCTTACGAATTTTCTATAAATTTTCGATCAGGACACGTGACCTGACGCGAGTTTAACATTTTTTACCCATACCAAAAAAAGTGCACAACGCCGCTAAAGAAGTTTTCACTTCAAAAACTTCAATAATGTAACCCAAAGTGTAAAAATTTGCCGTAAAATGTCTTTCATAGCTATGAAAACTATTGATGATAGAACAATAAAATATTCTACAATATTAAAGAACATATTAATATCTATAAAAAACTTCACAATACCTATCTTTTATAATATATCTTTTATTTTATTTATATGTTTGTAGTTTGTGTATTAGTATTATTTGATATTTATTAATTTAGTTATACATTTGTATATATTATTATATTTCATATTGTTAGGTTTTGATCCGTAACTAATATTTATTCAGTTAGCACATAGTACTCAGATTTTCTATAAAGTGTCCTCTACCCAAGTATTAGCGATATTAGCTTATTAGCGATAAAACCGCCAATTAGTCATCTTTTTGCTTATTTTAATATGTGTTCTTTGTTTATGCGCAATAAAGTATATTATTATTATTATTATTATAATTATGTCCAACTATTGTAGTTATGTCACTATAACTACTTTTTTTACATTTAAAAAGTTGTTAGAAATGCCGACCAAAATCAGACCATGTTATGCATACCTTTGTATTAATCCTTATCCAAATAAATCATTTGTTATTCAATACTGTTTAGTACCTGTGCATACTTTTTGAATTATTCGAATCGGACATTTCATTCAAAAGATATTACGAATTTAAAGATGTCAATCTAAACAAAATACTCAGATATACAAAACTGCGCCGCCCCTTGATCTCGCGGTCGGCTCCTTGCTTTATTACGCAGCGGACGCAACCGACATTGAATATGTTGAAACTTTGAGAATAACAATAGGTTTATGGATAAACATATAATTATGTCATGCATTTACTCTACGTTTATCCCAAATTATTTAAAAAATGAAAGTCCACCTGTGCTAAAGCGGGACGGGCCGCTAGTATTGAATAATTTAAGTAACGATGTCACACACCAACGCGGATTGATTATTGTTAATTCAGTTGAATAAAGGCTAACTTAAGTAAGCAAATCTACAACTCACTTTTACTTTGAATTATTAAAATGTTTATACTTTAGTCAAAATAGAACGAAAACTTATTCTTTCCTTCGTTTATAATGTACTAGTTGAACCCGCGAACGTTTATAATGTACTAGTTGAACCCGCGAACGTTGTTTTGCTTTAGGCGCTTCTTTCTTTCCTCCGCTTCCACTTTCCTCCCTCTTCCCCAATTCCATGCTTTATTTACTACGAAAATATGAATCGCTGCTAATTCATTTTGATTTGTATAGATTTATGAATTGACCACAGCGCCACCTATCGTATCAACTTATTCTTAAAAGGTTGTACTTATTTAAAAACTAAAATTTCGAGTCATGAGTAAAGTTAACAAAATTTCATTACACTATTAGATAATTTACCCTTCGTTTGCGACTCCGAGTCGCACTTCACTGTGCTCATTATTCACAAAACTTCCCCGGCGTGTGCAAAATGTATATATTGCACTTAGTATTCGAACCCGATTCGCACTTGACCGGTTATTTTCTTTCATACAAACCTTGTCCTTACAATAACAAACTCAACAAAAAAAGAATTATCCAATTTGGTGTAGTATTCCGGAAGTTATTCTTAGTCTGCGAGACCGACTCGCACTTGACCTGTTATTTTCTTTTATACCAACCTTATCCCGAGAATATGAAACACAACCAAAAAATATCTTTTTATTAGAATTTACCAAATTAGATTAATCCAATTTGGTGCAGTCGTTAGGAAGTTATGCGCATACATACATTTCGGCATTCATTTTTATTTATATAGAACGATTTTAATGTGCGTACCGTCTACCAGGAACGCATAATCTACTTAAATTTCATAATCCATACTAATATTATAAATGTGATTGTTTGTTTGTTACTCCTGTCGCAGTGGAGCATCCAATTGAGCTATATTTGGCATTAAGATAGTTGAAGATTTGGAAAATAACATAGGCTTCATAGGCAATAACTATAGCCGAATTCCCTGAACGAACCATACCTGCAGATATAGCTCCCTTGTTATACAAGTTCTTTAGTATTATCAAGGAGTTGCCGTAATATTCCCACGCCGATAACCAAATTAGGGCGGGAATAAAAAAGTTCCCACGTTTGATACTTTTAACACTTTTGACAACGCCAGTTTTGCCATCGACACCTATCGTTCGTCTAGCTTTGAAACGTTTCGATCAAAATTATTGGTTGCAAAACGAACGGTTGACGTACACACACTACCACAAACAATGAATATGCATAGGCAAGATGTATTTCATATATATTTGCCAGATTAACAACAAAACCTCACCTCCAGCTGCATGCCAGGGTCTAAAGTTCAATTTTCGGTCGCAAAAGTGACAAAACTAACAAAAATATCGTTAACGAAACAGTTTGTTACAGATGATACCTACTAAAGTTTTGAGTTTTTTGATTTCAATGCTAAACAAACAAATATCAGGTGACAAAATTGACGAAAATAATGATGACTTATCTCAAAACGAACAGACCCTTAGTGACAATATAATAATATTCTACGATCACAAAGTTTTATTAAATTTACTACAACATTTACCATAACAAGAGGTAAACTTACCCCATCAACTAGGGTAAGGCGGATACACAGGTAAAAGCGCGCCACCCGCGAGTAGCTGTTCTGCAACACAGCAAGCGGCAAGCGGCCCCGTGCGAGGTCACAGGTCGCGCTTACGTATTTTATTTGATTTATTTGTTTAGCCCTGTCCCGAGGGGAAAAGGCAAACGGTAGAATAAGAGGTTTCCTGAAAAACGCTTTTTATGCTGAAGCTATCCGATAGTACATATAAAATAGTAGACGTCCGAGACAGAGACGCATTTGTCTAATTTAGTAAATTACATGCTAAAAAGCGGGATTCTTTCGTCGAAAGCGGGACATAGTAAAAAAAAACGCATATAATCAAAAGTTTTTGAATTTTTATCTTTTTATTTGAATTCAAATTACATTTACGTGACAATAGATAGGTAAATAGTAAAAATATCCATAGAAAAGCGGCCAGTCCACACTTGTCTGTGCCATCCGGCCGCGCTTTCTCAGTACGGTGCACGCACGGACGAGTTATTCCCGAAAAGCGGGATTGAGCCTGTCCCGCGCGGGACATTTAATTTTGATTTAAAAATCGGGACGTCTGGCAACGCTGTTGTCGACGTTTCGGCTAGGTTACACGGGCCGTGGTCACGAGTTAACTATTTTCAGCAAGGTGTTATGAGTCGATGGAGGGAATCAGTATTAAAACTTCCCACATAAAAAGTCACAGTATCTGAAAAGTTGATGTTACAGCACACGACACAAACGGTATTATAACGTCTATAAGAAAAAAAAGGTAAAAGTTTGTTCGCGTGTAAGACCCGAAATATATGAAAATTGTATTATTGATTCCCATCAGGCGTATATATCAGGCGAACTTTTAGCATTATTTATGATGAAAAAACAGGGACTACATCAATATTTAATTTACAAGTACTAAAAATACGTAAAAGTAAATCAGGATGGGACAGGGCTGCCCCCTGCTGTCCAATTCGGACTTACTATTTATAGTTCATTAATAACTGGCAAACGGAGCATGTAGTTCTGCCCCTAGTGTTTTTATTATACGCCCCACAACTCTTAGGAGGGCGATACAGGCCAAAAAGCTAATTTCTGTAATACTAACAATGTGCGTAATAAATGTAGTTAAAACCTTATACGAAGTCATATGCTTACCTACTGTGATATATATCTTTATATAATTCTTAAACACCTAATTTTTTTTTGGAATTTAACGTTTTAACCGTTTTGTAGTCACATTTTTTACTTTTTGTAACAATTCAGAGCAATTCTAATTACTTTACCGATTTTCAATACAAGCATATACAATAGACGCTTTTAAAAATTTCACAAGTGTTGAAACTATGGTCACTTAATTATTTTTTATTGCATTAAGTACAATAAATATTTAGACAAAACCACCTCACAACATTTTATTTTAATCCTTTAACAATTATGTTTTACAACTTATGGGACGTGTGTACTAGTACAGTCACCTCAGTGCAGATATACTGTTGCAGAAGCAGTGTTGCATCGATGGACTCACGCAGAACTGAAGAGGTTGGTGATAAGTGGCCGGCTCCCACATTACGATGTGGGTGTCTATAAAATTGACATTTTACATGATCTGTGCATTTAAGATATTAACAGTTTCTGAATAGTGACACAAATAAGAGTAGGTATAAACAATATCTTTGAGGGTTCATTAAAACTTGTTATTTCCACCTTTAATGCCGGTGTTGCCTGAGCCCGGAACATTAACTAGCTCGCAAGTTTCGACTTCGAGCCAGCCTTTTTAATCTGATGGCCTAAATACTAAATTGCATAATTTGGCAACCCTAGTTTACCAGGACAATATGTTATGATTATGTGCGTGTCTCTTCTGCCACAAAAACCATGTTTTAACAGTCTTCAAAAAAGGAGGTTATCAATCAGACATATATGTATGTAATGTTGTTATAACTGCACAATATAAATATGTTAGTCTACGTGGGCTTCTAAACAGATGTGGCAAATTTCATAAGTGTATGTCCCTATGTATATCTCTATGTATGTCCTCTTATTTCTCAGAAAAAAAAACGGATTTTGATATTTATTAAAATGTGCCTACCGTTGAACTAATTAATTAATTAATTAATATCAAATCTACGGTCACTTAAAGTTGTAAGAAACATCAAGCTCAAGTTAATGCAATAAAAAATATGCCAAAAATGCGCATAAAGTGACAAACAAATCAGTACCAGAAATATGGGGTACTTCCCGTTGGCCTAGGATCATGAAATTCGGCAAAAAGCAAGATGTTACATTACAAATATAGGAAAAGATCCAATAACTGATAATTAAAGCATGAACCTTGATATAATAAATTTGTACGATACCCTCGGAGCGCGAGCCAGACTCACACTTGGCCGGTTTTATTTCTAATTAATAAGGGTGATCCCCTACTGATACATGCATTTATGCAAGTACCAACGAAAATTAAAAAAAAAAAAAACCCTGCTTTCAAAAACCCACTTAAAATTTAATTACACCGCTTTTTGTAATATAGGCCAAAAAGCTAAACTTTGTTATTCTAACTTTGTGTACGTAAATGTACTAAAAAACATTAGATAATATCATATACATTACTATGAGATATATATCTTATATACTTCTTAAGTAATTTATACCATAATGACGCCTTGAAACTTTTTGTATGGAATTTAACGTTATTATCGTTTCGTAGTCACATTTTTTGACTTTTTGTTACAATTTAGAGTCAGTGCACTAGATAACAAGTTACTCTAATTATTTTACCAACTTTAATTACAAGCAAATGTAGAATACGCTTTAAAATATGCACAAGTGTTGAAACAAATGGTCACCTCCAGATTATTGCATTAAATACAATAAATGAAAATAATTCAGTAAGGTAATGCACTAGGCATAAGCAAGTTTTATAACATATTTTTTTTTCAATTATTTAGATGTTATAGTTTAGCCACAAAATTTGCATAAAAATAGGCGTATTTTAGCGGTCTAGCCTATTCTTATCTATAAAGCCTTCGATATAGCATTCTTAAGTAACTAATATATGTAAGTGTTACCTCTACTTTATACATAGAGACAATTTGTTACTTATGCTCAGCTAGGTCTGTTATTTATTATGTGGTTTAGATTAGATTGTTTTCCTTCATTGAGTCAGTAATAAAACCGTACATCTCACAAAAATCACAACCTGAACCTGGAATCGAATCCCAGCCCAATGTGTAAGTGCTGTCATGACAATCCCAGCAGACTATTAATTTATTATATCTGGCCTTCTTTTTCATTGTTTTGCATAACCCAGCGACTCCCACTGTCTCCGCCAAAGTAGTCGGGCTGTCAATTAGCCACAAAGGTTACTCACAATGGGGAGAACAAAATAAATGATTATGGTTACCCTGGGGATACAATTTGACCTACAAAAGAAAAAGTATATTCCGCACACAAATTTGATTATTAAAGTAGTAATAGTATAAAAAATCATTTCAAAGCTCCCACAGCCAAAATGGAATTAAGGATATTCCGAGGTATATTTAATTTTTCTTATATGGGAACTTTTAAATAAAAAATAATTCTATTTCCTTTACAAGACACAAGCAATATTCTACAAAAATCAATAAATAAATAGAATTATTAAAACAGCATCATAATTATTTTTCCCGAATTATCTAACTATTTTCAAACAGGATTGAAAGAAAAATGTTTTTCGGACATGACATGACAATATGGGAAAAACCACATTTCTGGGGAAAGTCATCCCTCAATTTAGGGCATCAAAATTTTACCTTTAAGCGTCACTTCACCAGCCACCCTGTTTTACCTTTAAGCGTCACTTCACTAGCCACCCTGTTTTACCTTTAAGCATCACTTCACCAGCCACCCTGTTTTACCTTTAAGCGTCACTTCACCAGCCACCCTGTTTTACCTTTAAGCGTCACTTCACCAGCCACCCTGTTTATCCCAATATTTCTATCAGGTGTGGGTCTCCTCCTCTTTGTAACAAATTTGACGTCAAACGAATTTAGATCTTGAATTATTCAATTTAAAATCCGATACTTTAATACTTGAATTGCAATTATATATTAATTGTTATAATAAAATTTTGCACAATAATTAAAACCATCCCTCACTTTTCAATCCACCAATCAATGCTAACCATCAATTTACGACCAACTTAAAGTAATAGGCAATCCCTTGTAGCAGAAATAAAGGAAACCGAAAACCGTATTCGTATATATTACAATTTTTTTTAGATTATAAACTTATTTGCAGTTGGTAAATTAACCGAGTCCTATGTCGATTTATGGGGTCAACAGTTTTTCTATGGCAATGTTAAGTTCATCTTAAGCATCTATCTATACAGTTTCAGTAATATGTACATCTACATAGTTTATCTTTGACGGAACCCTCGGAGTCCGACTCGCACTTGATCGATATTTAATTACAGCCTGAGCTCATTTACGTGTGTCAATAAAAATGAAAATTATGATACGGATCTTAATTGCCTCGTTACCGTATAAGAATAACTAATCATTTTCACTACCTCGAATTTTCATCATCAAGCTGCGTTTGAATCAAAATTGCGTGACAAGTATCATAAACTGTCACTATCTTGTAACATATGTCACACAAACCGTTTAATATTAATCTTTGCGTGATTTACCAGCATTTCATATTGTAATGACTATTGACAATACAGATAATAGAGTCATCTAATGTTTATATCGTTAGATACTAACGCTAAAAAATATACAGTAAAATTTAGGTGCCCTAAAAAGAAATATCAGCATGACAATAGAAACCTGTCCGCTTTGCTTAGGTCGTCGTCTACCTGTGTTGCCCACTTCGCTTAGGTCGTGACCTACCCGTGTTGAACGACACACGTTTTTAGGTACCAACAAAACAAATAACCAAGACATAGTACAAGTAATATCGTAACATAAATAAAAGGTTCAGCACATAAAACACGGCTGGTAGTTTTAAGTCTGTATTTCACTTATTTATATCTTCGTGTTTAAATTGTTAAGTGAAACGTTTGAGAAAAGAATTTCAGTAAAATGGAATTGTTGTATGAGACAAATAGTATTGTTACAGTTAAAACGCCCTGTATTACACTATTACTTATAACTTAGTTTGTATACCATTTAATGTTTTTCACGGGTCAACATACATGTAAGTTTTTGGCCGAAGTCGCGTGTCGATCACTTCAATGTGATTCCTAAATTATAAATCCGGCCAAGTGCGAGTTGGACTTGCGCTCTGAGGGTCTGCTTATAAATAACGTAAATAGTAGTAGGCCGTACCTACTACAATTTACGTTATTTACAAACAGAAACAAGTGTGCCGCTAAGTGGTCACCCATCCAAGTGCTGACCAAGCCCGACGTTGCTTAACTTTGAATATCGTTTCTATCAAACAAATGTCTTACTGTTTCTCTTCATTATAAGCTAAATGGCGCTGTACCGGTAATTTAAAATAGTAATGGCGTGGGCCCGTCACACACTTGGCCGGTTTTTATTCTTTGTAGTTATACTTTAAAGTTCACACTATTTTTCACTGCAAGTTTGAAGTTTGTATGTATTACTGTTTTTACGATAGAACAAAAACTACGAAAGTGTATTTCTTGTATGAGGACCCCCTTAAACATTAACTTTTTATTATTTTTTAGATAATCCCCAATTATAACACATATTCTGTGAAAAATTCAGCTTCATACCTATTTCGGTCTAGAAGATAGAGCCTTTTAATGGTCAGACAGACCGACAGATAGCGTAGGCTTTGTAATAGGGCTCCGATGGTACCCTCTGGGTACGGAACCTTACAAACTACCTACATGTTAAGGAGTAAGTCGTCTATACTATGTCTACTAAGATAAGGCTAAAGAGTTTGTTTGAATAGTCCAATTCTCGAGGAAGGTTATAGGCTATTTGACATCACCCTACTACCCTTAGGAGCCGAGCAAAAATAAAAACAGTCAAAAACAACCCTAAGAAGAAACCGAATTATGTAAAAGTGCGAGCGAGCAATGCGACGGGGATGTCACCTACGACAAGGGCAGAACAACGCCTGTCAGGTCAACAAGTAATATGTACTCTAAATTACACTTGGTACTAATGTCTTACAATAACGATTCCCTTTATTTCTATCTACGTATTTTAAGTGTAGGCTCTGCTCTGTGTTTCTATTTAAGTATACCTAAGTTGTTAATTGCTACAACCTAAGTGATATATATTAAGTATTAACGCTAATTGTTCGTTCTTATCTCTATAAACATAAATGTTTTGTTCTGGAAAACTGTTGTCTATTCCACTTTCCAGTTATGTTTTTTTTTTAATTTGTTTAAGATTCTAGATAATTTGTTACCTCGAAAATATGTAAATACTTTTTTAAAATTATGTTATAATATTTTTAGCATACACATTAGCTAGGTATAAAAGCCTAAAGATTTACTTAAAGGAGAATATTTCTTTGGGAATGGGAGACAAAGAGATGAATCATACTTTATTATAAAGTTCATTGTTTGTAGGATAAAAGGATAATCATTCATTTAGTCAAGTCGACCATGAGTTCTAAAATATTAAGTGAAATTCCCACGAACCATACGTTCGCTTTATCGCTACTCGCTAGAGACTAGTTATGAGTTCTTTGAAAATGTTAAATATAGAGTAGAAACTACAACGTTTATAGATGATGCTAGGTTTTATAGGGATAATATGTTTCCGTTGAAGGTGACTTTCTACAGGTACACGGAAAATAAAGGTAAAGGCTTTGAAGGTTTAATTATAAACTGAATAAAGCTGTTTAAAAACAGGTTATGAAAACGGTTTTCGTACGTTTTCACTGCACTGCAACCTTTACATTACATGTTACCTTTTGAACCGTCTTCAAAACAGATAGGTTATTAATTTGACCCGTATGTGTGCAATATTGTTACAATTGCACAATATTCATATATATATATATACTTATATATATATATATATATATATAAACTAACTAGCTTTTGCCAGCGGCTTGGCCTGCCCTAAATTTGGACCTACCGGCGTAGGATTATTACGGCAACTCCTCAATTATAGACAAAAAAATTTAAAAGGTGAAAATATTTTTAAATATGTAATAGGTACCGCCCTTCCCATTCATGACTGCCCGATGCCCTTGCACATTATGAATGCACGCGCAGTATTGAACATTATTATGCTATGTTATTTTAAAACTGCGATATCTCCTAATATTCATTGAAATCGAATAATGTAAAGGGAAATTTGTTTTAAATTAAAGTCTTGTGATGAATAACGTATTTATTTGGATAAAGCTTAAAATCATGTTATAGAAGCACCTTCGCAAATAATGCATTATTTTAGAAAAAATTTGGTTATCATAAAAAGTTATAGTGAGCCAACCTTAAAAGATAGACATATGCTGTCCCGGACTTTTTTTAGAACATTTATAGGGGAACAATTCTGTCATACATGATTTTTGCGAAACTTTAACCGTTTACGCAACGCACGGGGCGAAAGCACTCAAAAGGAAAAAAAACTCCCGATTTTGAAACATTCTTCATTGGTGCTCCGCTCCTATTGGTCTGAGCGTAATGATATATAGCCTTCCTCGATAAATAAGTCTTCTAACAATGAATGATATTTTTTAAATCGGACCAATAATTTTTAAGATTAGCACGTATAAACAAACAAACTCTTCAGCTTTATATTACACACCGGCACAATTAGCGGAACAGAAAAAAAAGTGAGACTATGAGATAATAACGTATATATTTGACGAAAATGTAATTAGACACAAAATAACAAATTGATTAACATCTTTTAACAACGACTTTGAAAAGTCTTCGTTATTTTTTATTGAAAAATAAAGAAATTTGAAATAAGTGAAATTTTTAGATGATTATGAACCATGACAAAAAATAAAAAAAGTAAGCATTAAATGATTTAACAATAAAATTAAAGCAAAATTAATAACGAGTGTTTCCCCCTCTTGCTCTGATTACGGTTTCCATTCGTCTGGGCATGCTACAGATTATGTTATCGATGATTTCTTGAGGCAACCGCTCCCACTCCTCAAGTAATGCGTTTCCAAGTTCATTCAGATTGTTGGGGGGTGGCATTCTGGATTTAACCCTTCTTTTTAGCAAGTCCCAGACATGCTCTATCGGATTCATATCGGGGGAATTTGCTGGCCACTGCATCACCGGTATACCTACGTGGCTCAGATATGCCTGTACCGATTGTGCACTATGAGCACGAGCATTATCTTGCATTACAATAAAGTCGTCACCAATAAATGGGGCAAATGGTACAACATCTTCTTCTAAAATGTCTCTGATGTATCGATCTGCTATCATGGTCCCTCCTGTGACTATCACTAACTCCGTGCGAGCTCCCAAACATATCCCTCCCCAAACCATAATCGAGCCGCCACCATAAGCCACTGTGTGTTCAAAATTAGACCGTATGTGGCGTTCTCCTTTGCGTCTCCATATTCGCTGTCTCCCATCGATCTATTTTAAAAGAACTTTGCACTCATCAGTAAAGAGAACCTGCTGCCATTCGTTCAAATCCTTTTTTTGTGTTCCGCTAATTGTGCCGGTGTGTATATATTAGTATAGATTTTTAAGTGTATTTATGTAACTTTGTCCATGTATTACTCAAAAACTAGCAAGGCGGTGTGTTTTTTTAATTGGGCGTAGAATTCCAAATAATATTTTTCTCAGCGTATGAATTTCACGTCTTGCTTGAGATTTATAGACCCACAAATAACATGTCAAGTGAGGATTTTGCTTATATACATTTATTAAAGAAATTCCCCTTTGAAAAAACAGTTTCATAAAACATTCTTTGTAACTCATACATAATAGGCAGTTCAAGAAAAAATAAGGTTGAATTCAGAAGTTTGTTATCGTTTTCCGTCGTATGTTTTCCTCCTTTTGCGAAAAAAGGTCGGATTTGGAAACGATGTCGGCAACAAGTCTTTGTTTTCATAATTGGTTTTTCTTTTGATGTCCCGAAGGGATACGACGAGCACGTATTGCCAAAAAACCCAGTACTTGATTTTGCAATTAGGTTAAGGAAAGTTGCGTTTGTTCCAAAAATATTTAACTACAATAACCATAACGTAACTTTGTGATAATTTAGGTTAGGTGTATGCTTAATATATTTAGAATACATTATTATATAAGCATTCTGTGAGTTTGTAAGTGGGTTCCATTGCTGTATTTCGAACATAAAAAAGCTTCAACGACACGATTGATTATTTCCTTATTAAGCCACATACGTCCCCCACTGCTGGGGCAGTGTCTACCCTCAATTAGGGTGATTTGGGCCATAGTCCACACGCGGGCCCAGCATGGATTGTGGACTTCAAATATGTCCCTTTTTTGACATATTCGCGATTCCTCACGATGTTTTTCTTACCGATAAGCCAGTGGTGTAAATAATCGATGTACTTGAGAAATTAAGAAAAAGACTGATACACGCGGGGCTCGTACCTCCGCCACCCAGGACGCAAGGGTAAATCGAAACCCCTGCGCCACCACCGACCTAATAATTTTTTATAGTTTATTTATATTATTTATTGATTAATTATCTATGGTAATGTATTAGTCCCAGAGACCACGACCAAAATTATACCTATGTATTTTATTGATTTATAATAAGTCAGGTCAGTTCCATTTATTGTCATTTTTAGGGTTTCGTAGACAAGTGAAAAAAACGTAACCCTTATAAATTCATCATGTCCGTGCGAACGTCCGTATGCCTTGTGACCCGTCATATGTTGGAAATGTTATAAAAAATTAAGAAAAAAAGGGGGTGTTAAAAAAATAGAACACCTTGATTTTTACCGAATCTTGCACTTTTGCCTTCTTTATTATACCTTAACAACGTACAAAAAGTCACTGAATAATAATAAAAATGATATAATTCGTTATCTACTCTTTCTGTAGAATTGAGGTCGTGAACTCAATGAGTCGTGGCTAATCCACGGAGCCATCAATTTCCGTTTCCCATTCCTGAAGTCATCTCAAGGACCCACAAAAACGAAAACAGGAAACCTTTTTATATATGTATACAGAACCTTAATATTTTATATACATCTTTACTAATGTAAAAAGTTGAAGAGTTCTTGTATGTTTGTTTTTAGTTTGAACGCGCTAATCTCTGAAACTACTAGTTGGATTTTAAAATATTTATTTTATTTAATAGCCCAATTCTTAAGGTAATAGGCTATTTAACATCACGCTATGACCCATAGGAGTCGAGCAAAAAGAAAGAGTCAGAAAGAATTCTAAGCGACAATAAAGTAATAGCACGGGTGAGCGATGCGACGGGGGATGCCAACAATGGAAAGGGCAGAACAACGTCTGCCAGGTCAGCTATAGCAGGATAAAGGCTAATTTTATTAGTTTAGAACACAGAAAGATACCATCAGTGTCTTTTCTAAGCAAACAATTAACATTAATGCAAACAAGTTTATACAAAGTCATACATTTTACTAAAGGTGCATCTACGTATTTCGAACTGGTACATGTATACTTGGGTTTATTTAATGAGTGTAATGTATAACTTTGACAAAAAAAATTGGGTAATCATGTGTGACAGTTGTACATACGAATGGGAAAGTTGAAGAACACACATAGGCTTCGTTCCAAAAAGCAACGAAAAATTTAAAAAAGTCGTTTTAAAATGCCCGGCTTGTGGTGATTTTCTAACTGTTAAGTTGAATTATTTACACTCCCATAAATACGGTTGGAAATCACTTCTGTCAGTGTGAAATTACCTGTCAAACTCCCGTTCTGAAACGGGTGGAAAATCAACTTTACCGGGCGATAATCACTCGTCAGAGAGTAAACGGGAACGTAGCAATAAATGACATTATTATGTGTATTAAGGGTAAACGCGTAGATTGTAGATTGTGTTTGTCTTGTCTATCTAGGAGTAATTATGTATTTACAAAAAAAAAGTAATATATGTATTTTTATCCGTTGTCTGGTATCCATAATACAAGCTTTGCTTACTTTGGGGCCAAACGGCGCTATGTGTAATGTCCAAATATATTTATTTATTTATTTTACTAAACATAAACTTTATTGACAAGAAATGTTACTTTGACTTCATGTTAATGCTAATAGATTAAACTACCAAATCTTTTTAAAATATAAAAAATACAATAATTTATTTAAATATATCTGTCACGTAAAAATATAGTAGTTCAAAGAAAGTGATATATCAATTGAAACATTCAAATAAACTAAAGTGTTCCCGATACCGTGTCATCGGATCGAATCGTTAAATTTGCATACGTAACGGGCCGGGCCGGTGGTAACGGAAGGTGTAAACAAGGGGGGTGGGCGCAACGGAGATGGGGAGGGGGCTTACAGCAAGTAACGAGCTCTAGGGTTCTCGCTCTACGAAGTGCAATTTCCTGAAGTAAATATGTGGAAATTAAAATAAATTTCGCTTCGTATGAGTGCCGTTTAATGCGACCTCGTCAAATATGACTAGGTGTTGGGAGTTCTGTGAATCTAAATTTAGTACTAACACACTATGAACACTATTTTTAAACAAAATTCTAACCGCAAAAACCATGAAACAATTATTTAGGCTTGTTTGCGCAGTGGGGCAATAACCTATCTGCTGAACTGACCCGTTCGATTCCCGCACAGGACAAACATTTATGAATTTAAGAAAAAATATAGTATCTCAAAACTAAATAAACTAATCTAAATATGTACAACTGCTAAAGTTTTTTATTGTTGGCTAAACTCATTTTTACTTTTTTGTTTCGTATTATTTTTTAGGTTTATTTGATATTTCCAAAAGATTTTCTGTTATGCTCTGTTTTACACAGCATGGTGCACGTGATACGAGAGTTTTTACTAAATTGCATGCAGTCCCTGGTGACCACATGACATACATAACATCACGCCTGTTCCGAGATGGGTAACCAGAGATCAAAGTATTGTATAAATATGTCGCTATGAAGTTAAAATTTTACAACTTTACTACTTTTAATTTTATTTCATAATATTATACAATATATACACACCGGCACAATTAGCGGAACAGAAAAAAAAGTGAGACTATGAGATAATAACGCATATATTTGACGAAATCATTCAGATTGTTGGGGGGTGGCATTCTGGATTTAACCCTTCTTTTTAGCAAGTTCCAGTCATGCTCTATCGGATTCATATCGGGGGAATCTGGCCACTGCATCACCGGTATACCTACGTGGCTCAGATAAGCCTGTACCGACTGTGCACTATGAGCACGAGCATTATCTTGCATTAGAATAAAGTCGTCACCAATAAATGGGGCAAATGGTACAACATGTTCTTCTAAAATGTCTCTGATGTATCGATCTGCTGTCATGGTCCCTCCTGTGACTCTCACTAACTCCGTGCGAGCTCCCAAACATATCCCTCCCCAAACCATAATCGAGCCGCCACCATTAGCCACTGTGTGTTCAAAATTAGACTGTATGTGGCGTTCTCCTTTGCGTCTCCATATTCGCTGTCTCCCATCGATCTGTTTTTAAAAGAACTCTGCACTCATCAGTAAAGAGAACCTGCTGCCATTCGTTCAAATCCTTTTTTTGTGTTCCGCTAATTGTGCCGATGTGTATATTTTATTTTCACAAACAAAAGTAAACTCTGTTACGCACCATGCTATGTGAAATGAAATAAAATTACTGTAATCAACACTTTTATATTTTCATTAATAGAAAGGTGGCTCACTCTTAAAATAGAGATCAATTACAGATAAATGGCCCGGATTTGGCTACTTATATCGGGATTTAGAAGAGATCACAAGACCATAACTTTTAGCTGATATCCATACTTGGTACTAATAAGAGTTAGTATAGCTGTTTATGCATGGTAAATTAAAAATGTAATTTTAATACACAAATAATATTACGAAATTGTCAAAGTATAAAAGTTGAAATTTTTGTTAGTATAACCTACAGTTACAACGTTACTTTCTTTCGTAAAACATTCATCTCCAAAATAGTAGTAGCAAGTAGAGAGCCAGAGAAGAAGCCGACTAAGAGCAGTAAAAGTGTTAAGTTGAATGTGGAGTGGGGAGTGGCAAGGTAAACTGTCCGCGACAAGCCACGGGCCACGGTAAATCACGCCTTGACTGGCTGATCTGAACTCTAACCGAGGTGGCAAACGTTTGGAAAATACCTTTAGAACGGCATTATTTATTGTCGCGAATAGTTTTGCCCGTGGCGGTGAGATACCTTTATCATTTTCTTCATAGCGCTGTTGTAATTTTTTTTTAAATTAGGGGTTCTCCAGAAATTTCGTCACGCATTAATTTAAGGAGGAGGCGTAATGGTAAAACTAAGAAAGTCAAATTATTCATATTTATGTTATAGGTGGTGGTAGTATAAAGGTGGATTAAAAAACATAACATGTACAAAAATGCAAGTCTCGCAACGCAGTTCTTTTAACACAACGTATGAAAGATCTAATGTAAAACCAAGTCGGTTAATTCATTCAGTAACTATCGACACGAGCATATATCCAACAACTTTGTCATAAATCGTTCTCCCGATTAACACTTTACCATATTTTAATATTTGTTAAGAGATCCGCCATAATGATACATATTCTGTGAAAAAAATAGTTTTTACCAACTACGGCCTAAAAAATAGAGCTCCTTATAGGTATAGGACAAACAGACAGACAGACATAGCGTAAGAAATAGGGCTCTGTCCACACTCTTTGGGTACAGAAGCTTAAAAAACCATAGATATGAAAAATTAAATTTACTTAAATATTTTTGTAATATGTTATTCAAAGCAAAGTAACTATTTAATGAGCAAAACCTGGAAATGTCAAAATTCAAATGCATTTCTCGACTTTCAAAACATGGCATTCAGGGACATGGCGCTAGCGCTGACGAGACCAATTTACCAAATTCCAACATGTACAGAGGTTGCTACAGTCAGCCAGGTCACATATCACATGTACAGAGGTTGCTACAGTCAGCCAGGGGGCTTATTGGGAAAAGTCTGGAGTACTCGGGTCTCGCGTTCGCGGGAACAAAATGTATGGAAGAGATATCTGGCCTCTCGACTCTACTAACATTCCGCATTATGAAAGCTAACGAATTTCTCGTGATATCGCCTAATCGAAGTCTCTAGCAAATAACTCGAGAGGTGAAGTGTCAAGTCCTACTAAATCGAAATAATCGGTTTTATGAACGCACCTTTTCGGTACTTTGAGGACGAAAAGTTTTTTCGATCGAGAGTAAAAAGTGTGCTAATTTTCTGCAGAAAAGTCATATTTTATTGAGTGTTTATATATTGTAAAACCGTGTGAAATCGCAATAATAAACTACCTACCTATATTAGTGATTAAAAAAGGCAAATTTTAATAGTTATTCGTACCTACCATTCAGAAACGGAATGGATGAAAAATCTAACAACGAAAATCTTTGTTCATCAACTTTTGTGATAAGGGCTAAGGGTAACTACGCAGGATATACAAAGAATGAATGTAAAACATAGTTTTCCTTCCTTTAGCTGTTAGTAATATTTTTTCTACCTAACAGTAATTAACCTAACCTAAAACATGAAAGGCAGTCTTAATAACATATTCTTTACTTTTGTTACAGTTTATGATAATAACCGAATTAGGTATGTGATGTGTGCTACAATTCATAAGCAACCTGTGTTCCACAGAATTCTGATAGTGAGTTGTTTTATTTACTCATTTTTTTTTCTATTTAATCATAATCAGCAATCAATCCGATGCTAGGCCAGTTACTGACATTGCTTCAAACATTTGTACACATATATAATGACTGTGGTATTTTTTATTTCAAACAAATAATCAAATACCCGTCTCACCACCTATGCTTTCAAATTTGTGTAGCAAATGTTTTAAGCTATGTCAATCATCAGTATAAAAATAGATAGTGGTCAGAGTAACTAAAAGGGGAGTAACTAAAAGGGGAGTAACTAAAAGGGGAGTAACTAAAAAGGGAGTAACTAAAAAACAAGTAAAAAAAGCTTCGTTGCAAAAAAAAATGGTCTTTTTCCTCAGCGCCCCCTTTTGTACACCCCAACCGTATCGCTAATGTATATGGGTAAAATTACATATTAAGATTAGACATTATAAAAAAAATCACGAGAAATACTGCAATTTTAATTATTAACCAATAGTTTCAGTAAAATGTATACTTTTATTGTAAATTGATGTAACTATTACACATTTTGTTTAAGTTACTGTTGATGTACTATTAAAATATTTTCACAAAATTATTTTTAGAAATGAAAGTAAATTTTATCATTTCTAATACTAGATGTAAATACTGTCTATATTGTACAGATGGCAGCACACTACGTGTATCATTAAATCATCTCTGTAGTATATTTTATACCATTTATCTTTGAAAAGGCTGTCTTTGCCAAATTTCATAATTTTGCTACTAGACTGCTCGTTAAATGCAGGGGAAAATCCTTGAATGCTACCAAAACGTAAATACCTACAGTCACATCTCAATCTATCTAATATATGAGTGGTCAAAGGGCCATAAGGAAGAATAACCATGGTACACCCTCCTACTGTGTGAATAAAATGCCTTAGGGCCATAGATAGCTTAAGACTGGTAGTTTGCAGTATTGTGTGGACATGGAAAAAGCCAATGTTCAATGTTGAATATATGCCTATATGCTGGGATGATGATGCCATTTTAAAAACTTTACTCTAATTGCAGACCAAATAAACAATCAGTGGAAACTGTTCATTAGATTTTGCATGATGCATCGCACATTTTTTGATGCTATTTGAAATCATAACTTTCAGCATAGTTTATTTTACTTTTAGACTTTGTCATTTCACACCGATAAAGTTTATTTTCTTATTATGCTTGTTTTATCTAATAACTCATTCATTGCAGGTTTTTGTTGCCGGTGTATGAAGTTGTGTTTTGCAAGGTGCCATTCATAGAATCAAGACCAGTGAATAATTAACAAATTTATGTAAATAAAAGTACAAAAACCAAAACTGTTTCCTTATTTAACAGAACAAACAACATATTATCTTGTTATTCCTATATTGTTGGTGAAGTGAGTTATTTTAGGTTTCTTACAAAGCAACACACTTGAACTTAGGTAATGTAAGAAAATAACTAATATTATACACTTAGGGTGTGTTCTAATATACACATTATTTTGCCATCTGGGTAACATTCAGTACTGTCTACTGAGTAAAAATATTCACTTTTGGGATGCCTCTTAAAATTTATACACCATCCCCATCTTCAGTTTTATATATAACTTCGTTTAATGTTAACTGACTCTGATAATTGGTTCAACATAACGGTCAGCCAGAGGGACAACTTTTATCTTTCTCAAATATAGTTTCAGCACGGAAGTTTAATAACCAATTAATTGCTTTGGACATACGGGAGACAAAATTGTCATTGTCATTATATCCAGAAAGATTTCTGGAGACGCAGATATCTCTAATGTTGTGACACATTTCTACTTTTTTCATCCGACCGTTCTGTTCACCATGCATTTCCTAAATGGGTAAGTCTGACGAGACCACTGTCTGCAAATACAAAATATTAAAGCTACAATGTTGTGACCCTAACATCAAACTCGGACCACAATGTGGATAAAAAAAATACCTTTTAGGAAGTATAACCCAATATCACATATTTTACTGTTTTAATTTAGTTAAAGAGTGCCGTTTATAATTTCATATATTGTACATATTGTATTGTATATTCTATATAACAGACGAGAAAAAAACATTCTGCATTATTCCTTAAGAAGAAACCTTTTAAGTAGGTACTTTGAATCATTGACATCTAATTAAACGAAAGCATTAGTTCATCATTCGGAACTAGTTTTCGTAGTCTGGAGTAGTTGACGCTAAAAATGTATCGAAAAAACCGTTTCAGAATGCCACAGTTTTATCGATCGAGACTGTTCCCAATAAGCTAATCACATATCACACGAAGCATTAACATTAGCAGAATAGCTAATTCCTAGCCGTTTGAGTGCGGGCAGTACATTACGCGACTGCAGCGGGTTATGTGTTAGCTGTGTGCGCTGTAATTTATGAGACGCCAGTTATTGCTTTTTAGTCTCCTATGCTCCTCTTAGCGTTTAATCTTTGCTTCTAAAATGCTGTTAAATAAAATGGAGAATTTTAAACTTTTATTTCAATTTTAAAATTGACAATCAGCCAACTAAAGAAATGGTTTTTATACCCGGATTATTTATTTATTTTTAAAAATCCGTAAAAAATAGATTACTTAAAGACTACGATCACTTTTTTTTCATCTTTGTCTGTGAAGATCCAGGAACTCAAAAACTGCTGAAGAGAACAAATTTAATATCAAATATTTTTAATACATCTAGGAAAATATACGGTCATTCAAAAATTGTTCATCACAAACATTGGTTTGGCACAGCCCGTCAATCCCGCGAAAATAGTCTCAAAGCATAAATAAAACCCCCAAGAAACGTAGACTTCTAAAACATAAATAAAGTAATGATGTTCGAAGACTAACTTAAGTGTTATATTCCTTTGTTTTTTTTTTCTACCCTATAGAAGTTCGCACAATTATAAACCTACTTAAGTACCTACTTACTTACATGTACATTAAAATGGTATACTGATTCAGTATCCTGATTCTCCGTTCTGTCTGATTTTCCACAGTGAAAAACAAGAATATACGTAAAAAAATATTAACAAACTAGTTTTCATAAGACCCTGTCTTTTTCTTAAGACCAGAGTTCTTTTCAAGACAAATTAAACAAACCCAAACTCGATGGGGTAGCGTCGTTTCGTTACAGAGGTCCACCTTCTGGCTCCATCATCAGACCAGCTCTTTAATAATATTATATTGCATTGCCATCCGATTTACGTGTGTATACAAAATTTGAACTCAATCGATCACTGGAAAGTGGGTCAAGTTTAACGAGACAGGTGAAACTAAAAACAAAAGCTTTCAAAAAACTATATAAATTTCCAAATTAATCAATGATTTATTTGTAAATATAATCATCAAGGTTCATTTTAATTTACAGTTCATCTTTTCTCATCTTACACAAAGATTATTCCCTATAATTGTGATGCAACATCTTGCTTCTTGCCAAATTTCTTGATTTTAGGTCAACGGGAAGTACCCCATAGGTTTTGATTTATTTTTGTCACAATACACGACAAAAATAACCGTATTTTGGGCATATTTTTTTTTTGCATTGACTTAAAAGCTCGATTTTTTTACAACTTTAGGTGACCGTATTAGACATTAGTATTTGATATTAATTTCAACTTGATACCTCTACGCGTTATTACTACCAATTAATTAATTAAAATTAAGCAAGACCTTGCTTCTTGCAAAATTTAATGATTCTTGGACCACAGGAAGGACCCCATAGGTTTTAATTCATTTGTTAATGAATATGCGATAAAAATGACCGTATTTCGGCCGAATTTTTTTATTGCAATAACTTAAAAGCTTGTTTTTTTTACAACTTTAGGTGACCGTATTAGACCTGAGTATTTGATATTAATTTCAAATTGATTCCACGCGTTCCTGAGAAAAAATAAGGTCTTAATAGACAGACAGGCAGACTGGCAGACAGAGGGACAAAAGTGACTTAAAGTGATCCTTTAAGGGTTCCTTTTTTCATTTGATGTACGGCACCCTAAAAACCAAACAAATTTTAAATTAATTAACAAAAGAAATTAAATTACCCATAGCGCTTCCTGTGCCAACTTGCTTATTCATTGATACGTTCCTATTATTAAGAAAAGAACCCTTTCTTCCAAAGCTACTGAATCCGACAATATAAATCTTTGATAAGGTGTTGGCGATACGTTACACATATTTTACTGTCTGTGCAAATTTAAGGTTGATTTTAATTCTGCAGTTAGTAAAATTATTGATAGCCAATATCCATGCATGGGCACACTCTCATGGCCTTATAGTCAATCCTAAGACATCTCGAGTAGATACGTTACAAAGCGGATACATGACTCTTAACTTCATTCATTTATGTACGACAGCATTCCAATAGAATACAACGCGGTGGTGAAAAGCCTAAGGATTAGTAGTTGAGCGTAACTTACTCGGACCTCTTGGACCTTGAACCTCTCATAAATTAAGTTACCCGAAAAGTTTACCCTGTATTTTACTCTGTAAAACGTCTTTATATCTTCCTACCTATTAAAACGAAAATTATGCTTTCATACTCTAATATTTCCTATTCTTGACTTTGTAGATATGTGCTATCTAGATTCCAATGGGGAACTACAAAAATCTGCAAAGGCTTCAAAAGCTATGCATTCTTTTTATTTATGGTCTGCGCAAGTTTTACCACGAATCCAGTATTTTTCAAGAATTTTCATCTCGAAAAGTGAGTAAAAATATTAGTATAACAACCTCATCTCAATTGACATTATGTTATGATATTGCCAAAAATTTAAAAATGTATATCTCATAGCTGATTGAGAACCTAATTTAAAATTAATTTTATTGAAAGGATGTAGGTCTCATAATTTTATTGAAAGGACATATGTGAATCTCATAATTTTATTGAAAGGACATATGTGGGTCTTAAAATGTTATTGTAAGGACATATGTGGGTCTCATATAATTTTATTGAAAGGACATATTTGGGTCTCATAATCGAAAAGAGTGTAGTGTAGTTAATTATATTTCATGGGTTTTTTTTGGCGCCAGTTACAGTCTCCTCTTTTTCTCCTTCACTGAATTCGATCTAAACTTTCGCTTAGTCGAAAACTTCAACATTTCATTAATCACTGTGACTTCACCTTCACACGCACGCCTTACGCAATACTCCCTAATTAAAACAGTTCTTACCAAGTTCATCATAATACATCAATGTCAACTCTTTTGTGAGACTTTTTCCTTTGGCGAACCTGTTTTTGATTCAATGAAAAACTATAACATTTTGACAACTTTGTTGGCCCTAGCTTAGTAAGTTCTTTAGGATTGCCCTGTTATCTGCCTGTCTGTATATTCCTTCCCGCCTCATCCAGCTTTTCCCTGACCCGTTTGAAACCGTTGCAAGTAGAAACTTTGCATAGTAATTGGTCAAGTCGAACCTCATATTTTCCAATAGTCTCCACTTTCAATAAAGCATCTTAATTCTGAGTGTATGAAACATGATGGGAACACAATTATATCCAACAATACAATTTATTTTAAATTATGGTATCAAAATAAAAGCCTGAAATTTTGTCTAAAATTGATGTAAAGAGCATGTACTCCCCTTACAGTAAAAAGTCCAAACCATTATTCTGTTGAAAACTATCAATTTCAAGCTTCCGGTTACAGGTTGTAAAAATCTGCTCTCTTATTTACACTTTTCTAATCGTAATCTGCAAGTAGTAGTATATTATTTAATTTTTTCTGTGAAATGTTAAGTCTGTTTATTAAGCGGTATAAATTATAATATTTTTTGTACAACCAAGGACAAACTTTGTAACGCTTTTGCACCATTTCTTTAAAAACAAAATAGGAAATCTATAGGTTTAGATAAGACCTAAGAGCAATAAAGTAAAAAACAAGATCATTGTCTTTATGGTAAGACATAACTTTTACTTAAGTGGCTGACCAATGCCTAGTGACACTTTTAAAATGGAAAAGATTGATACTTGTGGTCGATACGATAATGTGGTCGTATTTTTACATTACGATTTTATGTTAAAATTTATTTTTTTATAGAAAGCTAATGGCTTTTACTACCAAAAACATGATCTTTAATTTGGCTCGATAAAAAGAAATATCTAAACTTTCTGTATCCTTTTTTTGGTTTTTAATTTCTATTCATTAGCGTATAACAATAAAATTTATGTTAAAGGCTATATAACCAGAGAGTCCAGGAATGTTGCTTTTGTATTCTTAAAAATCAAGTAAGTTTTTGAGAAAATACCCAAAAACCGATTTGACACTCATGTAGACTAATTTTTAAAACCTGTGGTTTCTTGTTTCGCGCACGTAAGTACACGTGATATCAAATAGCTGCGTTTCAAACTGTCAAATGCGGTAGGCGGGTTTATCTGAAATTTTAAGTCAGGGTACCGGGTCTTAAGATTCGTTGCTACAAATTTATTAATAGGCTCCGAGTAATTTTGCACTTTATCTTCGGCTTATCACCTCACAGTACGGCTTTAAAGCTAAGTAGGCTAAACAATGCGAGACCCAGATATGAGACGACAACTGTGTCCCGTGAATTATGCATGAACCCACCTGCGATTTATACGCGCGTCCGCGAAACGGCATTACTACCCCGCGGCCATGTTGTGACGTCACTACATTAATGCTAATGAACGTGCATTAGTCGTAATTCATAAGTAACTAGGAAACAGATATTAATATGCTAGGAATTAAGCTCTTCCTCTAAGAACAGTGACTGAGAAATTTATGTTAATTAAGAAGCAGGACATAAAGTTTTGTATTTAGAACAAGTTAAGTATGGGTATTATTTCATTTTACACAAACTGGGAAACTCTCTGATAGTAATATTAAAAATAAAAAAATTTAGACAACGTTTCATGTCTTCACTAGGAAGGAGCGTGGCTCTGGACAATAATACTGATTGAATGAGTAAAATCTTAGCTTAGAATCCCTCACCAAGTGTTATGATTTCTTTTTCCTACTCCGTCATCACCATCTTTGAGACCATTCCAAAAAGCTCAAACATGATCCCTCTACTGTAAACTGGTAAGGAGTTGGGTATCCTACAGATTCCAGGTGATGCTGCAACGTCAGGTCAAGGTCACTATGTTCATAAGTTGAAATATGAATCTT
This sequence comes from Apoda limacodes, assembly GCA_946406115.1. Lineage (NCBI taxonomy): Eukaryota > Metazoa > Arthropoda > Insecta > Lepidoptera > Limacodidae > Apoda > Apoda limacodes. The sequence goes on from OX291552.1 coordinate 25,465,754, forward strand.
ACGATGCTACTCTCTTTTTTTCGTCGGCAGTAAAATCCGAACCGATTTTGAACTGAGGCCAAATCTTAACTGAACCCTTGCTCTGAACATAATAGGTACATTTCTGCCGCGAACCACAAATGCAGCATAATTGGGCGATCGTAAGTATGCGGGCCGAGGCGTAGCCGGTTATCCTCAGTTGTGGCCAAGGCTTGTATAGTGCTTTTCTCAAACATGCATGTAAAAAACTAATTATATTGACAATATTAAAAATATTTTAGGTAATTTTGCCGCCAATCCGCCGCGTTCAAATGTCGATTTCTTTTTTTATGTAGCATATTGTGGCATGCGTGAGAAAAAAAAAGGAAATAGATCTTTATATTTGTAACTTAGCCTATAGATAAGATTTGGGCGATATGGTATATGTAATGTGATGTCTTATATAAAATCTTCTTATCTTAAAATAATAAATTAAATCAATTGAATAAAATAAATAACAACAAACGCATATTATATCTATGGACATTTATTAATTACAACCTTATTTATTTAGAAAGCCCTATATAGGCTTCCTTGATATAATAAACGTAAGCTCAAGATGTACTTTGTTAACGAACAATAATTCATACAATAATTCATATAGGTAAATTGAAAATAATATTGTATGTTTATCTTTGTGTGTGTGTGTCGGTATGTATGTGTATATATGGATTTATACCTACTGTAATATATGATAATATATATTTTTTGTAATAAAATTGTAATAACCGTGTTAACTAAACTGTATACTCAAATATAATAAATTACCTAATGTAAAGAGCGACTTTCTGACTACATAAACCTAGAAAGGTTTCAAGTCGGGAAAACTAAATTAATGTTGTGGTTTAAAAAATTGTTTTGAAAATAAATTAAAAAAAACAAATTCCGTAAGAGGGTCACATAGTATTATCATCAAGCAAAAGGAATGTCATAGAACTGACCTCATTGGTGTTCCAGCGGTGTCGCTGCGCGGAGAAGTGCTCAGCGCGCGGTAGGCTCTCCAGGTTCTCTGGTAACTTGATCGGCTCGCCGTCTGTAACAAAATGGAAACTGGGTAAGTGCGGATTTAATCACTCTAATGCTAACATGCCCCAGTAGAAGAGAGGGAATAATATGAAAAAAAGGAACGAAACATATCGAACAATTTGTAAGCGAGCTAAGAGTCTCCCATCATGGGGAAAAGAGCCATGAAAGTACACGGTGTAACTCCCAAAGATTTTGGCCCGCATGACAAGATGTCGGAGAAGTCTATGAGAAGTATATTTATTCATACTTTTAGAACTAACACACACTCTGTTTGCTGCGTTTCTATGATACATGCAGAGGCAACTTAAATCAAAGATGAAGTGGGGGTAAAAATATGTTTGTTACTTTCGGTTCTTTAAGGCGCCTTCAGAGTTTTCAGCTCGTACCAGCAAAAATTGCACCAGCACAATATCTCCTCTTCCCCATTCTTGACTATGCTGACATATGTTACTTGAATGCTAGACAAGATCAGCTAAACAAACTTGAGCGCCTTTAAAACTTTTGCATAAGGTTCATAATTGGATTGCGCAAATCACGTCTCAGAATTCCGAGGTTTCCTATTCGTTCAAGACTAGATTACCATGTTCTTTCGTTTCTCTACAATGTGCTTTTAAATCCACCGACACCTCTTTACATAAAATTACGCTTCAATTTTTATGGTTCTGGAGTCTAGTTTTGGACACTCCAAAAATCCTATTCATAATATGTACTAATTTCTATCACTCGCCTTTTACATTTCGAGCTATAGATTTTTAAGGTTCCGTGATCAACAAGGAACCCTTATGTTTCGGTATGTCTGTCCGTATGTAGGAACCCTTATGTTTCGGTATGTCTGTCCGTATGTCCGCGACTTAGCTTTGAGACTCCTAGTACTAACAAGCTGTAATCAGGTATAGGTATTAATACCTACGTATTAATCACGCCGCCAAAGTGTTAAAAAAACTTTTTTTTTGTTTCTCTCCTACACTCCCTTGTGTTTTTTTCTTGTTTATCTCATGGTGTGGGGTGACGTTAGATAATAACGTCACTCAAAAAAATATTGCCGATAAGTAAGAACTACTTTTAAAATATCCTCAATAATTCCTATTCTCTGGAACTCTAATTTAATGCGTGTACGACACGCACTTGGCCAGATTTCTAAGTTTTATACAAACCAAATAAGGGAACAAATACAACACGCAAACTACAAATTACCTGTAACGAAATATATATTTAGCCGCTTTATTCGTTTTCCTTTTCGGATTTCCATAATCAAATACGACATTAGAAGAAACTGTTGACGAATTGCCTTCTATTTAGGGTGTTATAAAGAGATTTTTCTACACACAAGCAATTGGTGGTACTTTAAAGTATGGATAACAATATTTATATAGGTAATTTTATTTATTTTTCTATCTTCCCAAGAGATTTTCTGGTAGAGATCGTCCCTTTTTTCGATAACTATTAAGCTATTCAACTTCCCATTAAACACCTACTCTGCTAAAATGAATCCCTGTTTCCCTTGGGCACACCGTAACTTCCAAAGGCCTGCACCAACTTGGGTATATCTTTTTTTGTTGATTTTTTTATTGTTAGGGCAAGATTTTTATATAAGAAAAAAGGGTCAAGTGCGAGTCGGATTGAAATGAAATTTCGTTAACGGTTGTGCACACACCGGGGAAGATTTCTGAATTAATACAACCATTTCACAATTGGTGGCGCGTCAGTTGTTTAAAAAGAGAAACAACGTTCTCTGGGTCAGCTTGTAACTAAAATACAAATAAACAAAACGAGGGGTCGTTTCGTAGGTCGTAGGTTTTAATCTTTTTACTATACCTTGTAAAATATAGCTTGAGTTCTGCGACAGCTCCAAAGTAACAGGCCTAGTGCTGGGACGTTGTCGATAATTGATCATTAATACCGATTATTGTTGTAATTTTTATTTATGTGTAAATATATTTTTAATTAAAAATAAAATAACCGCTCCTTCCGTATACCTCTTTTCCCTGTTTCTCACACACTGGCACAAAAACTCACCTAATATTCAACGCAATGGGACTAATACAAACAAACAAGGCAACATGCATGTTTATACACATAAAGATAATAAAGCGTAATTATTTTTTCGATCGATATTTTTTCTAATTCTATTTTTTTTTTTTTTTTTTACCACTAAGGTGGCAAACAAGCCTACGGTCCGCCTGATGGTAAGCGGTCACCGTAGCCTATGGACGCTTGCAACACCAGGGGCATCACTCGCGCGTTGCTGACCCTTCAGAAATCTAATAACTTCTTTTTTGAAGAACCCCATACTAAATTCTTAGAGAAAACCTTAGGGATATCATTCCACAAACCAAGCGTTCGCGGGAGGAAGTTTCTCTGAAACCGCACTGTACACGACCATTTCGGTTCTAAGGTGCGAGAATGAACTCCCTGCCGATGGCGAGCGGTGCGATGGTAGAAAGTAGCCGTGGGCATCATTTCGAACAATTCCTCAGAACACAACCCATTGTACAAGCGGTAGAACACACATAGGGAGGCAAAGTCTCTCCTCAGACTTAAGGTCTCGATACCGCAAGTTAGTTTGGGATCGTCGACAATTCTCACAGCCCGTCGTTGAGCCGTATCAAAAGGGCCAAGCTGGTATCCGGCAAGCAGTACTCCATATGGGGCCGGACTTGCGACTTGTAAACCCGACGTGAAGTACTGCTTCGCTCTGTTGAGTACACCAAGTTTTTTGGACGCCAGCTTTACCTTGTCTAGCAAATGATCTCGGAACTGAACATCGCTGGAGATGTAAACACCAAGGAGCCCAATGCTCTTGGAGATGGATATATATACTTTTTAGTTAAGAGGATACACTTCGCAGCGCCTGGCAGCGGGTTCATACGAACGAATTTCTCATTTGTTTTTGACATTTACTGATCAATCACTACGAAATTTCTTAGTCATAATCCGAAGCCTATGTCTGTGGTTTTCCAAAATCTTGTGAAATGTTTTTATTAACTAGAAATCTTTTTTAAAACCATTTGTATAAAAAACTAGAATTCTGTACAACTTTTAAACTATGAAATTTAATAGAAAACTGGCACACTGCAGACCTAGATATTTATTATTAGAATATGTCTTCAAAATTTCGTGGTGTTTAATCAGCAACTTCCAAAAATAAGTGGAAAATTTATTTGTATGAAACACGCTGAGGGTCGCTCCGAATCGTATTATCTTAAGACAATCCGCGGAATAGGCATTGTCTGTAATACACTGAACCATCTGAAAAAACGAAACTTGATAGACGTGATTCTAATGACAGCTGTCACAGAGCTCATCCTATATTTTAAGAACTATAATGACAAAATATGCATATGGCCGTTTTTTGAAGCTTGTCTTTGTACAGCTCTAAGGGATATACATTTGATATTAACTTTAACAGGATACGTTTTCCTGACAAAAAGGGTTTGAAGAGACAGACATATTTTTTTGTGATTTAACTTCTTCATTTTCATTTTTTTTACAATGTTCATTTGATTTATCTTCGATGTGAAAAATTGCTTCACGGCAAACTTCAACTGCCCTATAGGTTTTGATTTATTTGCAAGTGTTAAAATATGCGACATAAAGAGCCGTTTTTCTTATTGCATAGACCTAGAATCTTGATTTTAATACAGCATTTCATATTAATTTGATAGCTGGTCCTGTCTGACCGACAGGCTGACAAACAAACTGATCTTAAAAGGTTTCCGGTTTTTTTTAAGTACTGAACCCTATTTATGTTTGTCACAACGTGAATTTTTTAACATTTTTTGCTTGTATCAGGCAATTCGCTGATAATCTAAAATGTAAATAAATATAAAAAAAATCGCTTCCTTCAGTTTGCTTCGATCTGCGGAATTTTCTTTATCCACATTTAAAGTTTGGTCAACCAAAACATTGTAGCGCAATAAAAGTCCAAACTAAGACCAAACACAACGTGCTGCAAACGAGGTGAAAACTGCCCAGTTTTTGGCAACATTCGTCAAGAATGTCTGCCGCGCACTGCCTTCAGCATTCACCTACCTTCGAAAAGAGTCCAGTTAGCGAAAACACAACCTTATTTCAAGAACTTTAAAGACATACGAATAGTAAAAATTAAAATAGTACAGAAAGGCGATGGCCCAACTTGTTGAAATTCCGTTGCCGTTCGCTTTGCAAAGTTACAAAGTTAAGCTTCTACTTTCCGGCCTTACTTTGACTCTTATATCCAAACACTTAAAACTATTTTCGATCAGTTTTCCAGGTAAATGAGGTAAATGTAAAACGGCAAGTTTTACAGAAGGGAGGAAATTTTCGCAAAGCAAGCTTTAGCTCGAGCGCCCACTAATTTTACGTCGGATCGTGGTTAACGGATAGCGTATGAGACATTTTTTAGCCTTTAAATCTATGCGGAAATTTTCACTGGGGATTAGCAAAGAAACGAGAACAGAGAAATTCATGATGCGGTTTTTCTTTGTAGCGGTTTGGTTCGTAAATGTTTGCGTTAATAAGATATGGATAAGTGAGCTGTGTTAACTACATATTTTGGACTTTACTAGGGTAATATCCTGAAAATAAATCATTTATTTATTTTCAGGATATTACCCTAGTAAAGTCCAAAATATTTATTAATCATTATCATTCATTTATTATTTATTAATTATTTAAAGGTTTTCTCTAAGGACTCGGTATGGGGTTCTTCAAGAAAGAAGGTATTGGATTTCTGAAGGGTCGGCAACGCGCGAGTGATGCCCCTAGTGTTACAAGCGGCCATAGGCTACGGTGACCACTTACCATCAGGCGGACCGTATGCTTAGGTAGATCTTATCCTAGTCCACACTACATTTCTCTTTGAGACTTGATTCGATATTATTATCCTTTCGTTCGTCCGTTTTAATAATTTCAAAGAGTTAAGCTATAATAGCAAATACTAAAAAACGGAAAAAAAAAATATTTAAGGGGCTCCCATACGATATATGAGATTTTTTTGCTCGTTTTTGTAGATAATGGTACGGAACCCTTCGTGAGCGAGTCCGACTCGCACTTGGCCGATTTTTATCTTTTTTTGTGTTAGTTATAGTTTTGATTGCATTCCACAGCCTTTCAATATCTTTTCCTGCCCTGTGTAAGTATAGATAATTATTTTGATACATTGTCTTTTTATTTTTCTGAGAGTGAATTACAAAATTCTTACCATATACGTACCTATTTGTTTTTGCGTATGATTTATCTGGTACATTTTTAGTGAGCTTGGCCCTACTTCGTAAAAGGCCAAGTATGATCTAGGGCAGGTTTTTTTTTATCACGTGGCAGCAAAAGTTCTTACCACGCATATTGTAAAATACAATAATGGTGAATTAATTATTTTTTAGATGTTTTAATTAAAAAAAAAAATTCACACACTGGTTCAATGTAGAGTCAATGTGACGGAGCATGTTTCTGCAATAATTTCGACTTCTAGGTTTATTAGAAAAATGTGCCTGCGCCTCCTTTTGGATGTCCTCACGCCCCCCTAGGAGGGCGCGCTCCCCACTTTGAAACTCAATGACCAAGGGTTTTATAATCTCGTTTCGTTTAGAGCCGCATACAGTTGGAAATGATTTATGATGATAATGTAGTTTTATTTACTATGTAGTTACTGTTTCTAGTGTAAATTCAATACTAGCTTCTGTTGGTAGCCCTGCATAGTATAAGATAGGCGGAGCCGTGAGGCAAAAGCTAGTTATTTTCTCATATCTTTGACAACCGCCGACAACCATTTGCATTTCTCGAAATAGACACCCAGTATCAAATTTATAATTGTAAGGCCATTGTGATAGTTTCTCGAGAAAACCTAGTATTTGCTGATAAAATAATGCCAAGGATATTTCTGTGCTAATATCAAATTAACGACAGCTTTGTTCTTCGATTAGCACTAAATAAATGAACAATCGATAAACTAGGATTGTCCAAAATCGGTTTCATACCTTCCTAGTCAAGGTCATTACTTAAGGTATTGTTTTTGATCTTACATTCTATAGTAGTACAGACTTTTTCTAGCCATACCATCTCAGTTTGCTATTTCTAAATAACTTTCGTAAGTGATAATCATAATAGGTAATAATTGCATCGCGCACACAACCTTGAAAAACCCCTATGGGGTTCGAAACTAGTCAGAATTCGACATAAAACGTAAGTTAAGCCGTTTATTAAAAATCGGCCTAGTGCGAGTCGGACTCACGCACGAAGGGTTCCGTACCATTATCTATAAAAACGGCCAAAAAAATCACCTTTGTTGTATGGGAGCCTCCCTTAATAATTTATTTTATTTTAATTTAATTATTTATTTATTAATATTTTTAAAGTGAATATAAAAAATTCTGTAAATATTTCAAGCATCTACCTGTTGCCGTTATCAATATCGAGCAAAAAAATCACGTTTGTTGTATGGGAGCCCCCTTAAATATTTATTTTATTCTGTTTTATAGTATTTGTTGTTATAGCGGCAAAAGAAATACACCATCTGTGAAAATTTCAACTGTCTAACAATCACGGCTCATGAGATACAACCTGGTGACAGACGGATGGATGGACAGTGGAGTCTTAGTAATAGGGTTAAAACGGGCGTTTTTTACCCTTTGGGTACGGAACCCTAAAAATGTATTAGGTAACAAATTAGTACCAAGTAATTGCAGGAGATGCAAACCAAACTAGTCCCCTAAAAATACATATGGTACAATTAGATAGACAATACAATTACTACCGCTAAAATCTTATATATCTAATACGTATTTCTGCCGGTCATCATTACATCATAGGCAGGCTGACTGATGTAATCACCTTCGCACCGTCTCATCACCGCCGCTCGATACTAACCTCGCACTAGCGAGCAAACTAGATTAAGCCAATAAAAGCTGATAGCATAATCAAGCGGGAGCCGATGACAAACGTGGTCCAAAAATGATACAGTCCCAAAAAGTAAATTTCCTAACTGACTTTTTGTAGTTTCTAGTGTTCTGTAGTCAAACAATGAACCCGTATATAGTTTCGCAATGTCCGTCCATCCGTACGTAGGTATGTCCCAGTTTTTTATTCTAAAACTGTAACGACTCATCGAATAAGACAATTATATAATACCTACCTATACCCGCATTTATTTATTTTCTATTAAAACGTTGACACATACATGTTAATTAATAAACTTGAATTCCGTAATTGGCAAGGTCATCAGATTTTGATGAGAATAATTACGATACTATAAAAACATGAATAGTTAAAAATTGGTCGATAGAATATTGTTATTAATATTTTACAGATATTTAAAAATTTCTTTAAAAAAAATTTATTAAAATTATATAATTTTGTTCCTTTTTATTACTGGTTAAAATTCCTGAAGACTTTTAGCATAGCATACGTATACACAATATTTAAAGAGACAAAAAGGTAGTAAGCGCATTCTAGGTAAAAGTAGTTATCGGAGGAACATTTTACTTTCACTGGAGTTTTTAATTTTGTCGTGACCTTTCACAGTTACATATAACAATAGAGACAAATAGCCTATTACTTTTGAAAATTTGTGTCATTTTGTAACTTCAATGATGATTGTTTTTAAATACATTGCCATCACTATTGCGGCACGTGAAGATAGTTTGCAACATTAAATATATACGCGGGTGGTAATGGTACTGGTGATGGACTTAGCTTAGCTAACACACCCGTCTTATAATGTTCTGTGAAGCTAACAATCGCCCAGTGGGACTCAAATGTTATGACCTTATACAGATATACCTACATACGGATCCTTTGACGCTCGGATGAGACTCGTGCTCGATCGTTTTTAACTCGGCGAGATCAGCATGCTGAAATTGTAAACCTTTGGTTCATTTTACGCTCGTTGATAGAATTAAATGAAATGTTTGAGGACCGCTTCCAAGTCACGACTTGTAGGGCTGAGGGTTGGCTTGGCTTCTCGCCAAACGCTAACTGCACTAGTTCGATTTTTTTTATTTTATTAATGGTACTTGTAAATTTGCGAGACACGAGATTCTTATATTAAGACTCGTTCGTCGAGGGTTTATTACTATGGAAAGCCATATGTGTCTTGGTAAACAGTTACGTCTAGTAAAATCTAGTATAAAAGAGATAATATATAGATAAAAGCCTTTTCAAACTATTACCTGAACATTTAAAAAGTAGCAAAACCGGTTTAGCCGTTCTCAATTTTATTGCTGCAATTACCAACGAACTGCATTTAATTTTTTAAGCCCTGATGCACTTCCCGGTGTTCAATTAAGCTGAACTTCGGTATGCTTATATAACATCGGTGACAATACAATAATATTGTACCCTTGGAGCTGGTCTGACGATAGAGCCGGAAGGTGGCCATAGGAACTCTGTAACAAAACGACGAAATCCCAGAGTTTGGCTTCAGATAGCCAATTTGGAATACGATGATGAAGCCAGAGGTGAGTACAGGAACTGTGTAATGAACCATACAACCCCATCGAACTTTAATTTCGATCAAAGGTTAACATTGCTAGAGTAAAGAAGGAAATTACTTTTTTCTAATCAAAATAAGTTTATTTAAAACCCTTTGTATAGTTTATCGGATTAACTAGAGTAGGAACTGACATTACCGCCAGCGAGTACCGACTTGAAAAACTTATGGTAGACGTAACCTACCTAGAAGAATCAATGTTCTTTTTATCATACTATGCCACAGTATAATGTAATCATCCATTAACTATTTACTTACCTAGTCACCCATGGCGGCGAAACGACTATGCTAATGATGATTCACTATACTATAAGTCATAATCAAGCACGAATGCGTTAAACCTAGGATAGTATAGTTACCGAAGCATTGGTATGTGTTTTAGGGATGACAACATATCACCACATATATTATCGAGATTGTTTTTAGAATTTGCGAATTCGATATAAACTATCGGTAGATATCTGTTTAAAAGTCTTTGCATTTTCCTTTCATTTTTATTTTACACTTTCGCCTACCTATACTTAAAAAAAGTTGATCAACTTAATTGTTTTACAGGAAAACTAGAGAGAAAGACAGCGAGAAATAAGAATTTCTTTATATTTTTTCAATAGTTTTTGAGAAATTAGGAAAAATCTTTTTTAAATAGTTTAATTTACAAAAAATTTGTGCCGAAATTTAAAAGTTCATAACTTACCTTACCTACATGAAGTCCAAGTCTGATTTGCTCTTGGCCGGTTTTTTGTGATTTTCTAATTAGATCGGAAAGTGAACAGACCAAGCTTACTAAAAGGAGTTCCCTAAAGGATACCTAAATTAATTAATTAATAAATATATACTCGCATATCTCAGTATCGCTTCCTTACCTCCAAAACGATTCCTAAACGTGTCACCAAGCATAGATTTATTTCCTTCTATTATTTTCAGATGAATAAGCTTTTCGAGCTTTAGTGACTTCACCCATGATGAATAATACTTTCTATAAAAACTTTTTAACAAAAAAACAACCGGCTTGTACATTGTCTATGTACCTAAAGTTCATAACACACTTCACTTTCATGACACCAACTTAAAACTGTAATTCAGATCAGATTTTTGAGAAATTTGCACTCGTCTATTTCATTAAGCCGGCGCTTCACATGTGTACAAAAGTGTGTTTAAAGACATGTTAAACGCCAGCTTGTGTAGGTATAAGAAATAATACGCAGACCTACATGCAATCAAATTTTATCATGCCTGCTTATTATTTTAATAAAGAGTGACGTTAGTTACGACTAGGTTTGTTTTCAATTACTTAAAAAAACCTTTTTCAATTAAATAGTACACAAGATGCCACACGAAGGATTTGAAATGAGGTACGACTACAATGTGTATATGACACTGTGCGTTGGCGACAGACATTGGAAGGCAACCTCAACGTAACTTGAAACCAGGTAACTTTTGATTAGAACCGAACTGAGCTATTTCCTAAATCTACAATATCTCCCCTTTTATACTAAATGCCCTGTCAATGTACTTAAACCTACCAATGATTCTATTTTAAAATTTGTTTAAAAAATCCTCGATATGCGTATGAGTACCTAGATTATGTTTTTAGTAGCTGGTTCCTCGCACTTTGTTAGCTTATAGTTTGCTTTTCGTATGGTAGTAAGCGTTAAAACTTCTAAACAAAGTTTTGATCCTATTTTACACCCTAGGGCCAAGGGATGATTCCCCGAAAACAGTTAGACACATCATAACTTATTTTTTAACCAAAAGCCTAAATTATAACTTGCATGAATTTTAATTACCTAGCTTAAAAAAATTAAATTTTAAATTTGAAAAATCCCCCGAAAATTTCTAAAATTAGGTAAACAAATAGGTAATATGTGTTTGTTAGCTCTCTAACTTTATTATAAATAAGTACCCAGTATTTTGATCCAAGAGTCGTCGCAATCGGGGACCGCTAAAGAAGTATTTTTATTATTTTTGAATACCTACATTAAAGTTTTATTTTATCATTACGAAGCTCCTTTTGATTTGTATTGTAATTTTATTGAAAAGAAGTCCCCTGACGCGACGACTCTTGGATCAAAATACTGGGTACTTATAATAAAGTTAGAGAGCCAACAAACATATTATTTGTTTACCTACTTTAAGAAGTTTTCTGTTTCGGGGGTTTTTTTAAATTTTCAGAATTTTTAAAGTATTTATTAGTAGACACGCTACAAACAACGTTCCGTCACCAAATTCACGTACTAAATACTTTTCGGGATGAAACACAAAATTGCAATAGAAGATTTTGCTTGTCAAAATCCGCTCTTCCTTCTACAAGAGCGTTCCATCTGACTTCTTCTTAGCAGAAATTGTTAGCGGATTGCGGTTCATGCTTTTGGAAGCAAAATCTAATGTCGACTTTTAGCGTTTCGTCTGAGCGATTTTGCTACAAAATGTTGCTAAAAAACCAATCTCGGGAGGAACCCATCTAAAGATTTTCTTAGTAAAACGATGCACGTCATGGGTTTATGACCAAGTATGATATGGCCAAAGATGTCAAACATTTTGTGGCTATATTGGAATCTTTCCTAACCTATTAAAAGAAAAACAAAATACCAGACTACATAAAAGCTATTTGCGTACCTAATTATTACACGTGATAAGATTTTGAACGTAGGTTTTCGCAAGAATGTATGTACAGTACTACAGTACAATTTGATATCTGCTGTAAGTTGCCGAGTTGGGTATCTCGCAGACGACTTAATGCTGCATCATCAGCTCAAGGTTGCCGTGTCTTGGAAATACCTTTTGTCAAGTAGCTAATGGGCTTCAAACTCCGGGGCCGATCTTCATAAATCTTATTTAAAAACCATATTCATGACATCAGCTATAAAAAAAAAACCAATCAAAATTGGTCCATTAGCTTGGGAATTACAGACACACAGGTCATACTTATACCACTCATCTTTGCTTGGGAGTTAAAAAACCCACATATAAATCGGTTGTCATTTAAGAGCTAGTGGCTAGTGCCACAGCAGTCACACACACACACACATAGCGGTCAAACTTAGAACAACCCTCTTTTTACGGCGGGGGTTAAAAAACACGAAAACATAAGACCAACACCTTCAAGACATTATCCAATTCTTTTTTCTCAAAGTCTTTTTAGGTACAATAGTGTTGGTTTGGCGACGATCATTCAAGTCAGTCAATCCGTCATACAATCGATCTTCTGGACATTGCATTATATACCTAGTTATAGTAAATTAGGTTTTGGGCACTCTTAGCAGGGTTTAGCTATGGGATAATTTTGTAAAATATAACGCCTAAAGAAAAATAATAATATCTCAAAATCTCTCACGTGGTGAATAAAATTTACTCTCAATTTTAATCATATATTTATTACTTAAGAAAATAATCCAACATTTATTTTTCGTAAACAAAATAAGCATCACAAATGTCAATTACACTTTTTTTAAATAATAGCTCTTTATGACACTAAATTACATACCTCATATTTTAAATTAAATATCAACATAAGTTCATATTTATTATTAACAAAAAGTATTTTTTCAATAACAAATCACTTCCTAGTCAAGCCAGTAAGTAATAGTAGGTATAGGTATAGGTATTACTATCGAGGCCGTGAAAGTAAGCCCTTGCTGGATTAGTCAAATTTGAAGGACAAACTTGTAATAGCTTTACTGAAAATCGGAAATCAAAAACCAGAAAGTTAATCACAGATTTAATGATTTAAACCTTTGGCGACTTGTACACATTTTCAAGAAAATATTTTTATTGAGTCAAAATCGAGTAAATATTATATTAGGTATATATACGTTCGACCGACTTACACCGAATAAAAATAGTAAATTGTATCACAAGGGATCAAATAATAGTTTTATGGCGAGGGTGCTATTTTGAATCCAGAGTGGAACGAAGCTAGAGTATGCGCAAAGGACGGCGCACGAGGTAAAATAATTTTGCGACCTTGCTCTACTTCTTATCACCCTCTGCGAAAAAAGAGGTATGTGTAACTTATAAACAAGAGAGTACATTTATTTATTTCTACTTGAGGAAAACGCACAGTTTTTTTTAAAAGTATCATTATAAATACGAATTTGAGTAAACAATTACAACGGCGCAATACCTTCATTTCACGCGGTTTTTACTTTCTCAAATTTTTGGCCAGCCAATTTTGTTATACAGCTACCATGATGAGTATATTATATCAATGTACAGTTGCTTCAGGGTCGTATATAAAGGGGGGGGAGGAAATTAAGTTCACTTTGCGTCCCTAGGGATTAAAGTAGGGATAAAGACCAGCTCTTTTTGAATAGATTTGATTAAAAAGGTATTTATACCTTATACAATATTTACGCGATTTTGACTCGTTAAATATATTTTATTCATAATAAAATGTTAAAAAACATGATATCCGACCTTTTATAAAATCCAGCGCGGTTGATCGTTACTCGCCAGGGACCTTATTGTGAACAGTCCCGAACTATTCGGACTCTGGAATTCGAGGCAAAAATGTATGCAAGTTCATTCACGGGTTTCTTTAGGTAAGTCAGACTTCCATACATTTTTGTCTCGAATTCCAGAATCCGAATAGCTCGACACTATTCCCAATAAGGTCCTAGTTCGTTATTTATTGATAGTATCCGGCGTCACTGTGCGGAATTAATATTATGAATTACCTTGCAAATACGCTAAAAACAATTCAGTAGCACTCACGTATATAAGTACACCATCATTTTGAAAAAACTATTCTTTTCCTATTTAAATTTTATTTTCTGTTAAAGCAACAGAAAAAAAATCTATAATTTTTGACGTGACAACGTCTTATAAATTGGTTTGCCGGGTGACACTTCAAGAAACTGCGTTACGCTCCGCTCACGTTATGCGCTCACAATGAGAGCGAGTGAGAGGCACGCGGCATGGTTAGCCCGCCTAAGAGCGAGAGAGACAGACATAAAAAGTGAAAGGCACAAGTTGTCACGATTCCGGACGGTTGTCCGACACTAATTTTTTTTGTAATTTATTTTTGCCAGCCAGAATTGATGTCCTTCATTTGTTCTTTTCCGAATATAATTTGAAATTCTTATAGCGTTTTTGTTAAAATAATTTAATTTCAATACGGTTATGTTATAATGACTTCTTTGCATTACTTCTTTGATTTACATTTTTAACAATTAGAGGATAGACTAAAGATTTTAAGCAGCAATGTATAATCATTACTGAAGCAAAGCTTCGTAAAATAAAAACTTTTTAACAAAAAAACCAGCCGGCTTTGTTTCTTGCAAGCAAAGTGTGTTATAAACTGATACATAGGTACATAGACACCAACTTCAAACTGTAATTCAGATCAGATTTTTGGAAATTAGTAATTATTTTTACCTTTTTAGTGCATCTTTTTGAAGCCGGTTGTTTTTTTTGTTAAAAACTTTTTATTTTTTTCTTTTCTGTGGCGAATTGCTTTTTTTTCTTGTTCACTAAAAACATACTCGTTACAAAGTTTTATACAATCATCAACATAAAAGGCGTTTCACCAGTTCCAACTTAACATTAATAATTTTTTTTTCTCCAAAAGTTTTAGTTTTGAATTCACTATAATAATATCGGACCACCCGGAAAGTATAACCTTTTAAATAAAAAAAGAATTTCTCAAATCTATCCAGGCGCCTTCGAGAAATCGGGTAACATACATAAAAAAGAAAGTCTCCGACGAATTGCGAACCTCCTCCTTTTTTGACGTCGGTTAAAAACACAAAATTATCTATAATCATTAATTACATTCAACTAAATAATATTCACTTTTACCTAATTAATATTCTAAGTATTCCTTGTACTATTTATGTTTTGATTGATATTTAAGATATTTTGAGCATATCATTAATGACAATGACTTCCTTAATTTTCTTTTCCTAGAAATAAAAGTTATGATTCTACTATAAACAAATTATATTATTATTTTATATTTTGATCATTAAGCTAATTAAGGTTCCACCCAGGTGGGTGCGGTGCAGTTATGCGTTTATACGCGTTGGCAGTATTCGCGTGCGTACAAACATGACTCGCTAATTTTGATCTAAGAAAACAAATCATTCTACGGTACTTATTAGGTAATTTTGTTTTGATTTTGAGAAATGTGATTGACTTTTTCATATTCACCATATTCATATTGAAAAAATAAAACTAAATAAATGCACATATTTTTGTAATTTGATCAATATTATGTTATAGGTTTAAAATTTAAAGTATAAAAGGAGGAACTTAAATTTTAGAATAAGCCATGCATGATTGAGGCACAAAAATAAGCATTGATTATAACTATTAGTTGCCTTTGTACGTACCCACCCATAGGCACAGGCCTTCTCATGAAGAATAGAGGCTCAGGCCATAGTCCACCACTCTAACGCAGTGCAGATGCAGGTCCAGCTAGTATCTACTCCAGTGCCAGTGTTTTTAAGCCGCCCATAAGGCCTCTGGCTTGGCTTAACGACGGCTGTCATATGATAAGTTCCGAAACAGAAGATTTCACAGAAGGTTGTCCGGGGCACGGAAAATCTCAAAAAAATATGCAACTGGGCGGTCACCTATCCAATAACCGACTTTCTTAACTTCGCGCATAAACGAATGTAACTGGGCCACGAGCTGCGCTTATGAATTTTCACTATTTTCTTATTTATTTAGATAACCTGTACCAATATTATATATAAATATAAGCTATTTTCTTATGTTAGGTAGGTACACAACAAATTTGCAAGAATAGCCCTAATACTTAACACGAAATTCGATAACTTTCGAAATATTAACAAGCTAAGTCCTCGTTACATCACTTAGTTAAATTATTCCGCTCCTAATTATAATCTTAATCCATACTAATATTATAAGTGTCTCAGTTTTACGGTAATAGCTTACACCTTACTCTGTGGCTCAGTGGGTAATGACCCGACTGCTGAATCGAGGAGCGTGGGTTCGAATTTCGCACGTGACTAACATTTGTGTTTGCCTTGAGACTGCGTTTTTTATGTGTATATACCTAATACCCATGGATTTACAAAAAAAAATTATATAGTATTTGTATCTGTTGTCTGATATCAAAAAAAAGGGAAGGACATAAGCCACTCCAAAAACGTCAAGTGTGAGTCGGTTGTTTTACTGTATTAAACAGTAACCGTAAAAATCCCACGCCAATAATCAAATGTAGCGCGAGCGCAGCCGCGGGCAAAAGCTAGTATCACATAATGTGAGTGAGCATGACTATAATTAAAGTCTGTGGTGGCCGAGGGGTTTAAATTTCACTTCACGTCCCAAGTGGCGGAGGTTCGAACCCCGGGGTCAGCGTGTACCAATGAGACTTTTCTTAAACTGATTTATTTATTCACACCACTGGCTTTTCGGTGAAGTAAATCATCGTGAGGAAACCTGCATACTAAGAAAAAAAAAGACGTATGTGAAGTCCACAATCCTCAATGGGCCCGCGTGTGGACTATGGCTTAAATCACCCTCGCTTGTGAGGGCAGGCCGTGCCCCAACAGTGGGGACGTATAAAGGCTGGCGAGATGACTATAAATATAATAAAATTATATTAAGTTCGGAAGCCAAGCAACTGATATGCTACAAAATGGTTGACTCATAATGAATCTTACAAAACTAACATAAAATCTTAAGTTCGGAAGCCAAGCAACTGATATGCTACAAAATGGTTGAATCATAATGAATCTTACAAAACTAACATAAAATCTTGTATACTATAATGTATTGTGTATCTACCTGATAATAATTTTATTTAAATCATAATGACATGACATTTTATAACTCGTAATTTATTATGTATCTATGTAACATATCTAGGTATATTCAATTGCGCCATCTTTATGAAAAATTCTAGGGACACAAATCCCAGAAAACATAGTAAAAAGAAACACCTTGGACACTAACATTGAGATAACTTGAGAACCCTTAGGCCCCATGGGGCCTATAATACACAAATATTTAAACATTAGATAATGGTAGTGTGTAATAAATAATATTTAACATTAATAATGCCAAGACTAGATAAATAAGAATTAAATAAAATATACTAAAGTTTATGTACATACCTACTAAATTGTATTTATAAATATAAAATTTAGTTTATTTATGCGCTCTTATATTCCAAACCTAAAGTCTACTAAAACTGTAGTATCATTCACATCATCAACTAGGAATGGTATTGTGTTTTTTTAATTGAACTTTATGTTAAAACTACATGACTGTCACATTCATACTGATAAGTCTGATAAGTTAATAACAAGGAACATGATCTACTGCTAGAGACTTACTAACATTTAAATTGTCCGATAATATATCTTGTTCTATGGATTTGTTACATTAAAATGTATTTTTGAAAGATAATTTATGTTTTTTATACAATTCAAAATATAAAAGTCATACATTTGTATTTCCCAAATAAAAAACATTTCTCTTAATATTAATTTACAGATAACTTTAAATAAAAATAAAAATCTCTATTTAACCTTCTTTTCCTCTTTTTCTGTGGACGGTAAAAACAATGCAACTAACTTCTGTAATAATTCAGTAAATATTAAAGTCCCAATAAAAACTAATAATGTGCCAATCCAATGTCCAAACGTAAAAGGATTTCTAAAGTACATTATAGAAAACAATAGAGAAACAAATTTCCTTAGAGTCACAGTCAATGTGACAGTCAAGGATGCACATTCAGTTGTTAAAACATACACAGAACTTATACATAACCCTTGTGTTACTACATACAGTATGAGCCACAACACTTGTCTAGGCAATGTAACGCCAAGGACTTCAATATCAGGAGTTTCTGAGGCCAATTTTAAATGGCCAACTATATTAGTAGCTGTTGGTATCCAAAACACTAGTGGTAACAAATGAGTGTAGTACAAAGCTTCCCAAGGATGTTTTCCATGTTTTGCGTAAAGGGATTCTTGGAAAATTCCCATTCTTGCCGATACAAATAATGCAAAGGTGAGAATAGCAATGCCTAGGCACCACCACAACCAATCTATAAACTGTAGTCTTTCCTCTTCAGCTGCATTGTCATGTTTTTCTCTAGGTGCTTTCACTTTAGAGCTGGATTGTATAGTGCATATGGCTATTCCAGCAGAGATCATAAAAACAGCTAAGTATTTTAGAGGTGTGTATCGTTTCTTTAAAATCCATACTCCCATTGCCATGTTTGCCATCAATGATCCAGCTCTAAAGATCATGTGTAAAGGCATAGAGATGTTAAAGTCAAAGGCATAGTTGTTTGCAACACTGCTGGTCCAGAAAAAGCCAACCAGAAGTAAATATTGTTTGAAAGGAATATTTCGTTTAGCTGTTCCATATTTTCCAACAGTGCAAAATCCGATAAATGCAATAAACACAAACTGTAGGAATGTCACCAAATTTCCTGCACCAGGGTCCTCTTTAACGACTAGCTCCAAAAAAACTACGTTGGAACAACATCCTACAAAAACCATACAAATGCCCAATACAGCTTTCACATTCATTTTGCACCTGAAAAAGAAAGCAAAATATTAAAAAAAAGGAAATTCCGATACCGGGAATCGAACCCGAGCCTCCTGGGTGAGAGCCAGGTATCCTAGCCACTAGACCATATCGGATTGTATTTACAGAACTGAAAATAACAAACTATAGAATAAAATATATAAATTTAAATTATGTAGGTAAAAATATATTTGTTCCATTATTTAATAAATAGAAACAAAACTCTTTTATTTACAATAATAATCCGACAATTCAATATATCTACACATGCGCATCGGTCAGTATGGTCATTATACAGAATAGAGGTTATAATTTGATTTACGACAGAGTCTATTTAGATAGGTAAGTACCTAATACTGGTATTAATAAGGAACACTTACCTATTTGTATCTCAGGGTCACAATAAATAAATCTTATGCACTATTATTATAACACAACTAAAATCATTATTAAATAAGTTATTCAAAACGAGGACACGTTTGACATCACCGGGTAACACACAACGCTTGACTAATGTGTGTGTAAAATTTAGTCAACGCACGGTGAATGAGCTCAAAGTGATATATAATTCTGTCAATGTAGTTGTATTGAGATACAATACGCATGCGTGACTGTGGATAAAACAGTTCACGTTGTTAACGCTACCGACAGATGGCAGCACCAGTTACCAGCTAAATTTTTTATTTTTTTTATCATCCTCTGACTAGAATAACTTGGCCTTGTTCAAGGCTTTTTTTTTAATACGTGAATCGTTATTATTGTTGTAGGCATTTACTTCCGTTATTTACTTAGCGAACTAAAGTAGATGGGTACTTTTATTACTAAATTGTAAAACTAGTTACCTATAAAGTAAGGTCTAAGTAGATAGGTAGGTACATTGTTAGTACCTATACCTAAGTGAAGTTTATGCAATTGAAATTTCTAAATCTTAGTAGGTACCTACCTGTTAAATTTGTGATACTTATATTAATTTAAATTATAAATAATAAAAAGTAAAATTCGCCCAGGTGTGAGTCGGACTCGCGCACGAAGGGTTCCGTACCATTATCTATTAAAACGGCAAAAAAATAACGTTTGCTGAATAGGAGCCCCCTTAAATATTTGTTTTTATTTTTTAATTTAATTAAATTATTTATTTTTAATGTGAATATATAACTTAATATTCTGTGAATATTTCAAGCGTCTACCTGTTGCCGTTATCAATATCGAGCTAAAACGAGTAAAAAAAATACGTTTGTTGTGTGGAAGCCCCTAAATATTTATTTTATTTTGTTTTTTATTTGTTGTAATAGCAGCGACAGAAATACATCTTCTGTGAAAATTTTAACGTCTAACTATCATGGTTCATGTGTTACAGACTGGTGACAGACGAACGCACAGCGGAGTCTTAGTAATGGGTCCCGTTTTTCACCCTTTGGGAACGAAACCCTAAAAAACATAGGTAATAAGGGTAAATATTTACTTATTGGGCACGACCTTTTTTTTGCATAAAAAATGTCTTAAACGATAAAGAAGCATCCCATAATACACAAATGAAATGCAAAAATCGGCGTTAAACGATTTTTTTGTTGTATGGATTTTTTGAAAACATTTTCTTCGGTATGTATTAAACACACCCCTCTGTGGGCCGCCTAACCTGACCTAGCACCAGTATTTCAGTATAGACTTATTTTGATTTTTTTTTTGTTCTTAAACTATTATTTTCCGCCGATTTTTGGGTTTCATTTGTGTATATGGAGATGCTTCTATATCGATAAAAAAAAATTATGCAAAAGTATCACAAGAGTATATAGATATTGGAAACGTATGTTCCTTTTTGCTTAGTTTTATTACAAACTAGACGAACCCCATGGATTAGAAAATCCTATTTCCATGGGACCTTTCGATCAGGTAAAAGTTTCTTTCCATTCATTCCATTTCCATTGCATAAGCTCGCTCACGCGTTGACCAACTTTGAGCTCGTAGCGTAGGTCTTGTCAGGAAGGACGCACTGGTCAAAGAACTGCGTCTTTAGACTCTGCGGCATAGACTGTACGTCACCAATAAGAACACCTAGCCATCGTATACGTTAATAGTTTTTTTTTAGTCTTGTATCATTAACTAAATCACTATCATAAACTAATCATTGTCTATTTGTCTGGTTATAAAATACCATTTAGTTAATAATACTAGGTAGGTACTTACTTTAGCTAAAGGTTTTTATGTAGGAACGTAGGTATATACCTATATATTTTTAGTATCACATCCTGGCCTAATACTACTCTGAATGAAATATTAAAGAATATTTATAACTAGCTAACTAGAATACGTATAGCTAATTTTCAATTTCAATTCAATCTATCTCTATGCCAAATTTGCCCGCGGTTCCACCCGCTCTTAATTCTGTTATCGGTGTAGGATTTCAACCGCAACTCCTCAAATATTTAAAAAAAATCGACTCACACTTGACGTTTTCAAGTATTATACATACATTATATAGTAACTATTTTCATGTCAAATTTCATCTTAATCGGTATAGTGGTTTAAGCGTGAAGAGGTAACAGACAGACAGACAGAGTTACTTTCACATTTATAATATTTGTATGGATTTAGCCAAAGATATGACAGGTACTTAGTTTATATTCAAAGATACCTAGCCTGCAAGAGTCTTAACGGAGATAGATTAAATCTATGTTATTTATATTATATGTAAAACATACAACCATTTTCACAAAATAAAATCATATAATCGTTATATCGGGAAATGTCCGATTAACTATATTTTTCTGAGAAAAACATCTAGGTAAGTTAGTAGGTACCTAGATTATGCGAACAACTCTTATAAAAACTTAAACTTAAGTTTAATTTAGAAAGCATCATTGTATTGTTAATCGGTTGCATAGTAAAATTTGACATTTGCCGATGTACGAGTACCTATATAGTTTTATTACCTACATAGTTATCAACTTAGAGCAAGTTAAGTCAACTTAGTCATGTTTTACGGTTAGCCACCACATCAGGGATCTCATTGGGAACAGTCTCGAGTTATTCGGACTCTGGAATTCCTGAGTAAAATGTATTGAAGTCTGACTTACCTCTCGAAACCCGTGAATGTACTTGCAAACATTTTTCTCACGAATTCCTGAGTTCGAATAGCTCGATACTGTTCCCAATAAGGTCCCAGGGCATGGGCGTAGCCAGCTATTTAGCTAGGATGGGGCAGACCAGGCTTGGGTGGGGCAAATCTGGTAGAAAATATTATTTTCATATGGCAAAAATGTACTGTACAAGCAAACCTCTCGAGGTTATACGCTTTTTGGGTAGTCTAGGGTGGGACAGCTGCCCCAACCTTGATGTTCCTGGCTACGCCCATGACCCAGGGTGCTGCACAAGATGTGTTTCTTAAAACGCCTGAGCTTATTATACTATGTGGTTTATGATATAACTATTATTTTAGAGCAAGTTCTTGGTCATATTTGACAGTTAATGGATTATTTATCTAAAACAGTAAGGCCGATATTTGATTGTGGTTTTTTAAAATTATATTTTTAATTTACTTGTAAAAAAAATGATAAGTAACTGTAAATAATAACGCCAAATATTAATAAATTGGGTTAACAATAGTTAGTTCAATATGTTAAGGACAATCGACAGCATATTAGTATACTATAAAACTATATCATGCATTTTCGGTAGGCATCGTTTTTCGTTTTCAATTCGGGGGGGAGGGTCGCAGTGTAAACCTTTGACCACTTGAAAATACGGGTGCAAGCAGCTTTTTTAGAAGTATCACAGATTTAAAATGAGAATATGAACAGAAAGAATGCTGAAAGAAAAAATCATGCATTGAATCGATGTCACATACCATGGTCGGTAAGGCAGGTATTGTCTAGCGTTGGTAGTCGGTACCTATGTCACCCGTCGGCTGTCGGCTTACATCCGCGTCTACCCCTTTAATTCAATTACTGCACATCAACGCTTCTGAGGCAACCTTTCCAAGCCACAGGGCTGCTTCCTTCACTGATAAACTTATTTAACTTGATAACTTCTGGTCCTTGTATAAGATTTAGTTGTTCTATACTAATTGTTTGTATTTTTCTTGAACAGGCACTTAATAACCAAAGAGTGCGAGTCCGGCTCGCGCACCGAGGGTTCCGTATAGACTTGTTATATGTTGATACTTCTTCCATCATGAGATCAAGTCAAACAGGTTTATGCCTGAATAATCAGTTTCTGTTTTTTTTCTATATTTGTGACGTAACATCTTGCTTCATAACAAATTCCATGATTCTAGCTAGGTCGAATGGAGCTACCCATAGGTTTTGATTTATTTGCGACCCAACATGCGACAAAAATGACTATGTTTTGAACATATTTTTTTAATGCATTGACTAAGAAGCTTGACTTGTTTTAGAATTCTCAGTGAACATAGATTATAGTTGATACTTCCACTCGTTCTTGAGTAAAAGGCTCTTCCTTTTGAGGCACGGAACCCTAAAAATATGTTACATTTACTTAGCTACTTGAGCGTCCTGGGACCTTGAATGCTCAAAAAAAAAGTGGCGTCAATCGTCTTGGGAACGCGCGTTCCCAGTGAGAGTGATCCAATTTAAAACTTTATTTTAGGACAATAAAGTAAAAATTGCCTGAAGAAATTTACTAATTGGCAGAGACATAAATATTTATTCGGTAGAAATGCAACACAAAATTTAAAAAAAAAAATTTACCGGCGGTACACCTGTTGTTTACGCTTGTGGTTCTGAATGATAATTTCTACACACAGTAAACCTACGAAAGATATTTCTGTTTAATTTTAAAAATAATATATTCTAGTTTATTTCAATGTAAGTCTGATTGCGAATAATTGTCAAATTTTAAGTCACTCATCAAAAGAAAATATTGTAGAAAAAACGTTCATATCGTTAAGTTTGGCATTTTTTTGCACGTTAGCTTTAGTTATATTTCAGCAGTTTATATTTAGCAATTTCAGTCAATAAAGTCTCATTTTGTATATTGTAACCTAGTGATAGGTATTTTCTATTTCATAGCTTTTATGTTTTTTGTGACAAGCTAGCGTACTTTGAATGTGTCACAACTGGAATATACCTATAATATAAATAAATAAATATAATATATTTGAAATGGTATCTATTTATCAGTGGTACTGACTCCATAAGTCCCCGCCAATCTTTTATGTTGTTAATGTTACTGTGATGTGAGGGACTCGGGTGCTACAATTTACAAATGATATGAGATTGGGCAGAAAAACTTGGAAAAATATTTTGCCAACTAATATATCTAGGTGGTGTCGTGTAGCCGTTAAACATTAAGTGCAGCTTCATCTGACCTCTGGTAGCTTTTTCCGTAAAAGATGACCCGTGGCCTATGGACGCTTGTAACACCAGGGGTATCACTCGCGCTTTGCCGACCCCTAGAAATCCAATATCTTCTTTCTTGAAGAAGATGGGGTGACTGTAGTCCTTAGAGAAAACCTTAAGACTTAAGAATTTTCTGTAAAGTAATAACTATGTAATACAATTAACCGTATTGTAATAAGCCCAAACCTTTTAAAGAAACCCATCGAGTGCCGCGCCCTCTACAACCTTAAAACATGTCAGACAACCTGTTCTGGGGCATAATTATAAAATATAATACGCAGACCTTTAAATAATCTTGCCTGAGGTGACACCTCTATGTCATGCAACAAACCGCATCTACATCGGTCAAGTAAAAACTTCAAAGAATGGTAACAGATGTGTTCTAAATACACACTAACAAACTTCCACTCAAACGCATATGCCGTTTCCGTTCGTTTCGCACTCGCGGGTAAAATTTTTATTTTCTTTATTTGGGATAACAAACAGTTATTACATAAATACAATTTACAAAAATACAGTAGTAATAAATAAATTATTGTGAAAATAAATAAATGATTGTGAATTGTTAGTAGCAGTATCTACTTAACATTATTTTTACCTTTTTAGTGCATC
Organism: Apoda limacodes; assembly: GCA_946406115.1. Taxonomy (NCBI): domain Eukaryota; kingdom Metazoa; phylum Arthropoda; class Insecta; order Lepidoptera; family Limacodidae; genus Apoda; species Apoda limacodes. The sequence continues at coordinate 25,490,741 of OX291552.1, forward strand.
TTTTAGAAGCCGGTTTAGTGTTATAATTTTTCACCATATAAAAAAGGTTTCCTATTTGCTAACTAGATGGCGATTGCGTCGAATTAGATCGCGCCTCAACCTGTAGAAACTGGGGTTACCTTCGTTGCTATAAGTTATCGTGTGCTTGGTCGAATTTAACATGAAAAAAATTTCCTGAAAAATAAATAAATATAGACTTAAATAAACTTCGATCGGCCTACTGCTTAGCTATCATTATTATGTGTATAAGTTCTCAGTGTGTAAATTATTTTCTGTTATGTTTCAAACTTAAAATAATCAAAATGCCTAGAAAAGCCTTTACATTATGGCTGCGGAGAGCCAAACCACTAATGTTGTTTATCGAGAAGTCTTATAAGTATGTATTTTTACCCTATTCTGTATTCTTTATTTTATTTTTTTCCATCTGCTTCAGTCACAACTTATGACTTAATTCAGCAGAATCATCATAAAGTCATTTATTCAAATCAGGCTGAAAATCAGCACTTTTTGAAGGTCAATTTTACAATAGAAAGTCTCCCTCTGTTACTGCACTTCCTGTAGATATGAAATGTAAAGAAGAAAAGGGTAAATGTATATTATTTTAAAAGGCATAATCATAGGTATTTTTGATGATGTACAGCGTTCACGCAGATGACGTCGCGGGCAGCAGCTAGTTATAAATAATAAATAATGAACAAAAAAAAAACAACCGGCTTCAAAAAGATGCACTAAAAAGGTAAAAATAAATACTAATTTCCAAAAATCTGATCTGAATTACAGTTTAAAGTTGGTGTCATGCAAGCAAAGTGTGTTATAAACTGTTACATAGGTACATAGACACCAACTTTAAACTGTAATACAGATCACATTTTATTTTTTTTCTTTTCAGTGACGAATTGCTTTGTATTTCTTGTACACTAAAAACATCGATACTCGTAACAAAGTTTAATACAATCAGCAAGATAAAAGGCGTTTCACCAGTTCCAAATTCACATTCAATATTTTTTTCTACAAAATTTTTAGTTTTAAATTCACCATAATAATATAGGACCACCTGGAAAGTATAACCTTTTAAATAAAAATTCCATTTTATTATATGTATAGATTGGCTGAATTAAACTTAAATTTCGATATAGGACGATGTGTCATGGGTACAAATTGAATATTTAGATTTATATTAACAATAAAAGTGGGATGGTAACTGTCCGGCGGTAATAGCCAATCACAGGGGACAATGTTACATTCTTGGTTAGATATGCACAAATTAAGTATGCGCTCTCTTTTATTGAAGTGAAAAGTTCTTTAGCGGCGTTGTGCACTTTTTTTGGTATAGGTAAAAAATGATAAACTCGCGTCAGATCACGTGTCCTAATCGTGGAAATTCGTAAGACGGAAACCGTAATGCCACGCCTATTATAATTTTTATTTTTAGTATTCGCGATTATGAGTAGTACAGGGAGGTTGGATATGGAATTTTAATTCTATGACAGATTGCGATAAATAAACAAACATTATTATTTCTTGACAATGTCAAAGACATGTCTTGTGACATATTTGAGTGTTAAGCGAGAATCGCGTGTAAAGGTTTTCACTTCTGCCGGCACTCCCGGAGTGCAACTCGTTTTTTTTGAAGTGAAAACTTCTTTAGCGGCGTTGTGCACTTTTTTTGGTGTGGGTAAAAAATGATAAACTCGCGTCAGGTCACGTGTCCTAATCGTGGAAATTTGTAAGACGGATTCCGTAATGCCACGCCTATTATAATTTTTATTTTTAGTATTCGCGATTATGAGTAGTACAGGGAGGTTGGATAAGGAATTTTAATTCTATGACAGATTGCGATGTCAAATATACTACGTCAAAAAAGTAAATAAACAAACATTATTATTTCTTGACAATGTCAAAGACATGTCTTGTGACATATTTGAGTGTTAAGCGCGAATCGTGTGTAAAGGTTTTCACTTCTGCCGGCACTCCCGGAGTGCAACTCGTTTTTTTTTTATATAATTAAATTGAAATGAATTTATTGAAGCCATAAACTCAGGCAGTGAATAGCACGCAATGCTAGCACTAATATCTAACATTCCATGGTTATTATGATCACCGTTTATCCACTCTACGTTTGGCAAGTTGTAAACACCTATGTTATAAAATGACCTAATGTGTGTTACAATTTCTTCCAGGGTGTTAAAATGCATTGTGTAATGTCACTAAAGGTATTAGGATGTTTGTAAATAGCACTGATGATATGTTTATGGTTATGTTTATGTTTATGGTAATTCTGTGCCCGTGGTAACATGAATTTTTCAGTTGACTTTTCACCCGCGCTACTAGACAAGGGCAAACGACGGGCGCTTACGGAGCTGTATAGAATTTATTCAGTGATGTGAAAATCAACAGGTTTGTTTAGGGAACGAGTGATATTAAGAAATATGTGATACAATTTTTTGCCCGTGACTGCGCTCACGTAGTAATAGGATACTGATAAACAATGATTAAAAGTATTCTACATTATACTGTTCCTTTAACTACTTGTGTACCTAAAATCAAGTCACCGCATTGCACACTTAAGACGTGAAGATTCCTTCTTACTACATTGTTTTCACTACCGGACAAACCTTTTCGCACGAGAATTTACAATAAGGATAAAAATTTAGTATCATTTTGCCTTTCTTTGTCGCTTTAACTATATCTGTAATAATCTGTAAACTAAAAATTTGAATATTGTGAAATTAAGGAATTGTTCCACTCCATCACGTGATTTTCCCTCGTAAAACTGTTTTCATGTTACACCGTGAACGTATCATGCCGTGCGGTATCACCCGCAGAAAAATCTTGTGCCATAGGAATTTTGTTATAATCAGTCCAAAGACGATCAAAAACTTGGTGGAATTATAACGCTGTGATATACAGACAGAAGGACATTTACGAAACTGTTAAGGTTCCTTTTTTGTTATTTCATTACGGAACCCTAGTAAATGAGCCTAAAAATTCTATTCCACTTCTGACGAGTACAGGTATTTAAATCTCTATGTTATTTTCAATTAGGTCTACAACAATTTCAACAAAATCTTTTCACAATCTGAGGCTGTTGTGTTAAGAGGGTGTGAATAAAGCCAGACAAAATCTGCATATAACGCGGAATATGAACACATTATGGACGAAATCAATAAATGATAATAACTCGAATATTGGTTCGTGATTTGGTTACACCAACTAGTGCTTAGACAAAACACGTCTTAGCTTTTCGTCATTGCCACAATGCGTTGTGGTCGTACAGCATGAGCCACGACGCGAATTTCGCTTTTTGTGATTGCCAACAACGCGTCGTGAGCGTTTTCATAAGTTTAACAGTGACCAAAACACGTTATGAGTAGTTTTTTTCGCTGAATGAGCGTTTTCAGTCTTTGAGCGTAACTTATATACTAAAATATTATTAGTACCTGGAGGACCGAGCCTTGCTCGGTTTTTTTTTAAACAGCGCCATCTATTGTCAAGTTGCTTAAGTGTTGCTTAATAACGCCATCTATTGTCAAATAGATTTAGTGTTGCTTATTACTACTCACCAATAAATGTCAGGAAGAGTCATATTTTTCAGTTTATTACTGCCTGAAAACACGGATAAAACGATATTTTCTAAAAATGAAACCTAGCTAGATCCATTTATTGTCCCCGGAAATCGTTGGAGCCGTTTCCGAGATTCAGATTATATATCTATATATCTATATACAAGAATTGCTCGTTTAAAGATATTAGATAGATAGATACCTATACACATATATTAGTTAGGATTGAAGTGTACACTCAACAAAGGCCGCGTAATGTGTCCTGTCCCGCGCATTGATTCGTTTTTAACGATATCAAAGTGGCCGGTGGCAGCTTGGGTTTCTCTTATTGTTAGGACAAACACTTTGTTGACTATGTACATACAATAAAATTTATTATTTCTTGCAGAAGCAAGGTAAAAGAAATTATTAAAAATGTTTTAAGTTCAATCTGTTCCAAGGTTACAAAGTTGAACAAAGCTAAACCATACAAGTTCAAAGCTTTAGAAACTTTTATGAAACAACAATACCAACGTTAAACTTCCGCTGTTAAGAAATGAAACAAAAATCGTTACTCGACCGAAATATTCAGTAACGAAAAACTATATCTATATTAAGTCTATATATCTATATTCAAACTAGCTAATGTTCCTCGATTCACCCGTCTGATTAGAAGAAGACAAAAAAATTTGACCCACTGCTGGATATAAGCCTCCTCCATGGCGCTACTTCTCGCGGTCCTCAGTCTCCCTCATCCAGCTACTCCCGGCACCACCTTAAGGTCGTCAGTTCATCGAGCTGAAGGGCGTATCTCGCTTCGCTTTTCGATACGCGGTCTGCACTCTAGGACACGTCTGCTCCATCAGCTGCCAGTCTTTAGACAACGTGGCCAGCCTACTACCACTACAGCTTGCTGACTGTGCGAGCTATATCGGTGACCTTAATTTTCTTCCAGATAATTTCATTTCAGGTTTCATCACTTAGAGAAACTTCAAGAGAAAAAAAGAAAACTCGTTCCATCGCGTGGTGAGCAACTTTAAGCTTGTGGTTCGGCCCCGCTATTTCGGTAACGCAAGTTAGAATTAAGTTTTGAAAAATCTTTAATAGTGCTTGCATACATTTTGGGAACCTTCCTGCTTTCATTTTTCTAGGCCAATGATTTGGGCTAAGCGTAGACGTGTAAGCCAATCAGTTTCTTCTTAGATATTAAGGGCGTATCTCGCTTCGCTTTTCGATACGCGGTCTGCACTCTAGGACACGTCTGCTCCATCAGCTGCCAGTCTTTAGACAACGTGGCCAGCCTACTACCACTACAGCTTGCTGACTGTGCGAGCTATATCGGTGACCTTAATTTTCTTCCAGATAATTTCATTTCAGGTTTCATCACTTAGAGAAACTTCAAGAGAAAAAAAGAAAACTCGTTCCATCGCGTGGTGAGCAACTTTAAGCTTGTGGTTCGGCCCCGCTATTTCGGTAACGCAAGTTAGAATTAAGTTTTGAAAAATCTTTAATTGTGCTTGCATACATTTTGGGAACCTTCCTGCTTTCATTTTTCTAGGCCAATGATTTGGGCTAAGCGTAGACGTGTAAGCCAATCAGTTTCTTCTTAGATATTTTATAGGTGTAGGTTTTGTACTGTTTCTTGAATTGATTGGTAACATACATAACTTAAATTCGCCTAGCGAGCAATGTACTATATTTTAAATGGTAAATAGTTCGTTTATTTTGAAGCAAGTACTTCTATAAGTAGTAATACACAAGACAAGAGAAAGTTTATAACATTTAACTTATCAATTGTCCAAATGCAGTTTTGCTATAAAGTTTGCACAACAATTCCATATTCTCACCGATATAATATCTGGCTAGCCACAGATTAGTATGATTTATGAGACGGCTGTATCAGCAAATACCGATGCCCTTCTTATACAGCCTATAGACACGGGAGAGAACGTAGCTACATATGAATTTTGACTTTATAAAGTTTTTGTTTGCAGGAATGTCTACGGAACATGATAGATGGCCCTTTTGCCCTCGTACGTAATACAATACAAAGTTACGTGTTATTCTGACATTATTTTATACTTTAATGTTAGAATATCAAATTGGGATATAAAAATAGTTTAAAACTAAAATACGTACTTATCCTTAGTCTATAGCTTATTTATAGTCTACTCTGTACCGTGCGTGCTCACGCAAGCGTGTGTCATTCACACGGATGTTTAATACCTTGAAAAAGAAGGGTATCAATTCGATCCGTATGTACATTGCACAAAATTGCACAATAGTCATATAAATATGCTAGTCTATGTGGGCTACAGGTTACAATGGAACGGACATACATACTTGCGAAAAACATTACCCTCCGTCTGGGACATTGAGCTCAGTGTTTTCTTCTCCTTGAAGTCGAATATCAAAAAATCGGCAAATGTTTGACGATCGACTTCAAGGAGAAGAATGAAAAAAATATACCTTATGTTTATTTTTCTACTACCTGCAATAAAAAGTTCCTAAATATAATCAGCTCCGATAATCAAACTTTTTTAGACCCCAGTGCGAAATAACTCCCAGGTCAGTTCGAAATGCCGTATGAAATTATGAAACAAATTCTACTATTTTCCAATCCAATTAATTACAATACCGTACAACTAATCAGTCAATTTAACCGACATGTAGTCTTGGCCACATACTAATCTATACAGATGTGCCACAACCTAACCGCTAAAATTTAACCCAATTTATCGAGACAACATCAAAACTGGCGGCGCCCGCCGGCAGAAAATTCGCTAATTTCGTGTGAGAGCTCAACCTAATTACATAGTAACCGTTGAATTATTCCACAAATGTCCGGTTTCACAGCTGCCTCGTAACACAGCACCCATTTAACATCCATAATAGTTCCCATACGTATATGTCGAAATTCATCTCTGTTGAAATGTGAAGTACAACTTATGAGAAACAACAATTCGGTTTATTAGCAACTGGCTTTTGCCAGCGGTTCCGCCCGCCCTAAATTTGGTTATTGACGCGGGATTCTTACGGCGAATCCTTGATTATACTAAATAAGTTTGTTATAACATAGTAATCCAAAACCGTTTAAGGTTTTTTACAGTCTTTTTTTTAGATTTTTATTGAAAAAATTGGCTGTGTCATCTTTTCTGTATATATAAAAAACGAAACTGACTGACTGATTCAATGACGTATCAACACACACAGCCCAAACCGATGGGTCTAAAAACTTGTAATTTGGCAAGTGGGTTTCTTATTTTTATTAAATTCAATCCCTAAAGTTTGTTAAAAAATCTGTCAATTTTAAAGCTAAATGCTTAAAAAATTGGTATTTAGCCTTTAGATTTAAAACTAAGATTGACACTACCGTTTTTATTCACCGTTTTTATAAAATATCATCCCCAAGGAGGCAAAATAGAGGATGAAAATGTGTTAAAGAATTCCGATATTTTGGTAGGTAAAACCATAAAAAGTTTAAAGTTTCAAAAGCTCACGCGAAAAATACTAGTATTTGTATAAAAGAGTAAAGAAAATATAGAGCCTTGAAATTTTCCACGGAGGTTCCTGTTATGACGTAGGGTAGTACTAAAATGATTTCGCAAAATTCATAAAGGGGTTGAAATGGGCGTTGGAAATGAGTATGTAAATCTATCATTTTCAATGCTAAATACATAAAATTAGTATTTGGCCTTTAGGTTAAAAAATTATTTTAATGTGTTAGAAATAGTTTCAAAAATTAACTTCTAGGACCTCTATAATAGTGTATACGAATTCCGATAATACTATAAACAGTTAAAAGCTTTCTTTGTCTTAAAAGTCCACGCGGATTAAGTCACAGGAATAAGCTAGTTTTTAACATTCGGATCGGCTAGAGTTTTGGATTTCGCCTCCCGTCCTGGTGGCAGAGGTTCGTGCCCTGCGTGAACCAATGAGTCTTTTACTTAATTTCTCGAGGACATTGATTTATTCACTTTAGTGGTATTCCAGATACGATATATAACGATCTAAAAATAACTTATAACTAGTTCTAAATAATTGGTCTGTAACAAATTTTTTTTAATTGTGTTTTGTACAAAGAGGAAATAAAGAATATCTTTTGGCGGTGCTATTAAGGTAGTCACTGTGCCTTAATGGATTGAATGACTTTGACTTTTTGTTAAATTTTTATAAATATATAGTTAGATGTAGTTTCTTCTGTTCTAATTATTTTTTTTCTATCATGAATAACGACTATTATCAATATACTGCAATTTTAAACATGTTTTTATTATTTCGTAATAGACATAGGTAAATTTTGGTATAAATAAGGTACTTTACTTTTGATGTAACCTAAGTTTTGTGTCACATTTCAGCGTTCAGGGTTCAGGTATTATGCATTAGTCTCACACAACCTTTGGGACCAAGATTGGATTTTTTACTTTGGGACTACGTTAGGATAGTATATTTTTAGGGTTCCGTGGCCAAATGGCAAAAGACGGAACCCTTATAGATTCGTCATGTCTGTCTGTCTGTCCGTCCGTCCGTCCGTACGTTACAGCCACTTTTTTCTGAAACTGTAGGAACTATACTGTTGAAACTTGGTAAGTAGGTGTATTCTGTGAACCGCATTAAGATTTTCACACAAAAATAGAAGAATAATAAATTTTTGAGGTTCCCCATACTAAATTTACATTACCAAATGTTAGTCAGAGACAGACATGTATTAATATTAATGGCGAGCAATTAGAACTTGTTAATTCAACAGTCTTTCTTGGCATAACGCTGGACTCCAAACTTCAATGGGGTCCTCATATTCATAACCTAGCCAAAAAACTTAGCTCTGCTGTGTATGCGATCAAGAAAATAAGACAATTGACCGATGTCGACACTGCAAAAATAGTATATTTTAGCTATTTCCATAGTTAATGACATATGGTATCCTATTGTGGGGTAGCGCTGCTGATGTAAATACAATATTTTTGTTACAAAAAAGGGCAATTCGTGCTATTTATAAATTAGGATCTAGGATATCTCTGAGGGATAGGTTTAGGGAAGTAAAAATTTTAACTTTAGTGTCGCAGTACATATATGAAAATCTTTTATATGTACATAAAAATATCAATAGTTTCAGCAAGAAAAGTGACGTTCACAAAGTAAATACTAGAAGTAAAAATAAGCTGTTGGTGCATGATACACGTCTGCACAAAATAAGTAACTCTTTTATGGGGCAATGTATACACTTTTACAACAAAGTTCCCAATAAAATTCAAAATCTATCAATAAGTAAATTTAAATCTTTTATCAAGCAGGTACTTTGTAAAAAGGCATACTACAATATTTCAGACTATGTAAATGATAAAAATCCTTGGGACTGATGATGCTCAATTACAGGATGCATAGGTAAACCAAATTAAAATGGAAATAACATAAAATTGTACGACTAAAAATCTTTTATTTAAAACATTAATTGTATTTTAGTTTATTTAAGTGTTTTTAAAAGAGTAACTATCGAGTTTCTTGCCGGATTCTTCTCGGTAGAAATCAACAACATTGTGAACCGGCGGGAAGGTGGGAGGGTTCAAAAAATAATATTTTATAACTTTGACGATTCAAAAGTGATTGTAAAATCCTTATTTGAATAAACCATTTTGACTTTGACTTTGACTTTGACTTAGAACTGAAACTCAAAAATTTTTCTTTTATCAGACCCATACGTGTGTATCTATGGATAGGTCTTCAAAAATGATATTGAGGTTTCTAATATTATTTTTTTCTAAACTGAATAGTTTGCGCGAGAGACACTTCCAAAGTGGTACAATGTGTGTGTCCCCCCCTGTAACTTCTAAAATAAGAGAATGATAAAAATAAAAAAAAATATCATGTACATTACCATGCAACCTTCCACCTAAAATTGGTTTGAACGAGATCTAGTAAGTAGTTTTTTTTAATACGTCATAAATCTCAAACCGCAATTTACCTTTCATTCAATCAACTCAAATATAAAAATATTTTTGTTTGTGTTTGCAGATTACATAAATGGTGGTAGGTACGAAACCCTCGGTGCGCGAGTCCAACTCGCACTTGGCCGTTTTTTTTTTTAGATCACTTTTCTAATATGACGTTATTATGAGTTTTGAGAGTAACTAAACAATATATAGTATAGTACTTCATTAAAATAAAATACGGAAAATGTTTTGACGGCACTATTATTGGTAAAAATATTTCAATAAAAATTATGAAAACATACATATTCAAGATCTAAGTCTCTAATAAAATCTGATTCTATCTTCAGTCAACAAACTCCCGAGTGTTTTATGATTTATCGAAACAGATGTAGGTCACAGGGTCATTAAACTACTGGCCGGTCGACCAATCGGGTAATCGGTGCCGTGACTGATCAGTGCAGCGATATCAACACGACATACGTTATCGCTTCCCATCGTCATTCATTCGATTTATTGTATTGTGTACATTTGTTTAGGTCTGCTTTTAAAAAAAAATCCACCAAGTGCGAGTTGTACTCGCTCACAGCAATAAATCACATTTGTTGTATGGGAGCCCACTTAAATTTTTTTTTTCTGTTTTTTACATCTTTAGTAAAAATTTCAACTGTGCAACTATCACGGTTCATGAGATACAGCCTGGTCACAGACGGACGGACGGATGCACGGACAGCGAAGTCTTAGTAATAAGGTTCCGCTAATTACCCTTTGGGTACGGAACCCTAAAAAATACTCTAGAAGTCACTTTTCTAAAGGCACAGTTATCAAATCGCACCGATTTGAAGTGCCCTGAGTATAAAACCTACTTGAGAAACTTCCAGTTTTAATTACAGATTACGTTGACGTACGCACACTACTACAAAACAAACATATACTACCATAAACAATAAATAAATATAGGCAGTTTGACAGATTAACACAAAAATCCCACCTCCAGACATGGGTAGAAACTTTTGTTCTTCGGTGGAAAAAGTGTGTTACAGATGATACTAAAACTTTGATATTTTTGATACCAATGCAAAACGAACGGATGACAGGTGACAAAATTAACGAATATAATGATTGTTAATCCCGAAACGAACGCGCCCATGTTGTGACAGTTAATATTCTCACTCACCAGCTAGTTAATTTCTATGAGAATCGATGGAAAGATGGCAGAATCATAAAACTGTAACATACCAATACACGAACCGATGAATATGGAGAAACCATGAGCATTTTTTTCATTTGGCCTCAGAACGGAACCGTGACAAATGTATATCTATATATCATTATTTACTTACAGAATCAGAATAAATAACCAAGACCTAATTGGATTCGATAATTTTAATTTCATGTAAATAGGCGAAATCAAAATGCCTCAATTTGAGAACAGTTCCAGATGTATTAAAATAAGTACTTTTGCGCAGAAATGTAACTAAAAGATGAAAAGGTACTTAATGGGCTAAACATGATTATGTCGTTTTCCAATTCAACCAACCACATTCCAATAACATTTTGAGTATCTATAGTAAGAAGTTTGTGTTTGTGGCATCATCATGAATTTCAAGGCCAGCGTTTAGCATCTTCAACCATAGGATCACACTTATTACCAACAGCCTTAAATCAGTCAGAACCCGCACGTGTTAATTTTTTTGCGAATTGCTATATTACAACAAGCCCTCTATGCCTTGTCCCCCTTCTCAAATTTTCCCCATGTTCCCCTATATCATGCTTTATTCACTCCGAAAACATATGAACTGCTGCTAATTCATTTTTATGCGCTAACTCCCAGGTCGCAACTCGGTCGCTGTATGCAGAACATGGCCAGATGGGGACTGCTCCGTGACCACTCAACCAAGAGCGGCTGGAACACAGCGCACACAATATGTGGCGCACCTGCTGGCATGTCCCCCTTGCCCGTACTCCTGCTCTGAACGCGACCTACGAGACGCTGCCACTGGGAACCACATATTTAAATGGATATCGACAAGAAAAGAGAAAAAGAATTTACAAGGTCACTTATTGTCAGGATCAAAAAAATAAATGTCTCCTATCTTTGCGATTCTATTTAAAAAAGCAGATAACGCACAGCTTAATGTTTAATTTTTAACTTTTTAGTAGGTTTTTAAAGGCGCTGTGTAATTTTTTTAATATTATTTTTATAGATTAAAGATTAGTAGTATAAAGGTGGTGTACTCACTGGCGTTGAGCGGCAGAGCGGGCGCGCGCGCGTGGTATGCGCCGCCCGCGTATGCGTGCCGAACGTACCCCGCCAGCGTGTCTACCGCTCCCGCGCGCACATCGTGCCCCGCTCACTACCCACTATACCGGTGACACTGTCTGCACACACTACTGCCCCTGAAACAACAAAACATACAATTAAACATGCATAAAAACAACTTACTACGAAATTATTTATTATTTTAAACCAGTAGTTCCCAAAGTGGTCCAGGTGGAGACTCGACGGGGGTCTACGTTTGCGTGACAAAAAAGATGGGGTTCACAATTTGTATGGGGGGTCGTTACGGTTCTTCTCAGTACAAGGTCTCCCGCCCTATAGAAGAACCGATGGCGTAGTGACATTCATAAGTGTTCAATTATTGTAGCCTAAATTGAATAAATGATATTGATTTGATTTGTAAGCAGGGGTCCACGAAAATTTTTCTGCCTTCGATAGTGAAGAACTAAAATGTTGGCTTAACTTCAGCTATCAATGTAGGCAGATGATATTTTAAGAAGCTCAGCGACTGTTACTTGTAAAAACTTGCATATTCCATATTAAGATGTTTAGCAAATTTCCAAAGCTAGATCTAATCTTCACATTTTTTGTCAAGGTTTGGGAATATGGTAGAAATGTAGCTGCGGGGGTCCACCGGAACCCGCAAAATTTTGAAAGTGGTCTATGAGAAAAACGAGTTGCACTCCGGGAGTGCCGGCAGAAGTGAAAACCTTTACACACGATTATCGCTTAACACTCAAATATGTCACAAGACATGTCTTTGACATTGTCAAGAAATAATAATGTTTGTTTATTTACTTTTTTGACGTAGTATATTTGACATCGCAATCTGTCATAGAATTAAATTTCCATATCCAACCTCCCTGTACTACTCATAATCGCGAATACTAAAAATAAAAATTATAATAGGCGTGGCATTACGGTTTCCGTCTTACGAATTTCCACGATTAGGACACGTGACCTGACGCGAGTTTATCATTTTTTACCCATACCAAAAAAAGTGCACAACGCCGCTAAAGAAGTTTTCACTTCAATAAAAATTATAATAGGCGTGGCATTACGGTTTCCGTCTTACGAATTTCCACGATTAGGACACGTGACCTGACGCCAGTTCATCATTTTTTACCCATACAAAAAAAGTGCACAACGCCGCTAAAGAAGTTTTCACTTCAAAAATGTCTAGGAACCTCTGATTTAAACCTTGAAATTTTAGACCAGTGTATTGCCAGCCACACAGGCGGCTCCGGCGAATCGGTACACACGGATGGAGTTGTTAAATTTCTCGGCCAATACTAATCTGTAGTGAAGTTGCATTACTCAACTCAGTTGCCGTGTTAATTTTTTTGTGCTCCTGCCATAAGACACAAGATAGAATAAAAAAATAATGGTGTAAATGAGATAAAAACAAAAAAAAGTTTTAAAAGTCGTCCTGTGTGTGACGGGCATCAAACAGGGTCACTGCATGAACAAAGCCGGTGTTTTGCTAAAAAATTACACAAAAATATGTTCGCAATTTTTCGCTACACATTTTTGTTGATGGAAACAATGTTTTTGCTTTCCATGCTCGACGGAAAACATCTAAACATTTACCCCCGTGAGGAAAGGCGGGCAGGGCATAATCCCGGGCTTTACACACTTATTGAAAAGTAAAAGAGTTCAAAATATGTATTTTACGCAAAGAGACCAGAGAGAAAACAGCAACCGGATTTAAGAATATTAAACAAAACGCGAATAACTTCACACACTCTCCAAATATATTAAACAAGACTTTTATTTGTTTGCTTATAACTAAAATTTGCACGTCGCCGCCGCCACTTCGCACCAACTGTGCCGCGCCGCAACTATTACAGGAGCGGTAAAGTTAAAAGAACAAAGCGAACGGGCGCCGCGCCGGGCGACATGTGGCGCTCATCAAAGTTGCACGCGCGTAGGCCTCTACGACGCTACGACGCTATGTCGCTACGCGGCTACGCGACTTGGGAACAACAATTTTACGCCACGTGTACAGTTCGCAAATTAATGTTATAACACTCTTTTAATATTATCTTTTAATAAGGATGGCATACCAATTCAAACAAGTTCATTAGATATACAATAAATTCTTTATAAGAACAGTGGAAAAAGCCCTGCATAAAATTAGCGCCGTAAACCATACAAAAAATATTCAATGGAACTTAAATTATAAATCAAAAAATTAATTTGCGACATACGAGTTTCACTTCAATATATTTTTAAGGTGATGGCACACCACAAACTCAAACGAGTTAAGTTTGCAAGAATTTGATTATTTTGTTACAGTCCTGGGTACACTTTTGGACGTGAAAAAAAATGTTATAGTTCAAACCTTAATTAATCCCTAATATTATAATAATTTGAATTAGAAAGTTGGTTAGAAAAAAAATATTTGACACTCTATTTTTGGGCTTTTATTCAAATTGTTAGGAAACTAAGAGTGATATTCTCTTGATTCCTATTTCATAAAATATATATTGATATGACCAAGTAGATTTGCAAATTTCATGGTTCTAAATTAATATTTGAATCCTATACCGACAAAAACCTGTAAAAAATTCGAGATTTTCAACGTGCGGTCACGTCCTAGCGCCTACCTTATTTGGAACTGTGTGTCATTGTATGCTTCAATATTGTAGTATGTCTTTGTACACTGGTCGAAATGGCACGCTTTTGCTAGGGTATGTCATCGCCATAAGTATTAGTAACTTTATAATCTAAAGTAAGAATATCGTGTTATTCTACAATTTGTGAGTGTAGAATAAGATTCTTTAAGTTATTTTATTATTTATAAGTATATTTATTTAACTATAACTTTGAGATCTTTTAAGAATAAAATGTTAAACTCCAAACTGCAACAATTTATGGTATCGTTCTATTTAGAACAAAAAACAATTTTATATAAAGCTCACATAATATTGTGGGTCCTGTTATTAAATATAACTTTTCATCTTTAATAACACTTTCTTCATCATAATATCTGTACTTTGTAGTAAACCAAGACAACTTTATTAAACATACACGAACATAATATTCCGACAGTACACAATTTGGTCGCGCGGCAAGTTTTCGTCGCCTACCGCAAGTACCTAACAATAAAATGCATATTAGATTCGCTTGTTTTGTTGTTCGTACGTGATTGGGAGCACGTGCACGTGTAGGTAGAGCCAAGTTCTTGGTAATATATCATATTACAATATATTTTGTTTTTACGTATATTTTTTTGTAACGCTTTATTATGAAACAAATGTTTCATGTTATAAATAGTAGTTTGTTCGTTTTTATACACTTTATTGTATAAAAATTAAAAATACAGAAGTTCTCTTAAATAAACTATAGTACTTTTATACTAATGCGAAACTTATCCCCTAAAGGGATTTCTTCCAGTCAACCTTAAATATTCAAAAACAATAGTGATTCCAAAATAACCTCTCAGTCAAATACATTTTTAACCGACTTCAAAAAACTTCAAAGAAGGTTCTCAATTCGGTTGTTTGTTTTTTTATGTATGTTCGGGCATAACTCCATCATATATAGACGGATTTCCTAAATTCTTTTTTTATTTTAAAGGGTATACTTAAGAGGCGGTCCCATAAAACTTAAATTTTTGGTCAAAAAAAATGGTGTCAATTTGGAACTGGTGAAACGCCTTTTATGTTTATGATTGTGTAAAATTTTTAAAAGAAGAGAAAGAATATGAAGATTTTGACGAAGCTTAAACGGCAGGCACTTTAATGGATTGCGGGATGCTGATATGTGACCGTACTTACGCAGCTCAAACAGATATCGGATGCATACATTCTGTAGACGTTCTAATTAACTTAGCTACTCTACAGAGATATCAAGGAATACGGCATTTTCATAATCTAATCTAGAAGTGGCAAAAGCAGGGAACAATCCTACAAAATTTTCGTGGGTAGGGGTAGGAAGTTCTGCAGTCGCTTCAGTTAGTGCATGGAAGCAAATGCGGTGCCTAGGGTACGTTTGATCCATAGTAATACCTAGTTTTCGACCGGTTTTCGAATTAGGTATTATGTCGTGATTGTATTAGATATTAGGTAAAACTATAGATTGAAGCCTGGATTTGAAATTCCCGATTATACCTTCAGACCAAAACGATGAGTCCAGTTATGTATTGATTGCATATCAATGTTTATCTTATCCACGACTTCTCATAAATTGTCAAACCGAGCTGCTGCATATATTCATCCGCATATAGGTGGTAGGAAGAGGAAATACAGTTAGTTATACTATTGATAAAGATAGAGAAAAGAATAGGTGAATGCACTCCACCCTGAGAAACTCCCATGGATAGAGAAATCCACCTAGATTGACATCCATTGAGTTTCGTAAGTTGTTGACGGTTTTTTGTGTACGATTCAACCCAGGATAAAGCTAGAGGTGACAAATTATATGATTTGAGAACTGCTTACAAAATATCCAGATCCACAGAATTAAATGCACTATTGAAATCCAACAGTAGAGATTTATCAGTAATCTTAAGTAGAGCTGTGGTCGTACTATGGTCTGAGCGAAAACCAAATATTTTTGAATTTATTTTCTTAATAATTGATTTACGTGGTGTTCCAAAACTTAAGAAAGGATGGGGCAGATAGTAATTGGCCGTAGCTGCGAAAAAGAAAAAGGATTGAGATTTTAGGTAGTGGTATAAGTGTGCGATGCATCGATCTAAATATACTCTTCAATGGATACGTGGTCATAGTGGGTCTCTAGGCAATGATGCGGCAGATCATTTGGCAAAGAAAGAATCGCGCACAAAAATTTTGGGACCCGAACCAATTGTACCGATACCTTTTACAAAACTCAAAACGTGGTTACGTGACAGAACCTTACAACTACACAACAAACAGTGGGCAAAGCAAACGGACTGCAGACAAACCAAGAATGTTCTTACATCCTTGGACGCAAATCTGTCGCACGAGCTGTTACAACTTAGTAGGAAAAACCTACGCTACATAGTTGGCATAATAACAAGTCACTGCCCGCTAAACAAACACTTTTTCAATGTCGGCGTTACCGACAGTCCACTATGCAGGGGCTGTATGGAAACCGAGAAGACCCCTTCTCACGTGGTTCTACATTGCAAAAGCGTGAGCGACCAACAGACAAGGCTCCTCAAGAATCCACAAACAATGAGAGAGGCGCTGAATAACATCAGATGCCTCCTTGATTTCTGGACGGAGCTGGGATGGTATGAGTAACCAATGAAATTAACCGATAACCTACGTACAATGGCCCTATCATGAGGCTAAGTGCGGAAAACATAAGTCCAACTAACTTAAGTGTGCAAATTTCCAAGAATCCTACAATACAGAAAATAAATATTTTTATAATGCCTCATAACCGAGCTTAAACGAACTATAGCTGCACCTAACTTCATTAGTATAATTAAGGAGTTCCACGCCGATAACTGAATAGGCGGGCGGAGCCGCTGGCAAAATCTAGTAATGTAAATGAAAAAGTTTGTTTATTTGTTTGTTTGTTACTCAATCACGCCGCAACAGAGCATACAAATGAGCTGTAATTTGGCACACACACACACACACAAATAGTTAAGGGACAACGAAGGAGATAGGAAGGACATATTTTATCCCGGAAAAATTCAAAAGTTCCAGTGGCAATCAATATGACCGTATTTCACTTGAACGAACTATAGTAATTGCTATTGGTTGCTACAGAAAACTTCTTTAACAGCCGATATTTCGACCTAATCAAGGGACGGCTGGCAAAATCTAATAAGATATATATTATTATCGTTAGAGACAATTCATCTTATCTGGATGTTTATTTTCACTCAATCCTCCGTCCGGCGTTCCCCGAAGCCAGATAGACGGATTACCAGATTTTGGGTAGTTGTTGGTAACAAGCAGCACAAAGCCTGTACAGCGAGGCTTATCCCCAGCAGTGGAAGTCTATTGGCTAATATGATGATGATGATGATTTTAATTTGCGTCAATTATGTTTCTGGTAGTAGAAATACCTAAACTTTTTCTTTTCAAGTTATCATTTTAATTAAAACTATAAAGTTAAATATTTAATCGTGTGTGTATGTGTGTGTGTGTGTATTGTGGCTTTCAAAGTAATACCTACGTAAACATAAATTAGTCTCAATGAGTATTATTGAGGCCATTCCCAAAATAAGTTTCATAATACAGATCAAATAAGATATTTACAATCATATTAAAAAACAAATTTAAATTACGCTAATTTACAATCTATTCTTTTTCTAATTTAACTTTTACCGTTATTTTTAATGTAGATAAGACTTTTAAATAATAAAACTTATCTCGAGATAGTTACGTGTATAAACAGTCGTAAAGAAACTTAATAAATGTAGGTAAATACAATATAAATAAAACACAGTAAACGACTCAAGGTAGGTAGGTAACGTAGTTAAGCACTGGTCCAAGGAATGTTATTCCTAAACTATACTCTTAGTTCATTATTGAAGGTTGAATTTGCAACGTAAACTAATGACTTGTGGTCGAATGACGTTCTTGAACTTACGTACCCAAGTCTCCCTGTGATTCTTTACGGTGTGGCGCATAACGGGGTATCAGCTAAGAGCACCGACACTAAATTACTGATTTCCTCTTTGTACAAATAAAAACAATTACTGAAAATATAAAAGTGCTGACTACAGTCTAACTTTCTGACTCTTAAGCCTACGTTAACTTGGTTTAGTGTATAATACGAAGTTCTCCTCTGACCTTGTTTGCGATTAGGGTTACTGCGCGTTAGAATATACTGATTTTCAATGATTACGCATCTCAAGGTTGTATACACTTTGGGTATATCGGGTGCTTTATTTTCAGGACCCTTGGTGTATATACTGTGGTAGATGGTAGTTACTGTGGTTGGTACAACGTAAGAAAAAAAAAATGGAAGAGGACGTGTGTGTTAGATGCCGGTCCTTTTCATCTTAAGAAATTAGTCTTTGGTTTAGAGAGAGCTTAGTGGACAAACCCGGCCTTAAGGCTAGCACTTACTGCATGTACCAGAATTTCAATTTAAATAGACAAGGTATTTCATATTGCACTATCACTAACTGGCTGTGAAATTCAAAATGTTATTCAAAATTGTAGACAACTCTTTAGTGGCCGGGTAACCACTGAGTTAGGCACCATTTTGTTGGCATGTGCAGCTATAACTTATACTGATTCAGACAGTTTGGCACTTTATTGGCCGCAACATTTAACTGTAAAAAAACCTATCATTCGCGTAGGGGGCGCTACAGTTACATCTTCAACATCATTATCTTAATCAGGGTACGATTAGGATGGTATTTGTGAAAAACGCGTTAAGCAGTCGGTAAAGTGACTTATTAAACCTCCGTTTCGATGGCTTTAATTTCTGCATCCCTTCAGCTTAACCAAAGTAGCTAACTAAAGGGATGGCAAATGTGAAGCTATAGTCATAGTTAGTACCTATCTAAATAAATCTTCGCTCCAATTGCTTTGAGTAGTTTTTGCTGCCGGCCGAGATGTAAAACCGTCGTCCCATTGAAAGCGATGCTATTACTCGTGACATGTTGACATGGGTCAAGTTTGATAAGTTGGTATTATTACCTTAGTCCATTATATTATAAGTAGATGTCACAGTGCTTTTACTACATGTTATAAGCCTACTAGCAAAGGTAAAAATGTTAATTTTTTAATCTAAAAACAATTAATTATCATGAATTTATTCCGCGAAATTCAAAACATAAACCGTGCCAGTTCATTTAGTTTAAAACCGTGAATATATGTCATCTTACTTTGTTTGTTAAATTGTGTTTAATAAAAGATAAAAACTATCAATGATTTTAGTAGATAAACAGATTTCCTACTATTTCTTAAGGTTAATATATTTTGTAACGTTAAAGTAATTAAATTAATTTAAATTAAATTTTTGATTAAATTCAGCTATTTTTCCCATTTTTCTTTTGATAAAAAGAGTATTTTAATGACATATTTAAATTTTGCTTCAGAACCGGTTTTGGAATCAAGTACCCGATTCTCTCTCGATCTTCAAAATAAAAATATACCCGGTTCTCAAATATAAGCCGGTTCTGCATTCCCTTTTATGTAGTAAAAAACTATTTTATGATAACGTTGTCACTTATAAATAAGGAAACAGCCACGTACCTTCACACAATAATCCATAAACCCATCCAATTCACCATCTAAATGATGTGTTCATGACGTTTAAATAATAAATTAAAAAAAAATCGATAGTAAACACAATCGCTATCGTCCAAACGCTCAATCAACCGATTACTATCGCACATCAAAGGCACAACACTATTGACGTAATCAATTTACGTATTGCAACGCCATTCTAACACTAACTTCCTTTTACTTTCAACGTTTTGACGACAATAAAGCAGTCTTTGATAAATTAAACGAAATCACTATTGTGATTCACAACAAAACGAAAATAAAAAGGTTAAATCCCGCGTTTCTGTAATGGAAAACAAAATGGTGTCATTTTCTTTTTTTTTTACTTTTCTGTTTAAAACAACCAGCACAGTGTCACTCATAGAGGAAACAAATAAGTATTTAAAACTAAAGCTGTTTATACTCTTTGTAATATAAACAGGTAAAAAGATATATCAAAACGACAACTGAGCGTCACCGTCCAAAATATCTGATTTTCTTGTCAAATACGATAACGCTATCTTATAATGATAAAGAACCCACTAATTAAACTGCTGACTTTATGGTAACAAGATACGTTATCTTTCAAATATTTTTTTGTAACTAAATAAGATTGTAATCGCTCCTTACACGGTCCTTTACCCAGTTAAAATTAACTATTATTAAGTTTGTTTTCACATTCAGGAAATTTGACTTTGCAGGCTTTACTTACGTAATATACATACTCCTGAAACAAATTCAAATCTTCGAAGAACACAGTTGCAACCTATTTATATACAAAAACAACTATAATGTTTTATGTGTTAAACACACATTCAAATAGGGTTCCGTGGAATTTTTGCGGATATCTGATGATTATCACCGCATGTAAACCGATAATTGGATCAATTCAATCGGAATTCTCTCGCAATTTTTCATCCCGTGTACCTTCTTCTGCTTTAAGGGGAATTTTTTTTTTCAACCTAAAGGCCAAAGTGCAATTTTTATGTATTAAGCTTCATAACTGACAGATTTTCATACAATTTGCCAACCCTCCCTTTTGGCGATCAATTTGGCGAAATCCTTTTTTAATGTAGCCCTACATCAAGTAAAAAACTTATATGCCAAATTCCAAGTTCCTAGACCCAGGGATTTGGGTTGTGCGTTGATATGTCATTGAATTAGTCAGGCAGTCATTCAAGTGGTTATTAATATCAATTTAGTCATACCACTACTACGGTTCTCACGAGATACCTTTCTGTAAATTTTCGTGAGTTGGATACATGAGAGAACGCCGAACTTATAAGATTATGACATAAGGGAGGACATGACATTTATTTTTAACCGACTTAAAAAAGGAGGAAGTTCTCAATTTGTCAGATTTTAAGTGTGTTTCCCATTATTCGAAGATGCCTGGACCGATTTCAGAAATTATTTCTTTTAAGAGTATACTTCCCAGGTGGTCCCATATTAATGTTGTGAATTTAATACTTCAACTTTTGGAGAAAAAAAATAATTGATGTCAATTTGGAACTGGTGAAACTCCTTTTATGTTGACGATTGTACAAGATTTTGTTACAAGTATGGATGTTTTGTGTACGAGAAAAAGGGAGTTCGTCACTAAAAATTAAAAAATAAAAAACTTTTTAACAAAAACACAACCGGTTTTAAAAACGTGCACTAGAAAGATAAAAATAATTACTTATTTTAAAAAATCTGATCTGAATTATAGTTTGTGATGTAATGACACCAAATTCAGATTTGATTTTTAGAAATAAGTAATTATTTTTACCTTTTTAGGCATTTTTTTGAAGCCACTTGATTTTTTCTTTAAAAGTGTTCAATGACATTTAACTTCGGAACCCTAAAAAATATAAAACTTAACGGCTGCTTACATCAGACAATTTGCTTGTAAAATTTATCAAAATGCCAGATTTATGGAAAAATCCTTAGATTTACAGATCTAAGGTCTTGACTCTAACGTACGTAAATGAACGAAAATTCTGGACTTGTCCTAGTTTTTAATGTATATATATCAGGAAACCACAGGTTAAGTACATGGATAGTATAATATTGACTGAGGTGCAGGTAATAGCGAACCGCAACTTCATTTGGAACTTGTACGAACAGTCGTATTTATCTTATCTTTATAGTTGGACTGCGTCTAATTGCATATTGCTTGCGCAATGATTTTTCGTGATTTTAATTCACACCTGTGATACATAACGAACGGAATCAGAATTTCGGAATAGACGACTGACGAAAAGAAAATTTTAAAGGACAGATAGACAGACTAACAGTGACAATTATTGAGTCTAAGTCGCTATCGTATTTGATATTAATATTAAGTGCCCGAAGACTTTACTATTTGATATTAATTTCAACTTGATACCTCCACGCGCTCTTGAGTAAAAGGGTCTTGTCATACAGACGGACAAACTTTTTTTAATGTGTTATTACTACAAATTAACGAATTTCGGGTTTTTTCCTATATTTGTAATTTGTGTACTTCCCGTTGTCCTTAAATCATGATATTTCACACGAAGCTGAAGCTTAGACCTAGCTTCGAAACAGTAAGTATCCCATAGGTTTTGATTTATTTGTAAATGTCAAAATTTGAGGTAAAAGTAGCCGTATTTCAACTGTATTTTTTTATTTCGTTTATTTTTAAGGTCTTTAAGTATAGGTATTTGTTTTTCGTATCGAATATTTGATACACACAACAAACCTAAATATCCAGGAATGAAAACGTTTTCATAAACGATATAATGAAACACTGATCAAATTCTACAATTCCAACAAATCTCGTCTAATTATAAACATTAAGTCTCGTTCGTTGAACAAAGACAAAAGCGACATGAAAGCAATATAACTCGCTCGCAATTCCGGCTCTAGAATTCCATATGTCGCGACGAAATGTGGAGTATTCGGGAAATTTCCAGACGTATCCGGTGTTCCAAATACCAGAAAGCACAGTGTGGTCACCATGCCAGTACCGAAACATACGGTAATTTAATATTTCACACGTTTCAACTGCGGTTTCAGTAAATTATAGTACCTAATTTGTGTTTATTGCGTAATGTTTCAGTTTTACAACCTAGATACCTACTAATTGCATCAAACATGCCATTTATTTAAGATACCCTATATGTTGGTTTGTTCACCCCACGACATAATCAAAGGGCTTCTCTTTAGAGAAAGGAGGCTTAGGCCATAGTCCACCGTGGTGGTTCAATGCAAATGTGCAAAGGCCACTAGACTATCAGAATTTTCGAGCTGCCTATAAGGCATCTGACTTGGCTAAACGACTAATGTAATCTAGCAACAGCCAGGACCGACAACTCAGGAAAAAGCCACTAGGGGGTCACCCAACCAATGACTGCCCACGTTGATTAACTTCGCGTAACGTTTCCGACAGTCGAATGTTACTGGGCCAAGAGCTCCTCACCCTAGGAGTGAGGGGTCAAATGGCTTATAGACATATAGACCATAGACCAAAGAGCGACCGCTCAGGAACCAGTTATGAATGAAATACGGGCGGTGAAGGAGACAAAGTTATCGTGCAGCCATGTGTTGTCTCTTGCCAGGTATCATTGCAGAATCACTTATTATGTGCGGATATTGCTCAGTCCATTGGGTTAAATAAATGAATAACCCTATTTCTTCAAAGCAAACTCAACTCTCACTCTACGAATCTCACAAACTCAACTCTCACTCTACGAATCCTATCCTATTTCCTACTACGGCATTGCCGTTTTTCTGTTTTATCCATAGTTTTGATTATCCTGACGGATCCATTATAATGCATTTTTTCTGAAATTTATCTACTCCTGTTTCAAAATGTTTTAAATATTAAAATCGAATATTCATTTTGATAAATAAAAAATCATACATTCAGAAACACTAGGTACGTAGAAAAAAGGCGCGGTAGGTACCAATATACTAACTTCCAAGCGCGCTTTCTCGGAAAAGGAAAGCGTTTTGTTGACCGACATAATGTACATTTTGTGCTTTATGTCAAGCAAGATTTGTGCAATGTGTCATACAGAATTTATGGTTTTTTAACATGGTTGCATTATGACATTAAATGCATTGAAGCAGTGAACAGAACACACCTATCAGTGCGCGGCAAACGACGGCAAACATACAACACTTTTAAGCATTTTGACGTGACAACGTCTTATAAATTGGTTTGCCGGGTGACACTTCAAGAAACTGCGTTACGCTCCGCTCACGTTATGCGCTCACAATGAGAGCGAGTGAGAGGCACGCGCCCGCCTAAGAGCGAGAGAGACAGACATAAAATCATTGTCACGTAAAACTTTCGCCCGTATACCGACTTTACAGGCAACCAGTTTTTTTTTATTTAATATTAGAAATGTCCACGTGATAGTGACATGGAATGGAATGTAGACCACCAAATATTACGGAGAAAACTGTTAAAGCAAATAATAATCTAGCTTGCCGTAAAGTTCAGGTTTCTATGAAAAATGTTACGAAGACTTTATAAGTGGTGAGAATAGCAATGTGTCAAAAACATATTTTATATGCCTTTTTTGAAGAATGTGCAAATAAAAATTTATTTGCACATTCTTCAAAAAAGGCATTGACCATCAAAGGTATGGCCCCTTAACTCAATGTTACGCAGCATGATTAGCAAAGCATTAAAATGACCTAAACTTTCAATTTTTAACTTTTTTTTTTGATAATAAAATGTAGTAAAACATATATTCTTAAGAGTATATACTGCTTGAAATATAATTTTATTTTGCCTCAGGATTTGTCCACGATAGGCCAAAACCCCTATACAAAGTAAACCTTTCACTTACTTTGTAAACATACATACAAAACGTAAACCTACAAACCTACGGTACACAGTAAATCGATCACCAAACTCAATAATACATCCACGGAAACAGCGCTGGAATTAAATTTTTGGCGTTAACCGAGAGTATTTCAATTTCGTGGCACGAACGTGACCTATGGACAGCCACTGAGATTGAATTATAGAGTGACCACACAAAGATATTGGATATCGGACGGGTAAAAAATCGTTTAACGGTAATTTAATATTTTTTAAATTATCTTATAATATAAATGTAAAGTTGTATGGGTATTTCCCAAAGATGCATAGGCCGCTAAACAATTAAAGTTACAATTAGGCACACAGACAAAACATTTCCTAAATTTATATTATGATACTTTTATCCCGGTGGAGAATTCAGGAAAATAATATCTAGTAGAAGAATATATATATACGCACGTATAAAAGTTTTCTACATATATTTTAAGAAACCCTTGCCGCGACATTAGGATGGACAGATAGACAGTAGCAGATTCACAGCAACAGGGCTCCGTTTTGGATATCGACTACGGAACCCTAAAAACCACGAGAACTACCGATGACTTTCAGGAACCGATTAAAAGACGGGCGGAAATAAAATTTACATATCCTTCACCCAAATATTCCGGCGCGCTAAATGTAAAGAATTCCCGGAACGCATTTTTAATTTTCGAAAGCACTTTATGTGTACTGTATGTGTAATGAAAATAGATACGGTAGTTTTTCTTGACAATACTGAAAAATATTACAGAAATAAGAAACAAAGTCTTAATTGTGTATTTTTGATATTCAGTAACTGACTGCATACCGGAATATTAGGTATAACCTTAAGGCTGTGGCTAAAGTAGGTGCTTGTCTTGTAACAGAGTTCACGCACATTAGGTGATGAACAACAAAGCCCAAAACTGTGTTACGACAATCTAAATACAATTTAATTTATAATTTTAACACGTAACTCTACAGGAAACTCTATTCTGGATAGTTTTTGATTTTTTTCTTCAAATTAGCTTTTGCCAGCGACTTTACCCGCTCTTAATTGGGTATACGGCGTGCGATTTTTACGGAAACTCCTTTCTTAATTTATAGTTACAAAGTTTGCTATAGGTCAAATAAACAAACAAACTTACTTTGTCAGTTATAATATTATTGTAGATGTTTCTGTTTATTTGGTGTCGGTTATTTTAAACAGCGGAAGTTAGATTTGCAGTAGGTTGAAAACATATTTTGAAGATAAACTGTGCCCCGCGATTAGGTATACTGGCTGAAAAAACTTATTCCTGTGGAAACTCGCTATCCGTAAAAAAATTATCCCATATGCTTATCCAGGACATGGTCTGTTTTATCCAAATCCGCTCAGCTGTTTATTATCATAAAACATTTTAACTAACATTCACATTTAGTACATTAGTGACAATTCCCTTACAAATCAAATCTAGTTGCCCTCGTACTATGTTGGCATAATTGGCATAATCTTATTACATACTAGCTGCTGCCCGCGACGTCGTCTGCGTGAAAGCTATACTATAACATCACTTTTTGTGAACGAAACCATAGCGCGCTCTAATTCGACGCCAACGCCAATTGTTAAAAATTATAACACATCTAAGTTATGACTTTACACGATTTTTAACATAAAATAAATGGCTATGTGTGAGTAGAATAATTAATAATTAAGAAGCAAGTCAAATATGCGTCGTTAGATAACACGTTGATCCAGAATGCGTTGAAGAAATAATAGTGGCAGGTGTATAACGGCAATTTCGCTGGAAAACTACAAATCGATGTAGAGTTTAGCCGCTTGGCACACAGGTACTTTAGGGCAAAACAATAATTTTGACCCGTAGTTCCAGTGCAGTGTGGATTTTAAGAAACAAAGTAGCCCAAAGGTTATAGTGTGGTATATTTTTAGAGCCGGCTTACCAAGCTCTTTCATTTGATACCCCACACAATGGGTTTCTAAAAAAAATAATTTTAAATCCAATACAAAAAATTGATGACACCATAACCCCCTTAAGGGAAATATTTTGAGGAACTGCGGCTCAAAATGAAAAACTCTACATCGATTTGCAGTTTTTTTTGCGTGCAATTACGGCTATAAAGGTTCACTGTAGGTGATAGCGTGATAATATGTAGCGTATATGTTGACCCGACTTCTTAATAATATTCGTGCCAAATTTGAAGTATATCCATGCAGTACTTTTTGAGTTTATCCCGAACATACATACAGACATACAGACAAACAGACAAAAATTCTAAAAACTATATTTTTGGCTTCGGTATCGATTTTAAATCTCACCCCAAGTATTCTTTTAAAAAAAAATTCAATGTACAGTTTTGACTTTCCTACCATTTTATTATATGTATAGATACAATATAAAAACTTATTAGAACTCAAAAACTACGTTTTTAAAATTCTACGCCAATCGAGTTAGTATTATATTTTTTACGTGAACGAACCAACAAACAAACACAAAAAATCATTACTCCATAGAAAATAATATCATCCTGATATGAGAAATTTGTTTCAAAGTCCATGGCGTTAAGTTAAATATGGCGTGAATACAAAATACCCGCGAGTCTTCATATTTATACCCGTCAGCCCCGAATCGGGGTATTTCCCAGGAGTGCGAGTCGAAAAATGGAGACTGAGAAAGACTTCCTATCGGAAAGAAACAGTGATATGTTTACTCTTATGTTGTTGTAATACTGTTGTGATATTTAACATAATAATGTTTACTTATTTTGTTTTACAGGAAATACCTAAAAACATTTTAAAAGCATTCAACAAGGTGAAGAATTTATTCAAAGGTTTTTAAAATCAAATTATCAAACTTCGATTAATAAGTAATTATTTGAATCAGTGATTAATAAAGTAAGCCATGCACACGATACACATACCTTCTTCAAAGTGTACTCGGGACTCGGGTCAATAGTAAAAACGTCGCGCCCGAGCATTAAGCATTAGGGTGTTTTCGATATGCGTGTTTTGTCATGTGCGTGGCGCCTTTCTCAGATTATAATACGAGCTATTCGTACTCAGGAATTCCGGGAAAAAATGTATGGAAGTCTGACTTACCTCTCGAAACCCGTGAATGTACTTGCATACATTTTTCTCTCGAATGCCAAAGTCCAAATAGCTCGATACTGTTCCCAATAAGGTACCTGAGCGAGCCGCCCGCGTCTGCGTGATCTTTCGAGCGAGATGTATAAAAAGGCTCTACGCATCAGCATGCTTGATGAAATTAAACACGCTCATCTCTAAAAACACCCTAAATGGTCAACTACCCTACTGGCTACCAAAAAATTAAAAACGAATTTTTTTGTTGATTTATATAACCACATAACATACCAGGGTGTCTTTACATAAAAAATATTCAAGGAAAAGAGTTAGTAATATTAACTATTAAAGGTAGTTGTAGCTGTGACTTTGTTTCTTTGACGATAACTCTCAAGCTCTGTATAGCTCGCTTAACGACTCTAGATTTATTGTAGAGGGCAATAGTAAGAGACCATGTTTCTATAACGTAATTCGTCGCTCGCAACACACAGTTTGTAAAAACTAACTTTAATATCACAGTACAAATCGAAACCTTTTAAAACATACATCTGTTATATAACATAATTTAAATATTTCGGCTAAATTTGAGGAATTTCGTCCTCAGTCCCAGATATAGGTTCCTATTTAATACAGCATAATGGGTAACAAATGCCTCCCAGTTTCAGTCCCCGAGGATTCCCGAATAATGAGCTTTGGCTCTTTTGATCGCCGTTAAAATTTATTGCTGTGTGGAACGTGGCGAAAATTATCCGATATCTCAGGAACACTTTCTGTGGAAAATCTCTGAAAAAAAGAGGTCAGAGTCTGACTGAATCTGTAGATTTTTGGTGGCTATTTTTATTCTATACTAAAATTTATTCTTATGGTATATTATGGAGTATCCTAAACAACATTTTAAATGAAAATCGTGCTTGTACGTTTATTCTTTCACGTTCCGACGTTTCCACAGGAAATGACAGAATGCCTACATTTTTTACCAGGTAAGAAAGGAGATCCTGTAAAATTCCATGCTTTAACCGAATTCTACGCGGTAGGAGCCGCTAGTAATAACATAGTAAACAGACATTTTGAAACACTATATTTGCCCCGATGGATATTCTTTCATTGTTTATTAAGTTCATAGGTAGTTTAATATGATATTTATTATTGCCACATCTCAGTATATCTTCGAGGAACCAATTGGCACGTAAGGAATTGATGTAAAAACTGATACTCCATTGTTTTTATGAACGACTTCGCGAGATATCATCTCTATTATAAAAAGCTTTTGAAGTTTATTAGCTTTCGTGGTTAAGTCAGAGATTTTAAATTATTTTATCCTTTTTCGATTTCGTTTTAATTGTGCAGGGTTTTTTCGAAATTTTTATATTTGCTTTTTTGAAAGATATGCATGTTTAATTAACATCATTGTTCGATGTATTTTAGGCCTCACCTAAGGGATTTCTGATCCACCGGTTTATTGGCCTTTGTTATAAAGATATCCACTAACAAAGGTGTACACTCTAGTAATTTATTGTTTATGGTCCGACTATAAACTCCATTACGGGATACCATAACAATGTCGCGTATACACAGCTCTATAAACTTATATTGTCGGTTATTAATGAATGCATTACAAACACAAATTTAAACAATACTAGGTAATGAACCAGGCTCCATTTGCGGCGACTTAGAGACAATGTTTTTATTGATACTATTCTGTTCCGAAGAAAATTCTGTGAGGGCTATTTTTATTTAATCCAAACGTAATATTACAGCCTTGTTACTCCCTATACTAAAGTTTCAACCTTTACTTAAGGACTTCATTGTGTTTAAATCGATATACATAAGGTACCTGAGCTTACAAAAAAACACGAGTACAGTTTAATGAAAGTTAAAGTAATTTCACCAAAAACATAAATGTCAAAAAAGAGCCAACTTCGGAACATCTCACGTGCCATATCATCCATAAGACATTTGAAATGTAATGGACTATCCCAGCCAACCAACTTCGATTAAACATGTTCAAAGCACAGATATTCACTTATGTACAACGTTCCTAAATTTTTTATACTTAGTATATTTGCAACTTATCATAATTTTTTCATACTAGATTTTGCTAGCGGCTCTGCCCGCCCTTAATTCGGTTATCGGCGTGGAACTCCTTAATTATACTTATGAAGTTTGCTATGGCAATCTATATGTGTGCCAAGTTTCATCGCGATACATCCAATGGTTGAAGCGCTATTGAGTAACAAACATACAACCATCCCAACTTTTACATTTGTAATATTAGTAGAATTGTATATATTTACGGTTTTTATTCCCAGACGGTGATAAGCATTGCTAGATACACATTCACACACATGAGGTTTAGATTCGTTTTACCAACCACTTCAGAACTGAGTGACTTGCGCCTGTCGTCTCAACACTGCTCTGATAGCAGTGTATCTGGACTAAGTTGGGTTCATAGATGTCCCATACGTCGTAAATTACTATAGCTTGAATAATAATATTTCTATATTATTATTTAAAAAATAAAGTAATAGCGTTTGAAAACAAAACACAGCTTTTATTTGGAATAATGTTACTTTATGACAGAATGATAATTTTTGAAACCTTCGAAAATTTTTACTTGTTAGAAACAACCTTACCCCTTTTTAGAGTTCCGTAGCCAAATAGCAAAAAACGGAACCCTTATAGATTCGTCATGTCTGCCTGTCTGTCTGTACGTCCGTATGTCACAGCCACTTTTTTCCGAAACTATAAAAACTATACTGTTGAAACTTGGTAAGTAGATGTATTCTGTGAACCGCATTAAGATTTTCACACAAAAATAGAAAAAAACAATAAATTTCGGGGGTTCCCCATACTTAAAACTGAAACATAAAAATTTTTTTTTCATCAAACCCATACATGTGGTGTGTCATGGATAGGTCTTCAAAAATGATATTGAGGTTTCTAATATAATTTTTTCTAAACTGAATATTTTGCGCGAGAGACACTTCCAAAGTATTTATACATACATTATTCATATATGTTATTTATGTGTAATTATTTATTTTATATGCATTATTGTATGATAACTGTAACTCTTAATAACTGTATCGAAACACACCTACTATACTTTGTTTAACTTTATTATTTCCTCTACCCAAAGGTTGTCTGGAGGAGATCGCTTTAAAGCGATAAGACCGCCTTTTGTTTTTCTCTATTTGTAAATATGTTTTGTTTGTAATTTTTTTATGTTCATGCAATAAAGTATAATAATAATAATAATAATAATAATAATAATAATAAAATGTGTTGTATTGCTTTTTTATATTTATTATTATACATACAACATAAAACAATATATCTTTCATTTATTTTGTATTCTTAGTAATATATTAACACTGGTCAAATACAAATTATTTGGCGGAACAAACTAGGTAGATATTAAACTGATAGAAGCGACACCAGCGCCACTGGCGTGGAGGCGGAAGGAACCGGAACCGGAAGTCGACGTTCAAACTCTCCGCTGTCGAAGCACATTGAGGTGTAACAGTAGATACTTATATATAGAAAAGCCGGCCAAGGGTGTGCAGTAAACGCATTAAGTTAGGGTTCAGTGGGAGGTGAATTATTGCGGATATCTGAAAAACTTATGAAACTATTTTGTCCAAAACAATTTTCTTTTTTAGTATTTAGGAAACCTGTGATTTTTTCTGATTTTTAAATCACGTACAACAACTATCAAATTATAAATTTTAAGCGAAAAAGTTTCGTAAAAACCTTAGATGCATTTACAAAGCCCTATCCAATGATATCCACATACACACAAAAAAAAACCACCCCTTGGTACAATGTATGGAGTAGGTAAGTACATTAGTAATTCAAAATATTTTTTTCTTAATTTCTATAATATATCGATTCCCAAAAGACACAATCTGTAAAATTTTATTAAAATCTACCTAAAGACAGCGGAATTATAAGTTGTGACATACGGACGGACATGACAAATTTACAAGGATTCCGTTTTTTGCCAATAAAATACCAAGTTTCAGTACACATACAGTTTGCCTTTCGAATGTTTTCTTTGAATGAACAACCAGCGAGAAGCAAAAACTGAAGACTACAACGTCTGTTATGTTTTGGTTATTCTTTTTTGAAAGAGTGGATTATTTCTCCATTCATAGGCATTTATATGAAGTGATTCCTAATACAGTCGAGTGACGGCCACCAAAAAGCTAACACTTTCTGAAAGGATGAAATTTTCAGGAAAGCTAGAATTCATGACAATTAGACTAAAGATAAAAGGATTATCACTAAATACGAGGCAAAAAAAATTATTTTTTCTGTAAAATATAGCTAATTATCTATCAGTCTAAATTATTTTTTGATTTACACAGTAAAAACCGTGAAACTTAGATAATAGAGCCGGCAATTATTGAAATATTTTAGGCTTTAAGTCAATAACTACATGTCATAAAATTATAAAAAAAAAATCTTTGGAATAGGCCTTAACCTCTCACATAACCTCTGACCCTCTTTGGTTTGATTATGGAAGAGTTGGTTGGAGTTTTCCTATATGAAAATCAGTGACATAATTAGAATGAATAGTATATTTTTAAGATTCAGTATGCAATAAAAAATTAAACATGGGGACAAAAGTTCAGACTGCGAACCGGAAATATTTAAATAGGAAAGCTTCTAACTAAGTAGACTGATTGCTCATGGAACTAAGTACAATTGATGGTACAGAGGTGATCGTAAACTACACTGCTCTTTTGCTAAATGATTTTAATTATGGATATTTATACTTATAAAGATGCTATGTACACATGTAGGTCATTTGACGCAGAACCAAGTAGATAAATTTTACTGCCATACTTGCCAGGAAGTTGCTAGATCAAAGTGTCAAAGGTCGGTGCTTTCCGGAAAACCAAGAAAAATCTATATCCAGCAGTGGATGTCTTTCAGCAATATAATTCTATTGTAAATAATCATAGCAAGTGGTCATCATACACTTCGCTTATATCATAAACTAACATGAAATTTTAGTAAAGTTTATCTACTACTATCTAATACTTATCTACCTAACTAAAAATAAATCTAAAATACTGATATTAACTATTCATTCAGAAATGTTATCTATTTACGTAGGTATTTACATATAAGTTGTGCGTGTTCTACCGGTTTTATTGTTCGAAATAATGCCCACGGCTACTTTCTAAAATCACAATTTCACAGCCTTTTTAGCCAACTGCGCCAGAAAGAGAGTTATATTTTTCGAGTGTATATATGTGTGTATGTACATAATATGTATGTATGTATATTTCCTTGGCACGCTCTGTAGCCTAAACGGCTTGATGGATTTGAACTTGAGAGGTGTCGTTAGATTTCTCTAATTGTTAGAGTGACACTGGGTATATAAAATTCTTAAAAATCAAAATGGCTTTTATAAAAAAAATTTTTTTAAGACACTCGAGTTGGGTTTCAAAATAAAGGGCTTTAAAGGCGAGTACGAAAATATATAATACTTATGGTAAAATAGTAAAGCACGAGTAATTGTTTCTTAAATTTAATGTTTCTCGTGCGTTTTTGTTTGTTTATTTAATTTTTTTAAACGAAACCAAATACTTTAGTCCTGCGCAACAGATAGTGACCCTTGCCTCTGATAGAGTGTATCTGGACTAAGATGACTAACCAGCTTTAGAGTTCAACAGACGCAGAAAAGTCATGGTTAGAAAAACTTAAGGTCTATCACCTAAACCTTTTTTTTTTTTTTTTTTTTTATACCACTAAGGTGGCAAACAAGCCCACGGTCCGCTTGATGGTAAGCGGTCACCGTAGCCTATGGACGCTTGCAACACCAGGGGCATCACTCGCGCGTTGCCGACCCTTCAGAAATCTAATAACTTCTTTTTTGAAGAACCCCATACTGTAGTCCTTAGAGAAAACCTTGGCAGGGAGCTCATTCCACAACCCAAGGGTTCGCGGGAGGAAGTTTCTCTGAAACCGCACTGTTCGCGACCATTTTGGTTCCAAAGTGTGAGAATGAATTCCCTGTCGATGGCGAGCGGTGCGATGGTAGAAAGTAGCCGTGGGCATCATTTCGAACAATTCCTCAGAACACAATCCATTGTACAAGCGGTAGAACACACACAGTGAGGCAAAGTCTCTCCTCAGACTTAAGGGCTCGATACCGCAAGTGAGTTTGGGATCGTCGACAATTCTCACAGCCCGTCGTTGAACCGAGTCAAAAGGTCCAAGCTGGTATCCGGGTGCACCCGCCCAGAGATGGCAGCAGTACTCCATATGGGGCTCCATATGTTGAGTACACCAAGTTTTTTGGACGCCAGCTTTACCTTGTCTAGCAAATGATCTCGGAACTGAACATCGTTGGAGATGTCAACGCCAAGGATCCCAATGCTCTTAAAGATGGAGAGGGGAGTGTTCTGGAATTGTGGGACTACAGTGAATGGGGTTTTCTTAGCGGTGAACGCGCAGACTTGTGTCTTTGAAGGGTTGAATCGGACCAAGTTTTCCCGCCCCCAGTCAGAGATCTTGGACAGACCGATCTCGATTTGAGACACAAGTTCTTCACGCTTTTCCTCCACAACGGAACGTGGGATGCTTGCACGGCCCGTGTAATAAGCGTCTCCAGTACTGTCATCTGCATAGCAATGTATGTTGTTGATGTCCAACATATCATTGATGTGCAGTAGAAACAGCGTAGGAGACAGCACAGAGCCTTGCGGGACACCAGCATTAATGTCCATGCTATCAAAGCAACTACCGTCAACTACGGCTCGTATGCTTCTGCCGGACAAAAAGCTAGCCACCCATTTGCACAAACCCTCGGGCACTCCGTAAGAAGGCAACTTCGATAGAAGACCCCGGTGCCAGACCCGATCGAACGCCTTCGCTATGTCTAGGCTACATGCCAATGCCTCCCCCTGACTCTCAATGGCTAGTGCCCATCGGTGTGTGAGATACACTAGAAGGTCACCAGTTGAGCGACCGTGGCGAAAGCCATATTGACGGTCACTGATCAGGTCGTGTTGTTCTAGGTATCTCAAAAGCTGTGTGTTGATCACACGCTCCATCACCTTGGAGAGGAGAGAGGTTATAGCGATAGGCCTGTAATTCGATGGATCTGATCTATCGCCCTTTTTGGGCACCGGGTGCACATTTGCAGTCTTCCATGAAGACGGAAATTGCCTAGTGTGGTAGGAAAGCGTGAAGAGGCGCGTGAGTACAGGACATAACTCAGGAGCACACTGCTTAAGCACCACTGCTGGTATGCCGTCTGGCCCACTCGACTTATGAACGTCTAGGGAAAGCAACGCCCGCCGGACCTCGCGCTGTGTTATAGTGATTTCCGGCATGGTCTTACCGCACCACGGTAAAGTAGGTGGTACAGCGCCTTCGTCGTTCACATTCGAGTTAGAGGCAAAGAGACTGCCCAATAGATCGGCTTTCTCTTTTGCACTGTGGGCCAAGTCACCATCGGTCTTTCGCAGTGGTGGTAATGACGACTGGCAGAAGTTCCCCTCGGCAGCTTTAGTAAGCGACCAGAAAGCACAACTCCCAGAAGGATAGCTCGCAAGTCGCCCACCTATTTTGCCGATGAATTGGAATTTTGCTCTGGCAGTTGCTTTCTTACTGAACCTCGAGGCAGCATTTAATTTGCGTTTTAACTCAGAAATATTCGGATCCTTATTATTACGAGCCGTGGTCCAAGCCTCATACGCAGTTTGCTTAAGAATTTTAGCTTCTCTGCAAGGCCTATTAAACCACGGTCGTTTTTTGACGCCGGCAGCTACTCGCAGGTTAGGAATGAAACATTCCATACCAGCGAGGATTGTCTCAGTGACTGCGGCTGCGCAGACGTCAGGATCTTCTGAGCTATAGCAGATCTGCCTCCACGGGTACGATGCATAAAATTCTCGCAATCCATCCCAGTCTGCCGACTTATAATGCCACACACGACGCCAATTAGTTGGCCCAGAAGGATCGGGTTGTGTGCATGACAATCGAGTCCGGATGAGACAGTGGTCCGAGGAGCCAAGAGGCGCATCCACTGAGACGGAGTATCCATCCGGACGTGTAGTCAGCAGAAGGTCCAGTAAGGAGCTTGTATGATCCTCTATATCTGGTATTCTCGTTGGAGAAAGTACCAGCTGAGAGAATCCATAGGTCAGAGCAAATTCATGAGCAGATATCCCTGCATAGTTATTGGTTCGAGAACTGAGCCACTCACGATGGTGGGCGTTAAAGTCTCCCAAAATAACTACTTCTGCTGTAGGATATTGCTCTAGAACTTTGTCAGTCGTCAAACTCAGGTGCGTGAAGAGTCGAGTTACGTCCGTGTCACCGCTATGAGACCTGTATAGGCACGCATAGATACGAGTGTGGCCCCCATGATCTACGCGCACCCACAATATCGACAGGGCCCTGTCTTCAAGGCTATGAAGTCGGCGACAGCAGATATCCTCCCGGACGAACATACATACACCGGCACGACTCAAAAAATTGTGCTCGAGTTTGTAGCCGGGATAACGAAGGTATGATGTGTCGGCCGGGCAGGATATCTGCGTCTCCGTTAGAAAAAGAATGGTTGGCTGCGCAGTCTCGAGATGGTGATGGACTGCGTTAAGATTTGCGTGAATACCCCTTATGTTGCAAAAATCCACATTATATGTGGATGGAGTAACCGCTGTCAAAACTCTTTTCTTTTTTCTGTTCCTGGCCATTTTTGTTTGAAGTAACTTAGACTACGGATGAGGATTCACTGCACAGACAGCTTAGAAGACAAAAAGTTGCGGTACTAAGACTGCCGAAGCTCAACACAGATGATACGGTTGCTGGCACGGCGGGCGGAAGGGCCCCTGATCCCCCTCTGTTGTAGTAGCCGGGTCCACTCCGGTCTCCTTCTCCGGCACGACTACTACTTCAGAGACTTTACACAGGTTGGCGTATCAGCCTCCCAGGGCGGAGATTAAGTGATCCCTGGGTTCGGGAACCCGTTCAACCTGCGGGCGGCCAGCGGTCAGCCGTTTCATCAGGTCTCCCTGACCGCCGAACCAGTACGCCGCGTCTACGCCGAGCAATGACAGCAACAAGCACCGTCGGTCCTCCACTGTCCGCGCAGCGAATCCTCAAAGAGAGAGCTCTGGCAACCTTACTCACCGCCAGGAACACAACACTACTCAATGTTAGTGTTATTGTGGTCGCGGTTTTCTGTAAGGTGGAGGTACTTCCCCAGTTCGGGCCGCTCATTCGAGCAAGTACTCGCTATGCCCCGCTTTATTTGTTCGGGCAGCTTATTCGAGCGAATACTTGCAGTGCCCTAAACCTACCTATATTGTCTTTAAAAAAGCAAGGTCTTGCACATTTATGAGCAATTTCACAAGCAATATTACTCTTTATTATCTCATTCTCTTATTACCAGAGTATCTACGCTATACACGTCAATCTTAGATCATAAGGTATCATTAAAATACAAGGAAAGAAGGAAATTAAGCCCAAAATTCAAAGAAGCTTGGAACAAGGTGAAATATGTATTGTTTCAAGCATCGATATAAACAAGATTGCTTTCTTGTCAAATTGTTGTGTAGCCAATATAGTTACATTTTATTCAGCAGCTGTCTGTTTTACCAGTGCGACGTCACAGAGGTATCGCCTTACCATCAGGTACCGGGAAACAGGTACAGTATGGAACACTCGTTAGTTAAGTTTACGACGCCTGCCCTACTTCTATTGATGTGGAGCCACGAAACCAGAGTTTATTTCTTGTCATTTTTAAAACAGGTAATATTTCATTTCTAAACTAATTTTGGTCATTTCACGAGTAAAGGTAATATAGGAACCATGTTCATGCAACGAAAAGTCTACTCAGGGATCCTATTATTGTGTCATGTCATATCAAATTGTACTATAATATCATAACCCCTTTTGCGTGCGTCCAGACGCTGCGGTGACTGCTTACCATCGGGCGGACCGTAAGCTTGTTTACCACCATAGTGGTATAAAAAATTAAACTAGACGCCGTGTACAACTCCCCCGCATGAGTTATTTTTCACGAAATTGATCTTGAACCCACATCTACTGACTTCTAGCCCTCAGTCAGTTTGGTATTTTTTTGCATCATGCGCAACCAAACAAGCAAATAGATAAAAAAAAATAACAGTGGCACTCGGGGCCTGGCGCGGTAAAGCTATTGCATAGCATTTTTATCAACTTATGCAATTATAATTATTTATTTATTTTTTATTTATGCAGTATTTTTTTTTCTGTGATATTAATTCAAGTTACACTTTTTGAGCGTGGTCATCGATAAGAAAACATTTTTTTTTGCTTTTATTGAATAAATGAGAAGTTAATATCGTTTTAATAATTTTGCGTTGGTGGCAGAGGGGTGGGCGCAACAAAGTTGTACGCAGGTGCTCTCGACGAGGCGCTGCGGCCGACTGATGGAAGGCGAGAGCCGCGTAATGGCCGGCCCACGCGACGTTAGTAATGAAATGTATTTTTTTTTGCTACAAAATAACACTCTTTCGCAATAAAATAAAACCATAATCGTCTAAAGTATTTGTTATGGAACACGTAGACGAAATTTCATTGAAAAAGTTAAATAACTAGCAAATAAAACTGTTTTTTCCGTAGAAGTATCTCTCTAAAAATGAAGATTTAGAGGAAAATTTGCGATTTTATTGTATCGAGTCAAGTTTATTCAATCGTGTTTCAACTCTCATAAACAACTAATAAAACTTCTAAACTTATGATTGTCATCAAAAAAATAT
Source organism: Apoda limacodes (assembly GCA_946406115.1). Classification (NCBI taxonomy): domain Eukaryota; kingdom Metazoa; phylum Arthropoda; class Insecta; order Lepidoptera; family Limacodidae; genus Apoda; species Apoda limacodes. The sequence continues at coordinate 25,529,311 of OX291552.1, forward strand.
ATAAAATTCAATTTTTTTCGCCTTAAAATTGAAGTTCCGTACAGTCAAGTTTGCCGTTGTTAGGTTTTTTTCGTTACGGAATTTCTTGATTCGGTCGCCGCACTCAGAGCTATGCAATCTATCTATATATATAAAAATCAATTTCTGTTCGTTAGTCTCGCTAAAACTCGAGAACGGCTAGACCGATTTGGATAATACTTTTTTTGTTGCGTTCTTTTTTGTTAAGACAAGCTATAAAAGGTTAGTAAAAGGGTCAAGTGCGAGTCGGACAGGGCAATAAGGGTGAACCGATTGTAATGAAATTTTAGTAAGTTGTTATGCACACACCCGGGAAGGTTTCTGCGAAAGAAAAAAAGGGTCAAGCGCGAGTCGGACAGGGTCAAGTGCGAGTCGGACTCGCGCAATAAGGGTGAACCGATTTTAATGAAATTTTGGTAAGTTGTTATGCACACGCCCGGGAAGGTTTCTGCGAAAGAAAAAAAGGGTCAAGCGCGAGTCGGACTCGCGCAATAAGGGTAGACCGATTTTAATGAAATTTTGGTAAGTTGTTTTGCATAGGCAGGGGAAGATTTCTGCAAAAGAAAAAAAGGATGAAGTGCGAGTCGGTCAGGGCAATAAGGGTGAACCGATTTTAATGAAATTTTGGTAAGTTGTTTTGCACACGCCGGGGAAGGTTTCTGAAAAAGAAAAAAAGGATGAAGTGCGAGTCGGTCAGGGCAATAAGGGTGAACCGATTTTAATGAAATTTTGGTAAGTTGTTTTGCACACGCCGGGGAAGGTTTCTGAGAAAGAAAGTAATGAAATTTTGGTAGGTTATTATGCACACGCCGGGGAAGGTTTCTCCGAAAGAAAAAAGGGTCAAGTGCGAGTCGGACAGGGCAATAAGGGTAAACCGATTGTTATGAAATTTTAGTAAGTTGTTATGCACATGCCGGGGAAGGTTTCTCCGAAAGAAAAAAGGGTCAAGTGCGAGTCGGACAGGGCAATAAGGGTGAACCGATTGTAATGAAATTTTAGTAAGTTGTTATGCACATGCCGGGGAAGGTTTCTCCGAAAGAAAAAAGGGTCAAGTGCGAGTCGGACAGAGCAATAAGGGTGAACAGATTGTAATGAAATTTTGGTAAGTTATTATGCACACGCCGGGGAAGATTTCTGCGAAAGAAAAAAGCGCAAGTACGACTTGGACAGGGCAATAAGGGTGAACCGATTGTAATGAAATTTTGGTAGGTTATTATGCACACGCCGGGGAAGGTTTCTCCGAAAGAAAAAAGGGTCAAGTGCGAGTCGGACAGGGCAATAAGGGTAAACCGATTGTAATGAAATTTTAGTAAGTTGTTATGCACATGCCGGGGAAGGTTTTTCCGAAAGAACATAAATAGTCGAGTTCGATTCGGACAGGGTCAAGTGCGAATCGGCCTCGCGCAATAAGGGTAAACCGATTATAATGTAATTTTGGTAAGTTGTTTTGAACACGCCGGTGAAGATATCTGAGAAAGAAAAAAAGGGTCAAGTGAGAGTCAATAAGAGACAGGGCAATAAGGGTGAACCGATTGTAATGAAATTTTGGTTAGTTGTTATGCACACGCTGGGGAAGATTTCTGCGAAAGAAAAAAATAGTCGAGTCCGAGTAGGACAGGGCAATAAGGTGAACCGATTGTAATGAAATTGTGGTAAGTTGTTATTCACATGCCGGGGAAGGTTTCTCCGAAACAAAAAAAAAGTCAAGTGCGAGTCGGACAAGGCAATAAGGGTGAACCGATTTTAATGAAATTTTGGTAAGTTGTTTTGCACACGCCGGGGAAGGTTTCTGAGAAAGACAAAAATAGTCGAGTCCGAGACGGACAAGGCAATAAGGTGAACCGATTGTTATAAAATTTTGGAAAGTTGTTATGCACACGCCAGGGAAGGTTTCCGAGAAAAAAAAAGGGTCAAGTGCGACTTCGGACTTGCACAATAAGGGTTTAAATACAAATGAACTTGACATATGTAGGTATATAATCAATACATCTATATACATACATGCCGACTGGGAGCCTTACATGGCGTGCGCTGGCTAAGAGTTACATACATTTGTAACAGATAGCGATTTAAGTAAGTTTATCGACAGAAGTAAACATGTCCGGTTCCATACACTTCTAACGGATGGCGGTGTAAGTTAGTTTATCCTCATAAATGTCCGGGTTGGGTAAGTATCTAACAGAAATCCCCGTGGGTAATAGATAACCCTTGGTTGTAACAGTGTGTATAGTGTGAGTTTTTGCGTATTTGTATATCTACAATCACATTCGCGTATTCATTAAAAGTCCTATATGAAAGAATAGTCTCAAATCACGTCCCCTAGAGGCTCTCCTTGATTTGCATACATGTATTTCGTTGCCGCGAACGCGATAGTAGCGTTCAAAACTCACACTGGGCACACTGATGGTGCTACAGCGCATCAACTTTAAGGGCAGAACAACGTCTGCCGGGCCAGCTAGTAGCTTAAAAAAATCATAAATTGATTTTTTAGGTATTTAAGACGTCCATGTCTAATTCAAGTTTGTTTTTGGAAAATCTTTTACTGGCAGTCCTTCTCCAACCCGAAACTTTGCTCATCCTTTTTTAAAACGACTGGCTCACCAATTTTTTTTAAAGGTATTATAATTCAGAAACATTCTCCGGCGTGTACTTTCATATCGATGGTACACAACCACTTACCAAAATGTAATTCAATCGGATGTATGATTTACGCATGGTGTGGGAGTCCGTCGCACACTTGTCCTGACAATTACTTACACAAAAAAAAACTATCCATATCTGTCACTCCGTTGACTTCAGTTTTGTTTGTATAGATAGATTAAAAGTTTAGTTAGTTTAGATTACAGAAATTAAAGAAAAGTGCCTATTCCTGATTCCACGCCCTCTTTCTTACTCCCATGTTATACATTTTTCTTATTTAACCCTGGACACTTAGGTACTTAAGGGTTACATCTTTTCATTCTACCCGTGTGATGATTGTGTCTAATTTAAACAAAAAGCGGTTATTTGTGACCTAACTCTAATAATTAGAGTTAGAGTTAGTTTTTGGTGGCTAATGATGAGAACTAAAAACATGTATGTACAACAATATTTTATGTATCATCAATAGTTTTCGTAGCGTACGCTAAACAACGACTTTTATAGGCAAATTTTGTGATACCTTGGCTTTCATTATTGCAATTTTTGTAAGAATCTCTAATTTAAAAAAAAAATTAGCCTACTTTACTCGCTTTCAATGTGTGAAAGAATTTTTTAAATCATTTAAGTAGTTTTAAAGTTTATCTATTACAAACAAACATACAAAAATCAAATCTTTTTCTGAATAATATTAGTATAGATGTACCTACATAGCTCTATATTTTATCTATTTCCTATGTTACAAGAAAAGTTAAGTTTGCTGTAGATTAACTTTAAACCTCATTTATAAATAAAAAATACATGTTGGTTTCGTGGCCCAACAAGTAATTCGGTAAAGGGCACCCTTAAGGCAAAATTACCTTTGTGAGTTTCGCCGACATAGCGAGAACATTGTGCTTATCCGTTGCCGGGAAATATTTCAAACTCTTGTCTACTTTGGTATATCTTGGCTCCGACTAAAGTATGTGCAACAGGAATAAGATCAAGTTAAGGATAATAATATGGTTTGTTATGTATATAAGTAACAGGGAACTGTGATATCATAAGCATCTGTGGTTTATCGCTATCTTATGAAAAGGAGTGTATTTTCTCGTACGCTACTAACGCTACTACTACATAATGCAAGTATAAGGCTTATGCTTATTAGTAAAATAGGTTTTTATCTAGGAGATAAATCAAAACTAAAACTAACTTCATATAGGTACAAAAATAAGCAACTTATATATTTATAATAGCTTACTCTAAATAATGCCTCCTATGTAATCCAAAACACTGCGTTGTATAATTTTGTGTGTGTACATACAGATTAAATAAAGATCTTTTACTTCTTCGCCCCTGTGTCACTGGCCATATATTTAACCTATTCATATAATCATTAATGAAAATTCATTTAATATAAATATTATAAATGCGAAAGTAAGTCTGTCTGTCTGTTACCTCTTCAAACCAAAACCGTTGTATCGATTAAGATGGAATGTGGCATGGAGATAGTTTGAGTCCTGAGGAAGGATATAGGTTAATTAAAAACGAGAGTCAAGTGAGAGTCTGTTTTTTTTCTATAATTAGAACCGAATTTAGGGCGGGTGGTATCGCGGGCAATAGCTAGTACTATGTACAATAATGAGATACAAATATAACAAACAAAATTATTAACATAACCAAAGCTGAAGCGAGTTCTAAAAGTCCGTGTTATTATACTATTATCCAACACAATTGGTTTGTCGACCCTTTCCCGGAGTTATTCTATTCACCAAACTTTATACAATCACGTAAAATAAGCACAAAGTTAAACTTGTACTAACACTAACTGGTAATGAAAATTAGGCGCCCTAGAATAAACAAGACAATATCTGAAATGACCCTTCAACTTTCTACCCTAGATTCATAATCTATGTAGCTGAGTCTTAGTTTACGAGCCAAAGCCATAACTGACTCGGCAGAAACCCATTCTGTTACAAAAATAGCCATTTTATGGAGAAATGAGTCAACGATATCTTCCAAGCATATCTGGAGTCTCTACTAAATCTTTAAAAGCATTACGCTGAAGGCTTAAGCAGACATACTAAACGACTGGTTTGATAAATGCTTAAATCAGGAATGAAAAAAACCTAAAATGATTTGGTTTCATGATGTAAATCTTTGTAAAATTTGGATTTTGATATTATAATGGGTGATACTACCAAGTTGAGACCAGTGTGAAGTTAGCGGTGTGTTTTATTCCAATCACAAATAATCACAATGCATAAAACGTTATAAAATATTTAGGTACCGGTTTTTTTTATACTAGCAAGGTGGCAAACATGTTTGCAGTTCGACTGATGTGGAGCGCTCACCGCAGCCCATGGACGCTTGCAACACCGGTGAAATAACCCGCGAGTTGGCGATCCTTTAAAAATCTGATAACTTGAAAGAACCCCATATTGTAGTGTCCATAACAGGGGCACAGACTTCTCTTTCAAGAAGCAGAAAAATATTTATTTGGACTATTTACACAACTTATAGACAAACAAAAAAAGCAATTATAAAAAATGAGTAAGGAAGGAAGGACATTAAGGTAATATAGTCCACCGCCACCAGTACGAATTGGTAGACGTTGTTGTTTTGTGCTAGTGGCCTCTAGTGGATTTTTTAACGACTGATGTTATATGAAAACAGCCAGGAGGATGGTTTAACGTGCCCTTCGAAGCCTGAAGGAGTTTAGTAAAAGGTGTCGCTATAGCCGGTCACCCACAAAATGACTGACCACATCCAACATTGTATTTGCTTATTATTACCATTGAAACAAATTGTTGAACACTTGCTTAGGTCAGTAAAATTAATAATTTAATAATAACAAATTTTACATTTTTTCTTCTTAAGTTATTGAAATTTAAAATACACATATTGTTAAATTAGTAGAAATTATAAATTATTTCAAATTTAACAATTTGTACATGAAGTATAAAAATTAAATAACATAAAACAATAGTAAATACCTTGTATAACTTCGCTTATCGCTTCCAAAAGACGAATGTTACTTCGCCACAGGCCTCTAGGTCGGTATATGACCAAACTTGTCTTTTAAAAATTCGTAAAACAAATCTAAGAAAACTTGACAAATCTTAAAAGCTTACCGTAAAGTCCTACCTATCCTACCTATCGCGTCAGATCCGCAGCCTCGAAAATTCCCATGATAAATCCCGCGATAACTAGTGAAAGTAGGCCGGAATCCCGGATGCCCGTAATCTCGCGCCAGGATCCTGGACGATTACGTACAGGTGGTTCTCGGGCACAGATTAATGATGCCCGACCCTGACGCTTTCACCAGTTTTTCTTTAACTTTTCTTTGAAAGGAAGATGTTTTCATTTCCTTGTGGAAAATGGAAGATAAATTAATCATGTAACTTTATTATTTTCCACTCCGTATAAGAAATGAATAAAGTTTTAAATATGAATGTTATTCGTGTCTTATTTAAAAATTTCTTTAATCTTTGTTTCTATTTTCATTTCTCTAATATGCTTCATTAAATGCAAAGTTTTTACTGACATCATAAAATTAGCTGATCTTAAATGGATAAAACAAATGATTAGATCGATTGAATGAAATCATAATTTTTTTGACGTTGTAATGTTTATGTCGGTAAAGTCAAAATACAATGAAGTCAGTTCATTATATTTTGACTTTACCGACATAAACATTTCGTTTTTAGGGTTCCGTAGTCAACGAGGAACCCTCATAGTTTCGCCATGTCCATGAAAGCTGCAATTTGCAAATATACACATTAATTAAGCCGGCAAAGTGGTAGAATAAAAACTCTGAAAAAAAAATTTTTTTAAGGGTTTCTCGTCTACTCCTTCGTGGGGTATCGTTGGATAGGAACTTCAAAAACATTGACGGTATGTACAGATTATTTTTTGATTTAGGGCTCCGTTTGCGAAACATGTAGCTTTAAAGTACTAATTTTTGTTAGAGTCAAGTGTCCCCCCCCGTCCCCCGTCCCCCCCTGCGAAAGTATAGTATTTGGAAAGGAAAAAAAAATTACGGTGGTAGTGCATATAAAAAATTTAAAAGGAAAACTATCACGGGTTAGTACACTTTACATGCTAACGTTACCCGTAGTCGACCAAGTTTTAAAATGTACTTGGAAAAGTGAAATTTTCGTAGTTTTAGTTTCGTAGAAATAGTTACGTTCAAATGACGCATTGGACTAGCCGGCGCGCTTGGCGCAATATCGAATCGAGCGTGTGACAGGCAGCTGCGCGCATAAACGCGCATGTTGTTTGGATGTCTCCAAGATGAAGAACGCCTAGATAAGTTTGCAATTTTCTCTTTGAAAGTTCAATTTTTAATGATTTGATTTGATTATCATTTATAAAACTTTAATTTCAATACTACTACAACCTGGCCCTTATTAATAAATTTCAGTTAATTATAGATAATGGTACGGAACCCTTCGTGCGCAAGTCCGACTCGCACTTGGCCGATTTTTTTAGCTGCATTTTGTATAAAAAAATGAGCCACCCTTGATCCATCAATTTAAATAAAAACATACTCCAATCGCGACATTAAACTGTTTTCTTTTACACAAACAACAAAATAAAGTATAGAAACGTCAAATTGCCGTCTAATTGTGAACGTAACCTATGTCACTCCTTTCTCTATAGTTGTTTTTAAATCGGACGATAACGATACCGATCCGATTTACATCGTTAGGCGGCATAAGAAATGATGACTCGTAATAGGACAATTTGTGAGGTAGAGGCTCAGTTAAAAAAGTCTTTAGAGGAGCTAAAGAAAATTAAAGAACTAAATATTAAACTAATAAGCGAGCGCAATGAGAGTGAACTGGAAATCCAACATTTAATTGGCAACAATTCCCTCACAGAACAATCAGCTTATTGAACTAGATATACAACTTCAGGACGCGATGAATTGACAGCGAAATGCATTTTAACGCATTTTAGAGTTTGTAGATAAACGTCACGATGAATACTCTGCAGCACTGGAAAATATTTGCTCGTTAGAAATAGAGTTAGCTGCAAAACATGACAAACTAAAACATTTAAAGGGAGATAAAGATATAGAAGAGAGCAACCGCCTGCAGGCCCTATATAATAATCTTATTCCAGTTCAGATTACCTCCTTATCAACACATCTAAAAGTAAAATATCTTGCATCACCAAAAGAAAACACCACAGGATCAAACAGTATAAAAAGATATAAAAAATTTATCCGATAAACTTCGCAAAAAAATTATAAATTGTAATACGATTCAGAAAGAACTTCTACTGCGTAGCCAAATTTTTAACAAAAAAACAACTGGCTTGCTTGCAACTACAGCTTAAAGTTGGTGTCTATGTACCTAACAGTTTATATTACACTTCACTTGCTTGACACCAACTTCAAACTGTAATTCAGATCAGATTTTTGAAAAAAAGTAATTATTTTTACCTGTTAGTGCATCTTTTTTAATTCAGTTGTTTTTTTTTTTTGTAATTTTTTTTTATTTTATACTTTTGAGTGACGGATTGCTTATTTTATCGAACACTAAAAACAACGATATTCACACAATTAACAAAATTTTATACAATCGTCAACATAAAAGTGTTGACGATTTTCAGTTAAAAATTAACACTAATTATTTTTTTGACTAAAAGTTTAACTTTTAAATTGTATGGAACATCATTAACACAGAAAATAGTAAATTGAAAACTAAAAATAATAATTTTCTAGACTTAAGATAAATGATAAGAAAGTTAATTGCAAAACTGACAATGCAGAAATATTTGAATTATATTTCACAAACCTACCTCTCAAAATGACTACTGATCTACAATCTTTTTCAGAATCAGCTTTAAGATTAATGGAAAATAACGCAGATTTTAACCAAACATGTGACTCCCTCACTTGTAATAAAAACATTTTAAGCTATTAATATTAAGAAGACTCAAGATATATCAAGTATTTTTGTGTATATATTAGGATTAGTAAATGATTTCTTGGCTCAATATCTAGCACTACTATTTAACAGATGCGTTGACCTGATTTAATGAAAATAAATCGTATAATCCTATTATTTAAAAGGTCCATGCTTTAGACCAATCTCTGTTCTGCCAGTGTTGAGTAGGGTATTTGAAAAGATCATTCTTAACCAACTGCTTTGATTGTTTACCCAAAATAATATTCGGCGTAACAAACAGTTAGGTTTTTTGAAAGGCAAATGTGCAACAGACGCAAGTACCGCTTTAATAAAAAGCATATTTAAACCATGGGATGGATCCCAAGATGCGATTGGCATCTTTTGCAACCTTTCAAAGACATTATACTGCGTAAAACATCAGATCCTTCTTAGCAAGCTAAAATTCTACGGAAATACGTTCTACGGAACGGCTTCCTAGAAAAAAGCGATTGATCTCATACAGGCTAATTTACTGAACAAAGTGCAAAAGATAGACATTGCTGGTGTTGTATCTGACGGATCAGTAATATAAATGGGTGTTTCACAAGGATCAATGCATTAATGACCTTTCTTATTCAGTCGAACAAATATCGAATATAATGTTTGCCGAATCATTAATATTTAAAATAAAGAGAAAACAATCTGTTTTCGATGCAGTAAAACCCCTTAGGCAAGTTTTAAACTGGTTTTCGTGTAACAATTTGCTGCTTAACACAAATAAAACAAAATATATAAAATTCACTTTACCGAATGTAAAGTTAGATAGTTAGTAAAGATAGCAACGTTGTTCTAGGAAACAATGCCTTAGATTTGTGAGTGATACTTAATTTCTCGGTTTGGTTGGAGGTTTGGTTATTGACTGTAGGCTGCAATGAGGGAAACATATAAATTTGCTATCCAATAAACTAAAATATTATGACATTGACAGGAAAATAAATATACGAAAATATAATGTTCGTTCGTAAAAATTCAGACAGTTTCAAGAAAAAGTTTGACTGTCACAAAGTTAATACACGAACTAAGGACCAATTGGATTCTAAGAGATACAGGCTAAAAAAAAGTCAACATCATTTATATTCTATTGTACTAAATTTAATAAATCTCTACTCAGCTACTTTAAATCTGCCGGAAGGTAGATTTAAAGCTACTACAAAAAGAAATCAAATCAATCTTTATTTGCTAAAGATTATGGTGGTACATTATAGTAGGTGTTAAATTATATAAATATCTCATAATCTGCTTAACAAAGCATGCAAATTTTTAAATAATAAAAGTCCAAACTAAATTAAACATATAAATTCAAAATATTTTAAAAACTGAAACTTACTTAAATTATCAATGTCAAGCTTTAGGTACAATAATAAAATAAATTTAAAGTAAATTAGTGAATGTCAAAAATATCATTATAAGAATTTTTTAACAGAATATCATAAAGTTATTAATATCACTTTACAAAATGATTCACGTGTTAATAACAACGTTCAACTAGCCACAATTTTTTTTTTAAATAAGTTGAATGACATTTCTTTGAAGGTGTCAGGTACTCTATTGAAAACTCTTATTGAAATTACATAACAATTCTTGCTAAATAAAGCAGTATGTCTCCGTGGATGTTGCAATCTATTGGGATACCTACGAAAGAAAATATCATTATCACCTAGTTTTTTAAACATATGTTGATTATTTTTACAAAACAAGCTATTTCATAAATATATACACTTGGCAATGTCAGGATTTTATATTTTTGAAATAATGGCTTGCAGGATTCCAGAGGTCCACACCACAAATCGCTCTAATGCATTTCTTCCGTATTATGAATACATAAGAAATGCGTTAGAGTGATAATTTAATAAATGAGTTAAGAGTACTATCAAATTAATGAGACAAGAATTTATGGTCGACTTATCCTGAAAAGTCTGTGATTTAATTTATTTACTTACATATAGCTTCTGCGCTTAAGGTTAACTTTTCGACTGCATCTTTGCTATGAAAATATTTGTTTATACGACTTATACTATTGTATTTCATTTTGAACTTGAATTTTAAATTATTGTTACATTTAAGTTATTTCATTTTTATATGTGTGTTTGTTTATTTTGTATATCTGCGTACGTAAAGTTTACATTTATTATTTGAAAATTGTATGAATTTCAAAGAGTTCACTGTTTGTACTTATATTGAATAAAAATTATGAATTGAATTAAATTGAATAGAATACGTCTATGCCGATTTATCAGGAAGTCCTATAAGTTTCCTCAGCGATAACAAATAATAGTTACACACACTTTCATTAAAAACAAACAAGAATATACATACGTATACCCAATGCGTACACTAGTATTAAAATCTATATTTATAGACACTTTTAACTGCAACACTCGCCACTCAGTCTTGCCACAGTCGACCGTTTCAGGGACAGAAAAAAGGTAAATGGGACGTAATTAAACGGGATAACGGGAGGCTGTGTCGCCATTCGTTTAGATATTTAAAGAACGAAATGTACAAAAACTCATTATCAAGCATTAGGAAAATTTTGCTTTATATTCTGTGTGTTTTTTTCACAGTAAAACAATAATTTATAGTATAATAAAAATAAATAACTAACTTTTAATAAAAGAAAATATAATCTAGGGAAATTTTATTTTTATTAGTAGTTATTATTATTACGTATTATTTTATTATTAGACTATTTTATTCTAGCAAATTGTATCCTGTTCTCTTCTTTTTCATCGTTATTTTAGTGTTTTGAGAACTATTTAAAAAAACGAGAAAATAAGTCTTTTATAGAGGTGATTAAAAGTTGAAGAAAACGGATGCTTACAAATACCACTCGCTTTTTGTATAGTGTGCGTTGCGGAACATAAATATACTGGGGAGAACTACATTCAGGAGTGGACATGTTTCGGCTGAGACGACAACGACGTATTTACTTACTTACTAAATTATTTATTACTTACACACTTATGTTTACTTATCTTTATAAACACAACAAATTTGCTTCCCTAGCACTTAGACGTCTTCTACGTCAACTTTTGTCTGTCAGCATTGGCGTAGCTAGGAGCAGGAGAGGGATTTTACTATAAACCCAAAAAATCATGTAACATAATATTGTATCTCTTAACAGTGTTTGGATTTATTACATTTACATTTCACACATTATTGTACCTTTCTGTAACTATCCAAGATTTTCTGGATAAGCTACCTTACATGAACTGTGGCATAGGTAATGAACCGTCCTACAATATCACGCTATTTCCCAACTATGATAAATAGAGGGCGGCCCGCTCAAGGCCTGCCGTGTCGCCTGCCGAGACCTATTTAATAACTCACCTATTTAGGAAATAAAAATAGGATTAGGCAAAAGATTAAGTCGAGATTTTTGACGTGACTCTACATTATAAGGATGAAAAAAATATTTTTCCACGAAGGATTGGCTTTAGCGGTGTAAGAGAACATTTTTAGGTAGAGAGCAATTGGGCTTTACGTGTTTTTCTGTTGTCAGAACGTAGAACAAAGTAGAGTATAAGACAAGAAGATAGTTCTGTCGATCAGGTAGACCACTATAAACACACGTGCTAACAGTTACAGCATCTCAATTCTCAATTCTACTTCAAACGACTTTTTTTTCTATAACGAATCTAATATCATAAATGTTACCTGTCAGACTTTTTGCTTATCAATGACGAGGTCGGACTATGATAAGAAGTTCCTGGAATTCTGATTAGTTTTTTTCACTTTCCGGGAACTAATTATTCCGGTGTTATATTACTGTTTGAATGATTGTAGACTTGGTGATTGATTAGTAAACAGACTGCCCATTTTCACTTTCAATTGTTCGTTTTACTATTAACTAAACTGATAATTTGTATGAAAATTCGCACAATGATAACTTAGGCCCACGAAAAAAGAGTCTATTTTGGCGAATATTAGAAACCATTTTGTTCTCAAATTCCTTTTTATGCGTATGCTTGTAGTATAACAATTTGAAAGCCCAATAACGTTATTAAACCAAACAACACAAGTAAACATCTTTCAGCCATTATTAAGCTATAGAATCATTTTTGCTCCTCTGAACGAGGGTTGTAATTTTTGTTACTCGTGCAATCAAGACCGCTACCACGTATACTCATTTTATTCTCGATACTTAACCCGAACAGTAGATCTCAAGCGTCGCAAACACTCCACTTTAATCGGAAACTCTCGCTAGTTGGTCATTATTTTTTAACGAAACATAACCACTTCACGTGGTGCTTTTAGAGCTTAAATATATTTTTGAGGATTTTACAATAGTAGTAAAGAACTATTAAAAGATATATATTTAAAACCAAATAAAATCGTAGAGAGATTGGCGTGAGTTTTGGGCCAAAGTTACCGCCCCAGGCAAGGGTAATGAAAAGATGAGATAGCCACATCGTTTGTTGCATCTCGACGTTATAAAAGAGCTTTTTATTTTCTAAATGGCTGAGCTAAATGTTCTTTTCAGCCATTCCCAGTATTTCTTCTTTGTACACATTCGGATTTCAGAACGATCTAGCTTCTGTTTCGTCTTTGAGTTAGGTAATTTCTCTTTGATGCAAATTTTCAACGCCCTCGTTTTTATTAGTTACAATTTAGTTACATGCTTATCCTCGCGGCTTTGCCCGTGAAGAATTAGATCATCAGTTATTAGGAGTATCAATTCATCATCAGTCATCAATAGAGGGTATAAGAGCGTAAGCGAACTACAAAGATTTTTTTCTGTTTGTTTGAAGGAACATTATACAAAAACTGACGAACTTGTTTTCTTGCGGTTTTCACTGTGCGAAGGTATTAAATTTATTTTGAAATCTGCATTGAAAATATCTAAGATAAACGTTGTTTCGTTGTTCCTCTACCTTATATACATACTATATTCCCTATGTTCGTCTGGAATAATGCACCTTTTAAATAGTAAATGATTTTTGAAATAGTGGTTCCGCAGATTACCAAACACATATACACAAACATACAAAATTCGCGCGATCTCTCTCTGTCTCTCTCTCTCTCTATAATATAAGTGAAGATAGTATACATGAGATTATTGCGTCACGGGCAAAGGTTAGTAATAGATATTTTAATATCATCCATCAAGAAGCATAATATACTTTGTAACATTAATGTAGAAATAAGTTACAGAAATGTAGTCTATTTCACGGATTTACAGCTCTAAAGACCTTTATTTACAAAAGATTTTATTCTTTTCAGAAGCCCGGTAAATATGAAAGGCTTTTGCTAAAAAACTGGCTAAAACGCCTTATTTACATTTTCGCCCATCACATTTTCGTGATCCATTATAGAGCCATGACTACACAACATGTCTATCACGAGGAAACGCTCTCTTCCGTTTAACACACCTTTATTGTATATACAGAAGCCTTAAAAAGAACAATACATAATTTCACTTAACACTCTAATAAACAAAGAGTTTCCGAATTCAAATTCGCACAACAAATTCACGGCCTCCATTTTGAAGTTACATAAACTTCAAAAATAGAATTTCGCCGTCGCAACCAGTTTTACGACTTGGCTCGTAAAAGTGGGTGGAATCGGGTGGTCATAAGAAGAGCAAAGCATATTTTTCACCTATAAATTTAAACAAAAGATTTTTATATTTTAATTTTTGGATTGTAATAGTTTTAATTATTATTTACTTGATTGTTCGATCATAAAATTGTTTAAGGAACATTGTACACTCTCTGACACTCATTGTTTCTGAACCGCATTTTTAAAAGAATCTTATATTTGAATTCATACTTAGCTATAGTTTTTTCAAACCTGTATTTTCCTTCTCCTTTTTCTCCTGGATTGTGTGAAAATTAAATTTTAAATTTTTTGAGATAAATGTAAAATTAATTAAAAAAATATCGTTGGATTCGCATTTCGAAGTGAAAGTAAAAATACCTTTATTAAAGTAGATAAGAAAATTTTTGAATCGTTAAAAGTACTTTTAGCTGTACCACCGGTTTCTAATGCTAATAACTAGTTTTCAGGGTTCCGTAGCCGAGGAAAGAACAGTTATTATTTTACAATGTCTGTCCTTATGTCACAGGCAGTTATGTCTTTTCAGAAACTATAAATACGTTTATATCGGTTAAATTTAGAATACGTAGGTGTGAACAGTTATATCCACGAAAAACGTTTGAAACTAAAAAACAGTAAGAGTGTTGGAATGAAAAAACAGTAAAGTACTTTATCGACGGGGCTATACTGACATAAAGAATTTAAAATCATTGTTAGTTTTAACAAAGTTTTTGATATTATTAACAACTATTACTACACTTATATTATTAAATACCTAGTATTTGAAGTAGTAGGCTCTTATGTGGTCGTTTTCGGTTAGGTTTGTGTTAATTAAGATTTCACCTTGCACAGCATTTTCAGAAAAATCTAAAAACAACTTACTGCTACCACAAAGATTAAAATTTCTTTTCGATATATCACGACTTACGGAAATCAATCAATCAAATGACACTCGAAATATGTCATTCATACTAATAATAATAAGTGAAAGTAACGCTGCCTGTCCGTCTGTCTGTTTATCTGTCTGCCTGTCCGTCCGTTGACTCTACACGTTTAAACTGCTGAACCTATTTCGATAGCCATAGAGATACTTTGAGTCCCGGGGAAGGACAAAGGATAGTTTTTATCCAGAAAAATTCAAAAGATCCCTCGGGAATAACTAGAACCGAGCTTAAACGAATTATAGCTTCAGCAAATTCAGCAAATTTAGGGCGGGTGGAGCCATTGGCAAAAGCTTGTAAATCAGTCCCAAGGGGTTTTCTCATCTAGAAGCTCAAATTTCTTGCACCTTTAGCACTGATTTGAATTCAACTAGAGGCAAATTCTACAAGTGCACTGGGACCTTATTGTATACATAGACCTTTAAATGATTGTTCGTCGGGTCCGCGGCTCAGTGGGTAATGACCCGACTGTTGAAACAAGAGGCGTATGTTTGATTCCCGCAAAAGACAAACGCTAATATTTGTGTTCTACTTGAGACTAGGTGTTTTCTACAAAACCAGCCACCAGCTTCACCTTATCTTGTAAATGATCTCGGAACTGAACATCGCTGGAGTTGTCAACACCAAGGATCCCAATGCTCTTGGAGATGGAGAGGGGAGTGTTCTGGAATTGTGGGACCACAGTGAATGGGGTTTTCTTAGCGGTGAACGCGCAGACTTGTGTCTTTGTAGGGTTGAATCAGACCAAGTTAACCCGTCCCCAGTCAGAGACCTTGGACAGTGTGGTCTCGATTTGAGACACAAGTTCTCCGCGGTTTTCCTCCACAACGGAACGAGGGATGTTTGCACGACCCGTGTAATAGGCGTCTCCAGTACTGTTATCTGCATAGCAATGTATGTTGTTGATGTCCAACATGTCATTGATATGCAGTAGAAACAACGTAGGAGATAGCACGGAGCCTTGCGGGACACTAGAATTAATGTCCATGCTATCAGAGCAACTACCGTCAACTATAGTTCGTATGCGTCTGCCGGACAAAAAGCTAGCCACCCATTTGCACAAACCCTCGGGCACTCCGTAAGATGGCATCTTTAATAGAAGACCCCGGTGTCAGACCCGATCGAACGCCTTCGCTATGTCCAGGTTACATGCCAATGCCTCCCCCTGACTCTCAATGGCTAGTGCCCATCGGTGAGTTAGATACACTAGAAGGTCGCCAGTCGATCGACCGTGGCGAAAGCCATATTGACGATCAATCACCAGGTCGTGTTCTTCTTTGTATTTGTAACCGTTGTCCGGTATCCATAACACAAGCTTTGCTTACTTTGGGACCAGACGGTGTGTAATGTACAAAAAATATTTATATTCATTTAATGAGATAGTGACTTCATGTAGCGGACTTACATGACTACAGGTAATCTATCCTTGTTTAGAGTATTAACATTATGAGTGTCCCTGTTCCTCTTAAATGATTCTATATGTTTCTTGACATATACAAGTTCTTTATGTATATACTAGCTGACTGGGCAGACGTTGTTTTGTATGATACCGACTGCAGCGCTATCTGCCGGACTGATATGTGAATCTAAACCATCCAGGGCGCCACCCAAACGCATAAAAAAAAATCATTCAAATCGGTCCAGCCGTTTAGGAGGAGTAAAGGGACATACACACGTACAGTAGAATTAAATATATAAACATTGGTGTCAAAGTAGAAAATTAATTTCCTTAAATTTATTCATTAATTATACTTTGGGTTCTAATTTATAAATTGCGGACGGACGTGTTTTAACCGCGATGGTAAGCATCAGCCAATAGCACCTAATTATATTTTTTTTTCAAGGATTTCTTTGGTACTTCTCTGTTGATCGCATTGAAATTTAATGATCGTGTTTTAAAAGATGTTATTCAAATGTGAATCCAAAGATGGTGAAAACATAAATAATGTAGTTTTGCCCAATATAAACTATTCCAACCTTAACCCCTTTTCACTCCTTTTAAGGCTATTTTGGCAGAGATATCTTGCAAGTTCTACTTGCGCTTTATATTTTCCTTCCGGATTTAGGTCAGTTTCCTAAACTAGTTATTTTCATCAAGCACATTTCCAAAGCTGCATTTAAGACGATATCATTGACTTTTTGTAGGAAGCCACAAAGGAGCAATATTTTGCTTTCACCAATCATTCATCATTTTCTATACATTACTAATATTTTTAACAACACTGCGGTGGCAAACAAGCTTGCGGTCCCTCTGATGGTAAGCGGTCACCGCAGCCTATGGTTGCTTGCAACACCTGGGGCATCACTCCCGCGTTGCCGAACCTTCAAAAATCTAATAACTTCTTTACTGTAGAATCCCATACTGTAGTCCTTAGAGAAAACCTTGGCAGGGAGCTCCTTCCACACCTTAAGCGTTCACGGGAGAAAGTTTCACTGTACTGACCATTTAGGTTCTAAGGTGTGAAGATGAATTCCCTGCCGATGGCAAGCGGTGCGGTGGTAGAAAGTAGCGGAGGGCATCCTTTCAAACAATCCCTCAGAACATCTCCCATTATGCAAGCGGTAGAACACACACAGGGAGTTGAGTCGTTCGATACGGCTTGTGAGTTTGAGATCATCGACGATAAAATAGTAATAATTAATATTTTTGGACATTAAACACAGCACTAGTCTCAAACTAGGCAAAGTTTGTGCTTTGTATATCAATATCTAAAAATATTAAATTTATCTAAATTGAATACAAGAATTATCCAATTTGGTGCAGTCGTTTAAAAGTTAGGGCGTGACCAAGGGAAACAGAGTTTTTTTTTACATATATAGAATTATGTCTAATATTTAAAAATGTATGTGTGTTCGTTATTTATGCGTCGATATCCGATTCCGATGAAATTTGGGACGGTTTGGTGAATTTGAACCTTGGGGAATGTCATAGGCTACCCAAAAAACGGTAAATGTGAGTCTGATTGGCTTAACTTTAAGGGTAGAGAACAACGTCTGCCGGGCCAGCTGGTATACAAACAATAGGGATTAAATTGAAGTTTAAATAACTCTTTTATTGACTTGAATTTACAAGTCAAGAAACTCATCAAAAATTAAGTTAAAAATGAAATGTGAAAAGTTAAGACGTGTCTTTTCCGTTCTGTCATTTCAGACGCAGTACTTCATTTACCCGCTGTAAGATATTGGACTCAGCCCAACAAATAGTTGTGTTTGATGTTACGAACTTATGTCTCTATGTTTTAACTTCATTAATACTCGACATAGCATTCACTTTTATTGTATAAAACCATTGGTTTCTCAAGTTATGGTTTACAAAAATGCCATTATGACAGTTATCTTTAACATTATCTCTATTTTAATGTGGTTCGCACCATCGTATAGCTTTTATCAAAAATGTAAAAGTTTTTTTCTGTATATTTTGCATTTACTATCTACCCGAATGTTGTTGGGCAGAGATATGATACGCGATTAGACCGCCTGTTTGTATGCTGTATGTAAGTTTAATATTTACTTTTAAATGGTTTTCTTACATTTAGTGTGCTTTACATCTACGGTCGGGAGACACACTCGCAACTTTTTAACGGCAACTTGAAGTTAAGAAAATACGATTCGCTGCTCTTCGCAGCGCAGCGCGCTCCATACAAACGAATTATCCACTTATTTTTGACATTCATAGATCAGAAACTGTGGCATTTTGTAGACATGATCTCAAACCGAATATCTATGTTTGTGGATTACCACAATCTTATTTAAGACCATTTGTATAAAAGAACTAGAATCCTGTTTATCTTTTTACAAGCTTTTATGAAGTTGCTCCTGTTCCGTTGTCTGTTATTAAATCTTGCAAGTTAAATTTGACCCATTTTCTGGTGTTCGATTGAGTCGAAATTTTGCATACATACGTAAATCGGATGGCAATGCAACATAATGATGTCATAGAGCTAATGGAGCCGGAAGGTGGCCATAGGACCTCTGTAACGAAACGATGCTGTTAATATTTTAAAACGTTTAGATTCCATTCCTATATACGTTACACTTCAGTTTACAACTGATACCCTGATCTATATGACGTGCACATGGTTAAGATTTCTAAAGGGTCGGCAAGCGTTTACAGACTGTTGTCTCCGCTTACCATCAAGCGGACCGATAGCTTGTTTATCACCTTAGTTGCCATCTCCGCGAGAACTCCCTTTTATTATTATGTGTAAGTTTAACTACGAATGTACGATAGTCATTTAAATATCACGCTTAAAAACATTTCCTTAAATGTAAGTCTCAAACAACAAAAAGTACAATAAATGTAGGTGTGTGTATATATATATATATGCCTTAAAGCAGCGAATATCGCAAAATACTCTATCTATAGGGCCCGAATATTTTTCATCTTGTATTTCTGAAATGTGAAATATATCTTTAAAAGAGCTGATGCATCTCGAGATTGGAGGCTGTGATACGTCTTTAGACGCCCCGCGCCGAATGGAAGCGGAAATATGTGATCAATAAATTCTCGGAATATTTGTTGTTGTTTCAGGGTGTTTTAACAGTATTATTTTAAGGAATTTGATATATATAGATATCAAAACCACCGTACAATTGGAATTGGGATTGTCGTCTAACTTCATCCCCCAGGTCTGTCCGGAATCCCGACACTGTAACACATATATTTTCTACAATTCATTTGATTCGATAAACAACTTGTCTTAATCAACTTAAACAGCAAATTTTAATGTATAACCTTTGCTTTACGATCAAGTCCGCTATTGACGAAATAAATGGAGATTTCCTCCCTCTCCCCTCCACCTCCAAGACTGAAATATCAGCCAACACATTAGCAATAGGGCTTGATAAATGACTCGCGGATGTGAACCGGCGTAAGGTTATATAACAAATAGGACGCGTATTCTCGGCCTATTTGCTATGCATTTAGAACGGTATTTGTGCCGAAAATATGCAATACTAGACTTTGCCAACGGCTCCGCCCGCCCTAAATTCAGTTATCGGCGTGGAACTCCTTAATTATACTAACGAAGTTTGCTACATCAATTGTTCTTTAAACTCTGTTATAGCTATTCCCGCAGGAACTTCTGAATTTTTCGGGATAGAAAGTAGCCTATATGCTATTCCAGGACCTAACCTATGTATATGCCAAGTTTCATCCCGATGCGTCCAGTGGTTAAAGCGTGATTGATTAACTAACATCCATCCAGACATACAAACTTTCACATTTATTTATATAGGTAGGTATTTAGCATAATCTATAAAAATAAAAATGAATCATCATTCAATTAACGGGTATGGGACGCCTTATAAATTATAAGAGCCCTAACTTAGAATACTAATAAATTATAAAATTGCTGTCATCCCCCTTGTCTCGGCCGCAGGACAACATACGGGTTTTGTAATAAAATAAGAATCCTATCATGGGCCCCGTTATTTCTAAGTAACAAATTAAAGTAAACAACTAAAATAAAATAAAAATTCTTTTACATTGCTATTTTACTGTCCGGAAGCAGTAAGAAAACTATTGCAAAAAATATATTTCCAGAGTGGTATCCGTTGACATTTTCCGCCAAATTAGTGATAAAATTGCACTGCTGCCGCCGGCTTCTATACACTATACCATTGTAGCGTACGACACAAAGACACCATATTGCATACATACCGCCAATGTTACATTTAAATTATAATTCAATGACGCATTACATAATCTTTATCATAACCTTTAATGTCTTCAGTTAATCAGTAGGCAGTGAACACGATTTTTAAAATTATAACTTTTTTTTTATCATCCCACTAACGTGGCAAACAAGCTTACCGCTTACGGTCCGCCTGACGGCAACACCAGGGGTATCACTCGCGCTTTGCCGACCCTCCAGCAATCTAATAACTTCTTTCTTGAAGAACCCCATACTGTAGTCCTTAGAGCAAACCTTGGCGGAGAGCTCATTCCACAACCCAAGCGTTCGCGGGTGGAAGTTTCTCTGAAACAGCGCTGTACGCGACCATTTCGGTTCCAAAGTATGAGAATGAATTCCCTGCCGACGGCGAGCGGTGCGATGGTAGAAAGTAGCCGTGGGCATCATTTCGAACAATTCCTCAGAACACAACCCATTGTACAAGCGGTAGAACACACACAGGGAGTCAAAGTCTCTCCTAAGACTTAAGGGCTCGATACTGCAATTGAGTTTGGAATCGTTGACAATTCTCACACCCCGTCGTTGAACCGAGTCAAAAAGGCCAAGCGGCCAATACTTAATTTTATCACTGCGTTATAACTTTTAAAAGCTTTTTGTGTTCACTGCCTACTGATAGACTGATGAAATGAAAAGTTATGATAAAGATTATGTAAAGCCGGCGATGGGCAGCACAGTGCAATTCTGTCACTAATTTGGCAAAAAACGTCAACGGATACCACGCTGGAAATATGTTTTTTTTTGTCCACCAATTTCAATTAAAATAGTTTTCTTACTAATTCCGGAGAGTTAAATAGCAATGTTAAATTTAATGGATTTATTAGTATCCTAAGTTAGGGCTTTTAAACCATTAATTGAATAACCAAAGTTCGGCCGCCTCAAAATGTTAGTTATACTTTTTAATAGACTATAAAAATCACGGCCGAAATTAGGCTGCTCTAACAGAAATACAGTATGTTAAAATACTAAATAAGTCTATTCATGTAACTGTGTAGAACAGTGTGTTTATATATTTTTGCTGTAAAACACAATGCTGTTTATCACATTAAAACTAGTTACCGTTGGAAATTTCAACAATTTATTTTATTTTATTTGTTATTGGTCAATTTTCAAATAATAAGAAAAACAAGAATACATATATAACCTAATACGTTTTCTATTTTAAAAGGAATTATAAAGAGTTAAAGTTATGCATGGTAAAGTTTCAACACAAATAAATAATTTCTATTGATATATTACCCTTATTAGGGAAGGATAGGGAGGATTAGGGAAATTTGCTGTACAAAACTTTAAACGCTTATTATTCTTTGTCACGTAATTTAAGATGTTTATAATCACTATATATACTCAATAACATAAAGTGTAAATGTCAAATGGCCCGACAATGAAAAATTCAACGGTGGATAACTTCAAGGTGCAGGTATAGTTTGGACTGAAAGTTGCGTTTCATGTTAAAGGGCCCACATTTGGGTGTTTTACCCTACTCCATTTCAAAAAATACTTACTACGAATATTTTTTGCGAATTACAACCTTTATAGATTATTTTGGTATTAATAATTATCTATTGACCGCCAATGTTACATTTATGTTACCTTTCATTTTTTTAGTCAATCAGAAGGCAGTGTACACGTTTTTTAAAAGTTACAACTTCTACTTAACTTCATAAACAATTTCGTAACGTTATTTCGTAACGTACAATTATTTTGAAAAATACTAATTAAGTAGCCTATAAGTACCTATAATATATAAGTATTAATTTAAAAATGGTAAAAGGTAAGTTAATATTTATACTTATATTTTCCCATTATTAACATTATTATGATTTTAAAGTAAATTTTAAAAACGGTAGATACCGTATGTGTGGGTCAAAATGTTACGAGGTACCGAGTTACCTACCTATTTTATTATCGTCCTTGCTGGTCTGCGTGAAAAGATAAATGAATGTTAGCTCAGAAACCTCCTCCTATTTCAATATCCATTCCTGCCTCTAAATAAAGAATTTTTCAAAAAAAAAACTCGCATAACCTTTATTATAAGTTTGTATAAGTAGGTACCTAGCTAGCGCCGAACAGAACGTCTAATACCTTTTCCATTACAACCAATGACATTCTTTCATGCCTATAACTTTTGCGCAAGTGGTAGCAATAAATTAACATAGTTTTATAGCAATCGAATAAACAATATGGCAGCACATTAAATACTTATTAAATTGAAAAATTAATGATGATTATTCATTTATACTTCGATAATGCTCAAAGTATAGTATTTTTGGGTAAAAGTCATATCGCTTATCAGAATACTGACGTTCCAGCTATACGACAAAATCATACCAGAATAAGGCGCGCGGCGCGGGGTAAGGGGGTCTCGCGCACGCATCGTGTTCGATAGGGACAGCAACATTTTAGCAAAAATGTAAAACGCGCGCGGGCGCCGCGAAGTGTATTCTCTTAAGTGCTGCCGTTTGTTTCAGTCAGTAAAACCTGCACATCAATGACTCAGTCACGAGTTACATTACAAATAATAAAAGTTTCATATTTTCAATTATAAAAACTAATCTTGAAGGAACCCAAGATCTCGCACCACGACACCTCAGTCGTCGTTTTGTGTATTTTGAAACAAAAACTAAACACAAAGATACGTGCGTTATTTTACACTACATTATATTTGATTGAATCAATTTCGGTAACATAAGAAATCATCTAAGTATTTAGTTTACATAAAAAGAAACGAACCTAAATTACATAATTTAATAGATTCATTAAACATATTTCACATGCAAACAAATATTTCAGCGAATTCAACAAACGCCTAAACTTCTGCACGAAGCTCCCGGGCCGGTCTCAATAGTTTCCCTTATTTGAAGGGAAAGCTAAAAAAGCCCCCAATTACATTAGCGTGCTCGGCCACATTATGTGAGCGAAACGAGAAACGGACAGCATGTGAGCGAACTTTTATACAGGTGGCACTTTAAATAAAAAACCTTTTATTTTTATGTAATTTCGGCAACTTTAAAAGAACAAAAAAAACTTACTTCATTTGATAACAAAAAAAAAGAAATAAATCGCATGTTTTAAACCTTGGACATTAGGATTGACTGAATGAATGTGGGTCGAAGTCGAACCCAATATTTTTTTAATTTTCAATTTTGTAAAAGTTGCGTTAATGTCATTATGTTTCGATCAAAACATTTTTTTTAGATTAATAAATAGTTTAACTGAAAAGAAAAACGTGTATTAAAAAGCCTTATCAGCAAAATCAATATTCTGATGAATAAATTAACAAAATAGTACACCTTTTTTTCCACTGAGCAAACTTCAGGTCTGTGTTACTAATATAATAATTTCATATTTATAATAAACTGTATCATACGATGTCAAATATGACCAACAGGATTTTTTTTTCTGAACTGTCTATGCAGTTGGCTGTTGCTGCCATTACTGCTTCACCGGGCTTTTTGGGGCGAGACTCTGAAGGAGCCTCAGCCATATAGCGCCCAACGCTCAAGGGCTCTCCGCGGGGGGAGCCTCGGGTTGGGTTGTCGCTCTCGGGGGCGTCCCTTCGACCAGCGTGAGTCTCGAACCTGAAGGTGAGTTAGCGCCAGGTCTCGAACCCGAAGGTGAGTCAGCGCCAGGGCTAACAGATAAACTGTGTCGTAATGTAAAGCGATAACACTCGTCCAGTTCGTCGCATTGATTATTTCAATCTCTAGAATGAATTTTGGCTGGTGGGCT
Source organism: Apoda limacodes (assembly GCA_946406115.1). Lineage (NCBI taxonomy): Eukaryota > Metazoa > Arthropoda > Insecta > Lepidoptera > Limacodidae > Apoda > Apoda limacodes. The sequence continues at coordinate 25,553,809 of OX291552.1, forward strand.
AAACATGAAGGCAACACCATTTCAATTCATTTCAAAGAGCTACTTATAAGAAACACAAAACGCATTTTTAAATCTATATAGAACCTATATACAAACCTGCTTAAAATATATAAAGGCTATTAAGGAAATTAGCTGAAGATTCAAAGTCACCGTCACTGCTCAGGTGAATATTCAATTCAATGGTAATGGACAGGGGACATTACTCGTCGAACCGATTACTAAAAAGGAACACAATTTCAGAGAGTGGCCAAGGATGTAGGACGGCTGGTGGAAATTATCTGATGAGAGCTGCAAGAAGCCCCAGGGCGGCTTAAGATCAGCCATTGTGAAAAGGCACAGGGGAAGCCTACGACAGCGGTATAGACGTCTAGAACAACATGCTGACATAGCAACGAAAGTGCCGCTGTTAGTCTTAAGTTTTGACAGATGTCCGTATCTAATAGGCAAATCAATCCTTTACGAACACATTTATATTTTGTTACTTAGTTTGAGCAAAGTATTAAAATCATTAGCTTATTGAAAGAAATGTTCGTGAATACGTTTAGAGGCCGTGTCGTGCTAATAAACAGGATATAAATGGAGTTCACTACGCATTTTAGCTTAACTTATTCAAGGCCTAACAGCGAATAAATTTTACAATGGATAACTATTTATACTAAAAAACACTATACTTTAATGACAAACGCCTGAATAGCTAACAGAAATTTTGAGACTATGATTAGATTATTTATTGTAATAAAACATCACTATCCTTTTTTCTAATATTACAAAAGAGCAAAAAGTTACATAAGTTAACAATCACAAATATTTCAAACTAGCTGTTGCTCGCGGTTTTACCTGTCCTAAATTCTGTTAAGGGTGTAGGATTTGAGAACTCCTCAATTATAAAAAATAACTGACTTACACTTGACATTTTCAAGGGGCTTATCTCCTTCCTCGGGAGTCAAACTATCTCCATGGCAAATTTCATCTTTATCGGTACAGCTGTTTAAGCTTGAATAGGTAACATACAGACAGACAGAGAGAGTTACTTTCGCATTTATAATATTAAGTATGGATAGTGTAAGCTCTATGTTTGTAAGGCAATTAATTAGCTAACAATGTTAATACAACATAAAGAAAATAACCTCTTATTTACGTTTCGATCATAAAAATAACAATTGGCAGAACAAGACGCTTGGAACTCGACTTACTTCGGCTGCTTTATATTTCCTCATTTAAACGAGCACGCTACGAGTTCACCACTACTGCTACGTTACTACCGTTACTATCAACAGTGACGCTAAAACTTCATTACTCCCTTACCTTATATAACTTCACTAATTGTCAGCCACGGCTTTGCCTATAAGGTTTATAGCCAATTTAAACCTAAACCAATTCTATAGGTTTGTCTTGATTACTTACGTAGCAAACGAACAGATATTTGCATCGTTATATTTGTAAATTGCCGCTGGCTAGTAACCTTTAAAAGAGTGTTCAGCTGTATAAGCCTTGCTTCAAAAAGCTTTTACGTAATTAGTTAATTTGATTCCTTCCCATTGTATATGCACTGCTTCAAATCAAACATATTCTATTATTCAGGTGACCACGAAAATTTCCTAGAAGTGACCAACTGCAAGCACACGGCACGCAAACAAGATTAACTTAAAGTACCACGAACAGAACCTGTGCGTAACTAACTGTTTGAAAATTTTAAAGTGTCGGAATTTTTTAATTAGCTAAGTGAACGAGCCATTTTTGTACGAGCTTACCATATAAGTAGAGATAAGGTTATTAATTATCTATTATTTCATATTCTTAACAGACATATGGTGTTATCTATCCTCAAGGAAAGGGCTTTGGAGTTTTACGGGCTGTCTGTTAGATGTATGACTACCTACTGAAATCCCTTTTTTTTAATTCTATTTATTAGTAAGAAACAATTAAATAAATAATGAAAATCAGCCAAGTGCACGAAGCATTCCGTACAATTATCTATAAAAACGGCAAAAAAAAATCACGGTTGTTGTATGGGAGCCCCCCTTAAATATTTGTTTTATTTTAATGTAATTATCTATTTTTTAAGTGAACTCTTCCTAGTCTACCTGTTGCCGTTATCAATATCGAGCAAATAAATCACGTGTGTGGTAGGAATTAAATTTTTATTTTATACTGTTTTTTAGTACTTGTCTATAACAACAAGTACTAAAAAACAGGCAACAGAAATACATCTCCTGTGAAAATTTCAACTGTCTTACTATCACAGTTCATAAGATACAGCCTGTTGACAGAAATAGGGTCTCGTTTTTTCCCCTTTGGGTACAGAACCCTTAAAAAAACCTAAGTGCAAAAACTAAAAAGAAGTTAACAAAACATACCAAATATTTAACTATAAGTAGTTGGGGCTCAGTTTAAGGTTTTTTTTTTATACTACACTAAGGTGGCAAACAAGCTTACGGTTAAATAATAATTATTTAATTATTATTAAAATACGATTCACTACTATGTTGTGAGAAATCTGTACTACTATTTGTTCTTGCATTTAAATAAGTCCCGCCTTCTTATAGTTAAATATTTGGAATGTTTTAGGAGGCACTGTTTACTTCTTTTTAGTTCTTGCAGTCGGGTTTGTTATTTGCTTTAATTAACAAGTTTTTAGTGTTATTTTTTCCAATTTTTTTTTATCAGGAAAAATAGTCAATCACCGAACATAAATGAATTCCGTTTTTCCGTATTAGGGATTCTACTATTGCAACATCCCGAGAGTAGACATTTTGTTAATGTCATATTTTGTTGTTTTATTTTTTTTATATGTTTAATTTATACTGACATACTAGATGTGATAGCGATTTTGTTTGTTTGTTGGTCCTTCCTTCATGTCACATCGGATCGTGCAACTTAGCTAAAATTTGGCACAGAAATTGAACAGGAGTCAGAAAAGGACTTTTACGTTTAGTGCCGAAAAATTCTAAAGTTCCCGCAGAAATAACTATATCCTGATTCCAAGTTGACAGATATTTGCTATCTATACATATAATAAAATTGTAGGAAAGACAAAACTGTACATTGAATATTTTTTTAAAAGAATACTTGGGGTGTGATCTACAATCGATACCGAAGCCAAAAATATAGTTTTTAGAATTTTTGTCTGTTTGTCTGTATGTATGTTCGGGATAAACTCAAAAAGTACTGCATGGATTTACTTCAAATTGCACGAATATTATTAAGAAGTTGGGTCAACATATAGGCTACATATTTTTATCACGCTATCACCTACGGGGAATGAGCAGTGAACCTTTTCAATAATTGATTGGCAAGTTGCTAGTAAACCCTAAATGATTTTTTTGATTTGATTTCTTTGGTTTTTTTTAGTGTCGTAATACGAATGGATTTATTGTCATTTAATTAGGTCTAGGATATTTTTTATTTACATACCGATATGGGAACTTTTTTTTTTTATACCACTAAGGTGGCAAACAAGCTTACGGTCCGCCTGATGGTAAGCGGTCAGCGGTAAAGTGTGAGAATGAATTCCGTAGCCGTGGGCATCATTTTGAACAATTCCTCAGAACACAACCCATTGTACAAGCGGTAGAACACACACAGGGAGGGAAAGTCTCTCCTCAGACTTAAGGGCTCGATACCGCAAGTGAGTTTGGAATCGTCGACAATTCTCACAGCCCGTCGTAGAACCGAGTCAAAAGGGCCAAGCTGGTATCCAGGTGCACCTGCCCAGAGATGGCAGCAGTACTCCATATGGGGCCGAACTTGCGATTTGTAAAGTAAAAACTTTATTCGACTAGTTTTGATAACAAACCAATTTAATCACTTTTAGTCCATTAAATATAACTACCAATTTTTTTTTTTATCTGGGTATGTTCCATATTTTTTTTAATTTATTGATTATTCAACCAACCTATGTGAACTCTAACTTTGTAAATGACATCACTTTCAATTGCTCCCGACGGAGTTCGCGTCTACCTTTAGCTCCACCTTAATGACTAGGCGATTTTATAAAGCATTACATATATTATAGATGACAGGTAAAAATTACTACCAACGAGTTTAGTAAGAGTGCTTTCTATAAGCTCTCCACAAACCATAATTTGGATAAACAATTTTCACCTGCTCTATTTGAACTGGTAACAAAAAACATCCTTTTCTAGAAAACTGTGCCTATATTCCGGATGAAATATATAACTCTTGTATATATTTCGAGTATGATGTCAAGTATCGAAGTTATTATATACACAGAACCAGTGCATGGCCCGAAGCCTGACTTCAAAATTCCATACCCCCTGAATGAGGCGTCCTCCTCTATTTGCTAAAAATATATCCTTGTAGTATTTACGGAGAATATCGTGCACAAATTGACAGAAGCGACAGAAAACTTTATTATTACACATTGTATAACAAGTTGTGGTACGTCAGTTTACTTAATTTTTAGGGTTCTGCACCTCAAAAAGAAAAAAGAAGACGTGAAGGTATCAACTTGGAATTAATATCAAATACTAAGGTCTACGCTCCCCTTGAAGCTGTAAAAAAAAACATGCTTCTAAGGCAACGCTAAAAAAATACGGCCATTTCAAAATCTATGGAGTACTTCCCATTGTCCTAGAATCACAAAAGTCACAAAGCAAGATCAAGGAAAAAATTCCAAATTCGTTATTTTTTTAGTTATAACACATTTAAAAAAAGTTAATCTATCAAGACCCATTTACTCAAGAACGCGTGGAAGTCTGAAGTTGTAATTAATATCAAATACTTAACTCTACGATCACTTAAAGTTGTAAAAAATCAAGCTTCTAAGTTAATGCAATAAAAAAAAAATCCCAAAATACGATCATTTTTGTCGCATATTGTGACACAATAATTTTTTACATCACAAATATAGGAAAAAATCTAATAACTGATAAATAAAGCATAAACCTGACAAACTTGAACTCATGATGCAAAAACTATCTACATATAAAGTTTGTTTGTACGGAATCCTCGGTGTGCGTGCCATACTCGCACTAGCCCGGTTTTTTTATTGGTGTAGGTGTTTTTATTTTACTTAAAAAGTTTATTAAGTTCAAACTTGGGTGTATCCAAATGCTTCTTAAATAAAAACTAGTAAAAATATTGAAATATTGTCGTAATTCCCGTTTTTAGACAGACAGAGTGTGAAACTCGATATCTTTACTAATATTATAAAGAGAAAAGATTTGATGGTTTGTTTGTTTCTTTGTATTGAATAGGCTTCGAAACTACGGGACCGATTTGAAAAGTTCTTTTACCATTAGAAGCCGACATTATTCCTGATGAACATAGGTTACTTTTTACCGCAAGAAAATGCTTCATTCGGTTCGAAAGGAGAGCCGACAAACATTTCATCAATTTCAAAGATAAGTGTTTTACAGAAATTGTGACCAACAAAAACAAATGAACTGATGAGTGACATAGTATTTTGTTTGCTCTATAAATATGATTTAAGACCCGTAAATTGTAAGGATTGTTTTTTATTTTTATTTTTGGAAATTTTATTGTTGTAAAGGGAAAGCTGAACCGTGCTCGGACTCTCGAAAACTATAAAAAATTGTTAAGTTTGAATAACTAAAGAACTACTGATTAGAAAAACCGGCCAAGTTCGTGTTTCGTAAAATAAGAATTATTGCGAATACTTAAAAACTTATAAACCGATTTTGTCCAAAACAATATTCATTGATAGTATTTATGAAGCCCTATTATTATGATTTTTTTCAGATTCTTAGATCACTTGTTTTAAAAGTTAGAGGGGGGCATATTTTTCATCTATAGAAGCCAATAACTCGCAAAATATAAATTTTAAAAACAAAGTTTCTCAAGAACCTAAAAATGAAGTTCTTAGCCTTTTCTAATCCTAAGGCTGTGACTTACATACAGCCGGACGGACGGTCGGTTCGGTTTTTCCATTTGGCTACGGAACCCTAAAAACGGTGTTTAATAAAATTTTACATATTTCCCCTCTTCATGCCCACTTATTTCTTAAACTTCGTGAAGAACTAGCAAACCTGGTACGTATTATATTATTCTGTACCTTTCTGGTCTTTCATTTTCCTCATTATTTTTCTCAAGACGATAATTTACTTCTTATAGTAATTGGCTCACTACCTGTTATCAGGTCGTCACCATCACGCAGGGGAGAAAAAGAGCTTTCTACCACTGGTAACCTAATCCTTTGGGGGATTAAAACTGCAATTAGCATATGCAAACGAACCATTCCGATTTAAAAAAAAAATTGAACCTTTTTATATTTATTGACCGTCATCAAAATTGTGCGTGCTTCGGATAGTTTCTTCAGAGAAATAAATTTGTGCTACATTTCTATTTTCCTCGTTTCAGATTAACTCAATTTGGAGATTGTTAAATATGGATGAAGCACTTTCAGCTACGTCTGTAACGGGCATATGGAACTGGAAATGGTTAAATTAGCTTGAAGGGCGAGCAAAGTATTTTTATATACACAGTAGTGATTCCTTTTAGCTTTTCTCGGATAAATAAAAATGGTTGTTATTTTTTTTTTTTGAGAACTGATGATTCTAATCTTAGAACTTTTTTTTATTGTATGACAGATTTTCAGACAGACATCTTTAATTTTAAACGAGATTTAAATTTATAAAAAAGTCTAAACACTTGATGGGATGGATATTCATTTACGCTATTGAGCATGAGCGAACAGACGGTATTAAGTTGTTTTTTTATGACTTGATAATCGATTTCAAACTGCCCCCTATTTCAATTACTTTCAATCATAAAATTGCGTTGTTTGGAATAAAAAATTAGCTAAATGCAATCGCCGCTTTTGTTATTTGTAAGCACAACATGCCACGCATTTATTATATTCATTTGTAAAATATGGCCACTTTAAAAACAAGATAATCTAATGTAGAACAGTTTGTCAATTCTTAAGCACAATAAATTATGCCAACACTTAATAATGTATGAATGTATAACTTTATGGTCTAATCCTCAGAGTCTCGCCCCAAAATCCCGGTGGAGCAGTAATGGCTACTGCAGTCAGTTCAGAAAAAAATAAACAATATAATATATAATAAAAAAAAGGTCTAAAACCTAAACAGGGCTAACCGGTAGCTGAATACACAACAGCATTGTATATACACCAGCGTTGCCAGAGATAAATAACTTCTTTTTCGAAGCTTTTATCAATATTTAAGGTAGTAAAAAAACTATACTTATTTTCTTGCAAATATCCTGCTTATTGTCGAAAAGGATTTGAAAAAATCTCGCTTTGGCCGAATAAATATCGGACGTCGCTGATACACACACACACATCACAATGTGAAAAATAGGCTCTTTTCACTATCCCTATAACAGGTGGTAAGTCCATCGTTGCAGCACTGTTTATGATACAGTGTACGTGGACTATAATAACTTTATCTGTATATGGGTTATAAGTTTTCAGAATTTACAGTAATAAGTCGTCAAATCAAAAAGCAGAACTAGAATAATATGACTTTTTGATAGTTCCTGGCGAACTATGAGAACTAGGCCAGGATTGAACAATGGTTGTATTAAACACATTTCACATGCAAGAAAACATTTTGTGTATCAAACGTCTAAACTTTTGCACGTTCCCAGGCCGGTCTCAATAGTTTCTCTCATTATAAAGGGAAAGCTAAAAAAGCTCCCAATTACATTAGCGAGCTCGGCCGCATTACGTGAGCGAAACGTGAAACGGGCAGAATGTGTGGAGAGCGGTACTTGAAATAAAAAACCTATTTAGTTTAGGCAGTTACAAGAATACAAAAAAGAAAGAAATGAAGTATTTAAAAACAATGTGAAGAGTTCCCTGGATTTTTTACAAACTGCAACCTAATTTTTTAGGTGCAATTTTTATAATGCAATTTAAATGTAGTAGATTTAGTTGATGCGGTATTCATATATCACGTTCCTGTTTCTTTGTTGCTTTTCTATCGAGGTTCATTACGAACACCAGAAAGGCAGATGTCCCTAATACTAACTGTCTACATTTTAGATCTCACGGTCACCTAATACACATCTTTTGTTGTCGAAGTTTACCGTCTTCGTTTGATCATTTTGGAAAATTCAGGAACAATATGTAAGTTAAAGCAGATTTCGGAGAAATAGACTGTAGAAATTAAATTGCTTTTTACAGTAAAATTTTACATTTATTTAAAGTTGAATTTATAAGCTATGTACGTAAGTTAAGGTTTGACCAAAGCTTAACTTATGATTTATAAAAAAATTATAAAGATGTTCCTATTTCCAAAAGAGAGGCTAAAACTGGCTAGATTTGACAATTAGTTGCATATTTCAGTTCAAAGATTTTGCATATAAATTTTTAAAAATTATTTGGAGTAGACTTCTGAACGTAAATGATGTTACACTTGCAACAGGGTTCTGTAGCCAAATGGCAAAATGAGAACATCTTCAGTTTTGTCATGTTTGTCCGTCCGTCCGTATTTTAACGTGCACCCGCCCAGAGATGGCAGCAATACTCCATATGGGGCCGGACTTGCGACTTGTAAAGCAGTAACCTTTGCCCTACATCTAAATCTTTTACAATTACCATAACTACCATTGCCGCGCTCGTGGGTGTTACGTACTATTCAACACGTCCGCGTGTCAAAGGACGTATACATAGGTACCTATAGTAAGAGGCCATACTGAGTTTTTGGACAACTGTTTTCATTCCACAACCTTCCTTCCTCATCTTCATTATAAGCGAGTATAAAGAGTACGAATTCAAATACTTTTGTTAATTCCATTATATTTTTTAACTAGCTTATTCCCGCAACTTCGTCTGCGTAAACTTTTAAAAAAAACAGCTTTTGACTGTTTACTGTTTTACATACAATAACATCGGAATTCTTATACACATTTTCATCCTCTATTTTGCCGTATAGGGAATAATTTTTCAAAAAGGTGAATCACGTGAATCTCAATTTTTAAAGTTTAAGCCAAGTTTTAGCCATTTCCATGCAAACTGCCAACCCATATTTACCCCATTAGGGGATTAATTTCCAAAAATCCCTTCTTAGTGCACACTAACGTCATTTAAGGAACGTTTGTGCAAAATGTCATGATTCTACACATAGCGGTTTCAGCTGTTCATTGATCGATTAGTCAGTCAGCCAGTCAATTTCTTCTTTTGAACCGGCGAACTTCTTTCTTCTTTCTTTTTAAAAACAACCTAAAAGGGTTGTACTAATTCAGAAATCTTCCCCGGCGTGTGCATAACAACTTACCAAAATTCCATTACAATCGGTTTACCCTTTTTACGCGACTCCGACTCGCACTTAACACTGTCTCACTCGCACTTGACCCTTTTTTCTTTCTCAGAAACATTCCCCGGCGTGTGAATAACAACTTACCAAAATTTCATAACAATCGGTTTACCCTTATTGCGTGAATCCGACTCGCACTTCACCCTTTCAGTAAAACCTTATCTTATCGGATGCCTACGTCAAACAAAGAACACACCTCCAAGTTTCAGGTCTCTACGATCAGCGGTTTATGCTGTGCGTTGATCCGTCAGTCATTCAGGACAAAGCCTTTTATATGTATAGATAAAGAACGACTCAAGGTAGATCACAGCATAATATAATCTAAAAAAAATACAGATTTATATTTATATATAAGTAAATGTAATAGGTACGTATCAACGTTAAAACCACATTCAGTATGTAGAGTGGCGATAAAGTCAAACACGAAATAACATACTTTATTTGGGGGTCACGGCTGGGTCGAAGCGACCAGCTGCCTGCGACCTCTCAGGCTTAGGCGACACAACCTGTTCAAGTGTCATTTTAAGTTAAACTTATTACTGTCGTACAAAGTAAAATCTTGATTAAAAATTATGCAAAACGAATTTTATGTAAAGGCAAATAAGGTTTAGCGAGCTGTATTGTTATTCTTGCAAGCCGTTAGGGAAATAATTTCTTGCTTGGGGGTTGTTAAGCGTATTAAAGGTTATTTTGTAATGTAGAGCGAGAGCTCGGAGACTTCGTTTTGTGTTTATATTAATTAAGAAGAATGTAAAGAGTCGGATTTTTCCCAAACCACGGTTGGTACTCTTGTCGAAACTTGAAAGGATAAATTTAAATTTTGTTTCTTATAATTAGGCTACGCCACTTATACTTACCTAAATAAAACTCATAACGTCGGTTTACACTGGTGGATTTAATTAAGAGACTGTACTCAAAGCAGTAGTTTATAATGGAATTTGTAAACAATATTTATTGGAAAATGGTTGGCAATGTAAATGTTGGTATATTTATATTAGACATGGAATAAAACCTAATCTGTGCAATGGATATGAATTTTGTTAACGAAAGTTAATTTTCAAGTAATCTTCTACGTTAAAAAAGACACATAAAAAAAATGAATAGCTTTTAATTAATTATTGAAACGTATTCATATATACTAAATAAACAAGAGAAATTATTTAGAATTTAAAAAATTCCCGACCCAAAAAAATTAATATCGATATAAAAATTAAAAAATATTTTTTTTCATTTTCAGATCAAAGACGCTTCAGCAAAATTTGCCGAGGCCTCCAAGCAGAGGATATATGCAATAATTGGTGATGGCTATATATGTTTCTTACGTTTGGGATTGAAACAGAGAGTCCCCGGCAACCTAAAGCAAAGAAGTTTGTAAAAGAGATCTCTAAACGTTTAATTAAGGTTACAGGAGACCGGAGAGCTGGCGCTTAACTTTGCAAGCGAATAAGTTTGGCTATTCAACGAGGTAGAGTCGCCAGTATTTTGGGTACCTTGCCCGCAGATATAGCGATCTAAAATAGATACAGTTTTTTATCACTATATAATGATTTTATTAAGTGTATATTTCCCTTTCATTAGTTTATATATTTTAGTTTAATTTTAAAAAAATATTGTACTTAATTTAAAATGTTACAATTATTATATATATATGAACGATTTCATATCAAAAATTGCCTAGTATTAGAGCAACCACAAGAAGTTCTGTGAAGTGACCACCTGCGACCAACACGCAACCACAACGTGTAACGGTTACAGGAATAATTTAATATAACAAAGGGCTGTAAGCTTTGTAATTACAACACCTGACTTATTTTTAATTATATCTGTCAATTCAAACGATTGGCCATTTTCTATGGGTATATATATCTTCGGCGTATCTTCACGCCTCTGTCTACCAGTACTGGGTTATTGTAGATTTCTGAAATTCCGTTTATTTAATAAGCTAAAAGTACCTACTCATCAGAACCGTACCACTTCAAGTTTATAGCTTTATTCGTTTAGAAGTTATAGAGATGCAAAGTTAAGAAAATTCGATACTGACTGACAGTAAAATTATTTAATCTGATGGCACATAAAATCGAAGGTCTGGAGTACCTGATGTGGAACTCTTAGAGCCCCGCAAAAATATGAGAGCCATAGAAATGATGCCTTAGTAAATTAAAACTTGTATTATCATATTATAACACCGAGACGAACTGAAAAAGATCGAGAGTGGGCAACAAAAAAAATGTAGCCAAAGTACAAGAAAAAGAACCATAAAAAAAAAATAAGAAAAACATTGCTTACCCAAGACCGTTTTACAGGAAACACTATTAAAATTACCTACATAAGGAAGTGAAATCCCAACAAAACAACCTGTAAAAACGTGCCGAGTCTCGATGAAAAGGATTTGTTTATAAAAAGAATGGACATCTCATGAACAGCCAAGTCCACATAACAAAAACAATGAAGTATTTTTTTAAGTACGAGTAATTTTATATAAAATCTGGTCTTTGTATAAAATCTTCTATAGCCCGTTGTTGCTATAAACTAATAAACTCAAGCTCAAAAAAATTTAAGTGATTCGTACAATATTTGCACAACACTTAATAAGAATATATTAACATAATTGTCTTTTCATAAATCTAAATGTTTTAGGATATAAACCATATATAAGATAGGATATTATATGCCTAGTTGCACATAATTCTAAAAAAACCGGTAAAGTGCGAGTCGGACTCGCGCACCGATTTTAGTGATGTTACAACAAAATTTAAGATTTTCAGATTTTTTCCTTTATGTGTGCTGTGCTACATGTCATTGTTACTTGCCAAATTTCATGAATTTAGGTTAACGGAAAGTATCCCATTTTGATTTATTTGCGTTACAATATGTGACAAAATAACCGTATTTTGGGCATGTTTTTTTATTGCATTGACTTAGAAGCTTGATTTTTTAACAGCTTCAACGGACCGTAGACCTTAGTATTTGATATTAATTTCAACTTGATACCTTTAATCATTTCTGAGAACAAGGGTCTTGACCGACAGACAATAAGGGGCTCCTATAAGGGTTCCTTTTTAAAACTACTTGTTTTTACTACTTTTTATACACAAATTAATTGTTTGAGTCTTGGCTCTTTTTTTACAGCATGTTTTTGTTACATGGAAGGGTTAAGCTCTAGAGTGCTCCCGGATCACGTTCGTAAATGTGGAAATTTTCGCAGAAGATGTGATTCTGTTGCCGCTATAAAAACAAATTACTAAAAACAGAATTAACTGAATATTTAAGGGGGCTCCCATACCACAAACGTGATTTTTTTGCCCATTTTTGCTTTTGATATTGATAACGGCAACAGGTAGACGCTTGAAATATTTACAGAATTTTTAGTTATATATTTACTTTTTAAATAAATAATTAAATTAAAATAAAACAAATATTCGAGGGGGGCTTCCAAACTACAAACGTGATTTTTTTGGCGTTTTTATAGATAATGGTACGGAAACCCTCGTGCGCGAGTCTGACTCGCACTTGGCCGATTTGTAATTATTTGGATTATCTACTAAAATACGTATATAATTCTCTACAGGCGAGATGAGGGAGGGGGGGAGAAGGCTCAACTTTTAATACACACCGTATTAAAAGTTGAGCTATATATTTGCTTTGTATTATGGATATATCCGAAAATTGGTGAACCCACAAATAAGTTTAACCGTAATGGGATAACTCTTCACGCGTTATTTCAATTTCCAGTTTAGACTCATTTATCACACTTAGTGTAAGTAAGAGTCTATTCATGTATATAAATTTTCACCATTAGACTATATGTGGTAAGAGTGTTTTTAGTTTTTAGGAACTACGAATAGTATTATTACTTTTTAGTGGGATTTTAATTGTATCCTTTTTTTGTAAAGTTTTACTTATTTTAGTTCTACCTTCGCTAGATAGAGACGGGGAGAATTTCTTCTCATTGCATCCATATAAGGTACTAGCTTTGGTACTCCACCCGCCCATAATTTAGTTATCGGCGTGGGATTCTTACACCAATCCCTAATTATACTAATAAAGTTAGCTATAGCAGGCTATAGCCGTAGCTGTAGTTCGTTTAAGCTCGGTTATAGTTATTTCCGCGGGAAAATTTGATTTTTTTAGAATAAAAACTATCCTATGTCCTTCCCCGGGACTCAAACTTTCTCCATACCATATTTCATCTAAATCTTTGTAGCGGTTTAAGCGTGAAGACAGACAGATAGATAGAGATACTCCCGAATTATAATATTAGTATGGATAGGGTAGATATGCGTCTGATACAAAAAAATAAAGACATACATAAAACTTTATCACGATAGGATATAGAAAAAAGATGTATCAGTAACCTATTAAAAATACGCTTATTAGCTAACATTTTTAGGGTTCCCTACCCATAGGGTAAAAAACGGAACCCTATTACTAAGACTCCGCTGTCCGTCCATCCGTCGGTCCAGCCGTCTGTCACCAGGCTGTATCTCATAAACCGTGATAGTTAGACAGTTGAAATTTTTACAGAAGATGTATTTTTGTTGCCGCTACAATAACAAATATTAAAAAAACAAAATAAAATAAATATTTAAGGGGATCCCATACAACAAACGTGATTTTTTTGCTAGATTTTGCTCGATATTGATAACGGCAACAGGTAGACACTTAAAATATTAACAAAATATTTAGTCATATAGTTTATTTGAAAAAAAAAATATTTTAAAATAAAACAAATATTTAAGGGGGGCTTCCATACAAGATGCGTGATTTTTTTGCCGTTGTTATCGATAATGGTACGGAACCCTTTGTGCGCGAGTCCGACTCGCACTTGTCCGGTTTTTATATGAACTAAGTAACAGGCTAGTAGTACCATAGGCGTTTGCGTTTTGATACTTTATACTGTACTTTCTGCGTACATGAAAGAAGGTACTTTTCTTATACACAATTACAACTTTGGGCATTCGACTTTAAAGAAAAGAAATATAGACATATGTATAACTTAGTAAGGATCGGGTAGGCAGCGTCTTCAGATAGACGTAGGTTTTTGTTTCGGCTGTGTAAAAAATACACCGCTAGGCATGACCAACGTGGTTTTAATCAGTATGTACGCGAGTTCACAATGTTTAACGTGGTTTTGAAAAGCCATCAAACAGATTTGTCTTGCCAGCCTTCATACTTCCCCACTGCTGGGGCACCGCCTACCCTCTTAAGCGAGGGTGATTGGGCCATAGTCCACACGCGGGCCCAGTGCGGATTGTAGACTTCACATACGTCATTTTTTTTTTTTTTTTGACGAATGCAGGTTTCCTCACAATGTTTTCCTTCATCGAAAAGCCAGTGGTGTGAATAAATTAATCAGTGTATTTGAGAAATTAAGAAAAGACTCATTGGTACACGCCGACTCCGGGGTTCGAACCTCCGCCACTTGGGACGTGAAGTGAAATTTAAACACCTCGGCCACCACCGACTTTAGTTAAATCTAAACAGATTAAGCCCAGTATCAAAAATATAACTTGATAACATTCATTTAGTCACATCTTGAAGAAAACAATATGTTTAATGTACTGTCTATATCAGGGGCATAAGATTTATTTTTTAGTTGATTATTGAAGTTAGTTTAATTATTTTGTTATAATGAAATTTCTTAATTATTAAAACTCCCTAAGTAATAGCAATAATAAAACTGCCAGAGGGATTTAAATATTTCGTATTAGTTAAACTAATGTCGTGTCCTTTTATCACACGCATTATGTTATTACGTTAACAAGGATTGGAGGTGCGGAATTTCTTTCCACTTCATTTTAAAATCACATCTAAAATAAAGCTCAAATATGAATATTGAAATGTATAATGAAAGAGCTTTACAATTTTTGCAGACCGACAGACTGTGAAGCTTGGAATTGGATAAAAAACCGGATTACCTCCAGTCCGGGCCCAACCGGCTCGCTGCGCCGCCCGTCGCGTCGGCCTTCGACAAGTTACTCAAATTGTACTTTATTTGAATGAAAAATATGTTATTTATAACATGACATTGAATTTCGGTACAAAAAATTTAATACTAAAAAAAATCGATTGTAGGTGAAAAAGTACCTACTAATTTAAACTTTTAAATTAGTTATCGTTAAAAGCGTTTGATAACTATTAGTTATCTCAAAACTCAGATTAGCCTGTAAGTTTCAATTGGTAAGTACTTTTTTATTCTTCATCGATTTTTTCTACTATTATCACAATTCTAAATCTAGACACACCATAAAATAACAATAAGATAATAGACTATAACAATACATGTTTGTAAAGAAAAGAATATTGTAAGTCAAATAATTTTAAGTAATGGCATGAGTATCCAAAGTATTTATCTACGTTAAATTACTACTATCTGTAGCAGTGCTACGCATGTAATAAAAACTTTCGTAGACGGTCTACGTCAAGAGCTTGTCTATTTAGATGAGAGATGATGAGACACGAGGTCCTTATCAATTGTCTGTGTAAAAAGTAAACATACTGTAGACAGATTGAATTTGCGCTGTACATAACTTCTTCGCTACAATTTGTAAATATACATATATATTAATAACCAGTTTTAATTTGTTTGTTTGTCTAATTAGTATATAGTTTCCTTTACTCCTGAAATATACGTATATATATATATATATATAGCTACCTATGTCCCTCGAAAAAATTCCAGTTAAATTGGTTAAGTTTACAGTAAAATTCTTTTCCTCGTAATATATTTCAACAGTAAAATGCGTACCGTAGAATCGTCCCCGGTCGAACTCTTTGCGTTGTAAATTAAATAAAAGTGCACATAAATTCTCGACAACTTGACATTCCTTAGCCCCACTTATCCTAGTTAGTATTCCTATTGCTTAGTGAAACTATGTATCTAGCTGGTGCATTTTAGCTTCCTACCGCAAAATGTAAGACTGGACCCTGGAAGGCCCTCATATCATCATGGATCACTTTGTGGTTCTGACCATCAAGATCCGCTTTCTTTGGGTCAATTATTTATTTTTCCGGTTTAATGTTTCTATCTGAAAAAAATATGTATTAGGTGCATAAATAAATTAGTTTTACATGGATCAATACACTAGTATGTATTATGTCAGCCAGTACAAAAAAAAGATATAAAAATTACACAGGTTTTTTTTTATTTAAAATGAAACTATATTCAATAAAAGTTATACCTCTCTAAAGGATAGGAGTAATTTTCATGGATACGTTTTTGATTTTTCTTTATATTTTCTACACCGCTAAACTTTTAATAAAATCTTTTGCGCTCCGCCATTACCTATTGCGGTTCAAATCCTACAAAAGTACGTTTACACAAGCTCTCCCACAGTTTTGTTACGTGTGGTTTAGGTTCGAGCAAAAGCACGATTTTTTCCAGGCTTTCAATTTTAGTGTTCACTTAATATGCCACGTATTTTTTGCCTTCAATTTAGTATATATTTTAACTTACCAACTTCTTTTCCAATTCATTAAGTTTATGTATAAAACTTATATTTGGGCTCAAGTAAGATATTTATTTGTGTATGAGTATAGATTTTTCCCAAGAAAAGATATGTCAGTATTTTGTTTAAATATGAACCTTCGCATTCGTATTAAAATTACTAACTATTTATTGCCCCCAGCTCCACTCGCACTGTATTTGTTTATCTGCGTGGGAATTGTTGCAATAACTTCTTGATTATATAGATAAGGTTTACTTTACCAAGCTATATCCGAAGCCATAGTTGGTCAACGTGGAATTCGGTTAAAGGTTTTTGCCCTGTGGGATTTTTTGGATTTTCCGAGACAAAATTTTCCGAGGTAGCCTCAATTGGTAGAAATTACAGCTCAATTGGTAGCTCCGTAGCGAAGTTAAACAATGACAAAACAAGCTGACTCTTACAAATATATGTTAGCTAACTTTATAGATGAAACAAAATCTCAATAACACCTCTTGACAGCATGATTAATATGAGATTGGTTATACTTTTTAGTGCTCCTTCTTCATAAATAGTGAGTTCTAGGGGTCAAGGAACATTACAGCCTAATGGAGATCGATGATATATAAGTTTCCATAAAAGTAGTTGCACAGGAAATTTGGTTTATTTCTCTCTTCTTAAAATAATGTACAAGTGTTAAGGATTAATCAATTCTTATGTAGAATGAACTGGTTCTATTCAAAATGAAGCTACAACTGAGTCAAAAATAACTAATACCACTCTGGCAGTTATACAAATTTATATATTAAAAATAATAATTTTGAGTGAAGATCAAAAAGGTATAATATAATAAGGTAATATATATTACAACGTATCAATAAAAAACTTTTGTGATATACCGATTTTATAGATAAGTTGAAAAATGCTGATACAACGTTAATCAATCAATATTTATTTTTAACCCCTTTTCATCAACTGAACAGAAACAATCAGGTTTCCGCCCACTCAAGCTAAGTATTTTATATAAATTTTTGATAAGTTAAAAATGTTTTTGTTACGTGATGTGTTAAATTAATCAATTAAATTGCCACAAAAATGTGTATAATTATAAAAGAAAGTTCTTATAACTGTTTAACGAAGTAGATATTATTTAAATAGAACTATAGATAAATATCGGTAAAATAAGAAAATCCTATATATAAAAGAATTTTAACATAAATAATTCTAACTTTCTTCGCAACTTCTTGCCTGAAACATATTGGGATTTAGGTTTGAAATTGCCTTTTTGTACTGTAAAATTAAAATCATTTTTTTTGTAGAATGAAATATAATTATTTAATCAAAGTATTAGCAACTCGTTTTCTATACAAAAATACAATTAAAAAAATATTGTACTTAATTTAAAATGTTACAATTATTATATATATATGAACGATTTCATATCAAAAATTGCCTAGTATTAGAGCAACCACAAGAAGTTCTGTGAAGTGACCACCTGCGACCAACACGCAACCACAACGTGTAACGGTTACAGGAATAATTTAATATAACAAAGGGCTGTAAGCTTTGTAATTACAACACCTGACTTATTTTTAATTATATCTGTCAATTCAAACGATTGGCCATTTTCTATGGGTATATATATCTTCGGCGTATCTTCACGCCTCTGTCTACCAGTACTGGGTTATTGTAGATTTCTGAAATTCCGTTTATTTAATAAGCTAAAAGTACCTACTCATCAGAACCGTACCACTTCAAGTTTATAGCTTTATTCGTTTAGAAGTTATAGAGATGCAAAGTTAAGAAAATTCGATACTGACTGACAGTAAAATTATTTAATCTAATGGCACATAAAATCGAAGGTCTGGAGTACCTGATGTGGAACTCTTAGAGCCCCGCAAAAATATGAGAGCCATAGAAATGATGCCTTAGTAAATTAAAACTTGTATTATCATATTATAACACCGAGACGAACTGAAAAAGATCGAGAGTGGGCAACAAAAAAAATGTAGCCAAAGTACAAGAAAAAGAACCATAAAAAAAAAAATAAGAAAAACATTGCTTACCCAAGACCGTTTTACAGGAAACACTATTAAAATTACCTACATAAGGAAGTGAAATCCCAACAAAACAACCTGTAAAAACGTGCCGAGTCTCGATGAAAAGGATTTGTTTATAAAAAGAATGGACATCTCATGAACAGCCAAGTCCACATAACAAAAACAATGAAGTATTTTTTTAAGTACGAGTAATTTTATATAAAATCTGGTCTTTGTATAAAATCTTCTATAGCCCGTTGTTGCTATAAACTAATAAACTCAAGCTCAAAAAAATTTAAGTGATTCGTACAATATTTGCACAACACTTAATAAGAATATATTAACATAATTGTCTTTTCATAAATCTAAATGTTTTAGGATATAAACCATATATAGGATAGGATATTATATGCCTAGTTGCACATAATTCTAAAAAAACCGGTAAAGTGCGAGTCGGACTCGCGCACCGATTTTAGTGATGTTACAACAAAATTTAAGATTTTCAGATTTTTTCCTTTATGTGTGCTGTGCTACATGTCATTGTTACTTGCCAAATTTCATGAATTTAGGTTAACGGAAAGTATCCCATTTTGATTTATTTGCGTTACAATATGTGACAAAATAACCGTATTTTGGGCATGTTTTTTTATTGCATTGACTTAGAAGCTTGATTTTTTAACAGCTTCAACGGACCGTAGACCTTAGTATTTGATATTAATTTCAACTTGATACCTTTAATCATTTCTGAGAACAAGGGTCTTGACCGACAGACAATAAGGGGCTCCTATAAGGGTTCCTTTTTAAAACTACTTGTTTTTACTACTTTTTATACACAAATTAATTGTTTGAGTCTTGGCTCTTTTTTTACAGCATGTTTTTGTTACATGGAAGGGTTAAGCTGTAGAGTGCTCCCGGATCACGTTCGTAAATGTGGAAATTTTCGCAGAAGATGTGATTCTGTTGCCGCTATAAAAACAAATTACTAAAAACAGAATTAACTGAATATTTAAGGGGGCTCCCATACCACAAACGTGATTTTTTTGCCCATTTTTGCTTTTGATATTGATAACGGCAACAGGTAGACGCTTGAAATATTTACAGAATTTTTAGTTATATATTTACTTTTTAAATAAATAATTAAATTAAAATAAAACAAATATTCGAGGGGGGCTTCCAAACTACAAACGTGATTTTTTTGGCGTTTTTATAGATAATGGTACGGAAACCCTCGTGCGCGAGTCTGACTCGCACTTGGCCGATTTGTAATTATTTGGATTATCTACTAAAATACGTATATAATTCTCTACAGGCGAGATGAGGGAGGGGGGGAGAAGGCTCAACTTTTAATACACACCGTATTAAAAGTTGAGCTATATATTTGCTTTGTATTATGGATATATCCGAAAATTGGTGAACCCACAAATAAGTTTAACCGTAATGGGATAACTCTTCACGCGTTATTTCAATTTCCAGTTTAGACTCATTTATCACACTTAGTGTAAGTAAGAGTCTATTCATGTATATAAATTTTCACCATTAGACTATATGTGGTAAGAGTGTTTTTAGTTTTTAGGAACTACGAATAGTATTATTACTTTTTAGTGGGATTTTAATTGTATCCTTTTTTTGTAAAGTTTTACTTATTTTAGTTCTACCTTCGCTAGATAGAGACGGGGAGAATTTCTTCTCATTGCATCCATATAAGGTACTAGCTTTGGTACTCCACCCGCCCATAATTTAGTTATCGGCGTGGGATTCTTACACCAATCCCTAATTATACTAATAAAGTTAGCTATAGCAGGCTATAGCCGTAGCTGTAGTTCGTTTAAGCTCGGTTATAGTTATTTCCGCGGGAAAATTTGATTTTTTTAGAATAAAAACTATCCTATGTCCTTCCCCGGGACTCAAACTTTCTCCATACCATATTTCATCTAAATCTTTGTAGCGGTTTAAGCGTGAAGACAGACAGATAGATAGAGATACTCCCGAATTATAATATTAGTATGGATAGGGTAGATATGCGTCTGATACAAAAAAATAAAGACATACATAAAACTTTATCACGATAGGATATAGAAAAAAGATGTATCAGTAACCTATTAAAAATACGCTTATTAGCTAACATTTTTAGGGTTCCCTACCCATAGGGTAAAAAACGGAACCCTATTACTAAGACTCCGCTGTCCGTCCATCCGTCGGTCCAGCCGTCTGTCACCAGGCTGTATCTCATAAACCGTGATAGTTAGACAGTTGAAATTTTTACAGAAGATGTATTTTTGTTGCCGCTACAATAACAAATATTAAAAAAACAAAATAAAATAAATATTTAAGGGGATCCCATACAACAAACGTGATTTTTTTGCTAGATTTTGCTCGATATTGATAACGGCAACAGGTAGACACTTAAAATATTAACAAAATATTTAGTCATATAGTTTATTTGAAAAAAAAAATATTTTAAAATAAAACAAATATTTAAGGGGGGCTTCCATACAAGATGCGTGATTTTTTTGCCGTTGTTATCGATAATGGTACGGAACCCTTTGTGCGCGAGTCCGACTCGCACTTGTCCGGTTTTTATATGAACTAAGTAACAGGCTAGTAGTACCATAGGCGTTTGCGTTTTGATACTTTATACTGTACTTTCTGCGTACATGAAAGAAGGTACTTTTCTTATACACAATTACAACTTTGGGCATTCGACTTTAAAGAAAAGAAATATAGACATATGTATAACTTAGTAAGGATCGGGTAGGCAGCGTCTTCAGATAGACGTAGGTTTTTGTTTCGGCGGTGTAAAAAATACACCGCTAGGCATGACCAACGTGGTTTTAATCAGTATGTACGCGAGTTCACAATGTTTAACGTGGTTTTGAAAAGCCATCAAACAGATTTGTCTTGCCAGCCTTCATACTTCCCCACTGCTGGGGCACCGCCTACCCTCTTAAGCGAGGGTGATTGGGCCATAGTCCACACGCGGGCCCAGTGCGGATTGTAGACTTCACATACGTCATTTTTTTTTTTTTTTTGACGAATGCAGGTTTCCTCACAATGTTTTCCTTCATCGAAAAGCCAGTGGTGTGAATAAATTAATCAGTGTATTTGAGAAATTAAGAAAAGACTCATTGGTACACGCCGACTCCGGGGTTCGAACCTCCGCCACTTGGGACGTGAAGTGAAATTTAAACACCTCGGCCACCACCGACTTTAGTTAAATCTAAACAGATTAAGCCCAGTATCAAAAATATAACTTGATAACATTCATTTAGTCACATCTTGAAGAAAACAATATGTTTAATGTACTGTCTATATCAGGGGCATAAGATTTATTTTTTAGTTGATTATTGAAGTTAGTTTAATTATTTTGTTATAATGAAATTTCTTAATTATTAAAACTCCCTAAGTAATAGCAATAATAAAACTGCCAGAGGGATTTAAATATTTCGTATTAGTTAAACTAATGTCGTGTCCTTTTATCACACGCATTATGTTATTACGTTAACAAGGATTGGAGGTGCGGAATTTCTTTCCACTTCATTTTAAAATCACATCTAAAATAAAGCTCAAATATGAATATTGAAATGTATAATGAAAGAGCTTTACAATTTTTGCAGACCGACAGACTGTGAAGCTTGGAATTGGATAAAAAACCGGATTACCTCCAGTCCGGGCCCAACCGGCTCGCTGCGCCGCCCGTCGCGTCGGCCTTCGACAAGTTACTCAAATTGTACTTTATTTGAATGAAAAATATGTTATTTATAACATGACATTGAATTTCGGTACAAAAAATTTAATACTAAAAAAAATCGATTGTAGGTGAAAAAGTACCTACTAATTTAAACTTTTAAATTAGTTATCGTTAAAAGCGTTTGATAACTATTAGTTATCTCAAAACTCAGATTAGCCTGTAAGTTTCAATTGGTAAGTACTTTTTTATTCTTCATCGATTTTTTCTACTATTATCACAATTCTAAATCTAGACACACCATAAAATAACAATAAGATAATAGACTATAACAATACATGTTTGTAAAGAAAAGAATATTGTAAGTCAAATAATTTTAAGTAATGGCATGAGTATCCAAAGTATTTATCTACGTTAAATTACTACTATCTGTAGCAGTGCTACGCATGTAATAAAAACTTTCGTAGACGGTCTACGTCAAGAGCTTGTCTATTTAGATGAGAGATGATGAGACACGAGGTCCTTATCAATTGTCTGTGTAAAAAGTAAACATACTGTAGACAGATTGAATTTGCGCTGTACATAACTTCTTCGCTACAATTTGTAAATATACATATATATTAATAACCAGTTTTAATTTGTTTGTTTGTCTAATTAGTATATAGTTTCCTTTACTCCTGAAATATACGTATATATATATATATATATAGCTACCTATGTCCCTCGAAAAAATTCCAGTTAAATTGGTTAAGTTTACAGTAAAATTCTTTTCCTCGTAATATATTTCAACAGTAAAATGCGTACCGTAGAATCGTCCCCGGTCGAACTCTTTGCGTTGTAAATTAAATAAAAGTGCACATAAATTCTCGACAACTTGACATTCCTTAGCCCCACTTATCCTAGTTAGTATTCCTATTGCTTAGTGAAACTATGTATCTAGCTGGTGCATTTTAGCTTCCTACCGCAAAATGTAAGACTGGACCCTGGAAGGCCCTCATATCATCATGGATCACTTTGTG
Source organism: Apoda limacodes (assembly GCA_946406115.1). Taxonomy (NCBI): domain Eukaryota; kingdom Metazoa; phylum Arthropoda; class Insecta; order Lepidoptera; family Limacodidae; genus Apoda; species Apoda limacodes. The sequence goes on from OX291552.1 coordinate 25,577,245, forward strand.
GTTCTGACCATCAAGATCCGCTTTCTTTGGGTCAATTATTTATTTTTCCGGTTTAATGTTTCTATCTGAAAAAAATATGTATTAGGTGCATAAATAAATTAGTTTTACATGGATCAATACACTAGTATGTATTATGTCAGCCAGTACAAAAAAAAGATATAAAAATTACACAGGTTTTTTTTTATTTAAAATGAAACTATATTCAATAAAAGTTATACCTCTCTAAAGGATAGGAGTAATTTTCATGGATACGTTTTTGATTTTTCTTTATATTTTCTACACCGCTAAACTTTTAATAAAATCTTTTGCGCTCCGCCATTACCTATTGCGGTTCAAATCCTACAAAAGTACGTTTACACAAGCTCTCCCACAGTTTTGTTACGTGTGGTTTAGGTTCGAGCAAAAGCACGATTTTTTCCAGGCTTTCAATTTTAGTGTTCACTTAATATGCCACGTATTTTTTGCCTTCAATTTAGTATATATTTTAACTTACCAACTTCTTTTCCAATTCATTAAGTTTATGTATAAAACTTATATTTGGGCTCAAGTAAGATATTTATTTGTGTATGAGTATAGATTTTCCCCAAGAAAAGATATGTCAGTATTTTGTTTAAATATGAACCTTCGCATTCGTATTAAAATTACTAACTATTTATTGCCCCCAGCTCCACTCGCACTGTATTTGTTTATCTGCGTGGGAATTGTTGCAATAACTTCTTGATTATATAGATAAGGTTTACTTTACCAAGCTATATCCGAAGCCATAGTTGGTCAACGTGGAATTCGGTTAAAGGTTTTTGCCCTGTGGGATTTTTTGGATTTTCCGAGACAAAATTTTCCGAGGTAGCCTCAATTGGTAGAAATTACAGCTCAATTGGTAGCTCCGTAGCGAAGTTAAACAATGACAAAACAAGCTGACTCTTACAAATATATGTTAGCTAACTTTATAGATGAAACAAAATCTCAATAACACCTCTTGACAGCATTGATTAATATGAGATTGGTTATACTTTTTAGTGCTCCTTCTTCATAAATAGTGAGTTCTAGGGGTCAAGGAACATTACAGCCTAATGGAGATCGATGATATATAAGTTTCCATAAAAGTAGTTGCACAGGAAATTTGGTTTATTTCTCTCTTCTTAAAATAATGTACAAGTGTTAAGGATTAATCAATTCTTATGTAGAATGAACTGGTTCTATTCAAAATGAAGCTACAACTGAGTCAAAAATAACTAATACCACTCTGGCAGTTATACAAATTTATATATTAAAAATAATAATTTTGAGTGAAGATCAAAAAGGTATAATATAATAAGGTAATATATATTACAACGTATCAATAAAAAACTTTTGTGATATACCGATTTTATAGATAAGTTGAAAAATGCTGATACAACGTTAATCAATCAATATTTATTTTTAACCCCTTTTCATCAACTGAACAGAAACAATCAGGTTTCCGCCCACTCAAGCTAAGTATTTTATATAAATTTTTGATAAGTTAAAAATGTTTTTGTTACGTGATGTGTTAAATTAATCAATTAAATTGCCACAAAAATGTGTATAATTATAAAAGAAAGTTCTTATAACTGTTTAACGAAGTAGATATTATTTAAATAGAACTATAGATAAATATCGGTAAAATAAGAAAATCCTATATATAAAAGAATTTTAACATAAATAATTCTAACTTTCTTCGCAACTTCTTGCCTGAAACATATTGGGATTTAGGTTTGAAATTGCCTTTTTGTACTGTAAAATTAAAATCATTTTTTTTGTAGAATGAAATATAATTATTTAATCAAAGTATTAGCAACTCGTTTTCTATACACTTCTACCATTTAATAGGAAGATCATTTAAACCTTTCTGATAATACAACTCTCTGTACCTTGACTCCACAAACTATGTGAAGATATTTTGTACTGCTTCTTGGGAAGAAAACTTTTTTCCGTGGAAAAATTGACCAAAAAGTGGTAGTCGGTTGGTGCAAGGCCCGGAGAGTATAGAGGATGACAGATGGTTCCTAACTGCAGTTGTTGTAGTGTTAAAACTGTTTCACAACCAGTGAAGTCGGACGTCCTTGGAGCAATGGGATTTGCTGCAAATGAGTCAATAATAGTATGCTAACTTCAAACCACACCGCTAATTCTTCGGTGGTTTGTCACGGATCGGTTTCCAATATCACATTAAATTCATCGTTATTTTCCTTAGGGGCTGGTCTTCTTAGAGGTTCATTCTTCAGGTCTGAGTTTCCACTTAGAAAGTGGATAAAAAAAACATTAACATGCCCACAACACTAGTGTATTCGAAGATTACTCTGAATTCCGCTGTCCCCGTCTTCACGTTCAAATCTGAACGTAACAACAATTGAAAGTCGAACATCAAACATTTTTATTCAAAGTGGCCGTTGCGTTAAAACGGCAATTTCATATTAAACCCCTACTGTATACCGCGCTTTATATTAAACCCCTACTGTATACCGCGCTTTATAAATTTAAAATTAAGGACTAACTCAAAAATTTAAAAACAAATAAGTATTTCAGGCTTGACATTTATCTTTTCTTTTAAAGTATGTTTGCTGCAATTTTGGCGCTAGTTTGAAATTTTATAGCTCTTTTATCTTATTTATTACTTTTTAGGGTTCCGTACCTCAAAAGGAAAAAACGGAACCGTTATAGGATCACTTTGTTGTCCGTCCGTCCGTCTGTGTGTTCGTCTGTCAAGACCCTTTTTCTCAGGAACGCGTGAAGGTATCAAGCTAAAATACATATCAAATACAAGTCTACTGTCCCTTGGAGCTGTGAAAAAAATCAAACTTCTAAGCCAACGCAATCGAAAGATACAGCCGTTTATGCTGCAAATTTTCGCAAATTTTCGAAACTTGCAAGGGAATCAAAACCTACAGGGTATTTCCCGTGAACTCAGAATCTTGAAATTGCAGTGTACGAAGCAACGTCTTATAGTACAGATAAAGGAAATATTACGAAAACCGTAAATTTTTAGTCACATCATATAATTAAAATATTTTTATTAATATACAACAACATATATCAAGTTTGCACGGAACCCTCGGTGCTCGAGCCAGAATCACACTTGGCCGGTTTTTTTTTTTTTATCTTAGCACGATTATACTGTGACCAAAGTCTTCGAGAATAAATCCTTGTAGCCCCATACTTCGGTCGTAATAAAAAGTGCGGGCATCAATTATTCTCATGTCGCTTTTAATAACCAATAACATTAACGTTTTTATTAATGTCGTTAATGTTTTATGTAACCATTAATAATTTTATAGATAAAAGAAAAGACTATGCAGCTACAGACACAACAAAATAAAATTATTATGGTAACACTTTACACATAACTAACACAGATAAAAATAACAGATAGGTTCATACCTGTTACTTTCATAATGATGTCAAGTCTTTGGTTGATTTTAAAACTAGCTTTTGCCAGCGGCTCCGTCCGCGCTGAATTCGGTTATCTTCGAGGGATTCCTAAGGCTCCTAGATTATAGTAAGGAAGTTTGCTATAGCAACCTTAGGTTAAAAATGTAGTTCTTCCACGTGAAATTCGGTTGTTCCTGCGGGTAATTTTGAGTATTCCTGGATAAAATATAGCCTATGTCCTTTTCCCTCTCTTTAATTTTATCTGACCCTGAGCTGAGCTGATTTCAGCTTAATTGGACGCTCCGCTTCGACATGAAGGAAGGACTAACAAACAAACTCGTATTTATAATATTTGTATTGGGTTATTCTACAATAAAAATAATTTGTGTAAAAACTTTGTAATAAACCAAATTAAGTTTTAAATGAAAAAACGTTTTTTTTTTAATTGTGCGTGATTGAGAGGTGTCAAATTCGTGAACTCCTTTAATCCTTATTAATCGGCACCTCACTGTCTACCGTTTTTAAACCTGTTCAACACGATGATTGTTTATTTTTGAATAGCCCCAAACTATTTGTTAGTTAACCCTAAATTTGTTTTTGTCCCTAACGATTTTCTTTGTGGTATTAGAGATATGTAATTGTTGAAGCATGTTTTTTAACGTATATATTACGGTTACCAATCATGATAACAATACATAGGTATATAATATAATAAGTTTATAAAAATCTGTGTATGTCAGTTAATGCTTCAACATAAATATTATAATAATGTGTCCTGTAAAGTTATCCTAAAATCATTTAGGATAACTTTATAGGAACTTTAAATCAAACAAATAATTATCAATAACGATAACCAATTTATGAGATTAAAACCCTTCACATAGAATTATGACAACAGACGCATCCAGACACGTAGACAGCCTAGAATGTCTTTGTCAACTGTAGGTACGTACGCACACATATAAAGAATAATTGTTACGTACCAGAAACAATACTGTTGATTGGTTGCTCGTGGAGGTTCGTGCACGTGGAGCTGTGGCAGCCCTGGGCTTGCGAACCAACCGCGAGCCGCTGGCACGTGAGACCGACCCGTTGTAAACAATGAGCATTAGTACCGAGCGGACAGCAGGGGTGTCACACGACGAAGCGCGCGTCTGGGCCGCGGCGCGAGTCTCGACTGCCAGTTGACACCCCTGCGCACGCATGCGCCGGTCGATGCCACACTCGGTCACTGGGCCGGCTCTCATTGTCTACTAGTTTAGGGCTGTTCAAAAACAAACAACCATTGTCTTTAAACCTGGAGGTAGACAGCAAGGCGCCGATTAATGACGATTAGAGAATTTCACGAATTTGACACCTCTCAATCACGCACAATTAACAAATATTCAAGATTTATGTTGATGGTAATTCAAGATGATAAAAACAATAAAAAAACTTATGATTTCTATCAATTTTCAAGATCCGCCAGAATGGGAATGCGTTGTCTCTACCTGGGGCAAACAGCAATATAGCTATGTTAATAGTGGATAGTCAGAAACCCACAAAAAAGTTATGATTCCAATCAGATTTTGACCAACCCCACACAACGTAGGATCAAATCGTTATCTTTAAACCTGGGACAAGACAATTCACGAATTTGACACTTCTCAACTAAATCATTAAGTACTTCTTAATCACGCCAAAATAACAAATTGTAATAAAAGATGCACAAGAACAATAGAAAACTTACCAGATTTCCACAAGCCCCACCTGACAACTACCAGTACTGTTATCTTTAAAGCACCGGAGGAGACATCGGGCACCGATTGGTGAAAAGATTTCACGAATTTGACACCCCAATTCACATATATCAAAGATTTGTAAAATTAAAAAACATATAATTTCTACAACAAAATTTTTACAAGGGATACAATTTTTATGCGAATGTGTTATCTTAAATCTCAAGCAGATGAAGAGGCGCTGGTTGAGTTAAGGAATTTTACGAATTTGACAACTCCTACTCAAACACCATAATTATCAAAAATATTAGATTTACGTTGTTTGTGATAGTTGCGCAAAAATACAAAAAAGTTACTAACTACGAGATAATTTCAAGCCCTAACAATTTGAATCTGGAGCAAAGAATATATGTATATCAATGGAGGTAGACACGCTAAGGAGCCGAATGATGACGGTCCTTATCACGTACCTAAAGTTAACACTATTAAATACCAATGTTGATTGTCATAGATGATACCCAAAAACCTAAAAAAATATGATTTCTACCAGAATTAGACAAGCTTGTTGAAACAAAACAAAATGGTTCAAGATCCCTAAGCTGTCAGACCTACGTCATGTTTTACCAATATTTAGATATTGAGGTAGGTAAAAAACGTTTGCCTGCCACCTTGAAGGCGGAGACATTTAAAAGATAAAGGGTACGAACGGTACAAAGGAATCTTACTCTTTAACATTATAGTAAGATAGCTATTTTTCTCGAGCGAAGCGGGAGGAAAACTGCCATACTTACTGGATATCGTGATACTAGCATTTCGATGTATTTTCACGCCTCTGTCTGGCAGAACTGAGTTATTGTAGAAAGCTGAAATTCTGTTTAGAAGATATAAGTATGCAAAGTTACGAAAATTGGCCGCTTACTGACTTATTCGTGATTATCAAAATACAACTAGTACTTCCCCAATAAGATCTGAAATTTGGCATATACATATAAGGTTTAATACTTACATAAAAAAAAAAACTATCAAATCCTGGATTTCCGAAAATCTGGAGTTCCTAATGTAAAACCCAAGAGCCCAGCAGAACTATTGCAGATATCGAAATGCGGCCCATAAAAGCAGCCCGCGAGTAACGCCCCCAGTGTTGCAAGCGTCCATATGCTGAGGGTGGCCGCTTACATCAGACCGACCGTAAGCTTGTTTACTGAGACCATGGTTACGTGAGAACTCACGATCGGGGTAAAAAGTATTCTATATTTTTTCAGTCCCTCCAAATACCTCTATCTAATAAGAGCCACAAATCAGGTTACAAATATTGATATTTCAAACTATAAATTTGTCATAATCAAAATAAAATGTATAGGGATATTGTAACTTTCAGATAACGTGGATAGAAGGCATATTAGTAGCAACAGTCGTCTTATTGACTTTAGGTATTTTAGTAGATGGCAGCATTAACAGGTGCGTCGATGCCCGGCAGAACATTTACAACTGATTTATAAAGTTCCAATAGATGACAGAAAGGCGGCTGGTGCAATATCAGAAGAAAAAACCATCAAGGGTAGAAAAGGGTTATACCCCATTCGTGGTGTCCCGATGTATCGTTTCTTTTAAAACCCGAGCACAATAAGTTACTTTTGCAAACAAGTGATGTATATTTCTGAACACAGAATAGGGTATAGTGTAATTACACTGATGTTTCAGACCAAAAATACAAATGGCAAGCATTTTTACCCGACTGCGGCGAAGCCCAAAAGGAAGGTTATGAGTTTGACCTGTATGTCGTGTATGTCCGACCCTATGTTTCCTCGTAACTACTAAACGTCTAAACTGATTTTAATAAATTATACGTGGAAAGTTTCGTCTTAACCACTAGAGTGTCATAGGTTATATTAAAATTATTCAAAATCAAAATGGCAGATTTTTGGCGCCAAATTGCGGGGCATGATAAATCTTTTCTTTTCAAAACCTGTCGAGTAGGGGTAAATAAAGAATTTTAAAAGGCAATTTAATTTAATTTCAAGCAAACTTGGATAAAAAATAACACTAAACAGCTGTAAATAATAAAAAAACCCGACTGCAGCAAATAAAGTAGGTATATCAAATATTTAACAAAAAGCAGACGGTACTCATTTCAATGCAAGTTCAAATAGTGTACCTACCTACTGATTGCTCACACTATAGCTGTTACCCAAAAAATGAGTCCCGTCTGCTTAAAGTTAAATATTTATTGTTTTAATTTCTGTTTAGTTCTTAAGGTTTCTGCAGTCAAGTTTTTTAATATTTTTTTTTTTTTTATTTCGACCTTTGGTAAAATTCCTAACTAAGTGCACTTTCACAGTGGCAGCATGCAATCTTTCCAATATTAGTAAGCAGTTATATATGTCGAAGGAAAATCGAAATAAACGGATCATTGCAAAAAATGCAGTCATGGATTGGGGGGTGGGGGATAGGTGACCGCCTAGTAGCATATTTTCTGAGCTCTTTAATGATTCGAAGGGCACATTAACATGTCTGTTTCGGGTCGCTTTTTAACTGGAAGGCGCCATACGAACGGCGCGTGTTTGTGGCTAGACTCTGTTTAAATAGTAAAAAACTGTTTAAGCTATAATTTAGGTCCCCTTAGAGGATGTTAGAACAGACAGACGTGGTCCATATATGTACAACAACAATACCAATCGAGGTAAGCAATACTTTAAGTTATTAATTATAGGTTTTAACTTTCCCCGTCAAAAAGACACAAAAACAACAATGTCGATCCTGGCTATTTTCATATAAGAGAATTAGTTAAGCTAAGTCAGAGACCTTACGGATGGATTAAGAATTTCTGAAAGTCGAGCGACCACTATCGCGACAGCGTCTACTAATTAGTACTCGACATTTTGAAAAACTGCCGGTTTTCTTAATAAAATAACGTTACTATAAATAACGCCGACAATAAAAGAAGTCGATCAGGAATTAATTCTTTAGCCAATAGGTGCTACTGTTTACAACAATCATACCAGCCAATCAGCGCTCAAGATTCACGAAACGTAAGTTATTTGCGATAATCCTAAAATAAACTTAGATTTTTGCAATAATCCTTAAAATAGCTTAGAATATTACAAAACTTATTCTTATTTTCCAATCATCCGGTCGTTTGCAAACGTCGTAGGATTTTCGCAATAATCCGTTTTTTTTTTCAATGATCCTACGACATATAGATTAATTAGTATAGATCACACATTTAAAACTATCAAGCATATATCATCTTACACACGAAGAATATTTACCATTTAGCTATCAACATTTCGGCAATGCAATTTTGGTACTTTAAATATAGTATTTTCATCTTGTGTCTCTGGTAAAATCTAGCTAAAACGTCGAACACTAAATGGTAAATGTTTCAAGAATCTGTCTTACAAGATTTTCCGCAGGGATCTATTCTACATCCTTTTTTTAATATCCATACAGAAAATGGAAAAGGGTATTAAAATATACTTATTTAATAATATCGCTGTACATCGGTTCGTCTGTCTGTCACAATAAATTTTCTTATACGCCCTAAGATTAACTACTGATGTCGAAGGATGGCTCTGACGAGGCGACTAGCGGGTCATTCGAGTTTATTTCGCTATATCGAATTCTTTCTAAATTAGCCTCGACTAGATTTTTTTATATTTGATGAAAGAAGTTGTTTCAGCACTTTATTAACTTTGTTCAGTCGCTCGGAACTAAAAAAGACAATCACAGAAATATCCAACAAATCTTAAGCATAACATTTGAAAACGAAGTAACTAAGTTTAGTTTTGTTTGGAAAAGAGCCAAGTTTCCGCATGACTTATCTTATACGTACATTTCTACGTCTATGTCTAATAAAAAACGGGAACAGAGAACTACTTGACCAACTCGTAGCTGACCTCCATAGTACTTCAGAGTTATTAGAAATAGAAAGCAAGAGTACCTACCGCACATTTTTTGTGGCCAATATGACAACTAATACAATGCTTAACCTTTGTTACAAATAATATGTTTTGCGATTAAGTAAGTAGCGACAATTTGAAAAACAAAGTTAAAGTTGTCTTGTAGGCTTGAAGTGTAGAGGCAGTTGGACAAAGGAAACTCCACCGGTGTCGAGTTCAAAGGATGGTGTAGACTGTAGCGAATAGAAAGTGGAAACTTTCCCACTTCGACGTTTGTGAACATTTCCGAACAAAGTTTTTTTTAATTTGGGCGAAGGTTTGACTTGTTGAGTTACAAACTTTTCGTAAACTTCACGGAAATATTTTTTCAGTTTAGGTAATTTTTAATTATTTTATCTTCGTGTATAATCTCACGTTTTGAATTTTTTATTTAAAATTTTAAAACATAGGCTTACTAAGGTATTAAAGATATTGTTTAAGAGATCTTACGTCAAAATTAAAATTAGAGACATTTATTAGTAGATTGCAAATTTTATGCTAGGATCTAATTTGAGCTGCGAGCGTAGCGAAGTACCTACTTCGGATTCTCCTCACATTGTAATATAAAACTTTGTCTTTTTATTCTTCTTATTATGGGATTGTGCTACAACAATTGTGCATGCAATTTAGGATTAGAATTAGGATCTTTGCTTTATGTTAAATGGAAAAATTATGTACTTCTATTACCTATACTATGAATGAAGTCACAATTCAAGTTCAAAAAAGAAGTAATTAGATTTTTTAATAATGAATGCATTGATAATGGTGAATTTCCACACCCTATGAAATACAGTTAATCGATACTGTTTTTTAAATCTCAATCTGTCATAGAATAAAATCCCATATCCAACCTCCCTGTACTACTCATAATCGCCATATACTAAAAATAAAAACTCACCTTATGTAAATAAAGGTCACGTGTCCTGACGCGAGTTTAACATTTTTTACCCATCACAAAAAAGTGCACAACGCCGTTAAAGAAGTTTTCACTTCAAAAATCTTACTCAATAAATTGCTTCACATTTTAGTATCTACTGCTGATGCTGGAGCCTTGCTAATCTCGCGGCATGGGAGAATTTTCAACATGTAGTTGACGTTTTTTATGACTTATCGAAGGCTTTACAACCTATATCCTACGTTGTTGGCCAAATTATAATATTTTGTTTTGTTAGAAACAAAAATAAAGTTCTCGAACTTATAAGTGGATATAAAAGGTACTAAATCTCAGGGATATCTAGTAAAAGTACATGTACAACAGGGGTAAACTTTAGGTCTTTTTTTTATTTTTGGTATATAAAAATGACTTACCCTTTATGGCTCAAGAGTTTACAAAGATAATTTTATATACGAATGACATAACTGTTTAAACTGAGCATAACTGTTTAAACTGAGCATAACTGTTTAAACTGAGAATAACTGTTTAAACTGAGCATAACTGTTTAATCTGAGCATAACTGTTTAAACTGAGCATAACTGTTTAAACTGAGCATAACTGTTTAAACTGAGCATAACTGTTTAAACTGAGCATAACTGTTCAAACTGAGCATAACTGTTTAAACTGAGCATAACTGTTTATGAGCATACTGTAAAAACGACAATCTGAACAAATCAATAGACATCTTATACAGAAATCTTAAATTGGTTTACTTTAATAATAAGTAATATACTATTATTAATGCAAATAAAACTAAATGCATTAAGTTTTCACCGCCCAACGTAGTCCAAATTAATATAAATGTAGCATTAAATAATGATAAGTTTTAATTAGTTGATGAAATGTTCTTTTAAGTTATTACTATTCAGTCAAAATTTTAATGGGGTCCACAACTTACAGTTCTAATGGATAAACTTAGTTCTGATGCTTTAGCAATGAGAAAATTCAGGCATCCGTCGGACATAACCATAGTGAGACTTGTTTATAGGTACTTTCCCTATTAGGTACAGTTATGTCAAACGGTATTTTACTATGGGGTTCTGCTGCTGATATTGAAACTATATTTATGATTGCAAAAAGGATCAGTACAAAGCATTTATAAGATAGGTAGCCGAAATTCTCTCAGGGATTATTTAAAGAAATAAATATTTTAACGGTACCTTGTAAATATATCAATAAAAATATCTATGCACGTAAAAAATATATCCCGATTCTCACGAACAGTGATAAGCACAACTTGATGAAGATAAATATTTCAATGACAAAATTGTATGACCTAGGTACGAATGTTAGATTCTCTTTTCAAACTCAACTTCTCTCCGACAACATTGTAAACTGCTAGTTAATAATTTAAGTTTGAAAAGTTAAAGGAGCACTCTAAAGACAGAGGATGTACCATGTGCAATTATCCGCCTTTGGTTGCCTAGTCTTGGATGTGTCTGTGGGACACATGCAGGAACTTGCGTATGTATTGTGTGTACTTAATGGCTTGGTTCCTGCACGGCTATTAGTAACAGGCGTACATCCGAGAGTTTTTTGTCACTTCTTCTCCTCTTAGGTTAGTTTCCGAAATGATGTACATTTGGTGCCAGCCTGTTTTTGGGAGCTGCGGCACTTCCTGGTGTACTATGTACTGGTCTGGTTTTTTGTATCGACACCACCTTAAATCTTAACTTTTTGATTATTTTATTATTTTTTATAACACAGATTCTGTTAAAAGTTTTAGGCTTCTTCCTAGTTCGGCCTAGAAAACAGAGAGCCCTATAGTTGTCGAACAAACAGACAACGTAGGTTTAGTAGGCCGTTGACACTCTTTGGGTACGGACCATAAAAAATGTAGAGAATAAAAGCTTTTATTCAATTTTTTTTAATTTAATCATTCGGTATTTGTAAATATTGTACCTTATATTAAAATTTACAAATACTAACCAAAAACAATTCAACCATTACCCTTCACACATCACAATTCCAACGAATCTCAAAAGCCGAGTTACGAAGACGTGAATTACTTTACGGGCAAATAAGTCGATAACCATCGTTGGCGTTGAGAGCCCTTAGGTACGTGTTCCATCATCGATATCGATTCAATAGTTGACAAACTATCAAATATTTTAACGACAAATAATTTTCCTCTCTATAGATTTTTAGCTGGCCCTTATCGAATTTAATAACTTTCTATCGGTAAACAACAAAAATTTGTTATTTTTTTGCGTAATTTATTTGTAAATGTCAATATTTTCTTGTTAACCTATTTTATAACCACATTAAGTGTTTTTAGGGTTCCAAAGGGTGCCAACGGAGCCCTATTACTAAGCATATCTGTCTGTTCAACTAATAAAGGGCTCACTCATTTTGACCAAAGCATGTAGAAACCTGAAATTTTCGCAGAATATGTGTTAAAATTGCGGATCACTTAAGGAATATTAAAGTTAACCAAGGAAAAAGTTTAATAGGTCAAAAATTAATAAGTGATTTTGCTCGATGGCAATAACAATAATAAGTACATACAAGTCGGGGCAAAGGTTACTGCTTTACAAGTCGTAAGTTCGGCCCTATATGGAGTACCATTGCCGTCTCTGAGCGGGTGCACCCGGATACCAACTTGGCCCTTTTGACTCGGTTCAACGAAGGACTGTGAGAATTGTCGACGATTCACTTGCCGTATCGAGCTCTAAGTCTAAGGATAGACTTTTCCTACCTGAGTGTGTTCTACCGTTTGTACAATAGGTTGTGTTCTGATCGACTAATTGTTCGAAATGATGTCCACGGCTACTTTCTACCATCGCACCGCTCGCCATCAGCAGGGAATTCATTCTCACACTTTAGAACATCCTCGAACCCTGGGGTTGTAATAGAATGAGCTCCCTGCCAAGGTTTTCTCCCATGACTACTTTATGGAGTTCTTCAAGAAAAAAAAAGAATTTCTATTAATTTTCATTATACTCAAGTTTTAAAGTATGTGAGTCACGCATATTTACAAGTGCAAAAATCTAGAGTTTGTGTGTCGGGTGTCGGGTGTCAGGTGTCAGGTGGCCCGTTTATTGAAAACACTCTTAAAAGCGCTTTAGTGTTCAATTTAATCTATGTCCGTAGTTTAAATTGAACACTAAAGCGCAACTGTATCATTTTCTGTTTTTTTTTAATTTCAACCGTCAATATGTAATTTATAATAAAATACCTTTTTCCCGCGGTTTCAGTCGCCCGAAACTCGGTTACCGGTGTAGAATTCGGCAACAACTCGGAAAAGAAAAAAAAATCTAACACTTGATGTTTTCAAGTAGCTTTTGTTCTTCCTCGGGATTTAAACTATCTCCATGCCAAATTTGCCCGCGGTTCCACCCGTCCTAAATTCGATAATCGGTGTAGGATTTTAACGGCAACTCCTGCGGTTTTTTTCAATATCGGTATTACCGACTGTACCCTGTGTAGGGGGCTGCATATAGGCCGAGGAGAAGCTTTCTCATGTATCCTGCAAAAGTGTGAGCGACCAACGTGCAAATTTCCTTAATTATCCCCAAACCATGAGAGAGGTACTGAATAATATCAGATACCAACTGGATTTCTTGACAGGGCCAGGTATCTGTAACCAGTGACGTGTGAATCGGTTACCTACGCACAATGGCCCTATATCATGAAGCTTAGTGGGCAAAACATACGCCTAACTAACTAAATAGAAATAATTAACGTTTATTCAAACAGAAAAGGTCCAAGTAGGTTTTAAATAAACCTGAATTATGCAAGTAAATGATTTTCCGACTTGGGCGTTCTTATTTAAATTCCAATATGCTTAGGTAGAAAACATATAAACGTATTTGATATGTATAGTAGTTGATATATTTAAGCTAAATCACGAACTTAAGAATTATGTAAAAATGCATAACTCAAGTTGAAGTAATTATAAATATAAACAATAATATTTGAGCCGCATTCAGCTGCAAACCAGCAATTCCTAGAGGTGTGTCAATAAGAGGACTACTTTCTACAACATAACCGCCAGATGATTTCAGATCAGATGATGCGAGATTCGAGCTAAAGACGAAATTGACGACAGTTCCATTAACCCACAATGATATTAATTAATATTATAATCAATCACAAATGTCACTGTTAATTTGTTTTCTTAAATTAATAACATATAATGCGAATCATCGACACGGGTACATCACTATACGAATCGGGAAGACGCTCGCGTCAGCGTCGAAGTCCAGACCGAAGATTAAAGCGGATCCCATTATTGTAAGATTGCAACATGATGGAATGTTGAATTGCATATTTTTAGGGTTCCACATGATTTTGTAGGATAATTAAGAAAGTATACAGGACTTAAGAGTACAAAAGTTTCCAATTATATGAGATATTCCAACTAAGGCCCAAGGTGATAATTTGTTGTTAAAAACAGAAAGTGTATTGGTTTAAGTAGGTTGGTATAGTAGAGCTCGTTATTTATAGCGATAGAATGCTAAGTTCTATAGATTGTATCAAATATGCAGCCCTCTTCATCTATAGGATATAGAACTCTATAGTGTTTAAGGCACATGAAGTGTATCGTCTTACGGTGTCCAGCTTGAGCTGTGAAAACATTGGAATTGGGTGTAGCACATTAGACTAGAATGGGGCAGACCTGGTAGAACGTGATAGTTTCATATGATGAAAATGTACTATACAAGCAAAATCCCAATAGATTATGAACACTTTAGGTACTTTAGGGGCAGCTGCTCCAACCTGGATCTTCCTGGCTACGCCTTGTGACTACTGACTAGACAATGCATTTGTTTCGGTACTAGTTTTATAAATAGGTGAAAGGAACATATGCATTTTCTTTTCTGTGATATTCATCAAATAAAGTGACCACTAATGGATCCGTAACAGTGAAAAGAAAATCCTATACCATAAAATAGTTAAAAAATATATCTGTTAACCTAAATGCTTCATACAGAACCCCTTAAAACAAATTGTTAAATCCCGATGACTCAGTTTGGATTAAAATTACCTATTTTTTCTACAATAACTTTAAGAAATCGTTCCAAGACCCATCTGGCTATTTGTTTGCTGAATTGCATTTTTTACGTCATTATGTATCTACTTAGAGTTAATAGATTAAAGCTCTGAACCGCTTACAAAGCTGCACGAGTACATCCGAGCTTGGCAACGGAAAGCCGGATTTAGGAAATGCTACGAAAAATAACTAAAATAAAATCTGACTGGATTTTTTTTTTAATTATTAGTATAAGTGGTGGCACAGCGATGTTGATTTAACCTTGCATCCTAATTGAACAGCCGGTGTGTACCAGAATGAGTCTTTTTTAACCGACTTCAAAAAAGGAGGAGGTTCTATGTTCGACAGGTATATGTTTTTTTTATGTATGTTCACCGATTTCTGCTTCAATCTCATATAAATGAAGTGTATTTAAAACTTAAACTTTTGGTGAAAAAAATAATTGTAGTTATTTTGGAACTGGTGAAACGCCTTTTATGTTGATGATTGTATATAATTTGTTACATGTATGGATGTTTTTAGTGTAAGAGAAAGAAAGCAATTCGTCACTTAAAAGCAAAAAATAAAAACTTTTTAACAAAAAAAAACAAGCGGCTTTAAAAAGTTATTAATTACAGTTTGAGGTTTGTATTTACCTAACAGTTTATAACACACGTCACTTGTTTGACACCAACTTCAAACGACAATTCAGATTAGATTTTTGGCAATAAGTAATTATTTTTTATCTTTCAGTGCATCTTTTTGAAGCCGGTTGTTTTCTTTTTTTTTGTTAAAAAGTTTTCCTTAATATCTCAAGTACATTGATTATTCGGTCCACAGGCTTTTCAGTAAAGGAAAACATCGTGAGGAAACCTAAATATGTCAAAAAAAGGTTAGGCTATGCCCCAACAATGAGGACGTATGAGCCTGTCTAGGAATTAAATTATATTATTACATATTATCTTAATATCTAAGATTAAAAATGTTATAACCAATTTTTACTTTTAATGGCAACATACTATTACTTACAGCTCATTTCCCTACTGTAATTAATTAAAAGCGGGCGGCGCAGCGGGAAAAAGCTAGTAATACATACACATTAAGCCGCGAATCAGTTAAGATTGAGTATATTTTTTAGGTTCCGTAGCGAAATGGTAAAAAAGATCATTATTGTAGGTAAGTCGGATTTGGGCACTACCGTTTCCGTAGGCACCACCATTTTACAAAACAAATATATTTATAATTCTTAAAAATATTTTCAAAATCTTTATATGGAACAGAAAAAAGGTTTCTTATATAGGGACCCCTTGGGTTTTGACTTCATGACCGTTCCGTTAATTATACCAACACCACCTTTACGCCTACTGCTCTAATGATTTTTTTTTGTGGAATACCATACGAGATGTTATTTTAACCACGACGAAGCGAAGAAGGTATGCGTTTATCGTAAGACCTCAGAATAAGGAATATTACAAAAGGTTGTTTGTATGTTCGTGTTTGTGTGTGCAAATGATATCGCCTTTATCTCAAAACCGGTTTAACCGATTTAGATATGGTTTTCTGTAAAGGCATTGTAATCTATCGGCGATGGTTCTTAGATAAATGTTATGGTAATATGGTAATTTAATAAATAAAACGGTGGAAACTAATTAGTCTGGTCGAGAAGTGAGTTTTCTGCGAAAAATAGTTAGAACAAATTTAAAAATATGGGGTTTGGTTTTTTGGATTCAGAATTTTATTCTGAAAAAGGGGAATTTTGGAATTTTTTTGCTAATTAATATTGCAATTGTTATTAACAAAAAACGAAGAGAGAAAAAGGTGGTCTCCGTTTTTTAACAATAACTACAAAAATATTAAAAAAAGCTCCATTTTGAAAAAAGATTCTAAAAGAGGAGAAAATTTCATAACAAAAAGTCTCGACTCCTGAAATTGTAGTGCCATTATTTATAATTTTAATTTAACGTTGAAAATAGCGTTCCGCGCGGCAGTTTCAACGTTGTGACGTCGCCGCCAAACAAACTAAGCGTCAGAAAATATTTTTTTATAATATTTATTATCAATATAAAAATTTGAATAAATTATAGTATCATTTAGACACTTGAAGGAATACAATCCAGTTTACAAAAAAAATTTAACTTGATTTTTGTTTAACTTATCCAATTGTTAATTAAGTTATTTTTCATGAACTTAAGATAACATAAAATCTATCATAAACTTTTAAATAATTTAGCTAAAAATCTTTTTCCTCTTGGAGCTTATTCTGATATACTCAATAAACAAGATTCCGGTATAAAAATTTATTAAAGTTTTTTTATTTGTTTATAATGATTTTTCTAAGTTAACAAAAAATGAAAAATCCGGAAAATGTAGTTAAAAAAATTTTTTTTACGAAACCTTTGATTTTCACTGTTTTTGTATCTATTTTTTACATTTCATTGCTTAGTTGAAAAATTTTTTACATCATTTGTTTAAAATTTTTTTATAAACAAATAGGCAAATTTTATATTTTTAAAAAAATTTTTTTTGCCATTATATTGTCGAAGTGTTTTTAGAAAAAAAAAATGTTCTTAAAAAAAAAAATATTTTCAGACGGTTAGTTTGTTTGGCGGCGACGTCACAACGTTGAAACTGCCGCGCGGAACGCTATTTTCAACGTTAAATTAAAATTATAAATAATGGCACTACAATTTCGGGAGTCGAGACTTTTTGTTATGAAATTTTCTCCTCTTTTAGAATCTTTTTTCAAAATGGAGCTTTTTTTAATATTTTTGTAGTTATTGTTAAAAACGGAGACCACCTTTTTCTCTCTTCTTTTTTTGTTAATAACAATTGCAATATTGAATAGCAAAAAAATTCCAAAATTCCCCTTTTTCAGAATAAAATTCTGAATCCAAAAAACCAAACCCCATATTTTTAAATTTGTTCTAACTATTTATCGCAGAAAACTCACTTCTCGACCAGACTAAATGTTGCGATTTATCTGCAAAACGGGTTGATCGATTTCGATACAGTTTTCTATAAAGCATTTTTCGTTTATCGGCAAGAATTGTTGGGTAGGTTTTATGGTAGACTTGTAAGGCTAGTGCTGTATTAAACAAAACGGTTAAACAAAATCATAAATACATTTATTTATCTCCAAAACAGTTTGACCTATTTAAAAACGGTTTTTTGTTAATGGTTTACAAACCATTCATCGGCGATAATTCTTGAATAAATCGTATGGTGTTTTGTCAGTGAGCGCAATACACATTTTTTACTTTTTAAAAAAACTGTAATTTTTTTCTTTCTTATCTTGTTTTGTAAACTTAAAATCAAGCCAAACTATGAAATCATAGAAAACTAAAAAAACTAAATAGGCTCGAATAAGAAAAAAGATTTTAGGGTTCCCGTAGTCAATTTTTCGATTCAGCGGTGCGTTTACGAAATATTAAGCAATAAAGTGCAAATTTTTGTTAGAACCGAGTGTAGGTATATAGGAAGAAAAAAACCATAAAGCAAAACAGGGAAAAATCAAGAATTCGTCGCAAGCACCGTCACCGCAGTTATAGTTTTTTTTTTTTTTTTTTTATACCACTAAGGTGGCAAACAAGCCTACGGTCCGCCTGATGGTAAGCGGTCACCGTAGCCTATGGACGCTTGCAACACCAGGGGCATCACTCGCGCGTTGCCGACCCTTCAGAAATCTAATAACTTCTTTTTTGAAGAACCCCATACTGTAGTCCTTAGAGAAAACCTTGGCAGGGAGCTCATTCCACAACCCAAGTTAAGTTTCGTCTATCGTCTTCAAGATCAAGTTATCAGAAATATGTAATATATGACGACCAGGATGTATACGGACGAAAATATTTTTCAGGAGGATTCGCAAAACGAAATACTTCGACTACGTAACGCCTGGCCTTGACCTACTTACTGAATAGCTTCACAATGTTGTAAATGCAATTATTCTATACTTTTGAGTATAGTCTGGAAGGCTATACCGACCTACAATTAATCCGTGAGGTTGATCGACGTATAAATAGGACACACAAATTATTCTTGATTATAGTCCAGGGGACTATGCCGCAAAAACATTGTTGGCATTCTTCTTCACAAAGAATATTACAATTACCTACACCTTGTAGAGTACAATCCATAAGAATTCCTATCCGGTAAAGATGTTATTGATTTGTTCGATGCAGCCGAGGACAGTTCTACCAAAAGGACCGATGAATAACCCGTGGTCGTGTGACTTGCCAGCGCCAATTCCCCGACCTGCTGAAGAACAATGCCAACCATGTATTCACGGCAGTCTCCCAAACTTTACTCAAGAAAAATTTGTAAGTCCTATTTATACGTCGATCAACCTCACAGGGCAGCGCCGGCGCCCGCGCCCGCTACCGGGGAGTTCTCTAACGTGCCGCCGACCTACACGGAGATAAGTACCGAATTAGAACCTATAGGCGGCTTTTCGGCGACTTTGGTAAGCGCATATATTTTATTTTGCTCGGCAATTTTGTTTTGCCGCGGATCGCACAGGTCGTCAGTTGCTCAAGGGCGGCCCCTCCGGGGCCCCCCCCCCACCGCTGTCTGGTTGTCTGTTGCAGATTAAGTATGTGTTTAGTATAGTTTTTATTATTATATGTAATGCCGCCCCCTGTAGCAGCTCCCCCCCCGGTACGTAGAGGAGGCGTACGCAAACGTGGCGTATGGCTACGTTCTCAGCCCTCCGCCGCCGTAGTGGCGCGCAACCTCTTTACGGGTGAGATTTCGGCCGAAAATAGGCCATTCAACGTCGCGTTTCCCCCGTCCAGACCCCCAAGTAGGTCATCTATGACCCCAGCCACCTCAGTGTCGTCGGTGTACACAGCGTCTGTGTCCGGCGACGAGTTATTTAGGGATGAAGATCTCCCCACTTTACCGTCCCTATTGTCACCCATTCAAGACACACCCCCTCATCGCGACCAAAAGTCGCAGTCTAAGTCGCACTCGTCTAAAGACGACAGCCAAGACGTAATACAGACCCCTATTTCAGCGCCCATGAACGCAAATCCCCCCTCCATCCCCCTGCCCCGTAGGGACCCCAGGATAAGGAATAGAGAGGTAAGACCCTTTACACTTAGCCCTACTAAAGACCCCTCTGAGCGCGCACGCCAGGTGGCAAGAAATGCCGTTGCAAATCTGCAACAATCGCAGGTATTGCCTACGCCGGCTACAGCCGAGGCATCCGCAGTGTCCCACCATAACCCACCGCAACCAGTCGAAATGGAGATCACTCCTCCTATGCCAGCCGTACCGTCAACCTCGGCATTGTCGTACGCACAAGCCATTACTTCTGCTTCGCCGAAACCGGCTCAAAACGCCCAGCCTGCGAATAGCGCGAATGTGCAATCGGCCCCCTCCACTACCGCTGAAAGCAAAAACAGGTACCCACCTATAATTGTGGAAGCCTTGCCGCAGTGGACTACGCACCTAAAGAAACTGCACTCCCTACTAGGCCACGCACCCAATGCCCGCCCTTTCGGTAAAGGAGTACGGTTCTTTCCGAAAACGCCCGATGAGTACAGGGTAATAGCGGCGTACATCGACGAGCTGTCTAAACTGGACAACACAGTATCCTGGTACTGTTACAGTTTAGACAGCGATCGTCCCCAAAAAATCGCCATTAAGGGATTACCGCAGGACACCTCGTTGGACGAGATTGCGGAGGAGCTTGCTTTGGCCAATTTTCCCATCTCGCATATCCGCCAGATCCCTGCGGTACGTGGTCGCCCTAATGTAATTTATTATGCCCAATTGCAAAATAGGCACCCTATAGCCGATTTACAAACCCTGTACGCGACCAACGAATTGCTGTGCATGCCGGGCATCTCTATCGAGGCGTGGCGCACCCGACCGGGCCCAGCTCAGTGCCATAGGTGCCAGGCTTTCGGCCACGCCTCCGCAAATTGTCACCGGCCAGTTAAGTGCGTTCGTTGCGGCGGCGAACACCCGGCTGCCGAATGCGACCGTAACACAGTAGCGCTCAAATGCGCTAACTGTAAGCAGGCGCATACGGCAAACAACCGCGCATGCCCTGTTTTTAGACGAGAGGCCAGAAAAAAGGGTGTGTCATTACCCCCTCCACTGCCACGTAAGGACCCGCAACGGGCCACTAATCAACCCCCTCCTCAACCTACCCCCCTGCAGCAAATCGGTCCTCAGGAATACGATGAAACGGCAGGTTCAAATTTAATTCCCCCCGCCAACCCTCCAACCGAAAGATCCCAGGCTCTCGGGAGGAGAAAGCGCAAACGGAAGCCGAAAACTCAACCACTAATCGCACAACCCCCGTCGGAACCAGTACCGGCAATACCAGGTCCTTCAGCCCCCACCACCACTACTGCTGATACTACGAAATCCAGCTCTCTCCCGCCAATTGTGACATTTATGCCACCACTGCAATTCGCAGACCCCCAGCATCCCCCCAAACCAGTGCAAAAACCGGCCCCAGCCTCACACGCAGCAAACAGCCGGCCGCTTAACCGCCCAATTGCCCACCCGTTCATGCAGGGACCTCCGCCTTTTGCACCTAGCGCATTGAACATAGCCAGGGCCGCTATAGCGGCATTAAACTCGGCTATTGAGGCCATCGCAGCCGGACATAACCCATTACCAGCCCTTTTCAATGGGCTAGCGCAACTCACCACAATTCTCACGTGGGAATTTAATGGGGCCTCACAGGGGCCTTAAATTGAGAATTGTGTATTGGAACCCTGGGGGCATAATCGGCAAGACAGCCGCCCTCAGAACGTTAGTCCAGGAACACGATGTACACATTGTGTTACTGGGCGAAACGAAACTCCGAGGTGAGAATGAGCTCCGCATTCCAAATTTCTTCACCTATAGGCGAGATGAAATCTCTCCTTCTAATATGGCCTATAGGGGAACGGCAGTATTAGTCCGTCGTGACCTTGTTCATGAACTACTACCCCTTCCCCTTTTTACATCTACTCGGTCTATAGGTGTAAAACTTAAGACTGGCAATACTGAGCTTAAAGTCTTCGCCGCATACAAGCCACCACTAGCCCCCTTTGTTCCAATCGACATAGGAAACATTTTTTGTGACGACACACCCACCCTAATCTTAGGCGATCTAAACGCCAAACACCAACAATGGGGTTCACGAATTTCAACCAAATCGGGTCGTGAACTAAAAGCAGATGCTGAGAATAACAACTACTTAGTCATCGGTCCAGGTGCTCCAACCCACTACCCTACTACAGATAGGCAAAACCCTGACGTACTCGACATTACACTAGCACACAATATCAATTGGCCAATTGCATTGGAAGTCCTCCACGACACCGACACTCAGCATCTGCCAATCCTTTTGGTCCTCGGAGTGTCAGCTAGTGGGAAATCTCCTCCGCCCCCTACTAAAACTACAGATTGGGCTAAATTTCATTCACTTATGCTCACCTACAAACTGCCGCCAGGTGGCATCTCAACACCGTCAGAGGTAGAGGTAGGCGTCGTATCTTTTACGACCGCGTTAACGCAGGCCCTTAAAGAATCCACGAGATCCTCAACCACTGCCTCTGGCAAACAATTGCTTCCCGCGCACCTGCGCGACAAACTAAACAAAAAGAGGGAGCTTCGAAAGCTGTGGTGCCGAACTCGTTGCCCAGTTTTGAAGGGCGAACTAAATAAAATAAGTAAAAACTTGCAAGCGGAACTTGCCCATTTTCGCAAACTTGCGTGGGACAACACCATCTTTAAGGCTAGCGATGACGATGCCGCCTTATTTCGTTTGGCCCGCCAAGTCTCGAAAACACCACCCCCCATTTGCCCTCTAATTGACTCCTCCGGCATCCGCCACTACCACGCCGCAGAACGCGCGGAACTACTGGCCGATCACTTCGAGGACCAGTTTAAACCGAACCCCATTACCGACCCACTACACACGCTAGGAGTAATAGATCGCGTAGAGCAATTTCTCGCGGCCCCAGCTCCACCTCTCAGAGGTGATTACTTCATCTCGCCCAAAGAGGTGATAAAGGAAGCCACCAAACTTAATAAACGTAAATCACCTGGCCCCGACGAGATCCCTAACACGGCGATTATTATGCTGCCAAGGAAGGGTCTGGTGGCACTCACCCGGATTTTTAATGGGATATTGCGCTCTGGACATTTCCCATCTACCTGGAAGACCGGAAAAGTCATTGTTCTCCCGAAACCAGGGAAAGACCGTCACCGTCCAGAACATTACCGGCCGATCACATTGCTGTCTAACCTAGCCAAGCTGTTCGAACGCCTGCTCATACACAGGATATCTCCCCATATCCAGCTTAGGCCTAAACAGTTTGGTTTTAGGGACAGCCATAGCACTACCCTGCAGCTTGTGCGCGTGCTCCATCACATGGCCTTCGAGCTAAACAAGGGCAGGCGCACGGTCGGTGTATTTCTCGATATGGAGAAGGCCTTCGACCGGGTTTGGCACGAAGGACTACTGTACAAGCTGCTGGACACGGATCTCCCGCATATGCTCGTTCGAGTAATAGCTTCGTTTCTGGACAAACGGAGCTTCTATATCTCGGTCGAGAACAAACATTCAGCAAACAAACCCATTAAAGCAGGGGTACCACAAGGCAGCTGCCTATCGCCTCTGCTCTACGCGCTCTTCACTAACGACATCCCCACTCTCAGTGATTCCGGTTTAGCTGAAGGTGTTGAAGACGTACACCTAGCGCTCTATGCGGACGACAGCGCCTACATGTCCTCCTCCCGTAAAGCAAAATTAGCAGCCAAGAAAATGCAGCGTCTATTGGACACTTTGCCCAGCTGGCTCGACAAGTGGAGAATAGCCGTAAACGCCAGCAAAACAACTGCAATTTTGACCGGCCTACAAAGATTCCTCCCACCGAAACTTGTGTTCCGAGGCCAAGTCATTGAGTGGCAATCCAGTGTAAAGTACCTTGGTTGCGTTATAGACCGCCCCCTGCGCATGCGCAAAATGCTTGACCACGTGTCAGCACGCGCAGTCGCAGCACGGGCGGCGCTTAGACCGGTACTTTCCTCTGACTTGCCTCTCAAAACCAAAATTCGCCTGTACAAACTGTACATTCGGTCGAGACTGACCTACGCAGCCCCTGCTTGGTACGGACTTCTATCTTCAACCAGCAAACATAAGCTCCAGGTTGTCCAAAATAAGTCGCTGAGAATAATAACCGGCGCCGGCCGCTTCGTCCGAAACTCCACCATCGCCAGAGACACCAAAACCGAATCACTCGCAGAGTTCATTTCTGGTTTGTCTAAACACCTCTTCGATCGCGCTGATAACAGCCACCATCAACACCTTAGGGGCATTGCCCCACTACACGCCCGCCCTCCTGAAGGACGCCCTCTCCCCCGAGAGCTCATTCCCAGTGGTGAATAATTTTACTTTTTCACCCACTTACCCACTCACCCACCTCCTTCCTTTTCCTTATTCTCCATTTTACTTTTATTTTGCTCTTATTTTTATTTTTATTTTGCTTTTTGCTTTGTTTTTCTTTTTCGTTTTTATTTTCATTTCGCTTTTATTTTATTTTCATTTTATTTTGCTCGTTTTTCGTTTTTGTTTTTGTTTTGTGTTTTTTGTTTTTGTTTTTATTGTTTTTATTCTTTTGTTTTTATTTTATGCGCTTACCAAGTTTTTATTTCTATTTTCATTTTATTTCTATTTTATTATTTTCACTCTTCTTTGTTAAAAATCATCCACCACCAAGGGGCCTGATAAGTAGACCTCCTTTCAATTTCACCGGGGGTGTTTAGCACCCCTGAGCTTCTGCCCGGGTCATGGTGGGAGGTATATTCCCCTCCCCCGACACCCGCACCTCAACACCCAAAAGGGTGATAGAGAAGAGACCCCCACCTATATTATGTTTATTAGGTAATTAACCTACAAGGAAAGAGAAATTTGGCTGTTGCTGTCGATAGTCCAATATTTTAGATAATCGTTTGAAAGATGAGGCTAAAAAAGACATTGATAAGCACTACGTAATTCCAGACAACCTGAAATTAATACAGGGCCCAGTAATTAACCCGGAAATAACAGCTACCTGAAATAAAAATGTCTTAAAACGAGATAACATCCTTATAAATAAACAAAAACTTTTAGGCACTGCCATAACTGGTGTGCCTAATATATTGAAACGCTGTTAAGTTCAGATCTCAAATATTGAATTACCACAATGTTTATTAAAATTAATAAGTAATTTAATTAATGATTAACTTTTATCTAAAATAAATCATTAGTATCCCGGCGAGAGTGTGGCAGGGTATGTCATACCCACTGTAATAATAATTTGCGTATATTTTTTGTTCGTGACCTTCAAAGTTTTTGTCGCGCTGAGTAGTGGAGGGAAAGGGGTGCGGGAGGGGATAGTGGCGTGATCGCAGTGACACGGGAGCCTGCAGTCGGGTAACACGCTTGTAAACTGCGTTTGGGTATGAGATACCCTGCCACAAAGTTAATGTACATATTTCGTGATATAAACTAGCTGTGTTTTTTGTTGCTATTTCGGCTTATTTTGTTTGTTGTTTGTGACTACTTGTGTTTTTTTGATAGTTTATATTGTTACTTATGTTCTATAGAAGTTTCAAGTTATTTTTGATTAAGTTTGTTTTGTTTTTTTTTTCCTGGATTTTTTATGATAATTGTTTTTTTTTTGTTAAAAATTCATAGACACTTGACTAAAGTTAAACTCTATTACTATAACTCTATCATTATTAATAAAAAATAAAAATATTATTTACAAGAATAAAGTTTTACTGCCACACTTGTGAACGGGTATGTCATACCCTGCCACATAGTCCTTGTTACAATTTTTCACCACACTCTCGCCGGGTTATTATTATAAAATCCAGATCCAAAAGACTCGTAGTGGTACTGGCAGACTTTTGTGTCACTTACATTTTTATGAAACGCAGACTAGGAGTCTTTTTTGCTAACGACTCTTAAGAGGATACACTTCGCGGCGCCTCGCAGCGGTCTTCATACAAACGAATTTCTCATTTGTTTTTGACATTTACTGATCGATCACTGTGAAATTTCTTAGTCATAATCCCAAGCCGAATACCTATGTCTGTGGTTTTTCTAAAATCTTGTAAAACGTTTTGTTAACTAGAAATCTTTTTTTAAACCATTTGTATGAAAAACTAGAATCTTGTACCTCGATAGCTCAATAGGCAGAGTACTTTCACGGCTTAGGGGTGCAGGTTCAAGTCCTGGTTTTCGGCTGCGTCTTTGCTACTAAAATAAAAATATTTCTTCATAGGGCACATAACAGTAGTGTAGCAAATAAAAAACAAAATAATTTTGTACGAAATTTTAATTTTTGAACAACAATATACCTAATACAGTAGTCAGCTTCAGCTGAAGGCACACCGTAGCGTACACAGGGTGCAGCTTCAGCCGGCGCTGGAACGACCGCCCATTGCGGTTGTCGCCAATCTACTTTGAGACGTGTACATTAAGACACACTGCTCATTATAAGAGAAACTTGTTAGACATTTAAACTACCCATAAATCGTTCTTAAAACGTCTTGTCTTTACACAACATAACGTATTGCTATGTGTTCGACCACAGATCACGTTTAACAAAACCATAATAATAATACATCCAACTGCAAAATGTGAAGTTTTGTTGTGTTGAGTGCAAGTTGACGGGGCATAACGATGTTCTATACATTGGTCAAGTCTTTTATCTTGTACCTAATTGGGTCACATAAAGCGCACCGATTGTATCCACTTTAATGGTAGTGCTACCCGCAATCTGTTGTCCACTGCACTAAACGACTAAATTTCATATACGACAATAACTTCTCTCATGGTGAGCAGACGGTCTAATTATTTTACAAATTCACGCTGATTTTAACAAAAAAATTATCTTTAATCTCACTTTGTAAACGAATCACCCTGTGAATGTCATACAGCAGAACATTTTGATATGTTACAAAATTATATTTACATAAAATCAACTCAAGTATCTTGATTACAGTCAGGTATCTATACGTTAAATCACTTAACAAGTAAAAAAAATGGAAGATCTTATCGTGCAAAGTACAAAAATGATCAAAATCTGCAAGAAATTAAAAAAAAAATTACGTTTTTTATAACAGAAGTTTATTGATACATTGACATGATTACTGTTCACTTTTAGTACAAAGATAATTTATTGAGTTGGCAACACAAAAACTAAAATTTCAAAGATATTTTAATCCGAAAAAATAGAATTTTGATCCAAATGATTTTGTAGTACATATAAAATACCAGAATGGATGTCTTAAGGGTGTAGGTGTATCGATTCTGTTTTATAATCCACAAGACGGGCTTAAGCCAATACTTTATGCTAAATTCGTATAGGCCGTGTTCATAAAGTACAGCAGTCGATTCATGATCATGTGACAGCAGGACAGCGGATAAAGTACTAAAAAAAAGAGATAGCACATATTCTTAAACAGGGGCTGTTTCAAAATTAACTGTAGTGTAATTAGTATGTGCTTCTAATCTCTAAGTTCATTTTATCTATTCCTTCCGTAATAGTACTGGTTATTGCTATGGTTTTTAGTCAAGGCGGAGAGTGAAATAATTAGATCACAAGACAATCCTTTTAAAAAAAATATTAACTGTGATACAGATGTCAGTCGATATGAGTACCGTTTTATTTAAAGATAACAGCACAGCCTAAAGATTTATTTCATTTATACAGTCGGTCAGCGAAGGCGTCTCACAAAGCAATCATCTGCGAGACGAGGGCGACCGTTCCCGACTAGCCTATGTCTACTATCTAGACGTTGTCGGCATTTTGTTTAACTTTAAACGCAATGACCGAATGTAAGAATGAAATGAATTTTTAGGCTGTGATTGCAGTGCTGCTAACTATCAGCGACCTAAACTCAGGCATTTTCCTCTTTTCTCTTCATAGTATAATAATTTCACACTAGCCGATGACGCCGAGGCCCATAACCTACTAAATTTCATAAATCTATTTGATATTTTTCGTATAATCCTCAAGTGACGAACGTACAAAACGTACAGGTCCCGAGATGTCTAGTCATAAGTCTAGTCTATATGTCAGTAAAGATAAATACAGATTAAACAGTGTTGCCAACTAATTTCTAAAATATGGAAATCATAATCAAGGTAAATCCAACCAACATTTTGTCATACAAACTACATTCCACTGTATTTTACGCTATTTACCATTTGGCTCAAAACGCGTAATCTTCCATACAATGCCAGTGAATGATTAAATCACCAAGATTTTTATTGAAACAATTTAATGTATCCAAACAGGAAAAACTCTTGTTACATAACAATTTATTGGCATTTCACGTACGAACATGAATTTGCGACAGTGATATAAAGCGATAGCAACCTAAGCAGCGTAATTTCTATTTAGTGCACCGAAGGTTCTATGAAGAAAATATCTCATTCGGATTCACCTTAAGTAAAGAAATTTCAAGCTGCATATTTCATTTTAAAATTTGTAATTAAGTTTATAAAAAAGAAAGCATATTATTTATTTTATAAACACTAAAATATTAATTCTTCTATTTAGTTCTAAAAACCTTCATTTTATGCAAATTAAAAGAACAAAATCCTAAAATACACTAACTTTGGGCTATTATTTTCTGACATAAAAAATAAATATAATTGCTTATGTATTTAATTCTCAACATATGTATTGCTTTTTATTTACCAATAAACCAGAAATAATATACAAATATCGTTTTTCCAAATGTATGAACAAATCGTTTATATTGATTTACAGGCGGGCTCTCCTCCCTCTGTCTTCTGGCGATGGCCTTCTCACTCGCCCAACTAACGGGCCAAGTAAAGCAAGCAAACTAATATCGCCAAAGCCTGATGAAGCGGTGGAAACCCTGACTTTACATGATATCTGTTTTGTTACGTACGAGACAGGTCTCGCTTCGTCCGTCTTAGTTGAACGCCCACCGCTCGGCCTTCTGCCGGCGGGTGAAAATCAAACGAATCTCGCCTAAGACTGACGAAACGGCAATGACCCTAATTGTTCATGGTAGTACATAAATAAAAAGAAATTAAAAGGTAAGCGCATATTATGTTAGGGCACAGAGGTTCCGATAATACTGGGCCACACCGCCGACTATCGCTGTTCGTGTGAGGACAAGCGCCAATGATTTGCGGGCAAGTGTAGGCATAATTCCACCACGCGGCACTGCAGATCTTAGCAGTGCCCCACCGCAGTAGGGCTGTTCCACACACAGCGCAACCTCAATTTTCTCCCCGACATTCACACATAGCCACGAGCGATTTTACAAGTACGTATGCGTGTCACTATTTTTTGATTCTATGCTGAGACGGAGCGAATTTTATTGCGAAAATTTAGGACTATTCAAACAATAAAAAAACTTAAAAAAAATTACATTACCTGGCTTTTTTTAGAATCATTGCAAAGATCTGACATCAAGTCAAAACACCTTGAAACAAATTTACCGCTTCTTTGTCACACACCAGAAACCTAACCTAAACCATATTGCTTTTACTATCATTCGGATCTTTGCAATAGTCGTAGCAGTTTTGCAAATATCCTTTTTTTCTGAATATTCAACCTGATATATTTAGTAATAACTGCATTAAAAAAACGTCGATTCGCTGCGACCACGTCCATAGACAAACTATGGATGTATACGCTCCACTGCGACCCTATTTAATATGGGCTCACCGTAAGAAGTCGAAAATTATACCTTAGAAAATTTCTTTCAAAACTGTTACATTCATACAAATATTTTTAAGACTAGATTTATTATACATTGTCGCTGGCTAAGTTAGGTACTTCAAATTCTCAATACTACATTATTGTCATTGGAAAATATTCTTTTGTATTGTTTTTGGTTATAAAAATGATTAAGCTAAAGATTACTAAATTTTAAGTTAACATTTTTTTCATAATTTTCTTCCAAGACACAGTTTATAAGTAAACAAAACAGTTTGCATGTAACTTAGTATACATACAATTAACACACTCATATCGAGTAGGACTTAAAGTAACTTAATCGATTTTAATTTAAGACTAATTTATTAAACTAACTGTACAATTTGACAGACAAATAACTGAAAAGATTTCTTCAAGATAAAATATATATCCAATATAAAAAAAATATTATTTAAAAACCAAAAAAGTAATCTTTATATTTTTAAAATGTACTTATAAAAAAAAACAATTAACATAATCTGACATAATGGTCTTAATTTAATTACGAACTATATTTTTTTATTTTTAAATTTAAGTCATGCAGCACAAGTAACTTAATTTTACACAAAAGTAATAAAAATTCATAAGTATGGATTACACATAATTTGTTTATTTGTTACATAGAATATTATTACAATATTTACGCAAGAAATATGTTTAAATATCGCAAGTGAAAAAAGTTCAAGATAGCTAGTATATACTGTTTAAAGTTTTAAAGAATCCGTCAGTCTGTTTAATATGGTAGGAAAGTAGTCAGCAAATTGCGACACCTCTTACACTTTTGGTTCTTTTCCACTGAGGTCGCCACTTTAATTTAACCAAGTTGAATTCACTTGACACAAACACATTGGGTTTTTGTAGAATTCTAATAGAAGGTATACTCAGCCTTTTTTTTACGGTGCGCGGTATAAAGAAGCGATCAAAGTCCCTCTTGTACCCGAGCCACACCTACGTACCGGATTGCGGAAATGAAAACCGGTACCGTAACTAGTATAAAGAAGGACAGATAGTTGGTCACACATGCTCACGTCGCTTTACGCAGTCACACACACACACACACACACACACACACACACACACACAAACAAACACACCCACACACACTCACACACACACACCCATAAATCTTGACTCACAATTCTCCTGTCCCCTGTACTGTGGCTTGCGGTAGACGCAAAATATAGCAGTGCGTGTGTGCAAGAGAAATGGCGAATTGAGTGATGGGCCTCGTCCTATTAGCCTTGAAGAGACCCTTGTTTTCTTACTTTTTGTACTCTCACCACCACACACACACACGAGTAATAAACGAGCGCGAAATTGTAAGGGAGAGAATCTACTATTAGATTTATTACACCACCCAGTCGCCAATATATCCCGAGCGTAGTGAGACACTTATGTGGAACGCGTAAGTTACCGCAAAGGTATCCAATTTTAGTAATTTTGCTTCTCTACAACTTGCATGATCTACAACTCAAAAATTACTATTTATTGCTTTCTTATACGATCGGTACCTTATTTCGGTAAACATAAGTAAACTTCTTATATTTTCAGATAACGACAAAATAAGTAGAATTTCTAGCATTTAGCTTAATTTTGATGCGAGATGTAAACATAAAATATTAAAGTAATACACAATTTATTTTTTTACGAAATATCAACAACCAAATTTTATAAGGGACACTAAATTCTAATTGAATGCGGGACAGAAATTATTTTTTCTCACACGCTTTTTATATAAAATGCATGTTTTAGCAATACAAGTTTTTTAACATAAAGGATTAGAATTAGTTATTTTAGTGTATATATCACCATTCAAATCCAATATTAGAAAATATAAAAGTATACATTTAATAATATAAGAAGAAAAATTACATTGCATTGCTGTTTGATTATATGTATAGAGATGTATTAGGCCCAGCGCGCACTGCGATGCGTTTTTTTTTTCATCGGACGATTTTAATGTCGCGCCGGAGGAGAAAGAATTGAATTCACGGCAATTTATTCGATGCATATGCGCGATCACCCGTACTGTCTTTTATACATTGCATTTTTGCAATAAAATTAACACTTCATATGTAGTTTTACTGCAAAATTGTCGTAACAACATTGAATTTTTAAGGTAACTTTGAAACACTATTAACACAAAACATAAATCCACTTTAATTTAGACCAATTTTAGTATAAAACAAATACATAAAAAAATAACTATATTATAAACAGCCAGATTTTTGCTTTACAAAAATCATAATTAAATAGACACTGATGGAAACAGAGCGGAATACGCGATAAGTCCGCAGCGATATGAACTGAGCCTTATTTGATAAAAACATTGATATTTTAACAATATATGTATCACTTTACATCAAATATCTCATATATTGCTAAAGTGGTATCCTTGTTGTATATTTAGTATAACCTGTCCAACTTCAACACTTTGACAATTATCTGGAAGTAAATGTTTTAATTTAATTATAATATATACAGTACAACAAACTTTTCTAACCTGGTGGTCAAAAACAGAACTATGTTAAAATGGTGACAAAACAAACGACACTAGCGACCATAAAGTAGGTCAAAAAAGTTTACCTATGTTTGTTCTACTGTACCTATTTATGTTTATAATTTAAATATTAATATTCAATTGTAGGCTATCTGACATTTTTGCGGTGGATATAAGTTCATTATACCGTCAAGTAGCAATATTATTGTGTGAAGGACGGCAGTACAACTAAGTGACGTCATCGTGTGGATAAGGCAACAAAACCATATGCATGCAATAAAATGGTTTTGAATAATTTTTGACTAACCAAATTTAATAACGGATTTACAAACTTTAGTGACAGTTTTTTTTTTTTTGTAATCTTCTATCTATACAAAATAGTAAAATACAGTTTTACTATCAGTCACATACCCATTTAAACATACTTTAAATTAATATGTGTTTGGAGAAGATAACAATTTGGTGGGTAGCACTCAATATAGTAATTAATTCGGCATCACACTCGCACTCGCAACAAATGAGTGAAACAAAACGATACGTTAACGCCTAGTCTCCTACACTGGTAGGTAACATCACTAGTATAAATATGTTGCGTAAATTACGCATTGACTTCATCATGTACGAAAAACAAAAACAACTTAAAAGTAGGTACCCTATTTTTAAATCTATATTAAATAGGAGCACTGAACGTCCTAACGAGTGACAAACTAACAATAAATAAGTTTAGAACACCTGTGGTGTCCATCATTTGTACAAAATATCTGAAAAAAGGAGAGAACATTATGTTAGCAAATAATAAAAGAGTAATAAAAATTATATTACATATTTTATTTGCTGTCAAATAAAGGTGTGGAAAGGAATTAATCAAAAAAAGTGTTGTTACTTCTTTTTCCTGTGGTCGATAGATGTGTGTTTACTACAATTTAAGTCAATTTGTTACTTAATAACAGTAACTCGTGAGTTCTAAGCAGAAATTGTTGAAACAAATCCATTAAGAGATTGTGTATATCCATCATATATAAAAAAAAACATAAGTCTGATGCCACAATCCAGGGAGGAAACATGGGAATATGTTTGAGTAGGGAAAATCATCCTGATATTTCCTCTTAAAAAGATATTTGTTATTAATTAATTACAACATGTATTTATTGGTTCTAATTATCTTCCATGAACTTTTTATTGCACAGTAGCAGAATGAAGAGATCCATGGTTTTTAAATTGATTTCTTTAATATCTTACAAGTACATGTTACCTTTTCGAACTACGCCACAAACCAGATTACAGTAATACCCCGGACTTACGCGATAGGGACCAAGCGCTATCCGTGTAACTCGAATTCGCGTAAGTCGGGTACAATTTTGCATATAAAGACATACAAAGTATGTTTAATTGGGACGGAGACTAAATAAAACAATAATAAAGGAAATAAATGTGTAATTAATTGTAGATAATATGACAAATCTGAATCCGAATGAACACAATCTGAAGTTATTTTTATTTAGAAGGTTTCATAAAATCTAACAAAGTCGTGTTGTCAGACGACTTATAATAATTTATAATAATAATGTTAAGTTTACACTTCAAAGATAATGTTTTTCTTTTCTTGTTTGAAGCAAGAGAGTCGGTTCTACTTCGTTTGGATGCCATAGTACTTAGTACATATCTTAGGTCATCGCACGACACACAAAATCGTTATTTTCTTGTACCTACACGTCGATTCCGCGCTACACGTCTGAGCCTGAAAAATCGCGTAACTCCGAATTCGCATATGTCGTGGTAGTGTAAGTCGGGGTATTACTGTATTTCATTAATGTCATTGGTGCAAGCCTATCATTCTGCCACTGCACATAAATACGTATAAGTGTGTATGTGTGTGTGTGCATGCGTGTGTGTGTGAGAGAGAGTGCGTGCGTGTGTGTATATGAATGTGTCAGAGCAGTAACCTGGAGGTGTGAGTAGCGAGCTCGCGGCGACTACCACAGACGGTGCAGGTGCAGGTTGCGGCTGAGCACGGAGCGCACGTCGTGCGTGAACCTCAGCGCGTCCAGCACGGGCAGCAGGCTCAGCAGCGCCACGTCCAACGGGTCGCTGAACCACGACTTTATCGGAATTGCATTATCTACAACAACAACCAAACAAACAATTACTAATAGAATTTGTATGTTTAGTCTCTAATAATCTATGGAATAGTATATAATTGCACTGAGCAGAAAATACAAGTGCAGCAAAAAGTCACTTTGAACAAGGGTTATTGGCTTTTATTTTAACTACAGCAAGAAAGTTACAAAAAAACGTAACTTGACTGAGTCATGAAGTCATGAAATTTACCTTAAAATATCATTTTTGATTTTTCTGGCCAGGTTTTTTATTCACTCCTCATTGAAGTCTTTTTCACTATTTATTTTGATAAAAACTATATAACAGAAACACATAGTGAATTTCAGTTACATTCACTGGTTTCGCGCTATTTGCGAGCACCTTATGAAATGTATTTTTATCCAACATTTCTATGCTGAAAGCCTAGTATGAAATCCTGCATTGCTTTTATATAATCATAAAAGTGGTTTTCTGTTTGAATTTTAGATAAACAATCATGAAATTACCTGTACTAACAGGTTCATGAAAATTTACATAAAAATAGTAATTTTCTACGATTTAATTAAGTTATATGGAATTTAGACATGTTAACAATTTTTATAATTTTCAAGTTACTCTGAAATAAATTAGTCCCCATCTTGATAAGAGTAAAGGTTGTAGGGTTTAGTGCTATATCGTCTCATGTGTTACGTTATATCAAAGCATGTGTTACCTGGAAAGTCCCGGTACGCGCCGGGAGAGTTGTCCAGGATGAATACTCTGTTGAGATCGTCACATATCGACGTTAGGTTCTTGGTGTACGAGCCATGCTCCGCGGTGCAGTGTTGCCTGTAAATAAGTTACTTCATATAAAAAAGGATCAAATAAACCATGGAACAAAAAAAATCCGCTTTGTGAGCATGATTAGGTAACAAAAAGTTGTTGTGAATTTCCTGAAATACTTTGCAATTGAAAAAGAATTTAGGCTGATATTACCCTAAGTTTATACCAATATTTGAACTTGTGTTTATGTACATGTATGAGTCCGGAATTAAAAAGTATTATTATTATGTACATGTGCCAGTTACAGATTAACAGCTATGACCAATATTATAGTGATGGGTGTACGCTCATTACAAAATGAAGTCAATGCAATGTTTATCAAGTTTAATAATAATAATAATATTCTTTATTGCACAGTTAGATATACATTTAAATCCATAAAATAATGAAAAAAAAGTACAATCGCTAATTAAGCGATTTCTTCCAGACAACCTTTGGGTAGGGATATTATAAAAACAAGAAAATTGAGTAAGGTGTGCATATCTCAAGGACGAGACTTAAAAAATTATCAGTGCATACATAGTATAAATTAATATATAATACTTTAGAAATAAAAATTTATAGATACATATACATACATTCCTATATAAAAAAAAAATTAAATTTATACAAATACATATATAAGCGAACAGCTTAAGATTTAAAAAAATTTGAAAATGTAAGTTTTTTGAAAAGACTCAATAATTGAGCTTGTCGTATTTGCAATGGTAAAGAGTTCCAAAGTCTGATTGCTTTCACAACAAAAGAGTTGCTATATGAGTGTGAGTGGTGTGTTGGCGTTTTTAATAATAAATTAGTCGAATCTCGAGTTATTGTAGAACCATGGAATTGAAATTGATTTTTGAGATAATGAGGTGTTGACGGATTGAACAGGATGTTGTACAGGAGAAATAAAATATGTGTATTCCTGCGAAGGCGAATTGGGCGCCACTTGAGCTTTGATCGGAACTCGGAAATGTGATCAAATTTGCGTAGACCAAAAATAAATCTGATACATAAATTTTGAAGTCGCTCAAGTTTAGTAAGTTCCTCCTCACTAAGATCAGGATAGCTAGCATCAGCATAGTCAAGTATTGGAAAGAGTAAAGATTTGGCAAGAGCAATTTTTGTGGAGATGGGTAAAAAGTTACGCAACCTTTGTAAAGATTTTGATGTAGCAAACATTTTTCGCTGATTTCTTTAATCTGAGGTCTCCAGGTCAAAGACTGATCAAATATAATTCCTAAGTTTTTCACGCTATTACTATAAGGTACAAGTACTCCGTTAAGGTGAATTTTTGGTAGGTCATCTAAATTAATTTTAGCAATTAGTCTTGAGCTACCCATAACTATTGTTTCCGTTTTGCAAGGATTTAGTTTAAGACCATAACAATCGCTCCAATCAGCTATACAAGCTAGGTCTAGGTTTATTGCACCAACAGTATTATCAAGCTCTTCTACAGAAGCCTGAGCATTAATTTGGAGATCGTCTGCATAAAGATGGTATAGAGAAGATATTTGAGACGTAACAGAGTTAATGAAAATCGCAAAGAGGAGAGGAGACAACACGCCACCTTGCGGGACGCCAGCAAATGTGTTACACCAGGTGGAAGGACTCCTGGTCCTTAATGCATTGTCGACGTCTACGCAAGTAACTATGAAACCAGTCAATTACTGTTGGAGATATGTTAAGAAAACACATTAATTTTAGCAATATATCAAAGTCCACGGTGTTGAGCGCGTTTCTAAAGGCCAATAGAGTAAGAACAGCAAGTTTTCTGTTTTCTATACCTAGACGTATGTCATCAGTAATTTTTATAAGTGTTGTAGTGGTACTATGACCAGGTCGGAAACCGGATTGTAATGGATTTAGCAAAATTATTTTTTGTAAGGAAATAACTAAGTTGTTGGTGGACAAGGCGTTCTAGTATTTTGGATAAAAAAGGGAGGATTGAAATTGGACGATAATCGGAGTATAATGAAACATTAGCTTTTTTAGGTAAGGGAATGATCTGTGCTTCTTTCCATGCTTCAGGAAAGATGCCAGAGGACATTGAAAAATTGAGGATATGAGAGATAATAGGAGTTACAATATCAAGGACATTATTGATCATAATACAACTTATATTATCACTTCCCACGGCATTCGAAGAAATTGTAAGTATGTTTTTCTTAACATCACAATCTGTAAATTGACTAAAGACGAATGGAGGAAAGTTAGGAGTTGTTTGTAGTGAAAGAGAATTTATCGTAGTAAATTTTTTGTTATTATCAAAGGCAACAGATGAAGTAAAGTGTTGATTAAGTGCGTTGATGTCTACATCATGCGAAGTTGTAGGATGATTTGATTTGCCAACTCCTAATGATTTCAGAAATTTCCAGACATTAGCCGTTTTCTACGGATTTGTGAATATGGCGTCGTTGTGCGTCTCTACACATCCTATTGCAGCGATCTCTTAAAGCTTTATATTTGATCCGATTTGAGTTATTTGGTTCAGTTTTATATGTTGACTTGGCGCGATTTCTCTTTGCCATCAAAGATTTTATATTATCATCAAGCCATGGTGCTGGAAGATGTTTTATTTTTACTGGACGTATAGGTGCGTGAACGTCATATAGGTTAATAATAAGTGAGTTGAGCATAGCAATTTTTGCATCTACCGTAGGCGCATCTAGTACTAAAGACCAATCAATTTTAAGTCCATCATCACGTAATTTATTCACCTCCATTCCACTAAAGTTGCGTTACAGAAGTACTCTTGGCTTTGCTTCGGGAGGGGGTATCTCATAGGAAAGGTAAATCAAATCGTGATACGAAAAAGCGTCAGCAGCACACTGACCATGTTTATGGACTTGGTCTGCACACGAAACTATGATAAGATCCAATAGAGAAGGCGAGCAGTTAGGAAAAAAAATGGGTTGCGTTTAGGGGGAGCAGATGTAAGTTACATGCCTCTACAACTGTCTGCAGCTGAGACGTACGAGAATCATTCTTCAAGAGACACGTATTAAAATCTCCCATAACTATGTTATGACTGTAAAGAGGGGTTAAATTTTCAAGAAGAGTTTCGAAAGAAGAGAATTAATTGACATGTAGTGATGGACTGTAGAATTTTTGTGTGAGATAGTGATACTTCATTAAAAATGTGTTCAGATGTAATAGAAGTGGGTTTTTGGGTAGACATATTTACAACAGAGTGACAGTAAAGGAATTAAAGTAAAAGGCTAAGAATTTGTAACGAAAAGGCATGCATGCAAATGTACAGCAAAGTACAGTAATCCAGTCACGACTAAACTTTAAAAGTTTTTTATTAATACCCATACTATTTTTAAATATCCCCATCAGAAAAAATATCATGATCTATTGTCTTTCTATAGGAAATAAGACTTTTTTTCAATATATACTATTAAAATAACTAGGAAAAGGTGATTGAAATTTTTTGATGATATAAGAAATCAATAATTGATATTTTAAAGGATTTAAAGGTTATGAATATAATAGTTACTGTATTTATCAGTACAAAATAATTTTAATTACCTTTTATTTGAATGTACTGTACTAAACATTTCTGTACCAATCGGTAAAGAGTAGCACACAGTTACTAAAATTTAAAATATTGTATAGGTAGTCATTTGATTTTCGTCACACATTGATTACTATCTGCGAGGGTAGCAGAGTGGTAACGTTCCGTACGATATTTTTCGCTAGCATCATTGTAAAGAAAATAATGTAAACTTTACACACGCCGTCACACAAGCACCAGCCGGCCAGACGCTTATTTCCAGAAATATTACTACAGAGGGAAAAAACACCTGAATGTTCAGTGGCTTGCAGTGGAGACACAAAATATAGTGGTGTGTCAGAAATGGCAAATCTAGTGCTTGGTAGGCCCCACCCTACTAGCCTTGAAGAGACTTGTTGTATGACTTATTTCTCTGTATTCTGATAGTACTGAGGTAGAATTTCGTTTCAAAATATATGATGTGGTCTAAAACAATCTAAAATTGGGCTTCATAGACCCTGGGAAGATACCTGTAAAACCGCCGCCGCAGGATGCCCCGACCATTGTCTAGTTTATCAGCTACTGCTGCACCGTAAATTTCCATAGAGGCCGTAAATACTACAAGTTCATACCACTGGGATACCTGAAAATATAAAAATATTATTTTCATTATTACTGAATTCACATTCCTTTTTTTCCTTGTGAAATTGAAATAAAAGCATTTATTTGGTGTAATCTGCAGTCCTCAATGTTTAACTAAAATGAAATGAGAAGCCTAGATCAATTTGTGCTATTTAGCAAACAGTAACAAAATAGGCGCCTCTAACAGTTTAATAATGTTTTTGTACAAAAAGAGAATATATTAAAAAAATGCTCCTAGTGTTACAAGTGTTTGTAAGCTTAAGTAACCACTTCACTTCAGGCACGCCGTATGCTTGTTTGCCACCTAAGTGCATAAGTTTTCTCTGCCCTTTAGACTTAACTCGCAGCCAAATTAAATATGGATTTACTAAATTTGCAGAAATTAAAAAATGTTTACTTACAACATCTAAAAAGTAATCTACATGTGGTCTTTTATGTACAAAGAATCTGACTGGATGTTTGTCGATAGTAACTTTCAAGACAAAGTCGGGAGGTGTGCCGGGCTTTACTGTAGGCCGTAGCATGGCATCATGATGTGAATGAATTAGTGTTTCATCTAAGTCTAGCACCAGCATTTTTCTCTTCACTAGACCTGAGAAAAAAATAAGCTGTTGTTAAATGGAAGCAGTTGATTATTATAAGGCCTAGTCAGAGGATATATAGACAGATTGAGAACAAGAGAGTGATAAAATTATATTGATTATTTAAACCTTAGAGTATTCCCATGTCTGTCTATCTAACTATATGTTAGTCATTTTATTGAGGGAATTTCATACAGCTATAATTTTATATTAAAGTAGTTGCAAAGGTAGTCAGATATTAAAGGTTTGTGCACCAACATCTCACAGCACCTACATACTTATTATCTTTAGGTTTATGAGTAAAAGTACCTAGTTGACACCACTATCTACCTACTTCTGCGTGTCATGTTTTAGCGCTTTAAAAACCCATCTATGTAAATAAAAACAGAGGACATCATTATCATTATTAGCCTGTTTTGATCATGGACATAAGCCTCCGCCATACAAAGCATGCCATTTCTACTCGACTGCCATCCATATCCACCGCCTGCCACCCTGTAAAGGTTATAACTCCATTGGACAGGAAGATACATTCCAGTAAAAGCTATACTGAAGAAGGCAAAACTAAAAAATGCTAAATCAAGCCTTACTTGAACCTATGTATTGCCTCTAACAGGACTTTTGTGGAAAATGTTATGAAATCCATAACATATAATAATAATAATAAAGCTTTTTATTTCCGAACTCTTACATTATATATATAAAGAGACTTCTCTGCTGACCTAAACTTGCACGCATCCACAGCTCTGGGTAAGTTTAACACGATATTCCAATCGGAATGTGTAGGTATAATCCAGGCTGCAAAGGACATCGCGAGCAAGAAGATCACGGACTTTGTAATCAGAATTCTCTCGGACAGCGCTGCTGTCCTAAGAGCTCTCGATGGTAACTCAGTCAGGACTACTATTTGAATGCCACCAAGCTCTACAGGTAATATCACTCAGTAATACCATTACAGTGGGTTGGATAAAGGGCCACAGTGGATCATTCGGCAACGATGCGGCTGATGATCAAGCCAAAATCGGCTCAAGCTCGACGCCGGTAGGGCCGGAGCCAATCATACCCATACCATTCAACCAGCTGCGGTCTTGGCTTAGACAGCACACACACCAACAACATCAATCGGAATGGGTGGGTGGTACAGGTTGCCGACAGGCCAAGGACTCAACACCCAATCTAAACCCCAGACTAACTAAGACCCTGCTATGGCTGAACAGGGATAACCTAAGATTGGTAGTAGGGATCTTAACTGGTCACTGCTCACTTAACCGACATCTATTTCTTTTAGGTGCCACCGACAGCCCCCTTTGCAGAGCATGCATGGGGGCCGAAGAAACTCCGTCCCATGTAATGCTACATTGTGCTGGGGTGGAAGACAATAGGGCAAAACACCTGGGTACCCCAGGAGGCCTGCAGCAATGTGGGTCACTTGTAGAGATTCTGGAAGGAACTGGGTTGGCTGCAATAGTCGGCCATCTGTTACGCACAAAGCCAACAGCAATGTGTGGCAAGTGCGGAAACCAGCCCGCCACAAGACAAATAAAAAAAGAAGAAGATATATAAAGAAAACTGTTTCAATGTTAGTTTTACCTCTTATTCTATGTTAGTAAATTACTTGCTAGTTTATTGGTTGGACCCCATCTGGGTAAAAGCCTCCTCCATCTTCTTCCATTTATTTCTGTTTTCAGCAGTACTTATCCAGTTTTCACCGGCTACTGAAATAATATTGTCTGCCCAACGTTTTCTGGGTCTACCAATGTTTCATTTTCCAAGAGGCCCAGTCCACTTTGTGGTTCGTGCAGTCCATCTTTTGTCCCTGTGTCTAGCAATGTGTCCTGCCCATTGCCATTTCATTTTAAGTGCATGCTTAAGAGCATCCTTCAGTTTTGTCTGCTGTCTTATGTCTTTGTTTCTTGTTTTTTGTATCTTTTTTAGTTTCAGGATGCTTCTCTCCATGACATGTTGTGTTATTCGAAGTCTGTTTCTCACTTTATTTGTGTATACCCAGGTCTGGCATGCAT
The DNA here is from genome assembly GCA_946406115.1 of Apoda limacodes. Lineage (NCBI taxonomy): Eukaryota > Metazoa > Arthropoda > Insecta > Lepidoptera > Limacodidae > Apoda > Apoda limacodes. The sequence continues at coordinate 25,619,079 of OX291552.1, forward strand.
AGATAAGGCATGGTAAAATACAAGTCTCCATTACTATTCTTTTTATATCTGTGCTGTAATTTCCTTTAAGTATTTATTTTCGTGCCCAGAAGCTCTTCCACGCATTCCTGATCCTTCTTTCCACTTCTTCTGCATTGCTGTTTGGGCTAAAGGATATCTGTTTCCCTAGGTATATATAATCTTTCACATATTCAATTTGAGTTCCTTCTATTTGGATTGGTTTCTGGTGGCTGTTTGACATAATTTTGGTTTTTTTAGCATTCATGCACAGACCCACTTCATTGCTTTCTCTGTTAAGATCCTGCATCATTTGTTTCAATTCCGAGGGTGATTTGTCAAATAAAGCTATGTCATCAGCAAATCTTAAGTGGCTTAATTGTTTTTCATGAATCCAAATGTTGTTATTTTTCCAGTTTAACCTTTGGATTACAACTTCGAGTACTACTATGAATAGCTTGGGTGACAGAGGGTCTCCTTGCATTACTCCTCTCTTTATTGTTATTGCTTGTCCTGTTCTTTCCAATCTTACTTTGCTTGTGCTCTTAGAATATATATTTTTAATAACGTTTATATACTCGGCTTCTACTTTGCAGTTTTGTAATACTTACCATATGGAGCTATGGGTGATAGTATCGAAAGCCTTTTGGTAATCAACAAAACCTATATAAAGTGGTTGGTTAAATTCTTTGAACTTTTCTAACAGTTGTTCAATGGCTTGTTTGTGGTCTAGAGTGGAGAAACCAGAGCGGAAACCTGCCTGTCCTAGTGGTTGGTTTGCCTCAATTTTTTTTGGTATTCTACTCAATATCAGTGATGAGAATAATTTATAAATGGCTGCTAGCAAACTGATAGGTCTATAATTACTAATATCTTTAGGGTCTTCTTTTTTGTAAAGTATTATCTCTGACATGCACCATTGATGTGGGACTTCTTCTTGTGCAAATATTAAGTTGAACAATTTTGTTAAGAAAGGTGTTATTATCGGTGCTCCCCACTTCAAGGCTTCATTGCTGATGTTATCAGTGCCAGGACTTTTATTGTTTTTTAATTTCTTAATATGGTGCAGTATTTCGCTTTCTGTTACTTTGCCTATTCCGTTTCTGGTCTTGTAAATAGTTTGCATGGTTTCACATTCATCATTTTCTTCTGATGGTTTTGCATACAGTTTTTTTATAGAATGTTGTGGCGCATTGTAATACATCTTTTCTTGTCTTTGTTTCTCCCTGGTTTTCTCCTAGGCTTTGTATCCAGTTTTTGTGTGTGCATAGTTCGTTTTTTTACATATGTGAGATCTTAATCAATGTGAGATACTTATAAAATTATTGTATCATGGGGACCAAATATCTCTAAGGAATACACATTAAAAAAATACTGCTACCTAACAAACATATCCTACTAATTCCATGCCATTAACCGAATTTAGGGCAGGCAGAGCCGCTGGCAAAGTCTAGTCAGAAATAAAAAGAAGACTTGACTTCGAATTCTGTAATCTGTCCTATGGGCTGCACAATAGTCTCACAAAATTGGCTACATCTTAGAAAGAGACAAAGTTAACCTGTGGTATCTTTCCTCATAGAGAAGACACCCCATTTTCACTTAGTCTCTGTCACACATTTTCGACCCTCGTTTGTTACAGCTGGCTAGGAAATGTACTGGCCAGTTCTCTATGCCTATGTAACAATACAACTTTACAGAAATTTCACATAACAGAGTATACAATATACAGATGCTATGCTGTGCCATTGTCTTAATCATGTCACAGTTAGATAAAGATTGAAGTCTCATTACGTACTGAGTACTAAATCCTTCTTTTTTTCAGAAACTGAACCATTTATAAAAAAAGGGATGAATATTTATTTCTTTACCATTGTTAACAATTTACTATCAGAAACAATATCCATATCACAATGAGTTGCAATAAAATTAAGTGATAATAAAAGATTAAATACTCACTCAGCCTGTGTCTAGATACTGGGGAAAGCGGATATATCTCATACTTGACAGATTGATACTGAGCCAACTGAAAAAGCAGATAGATACCACGTGAGATGTATATCAGCTTAAATGCAATCAATCACAAATGAATCTAGGCACTAAGGAATTATATTTACCACTCGATATTGCTTCTTAAACATATAACAAAAACAACTCCATACTTTGGATGCAATGAGCATAAACGCGCGAAGGCCCATTTGCAATTGCTTCAGCATTTGAAATGTTTATGAAGCGATAAGTAGTAAATCAACAAAATTTGAGATAAATAATAACAAATATAAGGAGATCATTGACGACGTAATTCAATAAAAATACATAAAATTAAGTGCCGAAAACATCTAACCGCCATGACATAATCGACCCAACACACAAGGTTACCAAATACTTCATAATATTAACCCGAAAATTATAATGAAACCACCTTGCGGCTCAATTATTTTATATCATATGAGCAATCACATTGTTTTTACTGTTGGCTTAGTACAAAACAAAGTTTACGATTTAGTGTCGTAAGATCTTTAAAACATTTTATTCATTTGTTGCCTACAGCTAGTTTAACGTTAAGAATGCAATACTTAGGTGGTACGCAAATTTACCAAAGTTATTGTAATCTTATGTTGCATCTTAAATTAAATTTATTATTCACAAAAATAAAACCATCTTCAACATAATGTTATTTCTTCAAACATAATAAATCAATTTAATTTTTTCCCTTTATTAGGGGTAAAACTTCTGTATTTGTAGCACTGCAGGTAGCGACACAAAAAATAGTTGCCATCAAAATATTTCTGATTTCCCCGTGAATTAAGATGCGTTTGATTTCAAGTAAATGTTACGAAGTAATCAGAATTTATTCAGTTAGAAACAATGATCTCCTAAATAGTTAGACCGCGTGCCTACGCGCTAAAAATGGAAACAAAAAATTGTGTTTAACTCCGAGCATAAGCACACTTTTCTCGCAGTCGCATAAAGACAACCCACCATGAGAATGCCAAAGTGTACATTAATAATTTGCCTAAGTAATACATTAAAATTGTTAAAGAAAAATTGTGTGACCTAATATCGGCAAATGGACCAGCTCTTCCTAGAGAGCGCTGGTGCAGCGCACTCCCATAAATAATTATTTACTTAATAAACAATATGGTTTTAGATTTTACTTAAAATAATAAATTATTATGCTTCGATTACTCTTTATGTTAACATAGCATTTCATTAAAAAATTACCGTACACACACAGTTAACTCAAGATTTCGTATGGAATTGCACTTACAGCAGACCGAGTAACTGAGTGGAGCGCTCCTATGAAACGAATTTCAGTATAGAGATTTAGGGCTAAAATCAACAAGTGTAAAAAAGAAGCTGAACTCAGTCTCATATGTGAAACAAAAGATTTTGTATAATAATTAGCAATATGTGGAGTGCCTAGGGCTACCATCTCTGAAGAAGTTAATGCCAGATTTATGAAGAATAAATGCCAGATTTTCACAAAAAATGCTGGGTTATAAGGATATCAAAATAAATGCATAGTACTAAGAAATTAAAAAAAACCGGCTAAGTGCGAGTTGGACTTGCGCACAGAGGGTTCCGTACCTACCACAATTTTCGTAATTTACGAACACAAACAAAAAAAAAGTTTGCCGCTAAGCGATCACCCACCTAAGTACTGACCAAGCCCAACATTGCTTATTTCAAATTCAAATTCAATATAATTTATTCAGTTTAGGCTACAATAATTGAGCACTTATGAATGTCACTACGCCATAGGTTCGTAAGTCTATAGGGCGGGAGACCTTGTACTGAGAAGAACCGGCAAGAAACTCAGCAAGGGCATTTCTTTTCTCCCTTTCTCTTACAGCGTCCAATTAAAATATTGGAAAATGCCCTCCCTATCATAAAAGGACACTTTCCATTACAAACATAAAAAACATGAAATATAAAGCACAAGCACAACATAAAAAAGTATCTAATATAAAAAAAAGACAGTTTATGTATTCATCACTAAGAAATAATAAATGTCTTACAGTATTAATAAACAAAACAAAAAAGTAAGACTAAATACTAAGAATACCTACAAAGAAGTTTGCAAGAGCAGACCAGCCTCCGCAGGCGGCACCCGTTCACGAGTATGACACATGAATCAGCCATCCCTTAGCTCAACCATGTTTTAGGGAACGTAACGACCCGAGACACACGCCACCACCGCAGAGACACTTTGAGAGAGCATGACACACTCAAGCAACTCCAATAAAACTTCGATTGTATAGTTACAATGTGTGTAGTAAAGGAACAAAATATAAGAGGAGAAGATTGGAAGGTTCGTAATGCTTTACTACCGAGAAGAACCGGCAATAAACTCAGCAGTTATTGCCTTACACTAGGTAATATCATAATATACAATGTTTTAATTTAAAAAAATATTTCAATTGCCTCAATACAAATCAATTAAATTCTAATTTTCCAAGCATTATTATCATTTATGTATTCATCAACTTTGTTATAGCTTTTTTTCATTAAACTATCTTTGACATATATTTTAAATTTATTTGAGGGTAAATTAACCACATGTTCTGGAATTTTATTGTAGAAAAATATACTTTGTATTGCGAAAGAGTACCTAGTACCTTCTGAATACGACATTTTGGAACTACCAATGTATTCTTATACCTTGAATTAACACTGTGGAGGTCACTATTTTTAGCAAATAAGTGACAATTTTGGCGTACATACATTATACAAGCGAAGATATATTGGCAAGGAACAGTTAAAATAACAATTTCCCTAAATAGTTCCCTAAGAGAAATTCAAGGTCCTAATTTATAAATTGACCGCACTGCTCTCTTTTGCAAAATAAAGACTGTATCAATATCAGCTGCCTTACCCCAAAGCAAAATGCCATAAGACATGACGGAATGGAAATAGCTAAAGTAGACCAAGCGAGCAGATCTTTCCTAACTGCATAGGCAGCTGAACTGAGTTTCCCTGCAAGAACTGAAATGTGAGGGTTCCACTGCAGCCTATTGTCTAATGTAATACCTAGAAACACTGTTGAGTCTAATAGTTCTATTTCTTCTCTGTTTAGGGATAATTTTGTACTTATGTTTCTGACATTTGGCATCATAAATTTTAAACACTTAGTCTTTTTCGCATTAAGAAGTAAATTATTTGCCTTTTTCCTCAACAATAAGCTACATGGCATTGTACCGGTAATTTTAAATAAAATATGACTTGGGCCCGCCTCACTCTTAGCCGGTTTTATTATTTGTTAATATACTTTAGAGTTGACATACTATACCTAGCTGCAATATTAAAGCTAGTATGTGTGACTGTTACGATAAAGCAACTATGTTATTAGCAGTTACAAATTTTTTTGTTGGAAACGATATTCAAAGTTAGGCAACGTCGGGCTTGGTTAGTGATTGGATGGGAGACCGCTTAGCGGCACGCTTTTTGTTATGGTTTGTGTTTGTAAATTACTTAAATCGTGGTACGGCACCCACGGTGCGCTAGTCCGACTTGCGTTCGACCAATGTTAATAGCACGCGTGTAAATTTACGTAATGAAAGAAAAAGACCAAAACAAATAGTGTACTGCTAAGCGGTCACCCATCCAAGTACTGACCAAGCCCCACGTTGCTTGACTTTGAATCTCGTTTCCAACAAACAAATGTGTTACTGTTTCTCTTAATAATAAGCTAGATGGCGCTGTGCCGGTAATCTAAATAGTAATGGCTTGGGCCCGTCTCACACTTGACCGGATTTTATTGTTTGTTGTTATACTTTAGAATTCACACTTTTTTTCACTTCAAGTTTGAAGTTTGTTTGTATTACTGATTTTACAATTGATCAAAAACAACGAAAATGTGTTTCTTGTATGAGGACTCCCCAAACATGTGTCACTGCTTTTCTTAATACTATCGTTAGATGGCGTTGTGCCGGTAAATTAAAATGGTAATGGTATCGGCTCGTCTCACACTTGGCCGGTTTCTATTATTTATTATTTTGTTTTTATACATTTTAAAAAGTAAAAATAAATACTTATTTCCAAAAATCTGATCTGAATTACAGTTTGAAGTTGGTTTCATGCAAGTGTAGTGTGTTATAACTGTTAGGTACATAGACACCAACTTCAAACTGTAATTCAGATCAGATTTTTGGAAATAAGTAATTATTTTTACCTTTTTCGTGCATCTTTTCAAAGATTTTCTACGCTATACCTTTTTTTGTATCGGGTTAATCTTCAAAAGATACCGGTCTCCTGGGGTAAGAAATCGGATTATATTACACAAAAGTGTATCTACTGACGATGATTGAAATGTGATTAATTACACCTATATCTATATTTGCAAGACCTTTTTGTTACTTTCTTGCTTTGGGTGCGGCAGAAGGCGGTAAACAAATACATACATACACATTCGCGAGAAATATTTTGGTTTCGTTTCATTATTAAAATTAACAAATCAGTTAATAACATGTAATGGAATATACACCTCTAAACATTACACAGACTATTTTTGCAAGTAATAAACTGCTTACCGTAAAATTCAGATTTTTATAAGTGGCGAGAATCTAACAATATGCCAAATTCATTTTTTTTTTAATTAACATGCTTATTTTTCTTTATGTGTTTTATTTTTATAAAAATATGTTGTTGATAAAACATTGTACGCAACTGCACAAAATTGTTATTTTTGTACGCACAGTAGCATAAATAGCAATATCCATACTAATATTATAAATGCAAAAGTAACTCAGTCTGTCTGTCTGTCTGTTACCTCTTCACACTTAAACCACTGTACGGATTAAGATGAAATTTGAAATGTAGATAGTCTGAGTTCTGGGAAAGGACTTAGGCTACTTGAAAACGTCAAGTGTGAGTAGGTTTTTTCTCTACGTATAATTCTTCTATTTGTGTGTTTGTCATCTAACTTCTCCTAAACGGCTGGAACTATTTGGGTGAAATTGTGTTTGAATATTTCAATGGGTTCCTGGATGGTTTGAAAACACTATAAGTCGGCAGACTAGGAAGGATTGCGAGAATTTTACGCATCGCACCCGTGGAGGCAGATCTGCTTTAACTCAGAAGATCCTGACGTCTGCGCAGCCGCAGTCACTGAGACAATCCTTGCTGGTATGGAATGCTATATTCTTAACCCGCGAGTAGCTGCCGGCGTCAAAAAACGACCGTGGTTTAATAAGTCTTGCAGAAAAGCTAAAATTCTTAAGCGAAATGCATATGAGGCTTGGACCACGGCTCGTAATTATAAAGGTCGCTTGCCAAAGCTGCCCAAGGGAACTTCTGCCAGTCGTCGTTACCACCACTGCGAAAGACCGATGGTGACTTGGCCCATAGTGCTAAAGAGAAAGCCGATCTACTGGGCAGTCTCTTTGCCTCGAACTCGAACATGAACGATGAAGGCGCTGTACCACCTACTATACCGTGGTGCGGTAAGACCATGCCGGAAATCTCCACAACGCAGCGGGAGGTCCGGTGGGCGTTGCTTTCTCTAGACGTTCATAAGTCGAGTGGGCCAGACGGTATACCAGCAGTGGTGCTTAAGCAGTGTGCTCCTGAGTTATGTCCTGTACTCACGCGCCTCTTCGCGCTTTCCTACCACACTAGGCAATTTCCGTCTTCATGGAAGACTGCGAATGTGCACCCGGTACCCAAAAAGGGCGATAGATCAGATCCATCGAATTACAGGCCTATCGCTATTGCCTCTCTCCTCTCTAAGGTGATGGAGCGTGTGATCAACACGCAGCTTCTAAGATACCTAGAAGTACACGATCTGGTCAGTGACTGTCAATATGGCTTTCGCCACGGTCGCTCGACTGGTGACCTTCTAGTGTGTCTCACTCACCGATGGGCACTAGCCATTGAGAGTCAGGGGGAGGCATTGGCATGTAGCCTAGACATAGCGAAGGCGTTCGATCGGGTCTGGCACCGGGGTCTTCTATCGAAAATGCCATCTTACGGAGTGCCCGAGGGTTTGTGCAAATGGGTGGCTAGCTTTTTGTCCGGCAGACGCATACGAACCGTAGTCGACGGTAGTTGCTCTGATAGCATGTACATTAATGCTGGTGTCCCGCAAGGCTCTGTGCTGTCTCCTACACTGTTTCTATTGCATATCAATGACATGTTGGACATCAACAACATACATTGCTATGCAGATGACAGTACTGGAGACGCTTTTTACACGGGTCGTGCAAACATCCCTCGTTCCGTTGTGCAGGAAAACCGCGGAGAACTTGTGTCACAAATCGAGACCACACTGTCCCAGGTCTCTGAGTGGGGACGGGTAAACTAAGTCCGATTCAACCCTACAAAGACACAAGTGTGCGCGTTTACCGCGTTCCAGAACACTCCCCTCTCCATCTCCAAGAGCATTGGGATCCTTGGTGTCCACATCTCCAGCGATGTTCAGTTCCGAGATCATTTACAAGATAAGGTGAAGCTGGCGTCCAAAAAACTTGGTGTACTCAACAGAGCGAAACAGTGCTTCACGTCGGGGCAAAGGTTGTTACTTTACAAGTCGCAAGTTCGGCCCCATATGGAGTACTGCTGCCACATCTGGGCAGGTGCACCTGGGTACCAGCTTGGCCCTTTTGACTCGGTTCAACGACGGGCTGTGAGAATTGTCGACGATTCCAAACTCACTTGCGGTATTAGCCTTAAGTCTGAGGAGAGACTTTGCCTCACTGTGTGTGTTCTACCGCTTGTACAAAGGGTTGTGTTCTGAGGAATTGTTCGAAATGATGCCCACGGCTACTTTCTACCATCGCACCGCTTGCCTTCGGCAGGGAATTCATTTTCACACTTTAGAACCTAAATGGTAGCGTACAGTGCGGTTTCAGAGAAACTTCCTCCCGCGAACGCTTAAGTTGTGGAATGAGCTCCCTGCTAAGGTTTTCTGCAAGAAATACAGTATGGAGTTCTTTAAGAAAGAAGTTATTAGATTTCTGAAGGGTCGCCAACGCGCAAGTGATACCCCTGGTGTTGCAAGCGTCCACAGGCTACGGTGACCGCTTAACATCAGGCGGACCGTAAGCTTGTTTGCCACCTTAGTGGTATTAAAAAAAAAAAAAAAAAAAAAAAAATTGGACCTGCAGTCGGTGTGTCACTAATCGTTTCCTTAACAGCGGGTACGATTTTAATGATATATTTTGTGTACGTTTGAGTGGCTCCTTGCAAGGTTTGAATTAACAAAAAGATCTGGTAAATGACACTGCAGTTGGTGTGTCGCTGATATTCTCCTAAACGGCAGGGATAATTTGAGTGATATTTGTCATATACGTTCGAGTACCCCCTGCAAGGTTTGATAACACAATTGGACCAGGTAGGTGGCACTGCAGTCGGTGTGTTACTAATCTTCTCCTAAATGACAAAGATTGAATGTACGACAATGATTTCAACATTGCTGCATTCAATGTGTTTCCATTATTATCATATCCCACAACTTCAATCATTGTTAAATTTGTGGCTTGGAAACGACACATAACATAGATCGTAAAAAACGCATCGAAAGGGCTATGAGTGTAGCTTAAAATCAAAAGAATTTAAAGATAGACTTCCCGCCCATACTTCCACTATAGAAGATTTAGAGGAAAATGAAGAATTGAATAATTAGACATAGAGGCCATAGTAAATAGTGAGATATGCAAAAATGATGACTCAACCGTAGATTTGTTAGAAGTAATTATGGAATCGCAAAGTTTAAAAAATGTAAATGTTAATTTTAAAATATCATATTTAATGTGGCACTGCTTTTCTGGGCAGGAAAACTTCTGCCGCGTCCGCTATATTACAAATGCAAAAGTATCTCTGTCTGTCTGTTACCTCTTCACGCTTTAACCGCTGTACCGATTAAGATAAAATTTGGCATGCAGATGTTTGAGTTCCGGGAAAAGACATAGGCTACTTGTAAACTTCAAGTGTGAGACTTTTTTTTTATTAATGAGGACTTGCCGTTGAAATCCTACACTGATAACTGAATTTAGGGTGGGTGAAACCGCAGGCAAAAGCTAGTTACAAAATAAATATTCTTCATTTATTACGTTAAGCATTTAAAACTTACCCTATTAGATTTATACATTCATGGAAATAAATAAAATAAAAATAAATAAATATTAATGGACATTACACACAGCGCCGTCTGCCCCCAAAGTAAGCAAAGCTTGTGTTATGGGTACCAGACACTGACCTCTACTATTACCCACTGGACTGGCTTTTCAATACAATTGACAGCTAGTTTTAGAATAAGAATAAGTTTATTTTTTATATAACCTATCATATTACATTAACTTTCTCAATTCAAAAGTTAACCTAAAATTATGTTAGTTTACATCACTTTCTTAACAATAAACAATAATAAGTTTTGTGTGTCAATTTGAAACGCCACCGCGATAGTCTCAGGGAACTAATTTTAATGTATATTTTATATGGCTGTCTTTATCGATTACAAACATCATAAAAATTTGCTGAATTTAACTTAATTTGTCGGTGTTTTAGTGAGTTTTTGATTGTTTTTATGTAATAACGAGTTTACAAATATGTGGAAATGTGTCTTATGCAAACGTTGCTACAAAAAGAGGAGTAACATGTCGTTTCACAGGTACGTGCATTTAGTGTTTGTTTTTATTCAAAATAGATGTAAAATTTATATGTTAACCATCTGATTCAATCAGAAATTGTTATTTCAATATTATATTAGCAGTGCAATATTTAATTTCGGTAAAATTGATATTTATTTGTGTTGTGCAGAATTTGCTAGTGATTCAAAGAGGTCATAATTTTAATATCGATATTTAGAAAGTTGGCCAATATGGACATGGAAATTGTTATATTTAGAATGTTGTAAGTCTTTCGATACTGGCATGCCGTCGACTTAGAAAGCAGGTTTCTGATTTCCCAAGCCCTAAGGGAGGGATGGCGATGGTTTAAATATTTTTTTTATTTTTGCAGATTTCCAACAAACTTAAAGGAGACGAGTATATAGTTGCATAATATTAAAGCCTTAAACTCGACTCCAAAGGAAAAAGATTTCCTTTGCTCTAAACATTTCAATGCTAAATGTCTTTTCAAACATTGCAACAGAACCACATAGAAGTTGGGCAGTGTTCCAACAATACATACAGGATTGTTTTAAGGTTAGTTTTAATTTTGACCTTATCAATATAGGGCTGAATTATATTAGTCAAGCAGCAAGTGGCACGTATATTGCTTCATAAATTAAAATTTAATAAAAGATCTATTATAATAATCAAACACTCAAGGCATTATACTTCTAATTAACTAATACTAACAATAATAATAATATATTTTCTTCTAAGACTCTAACCTTCAGGGAGTCATAAACGAAGAGAGATTATTTCTATGTATGTATATTTATATTGTATTTCTTACTTCAATGATGATTTCGTGTGTTTATAAGATTGATTATAAGTCACTAGGAGTTTTATCTAATTAACTAATGTAATTAAACCCAATAGGTAATTCAAATTACGTTTGTTAGGTATATTTCTTTTAGTGTTAATAAGTATAAGTAAACCTAATAGATCATAATAATTGTGTAATTTTTTCCAGACCCAAATTCGTACGAAGAGCTTGAAATAACTGACAGTGAAAGTGTCCAGAGGAAAAAAATGTGGCTCACAGCGTCAAGCGTCAATTTTTGTTAATTTAAAGATATGTACATATATTATATAATATCGTAAATATTATTATAAAATACATAACTTAAGAAAAATCATTTTTCTAACTTGCTAAAAGTGCTATCATATTATAACTTCGCAGGTAGGTATAAAATATGATATTAAATTATCCTATAAAAAATAAATTAGATGTCCATTTAATGCGACTTTTATTTTTAATTGACTGGACTATTAGAAGACGTAGGTACCCGCTTGGATAGTGTATTCCACACACCAATGGGCACTAGTTATTGGGAGGCTGCCGAGGTTTTCACTAAGGACTATAGTATGGAATTCTTCAAGAAGGTAGTGATTAGATTTTTAAATAATCGGCAACGCTCGAGTAATTCTCCTGTATTTCAAGTGTCAATAGGCTACAGTAACCGCTTAACATCAGGTGGACCGTAAGCTAGTTTTCCACCTTGGCTATATACAAAAAAGGAGGAGGTTGCGATCAGACCTATTCCGATCGACAGGCGGTACGTATACAAAAAACCGTTGAAGTTACAATATTCTAAAGTGCCGTGTTTTAATTGATAGATTTTTATGAAAAACGCGATTTTTTTTTCTGCACGATCACAATACTTCCTTCACTACATAGGAGTTCGAAACAAAAAAATATGGTCCAGGTTGGACCCAGTCAAAAGGTTCACTGTCTGATTTTTACACTAATGGTGTAAAAAAATGTAGAGCGGTTAAATTTCTTTTATATATACGAAAAACTTTATTTTTAACACGCAATATGTCAAACAATAATTTTATCTGGATACATCAAGGATTTAGGTACATTTTGGCTAGATAAATAAACATATATGTATACACTCATAGTAATAAAAAACTCCGCCCGCGTCAAAGTAAGTTTCTTACCTAAATACCGATTTCAACTCCCATGTCTTCGAAGACATGGGCTTTTCATAGATATTCTGAACCCTAATTTGGTATCCCTAATACCACTTTGAAAACCTAACACAATATTTTTCTATATGTGTTTATTTGCATATATGTACATATTGTCGGTCCGAGACCTTAACGGAACATATCAAAATGTTTGGTTTATACATATAATGAGACAATATGGTTTGCAAAGTTTCAAAATTAGTACTAACTCAAAAACTCAAATTATTTATTTAGGTCATTTTACGAAATGTTCCACTAAGGACTGAAAATATTATAATTATTTTTACCTTTTTAGTGTATCTTTTTGAAACCAGTTGTTTTTTTTTGTTAATAAGTTTTTTTTTACTTTTAAGTGACGAATTAAATGACGTTTACTAAAAACATCTATGCTCATAACAAAATTTTATACGATCATCAACATAAAAAAATTAAGACATATATTTTTCTCATAGATGCCACTGTCAGAACTGGGCCAAATGGAAATGGTACCACACGATAGGCACCAGCTTTTAAAATGAAAAAGAATCATCAAAATCGGTTCTCGCAGTCGAAAGTTCTGAGGTAACAAACATTTAAAAAAAATACAGTCGAATTGAGAACCTCCTCATATTTTGAAGGTGGTTGAAAATTTTTAATACGGTAAGCATACCATAGACATAGAGAACTAGGCAGCGCATTTAAAAATTGTTTGCAAAAGCGTGACAAAGGAGAAGTACAACTGAGGTCTCTTGTATCTTTTTAACTTGTTTTAATAAGCATAAACAAACAAAATGGTGAACATTGATAGAAAGAGAAAAGAGACCACAGGGTCTAAATTTGCGAAAAAAAATTATAGGACATATTACAGAACTCGAAGTCTATGGTCTAGGCATAGAAAGACTTGCCTCCAAGCCATAAAATATTAAATAAAAAAGACTTAAGGGGGCGTTCTCTTTTTTTTTTTTAATTGGGATTAATTTTCGTAGATTTGTCGCAAAATTTTCAGAGGAATTTAAATTTTGTACTAACTACATAGCTGTTTCATGAATAGTTTTAAGAGAAACTCCGGTAAATATTTACTTTGGCGACGGATAACTTTTTGAGCTGAAAATAAGTTCTAAATTTGTCTTATAATTTTAGAAACGTATTCCAATAAAAATTTTGCGGCGGAAACTTAAATAACAATGATAAAGATTAAAAAAACGTTAAATTGATATTTACGAGACTTGTAAATAACAGATCACAAATGTAGTTTTTTTTTTAATAACAATGTTGCTAGCTTTAAAAAAAGTTGTGAAAAAAACGTCTAAAAAAACTAGTTGCGCCAGAAATCAAGTTAGCGGAGTAAAATATGATAAAAATATCAAATTCGTTACCCCAACTTTACAAAACGAATAGACCGGGTTATATTGTTCTACCCAGTCATCTTGTCAGGGCACCCCAACACGGCCGGGTTAGGTTAGAAGGTTAAGGCAGGAGCGAAGCGAAGCAAGCTCCTGCCTTAGCCTTCGTGGTTATTTTTTTTATTTCTACCCAGTAATCTTGTTAGGGCACCCCAACGCGGCCGGGTTAGGTTAGAAGGTTAAGGCAGGAGCGAAGCGAAGCAAGCTCCTGCCTTAGCCTTCGTGGTTATTTTTTTTATTTCTACCCAGTAATCTTGTTAGGGCACCCCAACGCGGCCGGGTTAGGTTAGAAGGTTAAGGCAGGAGCGAAGCGAAGCAAGCTCCTGCCTTAGCCTTCGTGGTTATTTTTTTTATTTCTACCCAGTAATCTTGTTAGGGCACCCCAACAAACTAAAAACAGAATTCGTTACAACCCTAAAAAAATCTTTTCAACTAAAAAACATTAAGAGTGAAATTCGTTTAGGGTAGCAACATTGTAGAGCTATTTCCGGTTGGTTGTTGGTTGTGAGATTTGTGAGTGAAGTTTTTAGTTTCCGTTATGGCTTCAACCTCGCGCGAAACTTTCAGTTGCAACGGCTGTAATTTGAAGTGTAGAGAAATAGGACATATTAGTTTTGTTGGTTCTGCAGGAGACTCTCAACTTCTATTTGATTTTTTAAAAAAACACGGTGTCCTATTGTTTAATAGGAATTGTGGAAAGTGCGGCAAAGAGTGCAATTTTAGTGCAGTCACAAATTTATTTAGGTGTGACAAGGCCAACTTGGAGTTAGCCAAGAAAACTAAACGCAAAGCGGTTCCTTGTACATTTAAATCGTCTTTGTTCAAAGGCACTTTTTTTGAAAACTCGAGCTTGCCGGTGTGGAAAGTGTTTGAATTTGTTCATCTTTATTTAAGCATACCGCGTAGTCGCAGTTCGTATATAATTAGTGATTTGGACATTTCCACCAGAACTTATACGGACTGGGCAAGTTTTGTGCGCGAAGTAGCTGTCGATAGGAGTGTTCGTCATTCGCAAAAAATTGGTGGTGAAGGCGTTATCGTTGAAATTGACGAAGCTAAATTCGGTCGCCGGAAGTATAATCGCGGGCGTATTGTGCAAGGACAGTGGGTTTTTGGCGGAGTAGAAAGACTAGACAAGTCAAAACAGTTTTTTGTGCCTGTCCAAAAACGTGATAAGGACACTCTTATTCAATTAGTGAAAGACTATATTAAGCCGGGGTCGATTATATATAGTGACTGCTGGAAAGCCTATGAAACTTTGACGGAAGAAGGCTTCCAGCACTTGTGTGTGAATCACAGCGTGCATTTTGTTGATCCCGTAACAGGTGCACACACGCAAAATATAGAAAGACTTTGGCGGGATTTGCGTGCGAATGGTCCCCACATTTTGGCCGCCGTGAGGCCTTTTTCGTGGGATATTTAGCTGAAGCGCGATTCCGACAAACTTTTAAAGTGGCTGGTGAACGTTTTCACCAATTCTGGACTGCAGCTGGGATTCTCTATCCTCCGCAGACGTAATACTATGTAAGTTTATTGTAATTATTAATTTTGTAGCGTATAAATTAGTAAAAAACAATTTTTTTTTCAACATTTTTTTTACGAAAAAATAGTCGTTTCCGCCGATTTTTGCGTTTCATCTGTGCATAAGGGGATGCCTTTCTATCGATTAAAATTTTTTTTACGTAAAAATACGATCCGTCGACAAAGTAAAAAATTACCTTTGATTTTTTTTCTTATATGTTCGCCGGAGTTTGTACTTGGTTTTGAATGCACCTTTTGTTGTTTTTGGCAATGGATTGCATTCAAAAACTCACTACTAGGTTATTTTCGGAAGAAATGAAAAATCCTAGAATTTTTCAAGGAGAACCTTGAATTTAAAACTGACTCAACCCAGACATTGTAGTAAAAGCACAGGCATCCAACCTGTAGCGGCTGATGCTAGGAGAGTGAGTGCCCATGGCTTTATAATGCTAGGGCGGAGGGTCTGTTATTTCCTCTGGGCAGGAGTTAAAGGGCAAGTAAAGTTTGTTAAAATATTTTTTAAGTGGCTGTCAAAAAAAAAACTTTAAAATTTATACAAGATTTTACAACAACCCTAACAGTGTTTGAACTGAGCGGGCAGTTGAGCCTAGTGGCTGAAGAAAAATTTGAGCATAAAATAATGTGAGGTGGCGAGGAGCATAGCAATGAGCCCTTAGGTTGCCTTTATGAACAGTTTTTGAAACAAGTGGCCAACTGAATATAGTTGCTGTAAACATATAACCTCAAAAATTTAAATATCTCAAATAATCCAAGTTTCCTACATCCCCCTGTTTTGTACCGTTGCTATTGGGGCGGCCCCTTATGCTCATAATAAATGCTACCTGTGTTTTGTTTTCTGGCAACACTCTACTTTGTGGTTGTCTTTAGTCTGCACAAATAAAATATTATTAACCTATCAATAGTGCTGTGTTTGTTAATTATATTAAAAATGCTCATACCTAATGTAGTATTGTGCTGTAATAAACATTACTTATATAAAAAGTGCTAAGAGAAAAAGTGATGTACCATTGTTTTCTTAAGAACCCCATGGACAAGTTTGTAATTTTTTATTTGTATAACTACTTAAGTTAGATCTTGCCCCTACCTTTAACCCGTTACGCTTCCTAGGGACCACAGTGGTCTCTAAGCGTTTTGTGTCGCGGGGGATTTTTTTCAGGACGACTTTTATCAGACAGGCTAATTGTAAGTATTGAGAAGTGAAGCCAATGGCCTGTCCTACATTCTAGTAATTTTGGGTGGACATTTTGTGTGTAATATTTTTTTATCAGAAATTGTTTTGGTAATTTGATCTGGCCGCCATTTATATTGCGCCATTTTGAGTTGGATTTTATTAACAGTAGCTAGTGTTCATTTTGACCCCTGGTTATGTGCTTCATATAAAAAACTATGCCTTTTTTTAGTAAATAAATTTATTATTACTTATTATATTTATCATAAACTTATTCTTATTACTTTTTTTTTATACTGTATATATTAGAGAACATACCTTAAAATAAATAAAGAGGAATAAACATAATATAGTTTGTACGCAGCAAGGGCCGATAATTTCCTTAGTATGGGGATGCTTGACAGGTTAATGTCCTCTTTCAATTTAAACTGTAATTCAGGGCTCCTTTAGGTATATCAGTACAACGTAAGGTTCAAGGTCAGTAAACTTGTTTCTTTAATTTAGGGTTTAATTGTACCTTTAATTATTGACAAAACAAGGGTGTTAACCAGAGCGAGGTTAACAACCTACATTTTACTTACCTCTACAAATGCTACCTACATATGAAATTTGTTGTAACCTGAACTTGATATTGGCAACCCAGACTACCATTTTGATATTGTTTTTAACTAGTCTTACTACTGGGTTGGCATAGTACACAAAAACATCGAAATATTTCTTGAGTAGGTTTTAGATAATATTAGTTTTCTTTGTAATTATTAGCGTTTTGCTTTCACTGTTTATACTTGGTTTTTTTTTCATGACTTTTGTTTAAGTTAATTTTAGTTAAATAGTTCATTTATTTGTTTTATTGATGTAAAATGGCCGCACCTAGAACTGTTGCCTTGATTACAAGGCTGAGCGAAAGCAGTAGGATGAGTGCCATTGAAGATGCTTATAAGCAAGCTATTGTACCGCAGATTTTGACCAGGCTCAGGACCTTTCTGACCAAATTGTGGTCAGAGTTTGATACCAAATTAGCACCACTAACAGTTTTGCTCCTCACTGCACAGGTTCGTGCCTTCTCGCCTTGTACCTTAATTGTGGTAGTATGAGCATTACTCGATTTGGGTTCTCAGGGTTGCCTGGAATTGACCTCTTTCGCAAGGAAGCTGAAGTTATAGTAGTAAACTCCGGCTGGGGATTCTTTTTGAGGCATTGGTGGCCTCAAGGTCTGAAGTCTTAGAGGTTGGGTTACCATTGTAATTTCTCCCCTCCATAATTCTCTTATTCGTTGGACTTTTTCAGCCATTGTGATGGATGATATCTTTGTTGATCATACCTAAGTTTTGCTTATGCCCGAAATTACTAAGTTGACAACAGGTTTGGCATTGGGTGATCCTGAGATCCTAATAAGAGTTGTCTTCAATGGTTTGGCTCGTAGTTCAAATGGAGACCTCGGGACCCAAACTGCACCGGGATATTCATGACATTCTGACCAATTTTCGGAGACATCAGGTAGTTCTGGTCACTGACATCCATATGATGTTTGGTCAGACAGTGATTCATAAGGAAGTTCACAGGTATCAATTGATTCTTTGGTGAGAAGATCCTGCTTTAACCATGACCGTCTTTGAGTTACACACCAATACTTAGACTTACTTGTAGAATACTTACTTGTTAGAGCTTAGGATAAGAAACATGTTCACTTCCCTCACGCTGCTTCTGTTTTTTCCAGCGACGTCTTTCGCTTCGCTATCGTTGTCGATGTCTGCACGGCCTCTACGATTGAGGAGCCTCTTCTCTGCGATTAGCTAATTGGATTCCTTCATGCCGGCGGATATGAGCTTCGGAAATGGATATCCAACTCTCCTGATCTTGATGGTCTCCTCAAGGAGTTTCAGCAGGCTCCTCTGACCTTTCAGAATGTCGACAATCCAGATTTAGTTGCAATGCTTGGAGTACAATACCAACCAATTGCAGATTGTTTCTCCTTCTAGGTGGAAGCTCTTTCGCTCCCAAGACCTGGACTAAGCGCACCGTGTAGTCTACCATAGCCCGGTTCTTTGACCCTTGTGGCTGGCTTGCTCCTATTGTTTTTTGGGCCAAGTGTCATTTACAAAAGATGCTGGAGACTCTGGTACTGGTGATTTATTGGCATCCTGGATGCGTTATGTCTCGGCAGGAGCTTATCATGTGCGTATTACTAGATGCTTCTTACCCCCGGGTCAATCTAGTGTCACTATCCACGTCTTCTGTGACGCTTATGAGGCTGGCTATGCGGCTGTGATTTATCTTCGTGCCGTCCAGCCTAAGGTTGCCCCATTTGCGCCCTTCTTACGATTCCAAAGATAGAATTGTCTATTGCTACTCTTTAGAGTCAATTGCTCAATCACGTGGATTCGACCGTGGGCCAATCTGTGCCCATTTCCCACGTCTACGCTTGGACTGATAGCCAGATTGTTGTGCCTGGCTTAAAGCTTTTTCCATTTGTTGCAGACCTTTGTGGCAAATAGGGTTTTCAAGATTTTGGAGTCTTCCGCTGCCATTGAGTGGAATCACGTTCCATAGGAATTGAATGCAGCTAACATTGCTTCCTGTGGTATGGCCTGAATGGCTTTTTGGAACAGAGCCAGGGTGGTCTTCTTCTCATCTGGAGTTAGTGGATCCTCTTCCAGGTTTACGCGTCCTGAAGGCAATGATTGACCCTCCACTTCGTTCAGATTCGTTGTTGACTAGGTTCAGCTCTCTTGAAAAATTGGTTGGAGTGATTGGCTGGATTAACCGATTTGTCAACAACGCCCGTCGACCTCCGATTCGGGATTGTGAACTAGTCTTATTGCCGTCATAACGTAAACAAGCGCTCCACATTTGGAAGACACAGAACAGACAGTCTAGGTCCATTTAGATACATCAGTACAATGAGATAAGTAAATGAGACAATGATATTTAAATTAGGGTTTAATTGTACCTGTCATCATTAACAAAACACCCCCATTGGAGGAGGAGACTCCTCTCCCTTCCCCCTTTACCCCCACAGTCCCTCATTTGTGACATAGTATACTAAATTTTAACTGCAAAACTAAAACCTGCATACAAAAAAAAAAAGACATGTAAAGTCCACAACTGGTCCTGTATGGACTATGACCCATATAAATTCCCCTTGTTGAAAGTAGGCCATACCCCAACAGTCAGGGACATATAAGCCTGGTAAAGCAGAAAACTAAAGACTAGACTATGATTCAACTAATGTGGGTTACTGCTGCAGAAAAAAATAACATAAAATCCCTTGCTCCACCTTACAGTTACTCTAACCCAGATGTGTGTGGATAGACCTTTAATCAGAGTAATCAATCAAATCCTTAATGATATTTTCCTTAAGTTTTTTTTTACGATTCCCTACCTTAAAAGGAACTCTTATAGAATAACTTTATTGACCCTTTTTCTCAGGAACGCGTGAAGGTATCTAGTTAAAATTAATATTAAAATCTAAGGTCGACCCTTGAAGCCGTAAATATATCAAGCTTCTAAGTCAACGCACTAAAGAAGTACATTCTTGTTGCATATTTTGGCATACACAAATAAATTAAAACCTATGGTGCCCCATAAAGCGGGGTTTTGAAAATTGACACAAAGCAAGTAATTCGAAATAATAGGAAAAAGTCTGAAATTCGTCAAGTTGTAATATTATAAAATAAAAAAAAGGTTTGTGTGTCAAGACCCTTTTACTCAAGAACGCGAGGAGGTTCAATATCATGTTAAAATTAATAACAAATACCAAAGTCCACAGTCACTTAAAGTTGTAAACAAATCAAGCTTTTAAGTCAATGCAATAAAAAATATACTCAAAATACGGTTTACAAAAATAAATCAAAACCTATGAGCTACTTCCCGGTGACCTAGAATCATGAATTATGGAAAGTAGCAAAATGTTACATCACAAATATAAAAAAAAAAAAACAAAAAATAATAATTAAGGCATTAACCTGTTAAACTTGATCTCATGATGGAAAAACTATCTACAAATAATTAGTTTGGAACTCTCAGTGCGAGAGCCAGACTCACACTTGGGCAGTTTTTCATTTCAATTGGTTTTATACAGAAATATATCAAGAATTTTTTTTTTTGTAGGCCTAAATATGATTGGAGGCCTGTTTGTGTATAATCATAAGGGGGAGGTGCTTATATCTAGAGTGTACCGAGATGATATTGGACGAAATGCAGTGGACGCCTTCCGTGTTAATGTTATCCATGCTCGGCAGCAAGTGCGCTCACCGGTCACTAACATTGCCCGGACTTCATTTTTTCATATTAAGGTAAATAAATACACTTTATCCTATTTTGTGATTGTATCTGATTATGACATATGTTAGTTGAGAAATGAAATAGCTTAAGTTATAAAAATTGTTTTTTATGATACTGGTGAGCATTGAGACAATTGCATCCCAGGCCTCAAGGAGTGGACTCATAGAGCTAAGATGTCATGCAATATTTTTTAATACACTTATGTTATGACTCAACAAGCATAAATTTTGCATGAAGTGTCATGTTTTCAATTTTGGTTTAATGGTCGTAGGTTATAGAAATATACTAAAATAAACTTTGATTATAGAAAATATTTTTTACAACTAAATTATAAGAGTACATGAAGTGTCATGTTTTTAATTTTGGTTTAATGGTCGTAGGTTATAGAAATATACTAAAATAAACTTTGATTATAGAAAATATTTTTTACATCTAAATTATAAGAGTACCAAAATTGTAGATTCATTGACATTATTGTTAATTATGTTTTATGTGAAACAAAATATAATAATTAGTTTTGTTTTGTGTGATACATAGCGTGCAAACATCTGGCTGGCAGCAGTGACCAAACAAAATGTGAATGCAGCCATGGTGTTTGAATTCCTCTTGAAGATTATAGATGTGATGCAGTCTTACTTCGGCAAGATATCAGAGGAGAACATCAAGAACAACTTTGTTCTCATCTATGAACTGCTTGATGGTAGACCTTTGTTTTAGTCTAATTCTTATTTACATATTTTTTTTTATAAATTTATTTTGAATTTAGTCCATTGGTGCAAATAATCAAATGATTAGTTAATTAATGAACAGAAAAGTAATTGCTACAGCAATTTACTACTGATATATTTTTTTACAGAGATCTTGGACTTTGGATACCCACAGAACTCTGACACAGGTGTACTGAAGACATTTATCACCCAGCAGGGCATCAAGTCAGCCTCCAAGGAGGAGCAAGCTCAAATAACTTCACAGGTTTGTCATAATCTCTATTTATACTTAATATATAAAGATTTTTTTTTAATGACTGACTATGCAGTTGGCTGTTGCAGCCATTACTGCTTCACCGGGCTTTATGGGCGAGACTCTGAAGGAGCCTCAGCCCGTATAGCGCCCAACGCTCAACGGCCCCCCGCGGGGGAAGCCTCGGCTTGGGTTGTCGCTCTTGGGGGCCATCCTTCGACCGGCGTGAGTCTTGAACCCGAAAATGAGTCACCGCCAGGAGGGGAGTTCCCCGTTACGCGGGTGCTGTTGCGCTTGAGTGTGGGCGAGAAGCGCCCCGGCACTCTTTGATACCTCGTGTATCCTTGTGGGCGCCGACGAACCCTGGGACGACGGCGTCGGGTTTGGAGGGATGCCCTATTGGGGGAGGTCTTTGAGACTAATTTCGCTATCCGGATAGCAAGATCGTCATCTGGGGCCGTACGTGCCAAGGCCGCCTAATCATAGTTTTACGACCATGCCGAGGGCGGTCGGGGGGATGATACGTTGTGGATTGCACAATTAGTCGATTATATTATATACGATACCTTCATAGAATTCATAGAATAGTTTTTTACCATGGCTTATCGTTCAAATAAATTTTTATGACTATTTGCGAACCCATTATGATATCGGCAAGTTATATGTTAATAATAATAGTTCATGTTTTATTTGGTTTAATGGACATGTGCTATTTCTGCAAAACAGTGTTGGTAAAGCTTATTTTTGCCCTGAACTGAATAAATTCACACTGATTTATTTATATTAGTATATTATATTTATTAAGACAATGACATTAAGCAGCGAACCTGGTGGTCGGTATTGGACAAAGTCGACGTTAAAGTTGGCCACATACTAAATTATTGTTTTGGGTATGTCTGAGTGATTTGTTCGTTAATGGCACATTTAGCTTTATTTTGTGCCCATTTTGCAGAAACTATAAAGTGCTGTTGTGCCCCTTTTTCAGGATAGCCCCGAAAAGACAAACCCATAAAAGAAGACCCTTTTTCCAACATAACCTTTTTTGTGCCCTTTTTGCGATCAGTGATTTAAATTATTCAAAAATATATAAAATTTAATCGAACTACAAAAAGATAACAATTACAAGACGTGTTTTTTATTTTAAACCTTAAGGAATTTCAAGAATTAATTTAGTCAACAAAGTTATGTCATATAATAAGTACTAAGTTATTTATAATTATTGCATTAACAATTTATTACAGTATTTTATTTCATTGTTTAATATGTACGTAATCCATCCGAATTTATAATCATATTAATGTAACTATAGGCCTCAACATTACATTATTCTCAACTCTATCATTCTGTTTTCTTTACACAGGTAACAGGGCAGATCGGTTGGCGGCGTGAGGGGATCAAGTATAGACGTAATGAATTATTCTTAGACGTGTTAGAATATGTGAACCTGCTAATGTCTCCACAAGGTATGTATTTCTTCATTGGGCTAAAAGTTACTGTCAACAAAACCACTTGTATTGTCAAATTACAAAAAATACTTTCATTAGGGGCATTCCATGTACAACACTGCTACTCTCGGTAACTGTAAGGCGTCGCGAAGGCTGCAAACTAAGCAATATTAAAGAAAGTGGGTTCAACTTTCCTGTATTTCTTGTGAGCTATAACTCTTTTTACTACTCTAGAGGTGACACTTTTAATAAAAGCATTTCAAGGTTCTGTACGTCTGAATAAAAAAAGGTGGAACCTTTATAGAATGAGTTGTGTGTCTGTCTGTCCATCTGTCACAGCCGAATCTACTAGACGGATTTAGTTGAAATTTGGTAAACATATGAATTCCTGTGACTAAAATATGGCCGCATAACGTAAATAAATATAATTTAAATACTGGTATAAATTAAAAAAATTTAAAAGTTGAGCTACCTGTAACATGTGTACACATAGCAAATGAATATAATAATGTACCATCGGAATAAGTAGTAATAGATGAAAATATCGTAATAAATAAAATAAATGATTTTGTAATTATTATCGTTTTAATAAGAAAATCTGGAAAAAACAGTTTATAGTATTTTAAAAAAATCTATCAATTGTAATTTTTGTAGTAACATATTTGAATTTAGACTATGAGGTATAGCTTTGTAGTCATTGATTATAGTTTTTCCGCTCCGCCCGCCCTAAATTCAGTTATCGGCGTGGAACTCTTTAATTATACTAATGAAGATTGCTACAGCTGTAACTATAGTTCGTTTAAGCTCGGTTATAGTTATTCTTGTGGAAACTTTTGATGTTTTCAGGATGCCTGTATGTTAATCTGAGTAGTAACGAATATGTGTGCCAATTTTCACAACGATCCGTTCAGTCGTTGGCAAGTTATAGAGTAACAAACATTCATCCATCCAGACATACTTTCTCATTTATAAATTTAGTAGGATAACCATTATTTTAGAATCTTTATTTTGGCATTTGCGCAAGTAGTTCAATGTTAATGGACACTATAGTCGAGGTTGCTATTTCTTCGTAGTCTCAGTTATATGAGCCTCCATTGTCACCAATCAAAGGCTTTCAGGATTTGCAAAGATAAAATTTCAACAATATCAAATAATGGTAGGTTTATGCACATAGTTGAGTCGCGATGTCGCTAGAAAGTTTTGTCATTGTTAATTTACTGTTGTTCGATTAGTATAGTTCACTTCGTATGTGTACATACGACGTCCCACCAATTAAGCAATTTTAACTGCTACAAAGTTGTAGTAAGCCATTCGTAAGGTGACATTCGGTCATCCTATTATTATTTTTTTCTGTATGGCTTCTAATTTCGGATTAAGCCACATTAATTTCGCCAGTGTCAGTGGTGAGGCAGGCACGTATCAGACGTATATGCATCTGGATATTTTTTCATCTACATTGAGTTTTCACTATGTATAGGACCACCATCTACAACAAAAATATACAACACAAACAAAGAAATTATTGTTATTAAGAGGGGAAAGGTTATAATTTGATAATGAATATTTTATTTTTAAATTAGATATATTAACATATCTAATTTAAAAATAAAATGGGATTAAACGCGTCGTTATTTTCATATTAGTAATGGAACGCAAAAATTTAATAACATATATATTATAGGAGAATTTGTTAATGCTAATAGGGATTGTATATTAACTGGTCGGGGAACTTCTGGAGGAAGGACATCATATAGCGAGTAGGGAAATTTAGGACAGGAGGAAAATATGTGATATACTGTGCCTTCTTCCAAGCCACATTCGTAAAGTGAATTATCCATTTTTTAGCAAGAATGCTGGGGAACAATCGTGTCCAAACTGTAAACGACAGAATTTGGTTGTTAAAGATTTGTTGCTATTTCGGGACCTAAAAAACAAAGGTTTTGTAGCGGTTGGTGGTTGGATTTGTCCCTTGTAAAAAGGGAATTGGATGATAGAGATGGAAAACACTTGATAATCACTTCCAGGTCAGGTGTTGTCTGCCCACGTTGCTGGCAAGGTGGTGATGAAGTCTTACCTCTCCGGTATGCCCGAGTGCAAGTTTGGTATTAACGACAAAATTGTCATGGAGGCCAAGGGCAAAGGTAATGGTAAGTTTTTAAAATGGTCAAATAGTGTTATATGAGATAAAAGAAGACAAGAAGAAACATTTGAATCCAGAATTGATTTACCTATTTTAATTAGTTTTTGTGTTGAAAATTATTACCTTTGGTATCCAAATATCTACAAATTTGCATAAGGAATTTGATCATTACAAAAAGTGTCAAGATAGAATACACAGACAGAAGGATTTCGTTATTTGACGATTTCGACTTTATCATAAGTTAATTTGTGCACTGACAGGTTTTCGGTTTGAGAGAAAAGTTTTGAAACCTCATCTTTTTTTGACAAATTTTGACGTCGAAATTTAATTTGTACGTAAAGTATACGAAAACGAACCGAAAACTTGTGAGTGCACAAACGCAAGAATAATTTAATAAATTAATTTTAACCTTAAAAAAGTAATTGTATTTTGGGTAAAATGTAATTTGTTAAAGAAAAGATAAAATCTTTGAGCTTTCGTTATTATATATATTTATTTCGATTATCTATTATGAGCAGGTGGTTTATCCGGGAACACGGACAGCGATCCAGGCAGGTCCGGAAAACCAGTGGTAGTGATCGACGACTGCCAGTTCCACCAGTGCGTGAAGCTCAGCAAATTTGAGACGGAACACTCCATCTCCTTCATCCCCCCAGATGGAGAGTTCGAGCTCATGCGGTCAGTATCGAACATACTAGTCAACACGGCAGCTAACTGAAAATAAAGTTATAATTCTAAAACTAACTCCAACATCAGAACATGCAAAAATAAAAACAAGCATATAAGTTCGTATTTTGCGTAGTCCGTTTTTAATTTTAGAACTATTATTTACTAGCTTTTGTCAGCGGCTCCGCCTGAGCTAAATTTGCTTACGGGCGCGGGATATCATCGGCAACTGCTTGATTATAGTAAAAAATCTGTAGTTCTTGTTCCTGTGCGTGGATTCGGTCAGTTACTCCTGCAAGTACTTTGATTTTTTCGCGATAAAAGGTAAAATGTCCTCTATCTCTTCAACTATCTCTGGCTTTCAGCTCAATTGCTTCGTTGCTACGCCAAGGAATCAAACTCGCTAAATAAATAAATACTTTTTAGGACATGACACACAGTTTGGTATGGTCCCAAACTAAGCATAGCTTGTACTGGATACCAGACAATGGATACATATATACTTTTTTGTCAATACATGCATATTATACATAGACTCGTGTCATTGTCATGTGTTAAGACAAACACAAATAATAAAATTCAGCGTCATTCATTAAACACTGCGCCAATGAGCTGACGTTAAAAAATAATTTTAAAATATGACTATGTTACCTACTCTTTTTAAATTTTTTTATTAAATTTTGAAAAAGGTTGTAACTGTCTAAGGTCTTTCATTTAAAATAAACTTATTTAAAATTGATAATTGTTATTTCTTTGTCTATTACACTTAGTTTTTGAGATATCTCAAAACAAAATCAATCGAACCTTTTATCCGCATGTTGCTCAATTCACCTTTAGTTTTTTACATCAGGGTCTGATTTACTCAACTTCACTTTAGCGTCTTGTAACGTGTATAAACGTTGTGTGTGTGTGTGCCTCCGTCACTCATAATAAAGAAAGCTATATGCTCTATTTACTGGAAATGAACTTAGTTTCAAAAATTCAGCCGTAACACAAATAGCATATAACTTTGTATTCCAGATACCGCACCACTAAAGACATATCTTTGCCATTCCGTGTGATCCCCTTGGTGCGGGAGGTGGGCCGCACCAAGATGGAGGTCAAGGTTGTTCTCAAGAGCAACTTCAAACCGTCCCTCCTGGGTCAGAAAATCGAGGTGAAGATCCCCACGCCACTAAACACTAGCGGAGTTCAGCTTATTTGTCTGAAGGGGAAGGCAAAGTACAAGGCGTCGGAGAATGCTATTGTGTGGAAGTGAGTGGAATTTTAAAATTGGTCTATTTTAATGTGTTTCGCGCGTTTTTATGTAGATATGTAGGTATGTTCGTTCCGTTTTGAGCGTAGCCTCAACAGCTAGAACGCGAGTCAAAAAATAAAAAAAAAAGCTGTAAACAAAAAAAAATTAAAAAACCCGAACGTAAAAAACATTAAGAAAAAGTAATAAAAAAGTGCACCATTTTTGGAGGGTCGGCAACGCGCGAGTGATACTTCTGATGTTGCAAGCGTCTAAAGGCCACGGTGAGCGCTTACCATCAGGCTTACCGTCAGGCTTACCGTGTGCTTGTTTGCCACCTTAGCGATATATAAAAAAAAAAAAAAAATTTAACTATTAGCAGGCGGAACTGTTAATGCCGCAGGAAGCCACAGAATTCCTTCTTTTATATGCACGTCTACAGTCTGAAATGACTGAATGAAAATTTGGTAAAACTAGAAAAACAATCTAAAGAAATGAACTTTCTATTCCTAAAATACTCCGAAATATTTTTTACAGAAGTCTCAATTTACAAACTGTGTTACAGGATCAAACGCATGGCGGGCATGAAAGAGA
Source organism: Apoda limacodes (assembly GCA_946406115.1). Classification (NCBI taxonomy): domain Eukaryota; kingdom Metazoa; phylum Arthropoda; class Insecta; order Lepidoptera; family Limacodidae; genus Apoda; species Apoda limacodes. Next base: position 25,647,072 of record OX291552.1, read on the forward strand.
CGCAGCTATCTGCAGAGATAGAACTATTGGAGACTGACACCAAAAAGAAATGGACCCGACCACCCATCTCTATGGGCTTTGAGGTGCCCTTCGCACCTTCCGGCTTCAAGGTACGTTTACATGCAGCGTCACAGTACTCTTAACTACTCTTATTTATTGAAGGAAAGCCAAAAAAAATTGTAATAAAGCTTGTAGAAACAAAAATCATATACTGACAGTGTAAATGAGATCACAATAGTACAGATAAGTACAGTGCCTGATATTGGAATTATTGTAAGGAGTATATCTAGACCATCCTTAGTGTCTCCTTTAGAAATAAAGATACTAAACTGCAACGAAAGGGTGCCTTTACCCTTGGAGTGGTATGTTTTAAAAGTTGTAAGTAACAATATAGGTGATTTTACTTTTCAGGTGCGTTATTTGAAAGTGTTCGAGCCGAAGCTGAATTACTCCGACCATGACGTGATCAAATGGGTGCGATACATCGGCCGTTCCGGACTTTACGAGACCAGATGCTAAGCTAAACGGTAATAAACTTTTGTTAAAAGATAACCTGCATGTTTATTTGCAGGGGACTTTTCATTGGGGTCAAAGAGTAACAAAATGGTATTATTCTGCTAAGTCAGACTCTACGTTCTATCAAGTCTACCAATATTGTTAATCGCCTTCAGAAAATGATATTTTCAATGTGATTCATCACCTACTACTCAGAGATTTGATAAATATCAAAATACTTAGAATCCGTTTAGTTTTTTTTTGACGCCAAGCACTTTGTGTGCTCGACGAAGCTAAAGTAAAAATATAGTGTCTATAAAAAAAGTTTTAAATACCACTGCCGCACGCCGCATCATCTGTCCGTCGTTTCAAAAGATAAATGTAATAGCACTCCAGGCATTATGGCCCTATCCGCCGTTCTCTACAGTGAACCCCGCCGCCCCTCTGTTACAACCCTGTTACAGCTTTAAGACACATGCATTCGTATACACCATACATCATTTGTTTTTGTAGTACTAGTCACGAACATTGTTTTTTTTTTTATGGAGTGACCAGGGGGTGCTAAACGACAAGTTCATTACATTCACTACCACCATCTAACTAAGTTTGATCGTCGTGTATCAATAGACTCCGATATATGTACTGCTTATTCTTTCCTGTGGACTACAAAATTGACCATTGTTTAGAGAGATAGACTGGTCTTTGCCACTACATGTCGAGAGGCAACTATACTAGCTGTCGGTTGCCTTGTCTCTCCTACTCACACTATATTCGATCAAAGTTCTTAGGCTCCTACCTAACCAACTAACTTTATGATAACAGCCTGACTCGTCAAATACTCGGTTAAGCAAAAAATGGAGTGCACCATCTGGCAATTGTTAAATTACGTAATAAATTTAACGTTAAAAATAACCAGCCGAAAATAAAGTTACTCTCGCACTTGGCCGGTTTTTTTATATTGAGGTGAGTGACCGGGGTGTGCCTATAGACTGGCGGGTGCACTAAATTTGCATCCATGAATTGTTGACTTGTGTTCTTTTTACGAATTAAAATGTATGTATTTTTACAGGTTTGTCTCAGCCTCTTGGATTGGATGAAGAGATGGATTTCACAGCTTCTTGCTGACTTCCTACATCTATATTTTCTTACTTATAATTTTTTTTTTATGTTCTGTGGATTGGATTCTAGGCTTTTTGCCTGAAGATCAATGACTTATGAGATTTTTTTAGTTTTATTTTTTAATTTTATGTCAAAGATTTATTCTTTTAATGTTTTTATTTTTGCATGTAAACATTAATTGCAGTAACATTTTGTATTATTCTTAAATTAATGCCACATCGAATCTCATTAATTTAGCTTGTTTTGATGTTGGTTACTGTACAAAATTCGCAGGATGTGGTTTTAAAATACGTTAATTTAAACATCAATCTATTTAGAAACATTTAATGTATTTATAGAGAACTATTCTAATTGGTCTAGTTGTTTCCTTTACTGACTGATTTATGTTATTTTTATGAAAAATTTCAAATGATTTAATAAAAAGACGTGTTATTCATGTATAAAAAGCAATATCATTCCTTTTAAGCTTGAAAAATAAACTTTTTTGAAAGTGCAACGTTTGGATACCTAATTTTAATATATAGATATTAATATATGTATAAAAACACTTGGAGGTATCTCATGATATCATAATGTTATTGATAGTTTTGATGGTAGCGTAGATGCTTAAATTATTGGAACATGTATCAAAAATTTACAACTTATTTATTTAAAATTACATCGGTATGAATATAGGTTTGATGCAAAAACTCTCAATAAAAATATGTCATTTATTTAAAATATTGCCAATATGCCAATATTAATTGCATTTAGAAAAAGGTATTCTTATGTTTTGGAAGCTGCTAAAAATACTTGATTTTTTTTAAAAAAAGTCAAAAAAAATTACACAAGTATTGAAAAATAGCTAGTCTTATAGTGATTTCCACTAGATAACTGCAGATTGAGTAATTCGGAAAAATGATAGTGATGTATTTAAAAGTTGATAAGTCGATGTTTACTTGTAAGTTAAATTTGGCAATGCTTTTAATGATGGTATAATTTTGTTGTTAGATGTCTGTAAGTGCATGATAAGAGATGCTTACGTTGTATGGTGTTATAGAAATATTAATGTACAATAAATGTTAAGAAAATATTACTGGATTTTTATTGAAATGAATATGAATGAAGTGTGTTTTTTGGTACGTTTTAACTCGATGTTAATGCATTTATTTCTATACTTAGGAGGCATCCATTATCTCACGTGAGATTCACACAATAAATTTCAAGTTTCAAATTATACCACATATTACTGTGTAAAAATCAGTGTAGGTACTGATACCTATAATACTGATTCGCGAATAGGAAAAAATAATACGTTAAGATCACTATAATGAATTAATTCATACTTCCTTAACTCAACGAAGTTTGACGTGAGTTTTCAATGACCGATGAGATTGGGTGAGATTTTGCTTGACATCCTCCATCATTTTTATCTCACATAATTTATAGATTGCCCCAAAGCATGGCCATATAGTGGATCAGTGGTTTAAACTTCGGGATGGTGCCATTTAAATTTATCAAGATCATTTGTAGTCGGTCCGTAGACAAATGTGTAGCGTCATGTCCATTCCACCGTCAAAATTATTATATTTTAAGAAAATCTTTTGTTTTAAACTGTTTTTCAGGAGCTGCAATATCAATTATTAAGAAACCCTTACAAAGCTGTGTGTTGTGGTGATTAAAAGGTGTGTATTGATCAGTAGGGAACTTGAAAATATATATTTAAAAAAAACTCGGCTTCGTTTTGAGAAACAGTTGTTTTTGCCAGAAAATAAGCTGAAAGAAAAAAAGCTATATCGAAAAAATGTAATTCAAGTTAGTTGTGCCAGTAATAATATGGATTTTTCCGAAAATACTTTTAACACAATAATCTTGATCGACATGATTGGAACTAAAATGGCAACTCTGGAGACAAATCTTTTGTAAATGCCGATTTGTTTAAAATACAATCCATGAAATCTTGCAATGATCTCAAATTCCCTATTCAATGATGTGATACCTAATAAAAAAATATAATAATTCATATTTTAATAGCGGGTATTTTTTCTATGCATGTGCTAGATTACGCTGTAACACCTAGGTTGACTACGGCACCCTACAAAACTATAAAGTTTAACCATCTTAATCCGCCATTCAATTTATTTTTTTATGATCATATAATTTAATCCATTTATACAACCCATAGATAACCAACCTTACTGTACCCAAAACTGTGCCTGACTCGTGGTCACACCAGTTTGTCACCATATGTGTATGATGCATTATATTTGCTAAATATTTTTATTCCTTATTATTTAATTTATGTATTTGACGATATTTTTGTGAATTTATTATGTGTATTAAAATATAAAAATAATAATGCTATTAACTTATTGTCTTTTTTTGTGTAAAATAATAATGCTATTAACTTAGGTATTGTCTTTTTTGTGTTTTTGCATGTTTTGTATTTTTTGCGTTTTGTGTTGTTCTTTGCGTTTTTTGGATTTTTTGTATTTATTGTGTCTTAGTATATTAGTCTTCGTTTTGCATTTTTTACTATGAATGTCGTGGCAGCCTGTAATTAAAGTAGCATTAAGTAATTTAGTCCTGAACCAATGTAATTGCTATGTAATTTATGTATACTTTGTTGGTTGTCCTGAAATAAATAAATAAATAAATTTTTAAGACAATGTAATTTTCAATAAGAAATAAATGACATACCATACAATACCATATTAATGTTTAAACTATCAAGTACCTGGGGACTACGCCATCTACTGGCTCAAGCGTTGCCTAATAACGCCATCTATTGTCAAATAGCTTAAGTGTTGCTTATTACTACCCGCCAATAGATGTTAGGAAGTCACATTTTTCAATTTATCACTGCCTGAAAACACGGATAAAACGACGTTTTCTAAAAATGAAACCAAGCTAAATTGAATTATCATCCCCAAAACCACCGGCATACTAAATTTCATAAAAATCGTTGGAGCCGTTTTCGAGATTCAGATTATATATATATATATATAAGCTGGATACAAACACACCTCACAGACAGCCTCTTTTAACTACACCGCACTTTAGTCCCGAGTCCTCTGCGTGAGTGACAGGTGGCTGCAAGACTACTTCTGATACAGTGCAGGTACACAGGTATTTAAAAATACAAATTGCGTTTTTAACACCCGGCCAAGACACCGATGTGCGAAAGGGACAACTGCGCCTCGGGCTAATGATACCTAATCACAATAATCAAAATCGGAGTTTTGTATTGCCCAATTTCCTACTCCAAATCTCAACCAAATTGTATAGAAATTACATACTTATCCTGGAAGTTAGTGAATGTCTTATGTTTAAATTAGTTTACATATTCGTACAGAGCAAGTCCGAAATATCATAAAAAACATCTAACAGTTTTTAGCACACTTCATTTGCACGACATCAACTTCAAACTGTAATTTTGATATAATTTAAATAATTAGTTTTACCTTTTAGTTCATCTTTTTGAAGTTAGATCTTGTTTTTGTTTAAAAAGTTTTAATTTTAAGTGACCTATTGGCTTTTTTTGTACACTAAAAAAATCGTTGACGATCCCGAAATTACAAGCCGCATCGAACCCTTAAGTCTGAAGAGACTTTGCCTCCGTGTGTGTGTTCTACCGCTTGTATAATGGGATGTGTTCTAAGAAATTGTTCGAAATGATGCCCACACGGCTACTTTCTACCATCGCACAGCTCGCTATCAGCAGTAAATTAATCGTCACACCTTGGAACCTAAATGGTTACGTACAGTGTGGTTTTTGAAAAATTTCCTCCCGCAAACGCTTAGGTTGTGGAATGCGCTTACTGCCGAGGACAACAGTATGGGGTTCTTCAAAAAAGAAGTTATTAGATTTTTGAAGGGTCGGCAACGCGTGAGTGATGCCGCAGGTATTGCAAGCGATCATAGGCTGCGGTGAACGCTTACCATCAGGCGGACCGCAAGCTTGTTTGCCACCTTAGTGGTATAAAAAAAAAAAAAAACACCCAATCGCTTCAAGGGTGCCTATAAAAATTTCAAGGTCCCTTGATTTCCTAAAGATCCCATTAATATAGCCTGACCTGATGACCATAGGTATCCACATGTTGTATAACAAAACCTTCTCCAGAATGTAACAAATAGTCTCTGAAAACCGCATCAATATCGGTTCAGCCAAACGCGAGATAATCGCGGACAAACATACATACATACGTGTCAAACTAAGAACCTCCTTTTTTATGAAGTCGGTTAAAAAGAGGCAATTTTTTGGACTTTTGCAGGGCTCGTTATTTATACGAATGACATTTTTTAAAAAAAGGCAAAAAAACATACAGACTTAGTGGCTGTATATTCATACAAATATTGTAAATGCCAAAGTAACTCTGTCTGCCTGTCTGTTACCTCTTCACGCTTAAACCGCTGTACATAACAAATATTGTAAATGCGAAAGTAACTCTGTCTGCCTATCTGTTACCTCTTCACGCTTCAGGACATGGGGTAGTTTAAAACGTCAAGTGTGACTCGGCTTTTTTTTTAAATTGAGGAGTGGCCTCACACCGATAACCGAATTTAGGGCGGGTGGAACTGCGGGCAACAAAGGGATTCAGTACCCAAATCTAGGGAGGAAACGTAACGTAAGTTAATCCATTTGTATGGGGCAAAAGCCGCCTTATATTTCCTCCTAACTAAAGTCAAAGATATGTCCCATAAGTCGTAAAACTACAAATAAGCATTAGCAGAAAAATAAGCAGTACCTAAAGACTTACATAAAATAATAAACAACACATTATGTCACCAACTGTTTAATTTGAGACTGGTTTTGCCGAAAACATTTTGCTTTATTCCAATGATCAATGACTACAAGGTTTGGTTTTACTTTTACATGTACAAAAACGTGTAACGTCAGCTTTAATACTACTCATATTTCTAGATATCATATAGATAACAATACAAAGCTCACGATCTTATAATGTGAGGTAATTAACCAGTACAGGAAGTAATTACATTACAACAACTTGCAATTGACAAAGAAATGTTCCGATACATAATTATATCCTCGCTTCAATTTTTCACGCACACCAGACAAAATATTTAAAATACCTATTATAGTATTGAAATAATGCCTATGACATGGCGAGGATATATCAATCACAAATTTATTTCTAAATAAAACATGGAAAATTAAGGTTCAGGATGAACAAGAAAACATTCACAACATATATGCCTTGGGCATCCTGATTGTGAAATGTCTTACAAGTGTTTCAATTATCACAAAATTGGTTTACAAAGTACTTAGCACAAATTTGGAAACATGGACAAAAGTTAGTTTTTGGAAAAGCCTTTTAAACTATAGCTATAATACATATAGATAACATTAAGATATACAGAACAAATAAATAACGGTCGCTAATCTGTACTTATAACAAGTAGTAATGAACTGAACTGTCTGGCAGGAACTACAGCTTGCACAAGTTCTGTTTGTCTTGATTTCGAAGACTTTTCCAATAAAATTGACGCCATATTCGATCCGACATCAAACTTTTTGAAGTCAACACCCTTGCAAACCTATCTAAATTTAGTATCATCAAAATCAAGGATTTTTTTTATATAGAATGTACAAAAAAAAAGTTTTTATCGATAAAAAATTAAGTAGTATAGTTTTGAAAAACTAATCAGTTCGATTCCAGGTGGAGAGGAATCGATTGAGATGTCGATGAAGCAAATTGGTCTGTCTGTTAGTTTTGAAAATCCAAACAAAAGCTCACGTACACGTAAGTACACACACACACACACACACACACACACACACACACACACACACACACACACACAACACACAACTTACACAGCATCACTCTGAAAGTAGTCGCAAATGAATCCCCAAAAGAAAACACAATTTAAGAGGATACACTTCGCGATGCCTCGCAGCGGGCTTCATACAAACGAATTTCTCATTTGTTTTTGACATTTACTGATCAATCACTGTGAAATTTCTTAGTCATAATCCCAAGCCGAATACCTAGGTCTGTGGTTTTTGCAAAATCTTGCAAAACGTTTTGTTAACTAGAAAACTTTTTTTTAAACCATTTGTATGCAAAACTTAAATCCTGTATATCTTTTGAACTATAAAATTTAATAGAAAACTGGCACACTGCAGACCTAAATATTCATGACTAGAACATATCTTCAAAATTTTGTGGTGCTTGATCAGTAAATGTCAAAAACAAATGAGAAATTCGTTTGTATGAAGCCCGCTGCGAGGCGCTGCGAAGTGTATCCTATTAATTAACGATTTCCTGGCCTATTTTATCAAGAAACTTTTCATCACAAAGAGAATTTAATATCAAAAAATTTGGCCAGAAATGTCAACTTGAATTGTGTCATTACATTTTAGCTTCGTATTGGCCGATCGTCGCCGATAGATAATAGGCGGCGGCAAAAAGCCTTCACTTAGATACATGTTAGTATGATCTATTTTGATAACAATGGGACATGCATTAGCAGAAAAACTATAAGTCTTGTAATTAGATCAGACTTTACTGTAAAGGCTGATTGAGATAGAAGTGCGAGGCTTTTTAAAAGTCCGGTAGAAGTCACAAATATAGCGTCTTATACCCAGAATTATTTGTTATTGATTGATTAACTCTAAGGGCCTTTGCACACGACTTTTTTATCGCGCTGACTACGCGCGCATCAAAAACGCGAGGATCGTATCCAAAAGACACAACTTGCCGACTGCCTTAGTCTGTGTCGTCTTCAGCGCGTTTCAATAACGTCATATGCAAAGGTTCTTATATCCAAAAGTTGCATGTTAGTTGTTAAGTGAAAAGATAACGCAAATCCACAGACTACACAAAGCTAAGTTTACTGGAGAGGACACGAAAAATCGGGTCCTAGCTGCAAAATGTATGTCGTATTACTATCAATTTAGTCCACACATAAAAATTAACTCAATCATTTTGGAAACCCAAAATCTATCGCATTGCCATCGGTATATGTGAAGATGTCCTTGATATATGATTAATTAGAATAAACATTGTTCATACAGTAAAGTTTAATATCAGAAAAAAGTGACGTAGAAAGCTTTCAAGTACTTAGGTAGGTACAGTCGGAAAATATATGTAGAATAAATATCTATATCAGAGTCACAGTGTTAGTTTTAAATCAGCATAGAGTGACTTAAAAATCGTAAAGGTTTTTAAAGTAACAGCTATACTTATATTACCATATAAATATTAAACTTTTGAATTTTTATTTCACCACTTGCGGTTTTACTAATGTTTTTAAATTACAATGGTATTCAAGAGAAGGAATAGTATAATAATTTTGACAATTCAAAAGTGTTAGTAATTAAATAATTTGAATAAAAACTTTTTGACTCTGAAGGATTACAAGAAAGTATTTTTAAAATACAATATTAATATTTGTTTCTAATATATATCTTGAGGTTGTCAAAAATGTTATTAATATAATGTATTATATGTTATTATTAAGAAAAAGTTGATAAATACACAATACTTACTACTTATTTGATAGGAATCGATTCCAACTCAAACGCGTCAGTGGTAATCTGGCACAATTTAAAATGATTGACTTTAACAGATGTTAAAAATGTTTTTTGTGGTTGCTAAAAATAGTCTTGAATAACCCATGTTAATGACGTGAAAATGTCCTTGTAAAATAAAATGTAAAAATACATTTTTTGCAAAGAGTACATACAGGTAGGTACCACCAAATTACATATTCAATATATTTTTCTAACATATCTGGATGAAGATACAGCTGTTTAAACATTATTACATAATATATAGTAACACCATAAAATAAGTCATTTTTACTATCTTTGACTATGCAATCATAATAATAAAGCCTTTATGGTCAATATTTACTCATAAATAGTAGAACCCTGATGATCCAAATGCTGATTTATTCAATTGTCTAAAACCAATGGAATGATCTTGATTTATACCTACAGTTAAGCGATTGGTTTTTTGTTAAAATAATTATAGTGCATAAATGGTTTTGGAGTAAATAATTTTCAAAGAATGTCTCAATTTGTATGGATAATTGATATTCTACTACGGATGTTGTGCCAGTACCAGTTCCATGTAAGTTATTGTTCAACTACACCAACCATCACCGTCAAGCTTTATACAGAATATTTTAAGCGTTTTTTGTAGGATTCTAATAAGAATTAACCAGTGAAAAATCAGTGTTATAATCATTCTGTGATAATGCTTAGTATGCTTTATATAATCATTACCTAGTCTAAAGCATGTTTCAACAATGTGATTATAAGATGGAAATAAAATAGGATTAAACTTTTACCTAAAGAAATAGTTACCTAAATTCCACTAACTTATGATATCAATTTTTATTGAAATAGCCAAATACTTTTATCAGTAAATATTTTGACAAATCATTTTTGTTTCTGACTAATAATTAAAGCAATGAGTTTTATAAATAAAACATTTTTTTTTATCTTCTTAAAGACTTTTATCCAAAAAACCATAATTGGTATGATATATTGTTTCCAATTTTAGGCTCAAAAAATTAAAATGTCCATGTTTTTAGAGTTTAAGACTTACTTTTTATTTCCGATCTTTTGTAAAAAACATAAATGAAAATTACTATTCACCAGGATATTTTGATTACCTACCTTAACTGTCAAACCAATTTCACAATATGAAGTTTATTTGCAGTGCGAATGAGTAATTTAATATTTAAAAATGTGACAAAATAACTAATAAATAAAACTTATATACATAGCTTCAGATGTACCTGCATGCACAGTAATTTAGCATTACAGCAAAGCATTACTTCACTGTAGTAATAATATTTTTATAATTGCTGTGCAAACCACCAATTTTCCATTAAGGAATTGACACCCTGTTACATTCATGTTTGGGCATGTTAAATTCAGAAATGAGATACAAAGTTAAAATAAAAGTTAACCAACATTCAAAGTGGTGGATAAGTAACAACATAGTGGCAAATTTTTTCGAGCTTTGAAGTCTTTGAAGGGACACTTTAAACTGTCAGTCCTAGGTGTTTCATATGTCAGCAGTCATTAAGCCTGTTCAGAGACCTAATAGGCAGCGTAAAAACTTAGTGGCCACTAGCTTGTCCAAAGTTTTTCAACCTGCACTGGTGGACTATGGCTTAAGCATCCATTGGCCAATGAGACTTGTGTCCCTTCAGTGAAGAAATACACTAGCTGACGCATACTGTGCTACTAGAGTCAATTAATTCAATGTTTTGCAAGTACACATAAACCACACGACACATGTTCATGAGATAAAAATCAAATGTTGTTTTTGAAAATTTTAAAGCTTTTTAAATCATAATATCATGTCATACAAAGTTTGACAAAATGGCACCCATGGTAAACAATCAATTGAATAAGCCTGTTTCTACTGTAAAACCATTTTGCCTGTATGGTGTATGAGGTGTTGTGACCTTTTTCTACTGTAATTGCAAAATACAAAATTAATGTGTGTAATATTGTAGTAATTATTTCCATAACATCATACAACCATGATGTCAGAGTTGTTTTTCATTTGACAGTACAGTTGACAATTTCTTAGCAGAAATATAACTCAGAAGAACTCAAAACTCAGTTTTCTCTCTAGCTAGATTAGCAGTAGTACATTTTATTTAACTTGAGATACTTGCATTTTTTTTTCGGATGTAGTTTGTGCTTCAAATTGTTCTTAAATCATTTTTAATTTCATAATATTCAAACTACAATTTTTAAATGCAGCAAAATAAACATACATTTATAATGTGTTCTGACTTTTGAACAACAACTAGGTAATATGAAACTTGGATACTGAAATTTATTAGTATATTGTATGATAAAATTAACTTCTAAAAATCTGACACATGTATGACTAACATGTAATAAGTAAGAAATAATTGTAAACAAATAGAAAATTTTGTAATTCTTACAACATTATAAAAATGTCATCTTCCAAAAATGTCCTTATTCTCAAAAGTTCATTGCAATCGAAAAGTGTGGATAAATCTCTTAATAGAAAACAGATTTATTAACTTAATAAAATATACTTTTTTTTAATTCAATTGAATTGCAATGAACATAGCTAAAACTAAACTAAGCAAGTGTTCTTTAAACAACAAAGTAACAGATTTTTCATTAAATCTTAAGTTGAAGCCAATAACATATCACAACTTCTCAAGAAATCATCATTTATACGACTTGTCCAAACTAAAAAATGTCACAAAAATTCATTCTCTGTACAGATTTTGACAATGAAGTCAAAGTTTTAAAACTTATTTAAAAATACTCTTTTAAACAATGAGTTTCACTAAAAAACTATAAGGCCTACACAACATTTTTAGAGGATTATACTTCAAATTACAACTGTACATAGATATTTACTGACATAAAGAAATGCCAGAAAGAATGTAACTTTATGACACCGAAAATGCCTTTTCTGAAAAGGATTTTACGTACGCTTCATGTAGCTTGTTTACAAAGTCAGCGTCATGTTTAAGCAAATAATTGAAAGCTTGAAGCAGCTGATTTCTAGTGAGAGGTTCTGGATTCGGCACATCACCACCAGATGTTGCAGTAAACATGGTAGGAGGCATCAGTGCTGGTTTCTGTTGCAGAGAATTATTCAATGGAAATATACCTTTTTCATCATATTTGTTGCCATTAAATGAATTTACAGTGTGTCCAACATCCTGAGACTGATTGAGATAGGCAGCTAAAGGTGAAGTAGCTTTTGGAGACGATATATTTATCAAACTCAATTCATTTTCTAAAGGAATAGTGCCATTTGACTCAATACCTTCAATTTTTTTTGTTGATATCCTATGAGATTGTTTTTCTTTCGGTGTAGATTTCAGTGGAAATCCACTACTTGTTCTTAAAGCTGAATCTAATATATTACCATTTGTATTATGAGCCTCCTGGGGTGTTACAGAACGTTGCTGTTTTTCTATATGCTCAACTGAATGTGCAGGATTACTCATAAGCCTCTGCAACAACAGCGGTCCTTCTCTAACATCAGTCGTCCTGGGTCCAAAGATGCCAGGTGAAGGAAGAGATGACACAGCAGGCATTTGAGCCGCAGCCCCACTTCCAGCTTTAGCAAAGAAATCCATAACACTCTGAGAAGCCATATCAGGTGCTCGTGATGTCGTAGACTCGCATTTATTAGCCATATGGCCTTTATTCGAGTTGAAATCATCTTGGGCCTTACTCAACATACTAAATATATCAACTGGGGCGTTAGAATTAGTTGAGGAGTTATACACAGGATTTTGAGGAACACTTTCACTTGTCCCTTGTTTAACAGATTCTTTCACCAAAGAATTCAGTTTTGTAGCTACTCTCACACATTCATCCTTGTCGTAAAACCAAATACCATAAATACGACACTTCGCATTTCGATACAACAGGAAAGGTTCTTTCAATTGCAACTCTATTCCCTTTGATACTGGTTCAATAAGGTTGTTTGTATTCAATCTGTTCATTATCACCAAACTGTGATACGGTTCGCCATTCCTACTGTACACAAACAAAGCTCCTTCAATATTCGTCTTTTCCCACTCGTTTTCTTCAAACGTATATAGAGCAACATGAGTAGCGCTGTCAATAATCTCTCTAGCGTATGGATCTGCCCTTTTTAAGGCAGCGAAATTCATTCGTAAGCCGGTGTCAGCCATTTTAAACCAGCAAAACACTTGTAATATAACTGAAACGCATCACACACAAATGACAGATACAGAAAAAATCGCCATATTGGAATTCAGTTTTTTTCTTTTTTGTCTCATTAAGCAGGCGACGGTCTTATACTATAATACTTAAACCTTTAAGGGTACAGCAGACACGAACACGGAGACCTGTAATTTTGCGACTGAATTGATGCTGCATAGCATTTGGCAACTTGCTGCTTGATTGTGATCATGTGGTATCAAAATCGCGCATTTTACTATAAAATCTAAGTATGTACTACCAACAACGCGATATCTTTTTAAAAATTTTGTAAAATACCTATTTTCTTTACCTTTGAAACATGGTTGAGCGAAGCGATGGCTGATTCATGTATCATACTCGTGAACGGGTGCCGCCTGTGGAGGCTGGTCTGCTCTTGCAAACTTGTATTTAGTCTTACTTTTTGTTTTGTTTATCAATACTGTAAGACATTGATTATTAGTGATGAATACATAAACTGTCTTTTTTTATATTTTATAATTAGATACTTTTATTTTGTGCTTGTGCATATCATGTTTGTTATGTTTGTAATGGAAAGTGTCCTTCTATGATAAGGAGGGCATTTTTCAACATTTTAAGTGGACGCTGTAAGAGATAGGGAGGAAAGAAATGCCCTTGCTGAGTTTCTTGCCGGTTCTTCTCAGTACAAGGTCTCCCGCCCTATAGACTTACGACCCGATGGCGTAGTGACATTCATAAGTTCTCAATTATTGTAGCCTAAATTGAATAAATGTAATTTAATTTGAATTTGAATTTTGTTTTAAACCGCTATTCGTTGACGTATAACATTAAAATGTTATATGTGGTGGGTGGGTAAATCCTAAACTTTCAAGTCAGGGTACCGGGCCTTAACCTATCCTTCAATGCACTTATCTATAAGAATCAAGCAAAATTTCCCTAAAATGTAAATCGTGGTAGTTATAGGCATACATAAACAATAACTTAGTTATTTTTATGGCATAGGCACAGTATGTACACGCATGCTAGCAAAAAAGTCGTACTAGCTTTTGCTCGCGGTTTCACCCGCCCTAAATTCGGTTATCGTTGTAGGATTTCCATGGCAACTACTCAATTATATATTAATTAAATATATTATGATTTATGAGTTATGGTGACACTATATTGTATATCACATTTTTCTTACGTTTTTTTTTATTTATTGATTTCATGTACACAATCATAGGATATATACAATACAAAAATAAAAATGTACATAGGTCAAGCTTATTAACAAGAAGCTCAAATGATTTTGCCCATTCACAGACGTGATATTAATTGTCATGGAAATTATTAATCGTATTAATTATGTTATAGGTTCTAAGTGGCAGTACAATCGAAGATCGTCAGCGTACAGATGAAAGGAAGAGGTAATAAGATTGGTGAGGGAGTTAATAAAAATAGAGAAAAGAAGAGGAGAAAGTACGCCACCTTGCGGGACTCCTGCAGGACCTTACACCAATTAGATGTAGTATTATACGTACGTATGCATTGAGAACGACCTCGAAGATAGGAATCAAACCAATCTATGACTGGGCCTGATATATTGAGAGAAAAATACCAAGAAGAGTGTCGTAGTCAACAAAATTGAAGGCATATCTGAAATCAAGTAACACAAGAACTGCGAGCATTTTGTTATCCATTGCCCGACGAATGTTATTAGTAACCTTAAAGAGGGCTGTGACAATACTGTGTCCAGGTCGAAAGCCGGATTGATAAGAATTAAGAAGGTTATTGCGTAGTAAGAAAGAAGAGAGTTTTTTGTTAACGATGTGTTCTAGTACTGTCGAAAAGAAAGGGAGGATCGAGATAGGCTGGTATTGAGAAACAGAATTAGGATTGGGAGTATTTGGTAGTGGTATGACGTGAGCTTTTTTCTCAGTGGTAGGGAATGTGCAATTTATTAAAGAGTGATTAAAGATACGTGTAAGAATTGGTAAGAGCTCTATTGGAACAAGATGAAGCATGTAAGAACGGAGGTGGTCAGAACCTTTTGCAGAAGTTTTAATCGAGAGAATGTGTCCCTTAACATCATTCTCAGTGACTTGATGGAAACAAAATGGTACACTCTGAGGCTGCGGTAGGCTTGAAATTTTATGGATAGTTTCGTTCTTAGTATCTGGGTTAATCGTATCTGGAGATGTAGAAAAATGGTGATTAAGTAAATTAATATCTGTAGAGACATCACAAGAAGTAGAAGATTTACCGATATCTATGGAATTAAAGTTTTTCTACATCCGTGAGGGATTGATATTTTCCATAGTTGATGTATATGTCATTTTTTGCATCTCTGCATGCCTTAGTGCATTTTTTACGAAGTGATTTATAAAATGCT
Organism: Apoda limacodes; assembly: GCA_946406115.1. Classification (NCBI taxonomy): domain Eukaryota; kingdom Metazoa; phylum Arthropoda; class Insecta; order Lepidoptera; family Limacodidae; genus Apoda; species Apoda limacodes. The sequence goes on from OX291552.1 coordinate 25,662,737, forward strand.
AAATTTTCGTCACTGGGTTGCTTCTTGAACTTAATTTAACTTTATCGCGTTTAACCATAAATTTTTCAATGTCCTGGTTTACCTTTTGGTGGGCGGAATTATAGGGGATGGAAAGAAGATTATGATATGAGAAGCAGGAAGTAAGTTGCCCATGTGTTGCACTTTATGGGTTGACGACACAATGATTAAATCTAGAAGTGAGGGTCAGTTGTTAGGAGAGTAATGAGTTGGTGAAAGTGGAAGACAGTGCAAGTTATATGAAGAAAGAAGTGATAAAAGTTTTTTGGTGCATGAATCATTTTTAGGGTTCCGTACTTCGAAAGGAAAAAGCGGAACCCTCACTTCTTTGTCCATCCGTCTGTCCGTCTGTCAAGACCCTTTTTCTGAGGAACGCGGGGAGGTATCAAGCTTAAATTTATATCAAATACTCAAGTCTACCTATCTAAATCAAACTTCTAAACTCACGCCATCAAAAGATGCAGCCGTTTATTCCGCAAATTTTCGCAAATTTTCGAAACTTGCAAGGGTACCAAAACCTACAGGGTACCTCCCGTGAACTCAGAATCTTGAAATTTGGTACGAAGCAAAGTCTTATAGCACAGATATAGGAAAATTGCGAAAACCGTAAATTTTTAGTACATCATATAATAAAAATATTTTTAATAATAAACAACAACCTATAAGAAGTTTGCACGGAACCCTCGATGAGTACTGCATCAATATTTTGACAATCAAATGACGCCAGAGTGTTCCTGCAAATTAAAGTGTACGATATTTAAGCATTTTCGGAAATTAGTGAAAGTAGAAACGACTTAATCTTTTAGATTAATAGGATCTTCACTATCGGCCCTTAAATAGTTTTCAGATGAATCTGCTCTAACTGAAAAGAAGGCACTGTCTAGGTTGTCAGAAATGTTCATAGTATAATAATAATATATTAAAATGAAATAATTTATTAAATTTTGTAGCAGTGTGCTAAATTCGGAAGCGTGGCCGCATGGCGTTTCAAAAATATATACACTACAAGTAGTAGTATAAGTTTTAAATGATAAAAACAGCTTTTTATAGGTCTCTTTGATTTTCCGAGAACAGTTGGCTTTATTACAGCCCGGGTGCAGGTTCTGAACGCGAAACTGACAGTGACATATACTTCGTGGCATATATACTTCGTGACGTTAAATGAACAGTAGAAATGAATTACTGATGTTTATACCGTATTAAAATGAATCAGAAACCTTTACTTAAACATCTTTAATAATAAATAAAATACGAGAGTGTCAACACACGGAATATGACACTCGAAACAATGTCCTGGTATAAAACACTAGAAATCACATATCACATAATCAGAAATTTAAAGCATTTTAAACATGGAACATTTTTGCTTATATTGTGTTTGTGTTTGTATATGTCATATTAATTTTTTGACACGATTTGAAATTTGCAATCTATATATCTTTCTATTGAAAGGTTTATCAACTTGATAGACAACACTACCAATTTCAAAACTGATATTACCAATCAAAGAAAGTCAAAAAGGCCAAGAGCAAGGGTTTGTTACAGTCACTTATATCCCAAATAAATACTTCTCTGGGCCTAACCTTTTGAGGTAGAAGGCGCAAAGCGAAACAAATAAGCACAGTGGACGAAATTATTATTATTTATAAGTAAATCCAAATTAAGTTAGGAAACATAAAATTTTGCTATATGTAATACCAAATCAAAAGACAAAACTTAAGACACGCAAAAAAACAAAGTATTAAAATAAAATAGACAAAGATATATGATAAAAGGTTTTATTCCTATTTGTATGTACATCGCATGTATAAACACATTGAATAAATAAACCTCAATAACATACATTTGCTTTGGACCAACTTTGATCCAGTGTCTGACACCTCGACGCGTGCTCCACGCATGCGTGACTGTTTTGAGCTTTATACCATGGTTCAAAGGTTCAAAATGTCTGCTGACGGTGGTCACAGTGGCGATCCGAGAGGGGGGTCGTAGGGGTCATGACCTCGTCCTAAATCATCTACACAAACTTGACCAATAACTATGCAGGGATATCTGCTCATGGATTTGCTCTGACCTATGGATTCTCTCAGCTGGTACTTTCTCCAACGAGAATACCAGATATAGAGGACCATACGAGCTCCTTACTGGACCTTCTGCTGACTACACCTCCGGATGGATACTCCGTCTCAGTGGATGCGCCTCTTGGCTCCTCGGACCACTGTCTCGGTCGGACTCAAATGTCATGCACACAACCCGATCCTTCTGGGCCAACTAATTGGCGTCGTGTGTGCGTTATAAGTCGGCAGACTGGGATGGATTGCGAGAATTTTATGCATCGTACCCTTGGAGGCAGATCTGCTATAGCTCAGAAGATCCTGACGTCTGCGCAGCCACAGTCACTGAGATAATCCTCGCTGGTATGGAATGTTTCATTCCTAACCTGCCAGTAGCTGCCGGCGTCAAAAAACGACCGTGGTTTAATAGGTCTTGCAGAGAAGCTAAAATTCTTAAGCAAACTGCGTATGAGGCTTGGACCACGGCTCGTAATAATAAGGATCCGAATATTTCTGAGTTAAAACGCAAATTAAATGCTGCCTCGAGGTTCAGTAAGAAAGCAACTGCCAGAGCAAAATTCCAATTCATCGGCAAAATAGGTAGGCGACTTGCGAGCTATCCTTCTGGGAGTCGTGCTTTCTGGTCGCTTGCTAAAGCTGCCGAGGGGAACTTCTGCCAGTCGTCGTTACCACCACTGCGAAAGACCGATGGGGACTTGGCCCACAGTGCAAAAGAGAAAGCCGATCTATTGTGCAGTCTCTTTGCCTCTAATTCGAATGTGAACGACGAAGGCGCTGTACCACCTACTTCACCGTGGTGCAGTAAGACGATGCCGGAAATCTCTATAACACAGTGCGAGGTCCGGCGGGCGTTGCTTTCCTTAGACGTTCATAAGTCGAGTGGGCCAGACGGCATACCAGCAGTGGTGCTTAAGCAGTGTGGTCCTGAGTTATTTCCTGTACTCACGCGCCTCTTCACGCTTTCCTACCACACCAGGCAATTTCCGTCTTCATGGAAGACTGCGAATGTGCACCCGGTGCCCAAAAAAGGCGATAGATCAGATCCATCGAATTACAGGCCTATCGCTATAACCTCTCTCCTGTCCAAGGTGATGGAGCGTGTGATCAACACACAGCTTTTGAGATACCTAGAAAAACACGACCTGATCAGTGACCGTCAATATGGCTTTCGCCACGGTCGCTCAACTGGTGACCTTCTAGTGTATCTTACACACCGATGGGCACTAGCCATTGAGAGTCAGGGGGAGGCATTGGCATGTAGCCTAGACATAGCGAAGGCGTTCGATCGGGTCTGGCACCGGGGTCTTCTATCGAAGTTGCCATCTTACGGAGTGCCCGAGGGTTTGTGCAAATGGGTGGCTAGCTTTTTGTCCGGCAGACGCATACGAACCGTAGTTGACGGTAGTTGCTCTGATAGCATGGACATTAATGCTGGTGTCCCGCAAGGCTCTGTGCTGTCTCCTACGCTGTTTCTACTGCACATCAATGATATGTTGGACATCAACAACATACATTGCTATGCGAAGACAGTACTGGAGACGCTTATTACACGAGCCGTGCAAGCATCCCACGTTCCGTTGTGGAGGAAAAGCGTGAAGAACTTGTGTCTCAAATCGAGATCGGTCTGTCCAAGGTCTCTGACTGGGGGTGGGAAAACTTGGTCCGATTCAACCCTTCAAAGACCCAAGTCTGCGCGTTCACCGCTAAGAAAACCCCATTCACTGTAGTCCCACAATTCCAGAACACTCCCCTCTCCATCTCCAAGAGCATTGGGATCCTTGGAGTTGACATCTCCAGCGATGTTCAATTCCGAGATCATTTGCTAGACAAGGTAAAGCTGGCGTCCAAAAAACTTGGTGTACTCAACAGAGCGAAGCAGTACTTCACGTTGGGGCAAAGGTTGCTACTTTACAAGTCGCAAGTCCGGCCCCATATGGAGTACTGCTGCCATCCCTGGGAGGGTGCACCCGGATACCAGCTTGGCCCTTTTGACTCGGTTCAACGACGGGCTGTAAGAATTGTCGACGATCCCAAACTCACTTGCGGTATCGAGTCCTTAAGTCTGAGGAGAGACTTTGCCTCCCTGTGTGTTTCTACCGCTTGTACAATGGATTGTGTTCTGAGGGATTGTTCGAAATGATGCCCACGGCTACTTTCTACCATCGCACAGCTCGCCATCGACAGGGAATTCATTCTCACACTTTGGAACCGAAATGGTCGCGTACAGTGCGGTTTCAGAGAAACTTCCTCCCGCGAACGCTTGGGTTGTGGAATGAGCTCCCTGCCAAGGTTTTCTCTAAGACCACAGTATGGGGTTCTTCAAAAAAGAAGTTATTAGATTTCTGAAGGGTCGGCAACGCGCGAGTGATGCCCCTGGTGTTGCAAGCGTCCATAGGCTACGGTGACCGCTTACCATCAGGCGGACCGTAGGCTTGTTTGCCACCTTAGTGGTTTAAAAAAAAAAAAAAAAAAAACCAGATACCGGTGCCGACGGCTGAGTTCGTAACCTACCCCAAAATGTTTCGAATGACTTTTCAAATATTATATAATATACATATTAAAAAATAATACATGGTGTATATAAAGTAGCAGTTTTGAAGAGTTCCGGGTTTTACCTATTATTTGTGCTCTGAATTAGGTTTTGTTGAGTATTTTTGGAAAAAGCCACTAATTGGAAATGCTTTCTAAGCTGAAAAATGCAGACAAAAAGACATAAAAATAGAGGCAAAAGTGGTAGTCGGAAAACAATACACTAGTCAAGATGCACGAGGTACTGAACCTGTCCGGGAATCAGCAAGTGGTTAACACATTATGATGCTGAAATCTGAATTTAATAGACGAAATAAAAGGAGCCAATTTTATTCTCATTATGTATGTGGACTTTCTTGCTTCCACTGTCGCAACAGACTCAGTTATAAATCTTGAAAAGAGGCCGAAGATTCTTAGACTACAATCGAAGTTGTAACAACTTAATGGTTTTTGTGATAGTGACAAATAAATTCAGAAGGTGCCAGGTGGGGACTGTATGCAGAATGGCTCATAATGTCAAAGCTTTTCACTTTCAAAAATTAATTTGTGTGACTGGCCGTGTGAGAACTGGCATTGTCGTGGTGCAAGATGATATGGCGTGTACGTTTATTTTAACGGAGCTCGTCAATAACTTCCAAAACAGACAAAGCAACAAATAGTCGTGCACTAAGCACTATTCATGGTACGGCGATTCTCCAATGCAACAGTATCCACGTGTCCAGTTTAATTATTATCCGCTTAGAGGCACTTTGCACGCGCTCCACTTTGGTAGGCTCATTTTAAAAGACACAAAAGCTAATGATGCTTTGTTTTGAGATCGTTGCAATAAATCCATGTTTCGTTACCTGTTACTATATCCCACACCAATTTTGACGCCCCTTCGTTGAATCTAGTAAGCATTGCATTACAACAAGTGACGCGGTCGGTTTTGTTTTTAGCCATAATGAAATTGTGAGGGATCCACCGAGAGCACAGCTGTTACACACACAAATGTTTGTGTATGATTGATTGTATTTGACTCATGCTTATGCCTAAAGATGCCCGAATCTCGAGGTACGTCACATGCCTGCCTGTCTGTTTCGATCATACGGCGCACAGCATCGATGTTTTTGTTGTCCACAGCGTTGGACGGGCGACTACAATGATATTTAGGTAAAGATACGGTTGCTTCATATTGTTTGAAATCTAAATTTGATCCATTGTTATCTCAAATAACTAGGTTTTATGCAACTAATGCAATAGATAAACAGAAAGAGATAGCTATATTTAGAAAGTGACATGTGACTTAATCAAATCACGAAAATTGTCTTAATTTCACTGTTTTATTTTTTGCGTGCTAGTACAATAACTACTCTTAATCTTTTAATATATACACCGTCTTTTGGCGACCATCACGAAATCCGTCACTGAGATTAACTCGACCACGTTTGAATTTTCCAAACCTGCTTTAAATAGTCGTCTCGCATGGTACTTCATGGCCAAAAGCAGTTTGAAGCCGAGCGAAGCTCTGCTGAGCTTTCAAATTACATTTAAAATTGTAGAAAATCTAGTTATTTAACTCCTACAGTACATCTAATAAAACTATATGACGTAAGTACAAATTATAAATGCGGACTTATCGCATAATTCTATTTCTTCCAGCCAACCTTAGGGTGTTTCTGAAAGCTGATTAAATTCTAATTTTAATAGATAAAGTAATATAAAAATACACATTTACAAATTCATATATATAATTAAATAAATATAAACATCATATACATAAATACGTCAGCATATTTATAAACATATATACACAGTTATGTACAGAATATGAGTAAAAATATATAGCTTTATGAGTACAACTTCAGCAGTTATAAATATATAAGTATTAGTTATGCAACGTTTGAAGATACAAGGATTTCTGTTCAGTTTTAAAAATAGTTATAGATGGTGATAAACGAATATCAGAGGGTAGATTTATCATAGAATGTAATAGAGTGAGAGGGTATAGTTAGAGTTCTTTCTACCTTTGATCTGAATGACATACTTTGCAACGGATTATATTTGAAGTTAAAGAACTTTTGTAAGTAATGGGGTGCAAATGGATTGTTAAGGATGTTATACAGAAGGAAAAGAATGTGAGTATATCTGCAAAGTCGAATTGGGAGCCACTTAAGTTGAGAACGAAACTCATAAATATGGTCATATTTATGCAATCCGAAAATAAATCGCATAGATTTGGAGACGGTCAATTTTGTCAAGTAGCTCCTCGTCGAGGTCAAGATAGCTTACGTCTGCACAGTTAAAGACAGGAAGCAGAAGTGACTGCGCCAGCATAACCTTTGTTTGGAATGGTAGAAAGTTTTGCAAACGTTTCAGTGAGTGTAATGAAGCAAACGCGGCACGGCAACGAGTCATCTATTAGTAGTCCGAGGTTTTTTACTTTTAATATTTTTCTGTTTATAATATGATTCTACAGCTAAAGAGTTCATAATCAAAGGTTGTTTTAACTTATTAAATATTGTTATATGTATATATGTATAACCTACTATTGCCAATTCAGCTCGCTGATTCAGCGAGCAATGTCGATAACTTTATTAGTCTTTCCGAAAGGCCTCGTTTCTTATTCGACTCAGTAATTTTGACTAAGTGGACTAGCCCTGCTTTGGTCAACGACCTTACTCTTCAGACTCTGCTGCAGGCTGCAGGAGACGAAGACTTGACAAATGTCTCGACTAACTGGATCGCAACGGGTTTCTTCTCAAAGTTTCTTCGGGCCGATTCGGGGATATAAAGATTCTCTCGCTTAGAAGTGATATCGGTTGGTTTTGATAGTAGTAAAAAGGGTTGAGTCTCCCTTTTTGAAAAAGAATTCCACCACACTTTCGTTCCAAATCTCCAGTGGTATTACACTTACAGATGACGACATTGAAGAGCTTTGATAACTTTTGAAGCAATTAGCGCTCCACAAACTTTAAGAAGCTCAGTCGTCGCTATGCTGTCGTCACATGGACTTTGTTGTTTTAAACTGTTCAGAAGTCACCCTAATTTTTCTTTGGTCATCGTCCTCGATCTTCGTTCCATGACATGCAGCAAGGTATTGCTGCATGTAATTGGAACCGTAAATTAAATTAAATAAATTGTCCGTAGATTACCTATTTCAGCTTTTGCCGAGATATCTGTTTACGAGGTTTTTGGATTTGAAAAATAAAAAAACACCGTCATAGGTTTGAGGAAAAATAAATTACTATTCAAGTTCCTCCTCTATGCTGATAACTAAGTGATCCGCGCAACAACAGCAGTGTAGTGTCAAGGAATAGTAACAATTATATAGAGAAAAATCAGCCAAGTGAGAGTCAGACTCGCGCACGAAGGGTTCCGTAACATTATCTATAAGAACGGGCAAAAAATCACGTTTGTTATATGGGAGCCCCCTTGGATATTTTGATTCTGTTTTTAGCATTTGTTGTTATAGCGGCAACAGAAATACATCTTCTGAGAAAATTTCAACTGTCTAACTATAACGGTTCATGAGATACAGCCTGGTGACAGACGGACGGACGGACGGACGGACAGCGAAGCCTTAGTCATAGGGATCCTAATTACCTTTCAGGTAAGGAACCCTAAAACAGGAAATGAATAAAACTAAATGTAAGTTTCATCTTAACGTTCAGTCAAGGTTTTTTAAAGGAATAAAACTATCACAGAATTAATAAGAGTAGAATTACTGCTGTGCAAATGAGAGCATTGAGAAGTATAGTGAGCGCGTTACTCTACATGACAGGAGAAGGTGCAGAGTGATACAAGATAGCTGCGGAGTGAAAAAAGGTGTAGAAATTGAAAAGGATTAGGAATTTATGTTCAGGCATAAGGATTGTAGAAATGATGAATTAAAAAGATGTACAAAACAAATTTTTGAAACAAAAATTAAATGGAAGGACGATAATGACCTCCTCGAACATACCTCAATATAGTGTTCTTAGAAAAGGTGAGGTTAAGAGTACGTTACAATCGACAAACGTTTTAAAAACACTGGTAGAATTTAATGAAATAGATGAGTTCTAGGATCGTAGCAAGTGGAAGTTTGCCGTAACTGATGGAAACTAAGTGTGATATCATGTATGTTTTATTAGTACAGGCAAACCCATGGAACGTTTCTTGAGCTGAAATGACCGCGCCTGGGCGGTCACCGCATCTGTGCGAGCGCGACAACAAATAATTATGGGCACGCAACATAGCCGGTCATGGTACGAAATTCTTCGTGCTTTGTGTTCGTGCTTTATTTTGTAGCCAAACCGCATAAACGGAAGGCTTAAAGTTAATGTTAGATTTTGCTACCAAAAGCTAATGAAACGCAAATCGCTAACAATTCTGCTACGAAGTAGTTAGACGGAACGCTCTATTGTACTGATAATCTCAAATTGAGATTGGGAGTTTTGGCGCGCATCTTAAGAAGGAGTGGTGTTTTTTTCTGTTTAATTTTTCTAAATTCATTTAGTGTGCTTCGATTTATATATTTTAGCAGTGTTTAACGGAAACGTGTTAAGAATTGTGCAGCGAAGGCTCATGCATAACGAATTATGAAGAAATAAGAAGGACATGAGACGCGCAAATTCTGAAGGATGCACACCAAATCTCCCGCCCTATAAGTTAAAACTCGTATATGGCGCTTCGCCAAACTTAAATATAAGCACTTGACTATATTTACACATGACTATGGAGAAATGATATGCTATAATGCGAAATCTGGTCTCCACATTGAAGAAGGAAGGAAGGAAGGAAATTGAGATTGGCAACACTATTTAGAAGCATTGAAAAAAAATTACATTTTTGAATTGATTGTGTGCGATGTGTAGTGTGTATTTTAAATTGTATCTGTCAAATTGTCGTGGTAACAGAAATAAATAAATTAAATAGAAAATAAATAAACATACTTAACCTTCCTTTGTGAGTGTAGCGATAAATGTTAGGCATACTAATATTTTCACAAATACTGACACGTTTCAATTCTTTTTAAAACTTTTGAACTCAATCAGTGCTTTTTCTAAATAAAATGAGTAATGAAAAAATTGTTCTCGTTATTGGAAGTGGAGGCAGGGAGCACGCTATATGCTGGAAGTTAGCGGACTCGCCGTTTGTGAAAAAAATATACTGTGCGCCTGGAAGTGTCGGCATTTCTACTACTGCTAAAGTAGAAAGTGTTGAAATTGATATTAAAGATCATAAGGTAAGGACAATACCGTTCTTCTTATATATAGTTAGTATATCCGTCAGTTAAGTTCTAGATTTCTTAGTCTCATTACACTATTTACATTTAGGCTATGTTCCAAATAACTTACACCAGCAATAATAATAATTGCCAGGTAAAGTTGTCTTTTCAACTGTATTGTAACTAGTGTATGCCAATTATTTATTACACTCATAGGAGCAAAATTTAACCATAACTTTGTTAGTATAAACTTGAAGGTTGATTAATTATCCAGACACAAAACATTCAAAAAACAAATTTAGGTAAATATTTAGTTATCGGGCATAAGTTGCTTAAGAAATATCTTAAAATGTTGATTTACAGTACAACCTTGGTGGCAGTGCCTGCTGAGACAGTACTAAATTTTATACATTTCAGGCATAACATTTTTGAACATGAATGTCAATGAGCAAAAACTTGAATGTCGACAGGCATATTGTCATATCATTTTTATGAGTTTGATGCCAGAGGGTGTCACTGTCAATCAGTATGTTAATTGATAAAGAGTATTCTTTTACGCTCAAATGAAATGCAAAATTTGGCAAAAACTAAGTTTTGAATAAAACTAAATCTTAAAAAAATTGTCCAACAAATGGAAGTCAAAAAAACAATACCTATATAAATTTCATAATGATGTTTGGATTTATCCTTGCTGAACGGCTAAGCTAAATGCTTAAAAGCTAGGAATGAGCCACATCTGCAAAATATAATGTATGTCAAATTTTATATTTGGATCATAAAAATAAATAAACTACCAAATAGGAATTTCACTAAAATTATGTTTTGAATATGATGCATATTTTACAATACTAATTGTTTAATTAACTTTAAGGCCCAATCAAATTTTTTTTGAGGTGGTTGGTGGTTTTTTGGTAAATAAATAAGAGAAAAGTTTTAGGCTTTTACTTGTATCAGATACATTAACAACACAGTTTCTTTGGTAAATATTTACTTCCCTGCTCCAAGTAATTTTTGGTAAATGGCTGGGTCAATTAAGTTAGATAAATTATAAACAATATTATAAAATTGTTTAAAAATAACAATTTTGTTTTATTTACCTATTGTTGATATCACTTTAGTTAGCTTGTTATTTGTATTCATCACTTGCATCAAAAATAATATGTACTAGACCAATAAACACATATAAATAACAAAAACTGTTGGAGGTCAAAAGCATTGTGTGATGGTGGCCAATGGTGGTCTTATCCTATGATAAGAAAAGTTTAAAAAAAATCACTTGTTTTGGTACTTGCATCATGTCATAATTTAGATAGTCCTTTTTTAAAACTTTATTTAATAATTTTCTGATACCCAGGATTTATTGTTATATGTCAAAAATTAATTGTTTTACGCACAAGGAAAAATAGATGTTCTTGTATGAACAACATCCCTTCCTTATTGTTATTTATTAGGGCAGTGAAAATCTACAATCAATTAACAAGAAATGGTCCTTTTAACAGGAGGTGGCAAAATGGTGCCAAGAACACAACATTGACTTAGTTATTGTAGGGCCTGAAGACCCACTTGCTAACGGAATAGTTGACAGCCTCACATTGCTTGGGATCCGATGTTTTGGTCCAACAAAGGCGGGGGCCCAAATAGAGGCCAACAAAGATTGGGCCAAGAAGTTTATGGTTAAACATCAAATACCAACAGCCAGATACAAGTCCTTCTCTGACCCAGTAGCTGCTAAAGAGTTTATTAACAGGTTTGTATGCATCCATTCTTTCTAAAATGAATGTGGGTTCAGTTCTCACTCATATGAAAATTCGTAACATTAAAAAAAAAAAAAAAAATCAGAAGTAGATGGTGGCTCAAAAAATATATTCCTGCCAAGTTTCAACTATTTATAGAGGGTTATGCAGTAGTATGTCAGGCAGCCTGCAAATTAAATTAATCTTAAAAATGATGTAACATTTCATTCTTTTCTCATTCACTTTTGAAGTTAAGCGTTTTGAAGAACAAAAGTTTAGGTACCAATTTTTAGGGTCACATAATACCGTGACGTAAGTCATTTTATAGCCAGGTGCAAAAAAAAATATTCTTTATAGCACAAAATAAAAAAAAAACTTATAAAATAAATAATATAAAATGTACAATAGTACAAGATCGCCATCTTATCGCCATATAACTTTTTCTAGCAGATAACCTAAACAGATGAAGAGCTTAAATAGGTTCTATTTTCATTGAAGATATTTATTTAATTAATTGAAACAGGGGTACCTACATGCCCCAGTAACATAGTATAAAGAAAATGCGACATAATCACTCGCCTCGTCTTACGCACACATAGATCTTACTGCACTCTAAACCATACTTGTTCTCTGTACAATGGCTTGCGGTAAAGACACAAAATATAGCGCCCTGTGAGTGTGACAGAAATGGCGAATCGATAGTGCTGACACCCCGCCCTATTGGCTTAAGTGATGCATCCTTAGAGCCTTCTTACTGGTATACTGTGCTAGTAAGCACTGATGACACACAAACACATATTGGACCTTATTTTCATGTGAAAAAATATAATGTAATAAAGTGTAATACAGAGAAAATATACATGTGTGACCTGACCCTTGTTGTTTATCTCTACCTTACAGTTGTTATTAAAAGTATATAAATCAATGTCGCATATTATTAAACTTGTTTTTCTTGCACATGAGGATGTATGACATCACATGTAATTGATTTATTTGCTGTATTGATTACAGTTTGTAGGAGCTGTAAGTGAACCTGCTTCTTAGGGTTCTGTAACAAAGAGGTAAAGAAGAACCTCAAGAAAGAAAAAGTGTCCCTACTAGGGTACTGCAGTAGTGTGGCAAATGGTTTTAAAATGAAATTAGGGGTCTAGCTTCATCACTTAATCATTAAGTGCAAAGTTAAAGCTAATTTTGGCCTTAAGCAATACAACTTATAACTATAGGAGAAGATATAAGTTGGAGACATTCTGAGGCCAAATTCTAGTGTCATACAGAAGGCGTTATGAGATTTTTGCGTTTTTTTAGGGGGGGAACCCTCAAAATAAAAAAGGAACCCTTATAGGATCACTTTGGCGTCCACTTGTCTGTCTGTGTGTCAAGACCCTTTTTCTCAGGCTCGCGTGCAGGTATCACGTTGAAATTAATACCAAATACCTACTAAGGTCTATGGTCCCTTAAAGCTGTGAAAAATCAATCTTCTATGTCAACGCAATAAAAAAATACGGCCATTTTTGACGCATATTTAGGTTATTCAATTATTCTTAAATAAATCAAAACCTATAGAGCACTAACCATTGTCCTAGAATCATGAAATTTGACACGAAAAAATCCAAAATTTTTCAATTTGTAGTTAAACACATTTTAAAAAAAAATTTTTTGTCTGGCTGTTAAGACCATTTCACTCGTACTTAAGATCGCGTGCAGGTATCACGTTGAAATTAATCCCATCAAAAACATAAATGTGAAATGAGAGCCAAGTTCAATATTATGATATTTGCCTTGGATTTTGACTTCAATGACAAAAGAAGTGAGATCTAAATAGGTGCCAAGTTCAAGTCCTGAAATTTATTATAACAACATAAAATATAATTTCTTAGATCATCCTTTTTTTTCTAAAAAGGAAGCAGCGGTAATTTTTTTGTTATGGCAGCTTGACAACGGATAAAAAACGGCAAATTCTTAGCCATATTGCAGGTCCGTTTCACCCCTGCAAGTAACATTTTGCATAGGTGGCCGGCTCACTTTGACCACCCTTTTTTTTCTAAAAAGGAAGCTGCGGCAAATTCTTTGTTATGGCAGCGTAACAACGGATAAAAAACGGCAAATAATGACCCGTATTGCTGGTCCGTATCACCCCTCCGGCTAACTTCGAGTGAAGTTAGCCGACCACCCTTTTTTTAAAAGTAGTATAACAGCAAATTTTTTTATATAACGTATAAATATCGGATAAAAAACGGCAGATTTGGGTATACTTTATTTTCCGTTCGGCTAAAAATGGTGTGCTAACTTCAAAGACCTAAAATTACCTAATCAATTAATCATTTTTGGTATAGTGCCTCATATCCAGCTTTGGTGGTTAAGGCATCAGGACTTGCGGCCGGCAAAGGAGTGGTAGTTGCAGCGAGCAAGGAAGAGGCCTGCCAAGCCGTCGACGAGATCCTTACAGAGGCTAAATATGGCTCTGCTGGAGAAACTCTCGTTATTGAGGAACTGCTTGAAGGTGACGAGGTGTCGGTAAGTTAAGAGCATTTCTCAAATTAATTTGATACTGGTAACTTTACATAGATCAACATAAAGGGTACTTATAAGATATTTATCCCGATCGAGTGTTCTCATGGGAATGGGTTCTTTAGTGGGTAAAATCGCAGGGCACAGTTATTTAGTTTTAAAAATACAATGTATTTTTTTTTCTGATTAGCCTCATACATCCTCACTGTTGGGGAACGGCCTACTACTACGCTGGGCCTCGAACCTCCGCCGCTAACGGCGCAAAGTAAAATCGAAACCCTTCGGCCACCACCGACTTCATTACATTTTAAGAGGGTTCGATCTCTGCCCAGTATAAAAATATTTTTGTGATGAACATATCAAACACAAACATGTACTGAGCATTATTATGTATAATATGTATGTGATTACACTAATTAAGAAAAAAAGATCTAAGTACAAGCTTTATTTTGTTTTGGACCAGATAGATGGCGCTGTGTGATTTGCCTAGCTAGAAATATTATGATATGCTTTTAAGGTATCAACCAAAACCGTGTAGGTATTAGAATTTAAAAGTTGTATAAACTAGCTGTTGATAACGTGTAGTTCGATAGTAATAGTGACTGTAGGTTACACACATGAAGGTATATGACTAGAGAACCAAGAATAAATTATATTGATAACCTCTCTGGACAGTTTATCATTTGCCAAGCCAAGCCCCCTAATTAAGGCCGATATCTATGTCTTCGGTTTTACTTCTATATTTCCAGTGGTTTATAATAGGGGATAAAATATGAAATTGCCGTTTTAACGAACTGGTTACTTTGAACAAAAATTAAACCAGCATAGTGTCAGATTTCAGTGAAACATTTTTCACACGAAAATTAAAACATTCTAAATATAAAAAAAGAAAAGTCATTGATCTCCGACTTTTAATTGTTTTTACATTTAGCTTTTATATAAGATGCATTCAGCGAAAGTTGTATTCAAATAAGAGTTCCGACAAGGGAGTTAATAAGAGTTCCGGCGTGGCAGTTAATAATAGTTCCGACGTGGAAGTTAATACAGCAGAAACTGCTTGTAATGTCAATGCTGTGTCATTGGTTTAACCGCTTTTGTAGTAGAAACCTCGACCTGAATAATGAAACATGCTGAAGACCAGCCACTAAAGTAACACCACGACAAGGAAGCCGATCTGTGTCAAACTACTAAAGAATTAGAGACATGGTTTGACCTTAGCATACCCACAATATTGACTAATTTGCAGCAATTCCCATTATTGCTTCGTGATAGCAAACCTCAGACAGCTTGTATCTGTTTTACAACAAGAACTGCAGAAGCATCCGTTATCTACCATACTCGCTGGATCTTGCAACAACCGATTACCTCTTTTTCCGCGATTAGTTTTTTTTTCCACGAAGAAATTGTAGAGTTCAGATCCACAGAGTTTTATCGAAAAAGTTTAAATGATCTTTGTATATAATAGTTGAAATGTATAGACAACGAGGAAAGATTTTTTTATCATGTGTGTTTATTATGCAATTTTATATACAGCATAATAATTTCTATGATAAAGATTAGTGTATCTACTAAATATTAAGTTATTGCATAAATGTATATATACTTCTTTACAAAAACTGGTTAAGTGAGTTTTTATTTAAATGCTGGCATGACAAATGTTATCCCTCTAATATCGGCTTCGTGGCGCAGTGAGTGTTAATCCGACTGCTGAATCGAGGGGTGTGGATTTGATTCCCGCATAATACAAACGTTTATGTGATACACTTTTGTGTTTGAATTGAGACTGAGTGTTTTATATGTATGTGTTTTCATTTGTTTTTTTAAATACATACATAATAGGTTGTATATTTATGTCCAAAAATATTCATGTATAGTCCGGGTATTGGGTCCGGTTCCGGTGACTGTGCTTGTTTTCGGGATTACCTACTAATTGTTTGGTATATATGCTTAAAGATTTGCAATCCTAATTTTGGAAAATACAATGATTAGGTTATTACGTATTTACGTATCCAAAACCTACATGGGAAGGAGAGGGGAAAAGCCTTGCCCAGGAACTAACATTTAAAATATGTTGTAAACAACTAAAAAAAGAAAGAAAAGGTGATTTTGAGAATGTACTAATAATCAAAAGGAAATGAGAATGAAAAGGTTAGGACAAAACTTCATGCACTGTATATATAAAGTATTATAGACAAACTAAAATTACAACAATAATACTTTTAAATACCACATACTTTCAACGGTAACTGTTATAAACCAAATCTGTGCATACGCAACAATTCTTATACTAGGGCACACTGGGTTAACACTACGCTCTTGGCCAGTTTCTTCCTTCATATTTCTTTATTCTTTTACGTCTCTTATTTTACGTTATAGGTCATAGAGAACTTGCAAAGGGGTGATATTATTTTATACCTGGTCTTACATTAACCAATTAATTTAGTAAATATGGTGGTCTAAGTTAGTTACTATATGAATTTTTAATAAATGCACATTTTAAGTTGCTATGCGTGAAGAAGTAGCCAAGTGGCTACACAAGACAACTTTGGGACCAATGACTCCAAAGTCGGATGTCAAAGAGAACTTGTCATTGTCAGAAGAACAATTCAATGAACCTGAAAATAATCTTGGGTTAAAGTTTGGCTGTGTGATTATTTTATTTATTACATACAAAATAAATTGTACACGTTATAATTAATGACAATTACAAATATAAATTTATTAAGATAATTAATATTTGTCTACTTCTAACTTACTTTGTCAAGAACTAGGTATCTAAATATATTATTCAGGCACTGTTCTGTCTTTTCACCATTTATTACTCTCAAGTTTGTAATATTAGGCCTGCAACTTTACTTTTTACTCAATCTGACAGCTTCGCTCGTGATATTATTTTTACAAAAAATATTAAAAATATTTCATCTAAGAATGCTTTGAAGTAAAATTTATTGACATAATTGTAGCGAAAATTATGGAAATCCCTCTCTGTATATACATATTTATATATATATACATATTTATATATATATATTTGTCCAGTATTTTTATTATATATAAATATATATGTATTTATATATTTAAAAGATCTTTACCGACCGAACGCAGAGCTAAATTTTAACATTAGTTTTTTCTCAGCCTCCCGTCATGCAATTGAGTTTTATGATGTTCAAAGTCAGTCAGTTCAGTTGGTCATCGCCTTTGATGTTAAAAAAATCTTGACAGTCACATTTATGTAAAGTTTCCATTGTAGGGTGGCTACAACTGCACCTCATTATTGCCCTGTCTAGACTTCTTCGATGTCGAAATGTATAAATGATATGAATGTATAGGCTGTGGTAGTACTCACGGTTATTTGCCGCGACGTCAATTTTTTACACAAACAAATTCCCCGATAGTACTCGAATAAATATATATTATCAGATCTTACTAGGAAACTTACAGGAACAGTCTAGAGAATGTTCCTCTGATGCGTAAAAGCGTAGCTAAATATAGGCCAGAAAGCTAATTTCTGTAATTCCAACGTTGTGTATGTAAATGCACTATAAATCATAAGATAATGTAATAAATATTAGTATGACATATATATGTTATGTAATTCTTAAGTAATTTATACCGTAATAATTTGAAATCTTGAAACTTTTAAAAAACGGAACCCTTATAGGATCACTTTAGTCCGTCCGTCTGCGCGTCTGTCAAGACCCTTTTTCTCAGTAACGCGTGGAGGTATCAAGCTAAAATTTATATCAAATACTCAAGTCCATTGTCCCTTGGAGCTGTGAAAACATCAAAATTCTAAGATAACGCAATAAAAAGATACCGCCGTTTATGCCGCAAATTTTCGAAACTCGCAAGGGAATCAAAACCTACAGGGTACTTCCCGTGAACTCACATTCTTGTAATTTGGTACGAAGCAACGGTTTATAGAACAGGTAAAGAAAAATTGCGGAAACCGTAAATTTTTAGTTACATCATGTAATAAAAAATATTTTTAATAATATACAACAACCAATAATAAGTTCGCACGGAACTGGGCCAGTTTTTTTAGTACAACTTAGAGTCAATGCACTAGATAACAAGCAAATGCAACACACGCTTTAAAAATTTGCACAAGTGTTGGAACAATGGTCACTTTCAGATTTTTATTGCATTAAATACAATAAATGAAAATCATTCAGTGAAGTAATGCACTAGAAAAAAGTAAAATTTATAACATATAATGATTTCAATCCTTTAGATGCTATAGTTTAGCGACAAAATTTGCAAAAGAACGGCGTGTTTTCGCGGTCTAGCCTATATCGCAGTCTTAAGGCGAGGCATTGATAGGGATTGCAGAGTTAAATGTTTAGTTTAGCTAGCTTTAATTAAAGTTGTTGTTGATAAATGTTAACCGTAAGCACTAAATTGTTGCAATCTATTTATTAAAAATTAACTATAACGGATATCAGAATTTCCAACTAACTGTTCTACAGCCTTTACATTTCTAGTATAGTCTCGGAATTCACTCCAAAAACATAAAGTCCATCCAGCCCATCACACATGGAGCTATAATATAATATTAATATACTACAGTTTATCCATACAAATCTGAAATATAGTTATAGCTGCGTGTGTGGTCATTAAATTTATCAATTTAAAATTTATTGATTTATAATTATTTTTTTAATTTAATTCGTTTATTCACTACGAGTTTGCAGACTAGCAAAGAATAGGGAAGAGTTTCGTATGGTGGTCGCTAACATCCGTTAGGATATGGCAACCTAAGAAGAAGTGGTCATTTAAAGATTACTATAGAAAATATATCGTAATATACCTTCCTATAATTTATACTAAGATATAATATTATAGCTCCGTGTGTGTGATGGGTTTTATGCTTACTGCCAGATCAGTAAATTTTATCTTGATTTGTGAAAAAGTAGGTACGCTGTTCTTAAGGCGTCACCTACTGAATTCTTGGTGCGTGAGGACAGCACGCACTTTATTTTTTCAATAACAGTAGTAATAAAAAATTTGTGGCATTGAAATATTTGATAATAGCCAAGGTCAGGTCATGTTAATGATCTCTCTGATATCTTAGTTATTAAAATACACTAAGGAGCTTGTAGTCCACCGTAATTAGAAGAAAAACATTTCGATAAGAATTATAAGATTGTAAATAGCCGGCTTTTTTACAACACGGCTTTCTTAACGCCTGTAATTTTGGCGGCGCAGCGATGTATTAAAAATGCGTCCACTAAACCCTAAAATCTACCAAAATCTTTGGATAGGCTAAACTATTCTGTAATATATCAAATTGCGCCCCCGTCAATTTTGAGTTCGTAATTGGTGATATGGGACATATTATGTGCAGCCTTAGTCCAAATACACCATATCACAAGCAGTGGTGGCAAAGTGGTTGGTAAAAAGATACTTTCTCCCCCCCATTGTGGATTATCAACACTTTTCTTTGGTATGAAGTATTTCATACCCTTTTTTTGTTCATTGTATTATGCTGATCTGTAATTGTTTGCTATTCCAAATAAATAGAAAAAAACCACATATTGTGTGAAAATTTTAGTTTTCTACCTACTTTAGTCTAAAAGATAAGACGTAGAAGCGGCGTAGGCTTTGTAATAAGGCCCCGTTGGCACCTTTTATTTTAAGTACGAAACCTTAAAATTATAGTATTTAGAGAAGTATATCTCAAACTCAAGTCGGTGGTGGCCTAGGGGTTTCGATATCACTTTGCGTCTTAAGTGGCGGAGCTTCGAGACCCGGCGTGTACCAATGAGTCTCTTTCTCAATTTCTCAAGTACATAAATTATTTACACTACTGACTTTTCGGTGAAAAAACATTCATACGTCAAAAAAACAAAGAAGACGTATGCGAAGTCCACAATCCGCACTGGGCCCACGTGTTGACTATGGCCCAAATCGCCCACCTTGAGGGTAGGCCGTGCCCCAGCAGTGGGGCTGATAAGGATAACTCAAACATTAAAAAAAATTAACAACGAACACGCGTTCAATAACAGATTTAAACATTAATGTTAGGACTTCTTTAACTGGTATCATTAACTCGTATCACGCTCGCTTTGACATATCTTGCGGCCGCCCGGTCGGCGCGTGTTGCACGAGGCCCTCGAACGTGTCCCGTGAGCCGACCCCACGCTGCCACCTCAGATAAACTTTGATCATGGAAATCAAAACACTTATCTATCAGCGTGTACTTAGTACGTACTTTATACAACATGCCTATTGCCTACATTAATTTTTAAGACGGCGGAATGAACAGACATGGTATATGCGTTTTGGGTTGTAATCCGTTTGTGTATTTGTATGTCTTACCATTTTTTTAAGAAAGTTATGAACATGTAGATGCAGTTCGTTGCATAATATGGGTATCACCTCGAAGCAGTAATATATTTGCGAATATAGGCCAACAGGTGGGGCTGCAGAAGACGTGTTTTGAATAAAATACAGGACCAATTTCTACGGGGCTAGTTGTATTACATGTATCAATAATGATAGATCAGCAGCAGAGATTAGAGCATTTCTGCATTTGAGCATTGTCTGTTATGTTTCTCTGTTTGTAGACCACCAGAGGAAGCTGCACTCGATGTGTTTTATTAAAACATTTGAGTTTATTTCGGTGTGGTTTATTGTATCACATGGTACTTATTATTTCCTTTTTATTTAGGGCGGGTGGAACCGCGGGCAAATTTGGCATGGAGATGGTTTGAGTCCCGGGTAAGGACAAAGGCTATACTTGAAAACGTCAAGTGTGAGTCATTTTATTATATAATTGAGGAGTTGCCGTTAAAATCCTACTCTGGTATCCAAATATACGGCGGCTGAAACCGCGGGCAAAAGCTAGTAATATATATCTATACATATAATAAAATGGTAGGAAAGTCAAAGCTGTACATTGAATATTTTTACCGAAGCCAAAAATACAGTGTTTAGAATTTTTGTCTGTTTGTCTGTATGTATGTTCGGGATAAACTCAAAAAGTACTGCATGGATTTACTTCAAATTTGGCACGAATATTATTTAGAAGTCGGGTCAACATATAGGCTACATATTATCACGCTATCACCTACGGGGAACGAGCAGTGAACCTTTATTTCTTCAACGCAACAACGTGCAATCTAACGACGCATGTTTGACTTGCTTCTTAATAATTAATTATTCTACACACAGCTATTTATTTTATGTTAAAAAATTGTGTAAAGTCATAACTTAGATGTGTTATAATTTTTCACCATATAAAAATGTTTCCTATTTGCTAACTAGATGGCGTTGGCGTCGAATTAGATCGCGCTATGATTTCGTTCACAAAAAGTGATTGTATAGTATAGCGTTCACGCAGACGACGTTGCGGGCAGCAGCTAGTATATATATGTATAATTCTTATTTATGTCTGCCTATATGTTTGTTATCGCACTAGAAAATAACTGTAAGGGTTTCGTTCAAAATTTACCGGTTTTTTTTCGGATATCATAGAGAAGTTAAATAATGTTAAATGAATGTTTTTTGGCAATACACACAGCGCCGTCTGGCCCCAAAGTAAGCAAATATATACATATCATACATAAGTACACCTAGACTAAAGACAAACACAAATGTTTTATCACATAAATGTTTGTCCAGTGCGAGAATCGAACTCACACTCTATGCACAGCAGCCGGCCATACTACCAACTAGACTGCGATGAAATCAATACATTTATTTTTGCTTTTATTTCAGGTACTTGCCTTTACAGATGGCGAGACAGTTTCTATGATGCCCCCGGCTCAAGACCACAAGCGCATTGGAGACGGGGACACTGGTCCTAACACGGGGGGCATGGGTGCCTACTGTCCATGTCCTCTCATCACTCGGGACCAACTCGCTGATGTTAAAGATCAGGTGTTGCAGCGAGCCGTCGACGGACTTCGAGCTGAGGGGATCAAATACGTAGGTGGGTCACTCCTGAAGTTGGCGAATTTTTGTGCACTAATCCCATCCCATCGTATTATAGACACGTCCAATCCCCTTACGTATGTGGATAAATTTGTATATTTTGTTGCGTGTGCTGCTTGTATGTATGTTCATTCTTTGGAAGATATCGTTTGAAAGCTGGTGCAAGCAAAAGCTACGTCCCTTAAAGTAGTGAAGTGTGTTAGTTGTATTGTTGTTTTATGGTAATAATTTATACTATAAAATATCATTATAATAAAATTTCCAAGTAAACCATAAATGCCTTCGTTTAGGCTGCCTCATTTACTCGCTCCTAAATTAAAATATGCTGTGTCTACGTCGTGGAAAATAGAATCAATAATACAAAAAAGTAAAAGTATAAAGTACCTAGGCGATATATACAAAAAAATGTTGCCATTCGGCTACAAATAAATTTTAACAATAGGTAACATATTTAATTTTATGAAGAATTATGAATACTTTTTAATGTAATCTGATTAGTATGTAACAATTCAAAAAAAACGAATTCAATCCATATTTCTGCTTCTAAACCTAATTGAATGGAAGGTAGAAAAGTAGTTCGAAATTCAGACATCGACATGAGTTCCTTTTGTTGCAGGCATTTCTGTTAAATTGGCAATTAATTTCACAACAAAAATATAGATAACTCATCAGGTTTTATTTAAATTTCTGACTGGCACAACAAAAATAATGCGCTAATAATTTCATTAAAAAAATTAAAAAAAATCAACATTTGAGCTCGGCGAATTGGCGGCAAAATTACCTAAACTATTTTTATTATTGTCAATACAGTTGTAAATATAATTAGTTTTTTACATGCATGTTTGAGAAAAGCACAATACAAGCCTTGGCCACAGCTGAGCATAACCGAACTTACAGTGTCTTAGAGTCATCGTGACATCAGCCGTATTCAAAATTAATAAGATAAGTGCTAAAATAGATCCTTGTGGTACGCCTCTAGTTACAAAATTAGGGTCAGACAATATGATTGCACCATTCTTATCTTTTATTTCTACCAACTGGGAACGGTTACTTAAATAGCTATCAAACCATTTGATTGTATTATATATAACATCAAACCCATAAAAAGCCATTTTTGAAAAAAATTCCATTGTTATGTTTAATTCAGCTATCTATCACGGATCGTATCGCATCTGACTATACTTATTGTTATTTTCGCAAACTGGCTCTTCTTTCATATATTCACGCTCATGCACCATGGCCGAAACATTTATT
This sequence comes from Apoda limacodes, assembly GCA_946406115.1. Lineage (NCBI taxonomy): Eukaryota > Metazoa > Arthropoda > Insecta > Lepidoptera > Limacodidae > Apoda > Apoda limacodes. Next base: position 25,685,980 of record OX291552.1, read on the forward strand.
GCATTGAGTGGGCCATCGAAGACCTCTAAAACGAGCAATCATGAGATAAGGCGTGCGGTGAGACTGGGGGCGAACGCATCCTGCTAGCCTATATCGTCACATATGCCTTGTCGGGTGCTGTCCAGCCAATCATACAGTTTGTCTCGGCGCCATTACTATCTCGTCGTTGTCGGGTACGTCTTCGCCCGCCCTAAATTTCGTTATCGGGGTAACAAAAACAAACAATCAAATCTTTCCTCTTTAATGGCATAATTCAATCGTGTCTGTGAATCCATGGAAATACACATATAAAATTACAACCCAATCAGTCAAGCCGTTTAATAGTTGACATACCAACCTACCGAGTCCAATTTTATTTTTAAATCATCCAAAAAACCATCGAAATATCCATATAAAATTTCAACCCAATCGGTTCAGCTGTTTATAAGTTATGTGAAAAAGGAAGTAATTACGTAATTAAGTAATTAGGAATTTGCGTAAGGATAATTCTTACTACCCGTTGTCCTATTTCCCGTTTTCCCGTAGGAATGAAGCATTTTCCCGCGGTAAAAAGTAGTCTATGTTCATCAGGGATAATGTCGGCTTCTAAGGGTAAAAGAATTTTTCAAATAGGTCCAGTAGTTTCGGAGCCTATTCAATACAAACAAACAAACAAACAATCAAATCTTTCCTCTTTATAATGTTAGTATAGAAATGCATAACTACCTATATTACATTATTGTAAGGATATTCAAATCGAACTAAAGTATTAATAGCAAGACAAAATTTATAAATTGGAGTTAATATAGTGGATTTTAACCGGTTTTTTAAAAGTGTCGGCAGATTGTGAGCCCTTGACAGATAAAGGTAGAGAGTTCCATAACTTTACTGAAGAGCTAATAAACTGGATTCTGTCTTTAGGTAGATTGGGGTTAAGGGATTGAATAGCACGTTCTATTAAAGACTTAGAACATGAGCATTCCGGCGAAAGTTCAGTTCGAAGTTTAGAAATGTGGTCATATATGCGGAGTCCAAATATAAACCGAATACAAAGAGTTTGAAACCCCCAAAGTTTGTCAAGTTGCTCCTCTGTAAGATTAGTAGACAGCAAGCGTCGGCATAATCGAGGATAACAAGGAGCAAAGATTGTGCAAGCAAAATTTTAGTGGGAACCGGTAGAACATTACGTAGACGTCGTAGGGATCCAACTGAGGCAAAAAGAAACGGCTAATTTCTTTTACTTGTGGAATTCAAGTCAAATTATTGTATACTAAGACTCCAAGATTTTTAACTGGTTCACTGTACGAAATAGGAATTTCATTTATTTTAATACAAAACATAGAAAGCCTTAATTCAGTTCTGTAACCTGTCATGTGTAGTTTCTATTATTAAGGAACATACCTTAACAACGGTCGTGTTTAAGTAATGAAGTTAATTAATAGTCCGAGATACTGCTATCAAACAAAAGCTTATTGCCGTGGCAACCATTTCTCTTTATCTCTAAAATTTAACGTAATTGTTAAATGTGCATGACCGGCTATCCATATTGTTTTGACTATAGTAACGTTGGATTTTTATAATACAGGGAACGAAGCACGCTATTGTAGTATAAGGTTGCGTGGCAGAGATAGCATTTTTGTGCTACGGCCATGGCATGGAAGAACGAAAGCCATCAAAGCGGAATTTATATCGATACATACATTTTATTTATAGATCATTCTACAAATAGCGCTATAATTTAACAAAATTTATATGTAAGATGCAATATTAGCGCTGAATTTTGAAATATCACGGTAAATGTACTTAATAAAGGAGATCCATCAGCTCGAAATCGGCTTGAAATGGTTCGTGAAAATTGTGTATAGGGCGCGTTCCTACACGGAGAAAAAAAATATTGTTCGAAATAAAAAACTGTTTATTTAAATGCGTTATTACTAAATTTTATTAATTTCAAAAAAAAATTTGGAAAATACAAAACAATATAAATTTAAGTACATTTTATTAATTCCATAAAATAATAACAAAATAGTTTTACTCATTTCCGTAATCAATAATTTGTACTTTGGATTACAGAATTTTGCAAATCCTATAAAACTTTCCTCTTATTTATGAGTAGGGTAATTAATATATAAAGCTTACTAAACATTAAAAAAGTTTTATTAAAGTGGGCAGATAAAACACAACTTGTCATTACAATTTATTTATTTATTTATTCAGAATAGGCAAGTTACATTAATACAACTTAGCTTAATAAACATGCATTGAAAAGCAGATAAACTAAGACACTTTTGGCTCTTATACTAGGTAGTCCTGTATTATGAGAGCCTGAAAACAAACTAACAATGTTAAGGGGTGTAAAGACATATGTTAGATATTAAATACATACTAGAAAAATAAAAAGCAGACGAGCTAAGATATCTCTGGCTCTCAAAGAAGGCTAATTACCGTTTACAAACATCTTTCTTAGAATTAGTGAAATTTACTAATAACAAACACCATATCGTACTGCTACGAATTAAGGTGACGTGACGCGTCTTAATCGCGCTATCGAAGTTTTTTTTGATAGTTCGCATATATACCGAAATACAAGTATGATAGTTCTTCAGATATAACTCCTCACCTGTACCGCCGTTCTATAATTAGTAAGCCTGAGCTAAACAGATTAAACCTACCGAAGCCCTGTACTGCATCTAACAGGTGACTAGATATCAACTGTACGCTTCGCAAAATTACAAAACTTCATCAGGACCAACTCGTATCGGTGTAATTAAACGCTGATTGTAAGCGTGGTTGCACGTTTTTTGCATTCCATTAAATTTTACTTGTTTTTAGTAAACAACACTGTTATTTCAACAAGACTAGTTTTATTCATATTAATAAACACAATAAGTAAAACTCATCAGTGTAATTTACTTGTCCTCGGAATTACTAATATTTTAGTGATTATTAGTATTATTTACTTGTGGCTACTAAAGTTTTTTCTCCGTGTAGCGTTCTAGCGTTGCGAAAACTTGGATCTAGCATGAACAAACTTAACATATGATACAAAAATATCTGTTTTACGCAAGTATGTAAGATGATACAAAAAGATATATATTACGCAAGTTACGTCACACACTGATCCATTAGTTACACATATCTTCCCACCTCTGACCCGTCATTGTTTGTGCATATAAATAACATATTTACTCGTTTTCTTCGCAAACAACTTAATAAACTCGATAACGTCGTTTTAGCTAATTTAGTCTATATAGTTTTTGCAGCAACGTGTCCTGTTACCATAGTGATAAGGTTAATTTTCAAATGTCAACGTTCGAATAATTGCTTCTAGAAATTGACCGGAACAATTGCATCTGTCGCCAACATTGTGGTGATAATTAAAATGATGAAAGTGTCTCGAGTGTCATAGATTAGGCAACTCAGATAAGAGGTCATTACTAACTAGGTACTTGGTGGCTGGTACAAGAATACTATTAAAGTTATTAATTATATGGTAATTCGCTAGCAATAAAGGATTTAATGGGTCTAATGGTCAAAGAGCGTAATCCATAGCTCTACATTTAATGTATATGAATTAACGTCTTCGTGCTTTTTAGGGTTTCGTACCTAAAAGGTAATTAGGAACCTATTACTAAGGCTTCGCTGTCCGTCCGTCCGTCTGTCACCAGGCTGTATCTCATGAACCGTTATAGTTAGACAGTTGAAATTTTCACAGAAGATGTATTTCTGTTGCCGCTATAACAACAAATACTAAAAACAGAAAAAATAAATATTTAATAAATAATTATTTTTTTGCTCGTCTTTGTAGATAATGGTACGGAACCCTTCGTGCGCGAGTCCGACTCGCACTTGGCCGATTTTTGCATCTTCTCAATTCTGACTTACTTATAGGATCGTAAGGAACTGGCAATGGGGTATATTTTTCCTATTACTTTAAAGCTAATAATAAATTAAGAATGGGACATAAATAAAGCAGCCTTAGGCCAGATACATTGCATCTGAAGCATTATGGTGTTGTGTGGGTGTGTGTCTACCACCTGGTTGTTCTTTTCTGGGGATGGAAACCGTAAAAATGTATTTTTTTTTAGTAAAGTACATATACATATTGCTATATGTACTATATATGTACATATATGTACATATTACTAGATACAAGAAAGAAATAATATATAAGTACAGTGGGATAATCTAGTGTCAAGTAACTTGACATGTAAAGGACACAGCAATGTTCGTCACAGTTACATCATGGTCATAAGCAAGGTTGACGTATTTTGATGTTCTTATCACTAATAGTTTATTTCCGAATTAATATATGTGTGAAGTAAACAAAAACATACTTGTACATTGCAAAATAGGAACAGTGGTTTGTTCGTTGTTTGGTGTAAAGGGACCAGACATCTTTTTTTTGAAGAGTTGTACTAATTTAGAAACTTTACCCGGCGTGTTAACAACCAAAATTTCATCACAATCGGATGAATGGTTTACCCTTTGTGCGCGTGCGAGTCCGACTCACGCTTGACCGGTTTTTCTTACATACAAACCTTATCCTTATTACGAACCCAACAAAAAAGAACCCGGCCAAATCAGTCGAGCCGTTCTCAAGTGAAGCTCCGTGATACGTGTAATAAGTGATTATTATACCATATACTAGCTGGCCCGGCAGACATTGTTCTGCCATTAAATTTGATGCGCTGTAGCGCCATCTTATACAACAAAGGAGTAGCTATTACCCACGGCTACACCTGCTCGGATTTTTATCAAATACTTACCCAATCCGGACATGGTTATGTCGATAAACTTACTTCACCGCCATCTGCTAGAAATGTATGGAAACTGACATGTTTAAGTCGATAAACTAACTAACACTGCCATGTATTAGAAATTTATGGAACCCTGACATGTTTATAACAATAAACTAACACCGCCATGTGTTAGAAATGTATTGAACCCGGACATATCGATAAATTAACTTACACCGCCATTAGTTAGAAATCTATGGAAAAAGCTCCCAGCCGGCAAGGTTTTCCGACATCTTGAACAATTATCGTTATATTTTAACACAAAACAATATAATACTATACGTATAAATGATCCTCTTGAATCACTATATATATATCGATGAAAACCGCATTAAAATCCTTTGCGTAGTTTAAAAGATCTCACCGTTAATCGCTACAGACGAAGAGAATTGACTTTGTTCTATACTAAGTCTCTAGACACAAACATATCGGAATTATCATACAAATTTTCATTACACCTCCAAGATACAATTTTTTGAAAACGAAGATAAACTTATGAGATACAGCCTGGTGACAGACGGACGGACGGACGGACGCACGGACAGCGAAGCCTTAATAATAGGGTTCCTAATTACCTTTCAGGTACGGAACCTTAAAAACACTTGTAGGACAGAGAGAACAAACGGTAAGGTTTTAGTATTCATTAGAAAGAGCAAAAAAAAAAAAGTCTGTATATGTAAATTTCCAGCCTAATCTTACTAATTTTACACAACGCATGTGAGCGAAAGACACAGTGTTATGACTTTACACTCTGTTGAACAAAACGCATAAACGCCAACTTGTACATGGCGCTTACGACTTTTTGGTCGTTTAAAAAGGATTCTCGAAGTACAATCATTTTTTGTTGAGAGTGGTGGTGGTGAGGGTAGGTTAGTGTAAGTAGGGCTGACGCTATAGGCTTATCGGTCAAGTAATTTGTCCTTTTATTCATTTTTTATTACTGTTGGTCGTCAGGTGTCTTATACGCGGGTCTGATGATCACAAAGTCGGGCCCTATGGTGCTCGAGTTCAACTGTCGGTTTGGGGATCCCGAAACGCAAGTGTTGCTCACGCTACTCGAGTCTGATCTCTACACTATTATGCAGGTAAGGGTTACCTTTATTAAACAAACATAATGCACTTTTTAAATAGTAACGAATCGCTTTTAAGGCCAAACGTATGCTCTTTGGTTTATTTGATATACAGAGCATAGTGTAAGAAATTGCTGAGTTTTGTGTCGGCTCTTCTCATTTGAAAACAACATTGTGATTTTGCGACTATGGTAAAACGCAATATATTGTAATAACGCATTTTAAGCGGCGAAATATTTATAGCTACTAATATACATTTACTGTACCGAAATTTAGTGCCGAAGTTTGTAAATATATAAAAATCAGATTCGTATTCACCTTGAACAAATAAATAATGTTTTAATTTGATATTTAAAGAATTCAAGTTCTTGCTTTAGACACACATCACTTTGCTACTTTGAATAAGAAAGACTTGTGGAAATCGAATTAAAATATAAATTGTAAGAATTTCATCATATTTTCTCTAAAAACTTAACTCTACTTCCCTTTTTATTCACTGGTTTACCTATATATTTCTGCGAACTTTACACTGTATCAGTTCGTTTGTATCTATTGGCATGTTTACTTGTACAAACTTCTACAACGCATCGGTCTTTCCATTAGGCGTGCGTGGAGGGCACACTGAAACAACTGCAGGTGATATGGAACACGAAACTATCCGCCGTGGGAGTCGTACTCGCCTCCAAAGGGTATCCTGAGACATCGACCAAGGGGTGTGTCATAAGTGGTAAGTTGTTTAGGTAGGTACAGGACATTTCTGACTAAATTTATACTAAGCTATGTACTATATACATGCTATCTCGTCTTTTTACCGAAGTTAGGCATAAAAAAACATCTGCCACGGTCCTGCCACACTTTTGCTACAATCACCCGCATCAATCAAGATCATCTCCAAATTGAGTCAGTTCTCAAGAAAGGTGAGGTAAGTATATCTTCGTCAAGTCTTCATGTCGCCTATACTGCGGAGTCTGAAAACTAAAGACTTTGACCAGTGTTACCTGTCATGACTTTCACTAACGGATCTGATCCATAAGATTAAAGAGATACAATGCGAGCTATGCTCGGAGTTTCATCCGAGATAAGGACATCGGGAAAAGAACTGAAGTCACCTACATAGCTCGCCGAAACTGCAAGCTGAAGTGGCAATGGCTTAGTCACGTCGTTCGGAGCATCGATTGTCGATAGTTTTAGAGTGGAGACTGCGTACCAGAAGGCGAAGTGGGACGCTTTCAAGCCCTAAAGACCGACGACCTTAAAAGATTAGCCGTCGGTGACTTGGTTGCGGTAGGCTCTGCCTCATAAGCCTCATCCTCTGGATGACCTCGCCTTTCCTGATAACTAAGCTCTGATTAATTGGTTTTGAAGTATGATTATGTAAAAAGATCCTCCTCTAGAGATGATAGTGTTCAGGTGATGGTATAAGGTGTTGGAGATTGTATAATCTAATACTGCACACCTCTCCACCGCACAAATGTTCATTGTTCACTCAAGTTAAGGTTTTCGTACTTTACAAAACTCACTTTTAGACTTATTTGAAACTCTGTGCGTATTAAGACACTTCTAAGAGTACACTGGTAATGCTACAGCTGCATAACAGCGGTCAGTGATATTTCAACAGCTTTAATAAAAAGCTGTATTAAGGCTGATTAAGACCGACAAAATCACCATTAATACGCCAAGAGTGCTATAAAGGTATGTTATAATTGTAAGGCCTGTTTAGTGCATAAAATTACGCCAAATGCTGTTTAAGAAGATATTTGTAAACTCCTATTACACTGACTTATTAAAGGGCCACGTGTGAACTGTTATGAAGTAAATAGGTGTATAATGGACGATATGTGGCCCATATTACAGCTTATACCTCAATATGTCTACCGCTAATCAGCCTTTATACTGCAATTGATAGTATCTGCAAAGCGGCTATTTAAACATTTATTAGATGCCTCGCAGCTGCTTAGAGACTCACTAGTGTATAGAATTGTCGGCTTCTACTTAATAATGGTTTACATAAGTACCTTAAATCTGACGTTATCTGAATAAAAGTGACATATGTGGTACTGTAATCAGTCAGTGTAACTAGTTGATGACCATTATTACCAACGTATAATATTTTATTTGCTTTATATTAAAATGAATTCGCGTAATTTGTGGAAATTGAAAGCAAGAACATGGGGCATTAGAAGAAAATTATCGAAAGAGTATCTAAGCAAAACGTGACAAATAGTTTGAAAAAGGATGGTTCCGTAAAAAATATTAATAGCGCAGAAAATGTTGCACAATCGACAAATTATGTGTGTCTAAGTTCTTCTTCCCGTAATCTCGGTGCTATTATATATATTCTGAAATCATGACGTGAAAAAGAACCTGTAAAGGTCTAGTTTCTGAATAAACGATTTGATTTTGATCTAGTGTCGAAACGATTTAAATATACTTTGAACTTTTATGTTGAGGGTGAAATATTGCGTTTATGTTGTTGTACAAACAATATACAAAATAAAATACAAAAAAAAAAAAAATATATTAATTATATATTATTATATCTTACTACCCAACTTGAAAGGTTTCCGCACGCGTAAAATGATGTTCTAAATAATACCGCTTTCACAATTTTGAAATGAAAGTTATCCATGCGGTGGTTTTAGATTTAATACTAGGGATCCCTAAAGAGACGGTATAATAACTGTTTAATTGCTTACAACATGGCTAAAAGTAGAGCTTGTAAATAATTACAAGTAAAGAAAACAGCTTATAGCTGTAAACAGTTCACATGTGTAATTTTATTCAGTTTTTTGTATAATAACAGCACACTAGTGAACTATTAGACAGCCTGTTAAAGAATATAAGGGTTTTAACTATTCACGTTACTGTTTAACATAAACCCACCATTTTATTTTATAACCTAAAAATATTCTTACTGATTTTTCAACCTTTACGATGTTTTGTGCAAGAAATAGAATGTTTTGCATTAGTTTTTAATTCCTAATATCATAATAATAACTTTATATCTTATAATTCTTTTCAAATCACTACAAATTGTTTAGTCATAGTTTACATCACAGCTTATTTATATCACAAAACTAATTAAAAACAAAATATTTTCATGGTATAATGTCAGTAAAATTAAATTCCCAATCATTTTTCCTTTATTATTATGTAAAACAATGTACTTTCCAGGGAATATAAATATTATTCACCATGTATCGTTTCTTAGAGCTCTTAGCTGCCTTGATGGTCATGCACTTTGTTACGGTTAATATTGCTTAAACCCAGTTTGCTTTCACCTAATATTACACAGGCCGCAAGTAGCGTTTCGCGGTTTACAATATGTATTAGAGCATACATGTGACTTATTTTCTGAATAAAGAGTAACTTGTGATCTCTTAGTCGTATTTCAGCGCAAAGTACTGTCGATACCCTTATAACACTGTTACATTTCTGCAACACAGCTCTTAAGCAGCTATGTGAACCCAAGGCTGAATAATTTGTGCCCATTTAAGAGTTATAAGAGCTGTATAAGCCCGTATACAGACTTAATGCAGTTTCCTTATTCGGCTTTAAGCGTTTTGGAAATCCGTTATTCGGCTATTAAGCACTCTCGTGTGCTGCTTGGGTAATTAGTTCAGAATTGAGTCGGTCGTCTTGCGTCATACAACGTGCAAGCTCTTTGCTATACTATGACAGTATCTAGATTTTTTGCGCAAATAATCAGCCAAATTGTGTGAATAGAGATCTTAAGTTCACAGTGCAGTTCAATGAATCGAAAAGTATTTGATATCACACATAGAAATACAAAGTGGAGAGGCGCGTAGTTTTAGATTAAATGAATTTCTACTTTAATTACCTTAATTTTGAGGACTGAAACAGGTGATCAGCAGTAGAGAAAACTTCTAGTATCTATATTGGTCCCAGGTCTGTCGCAAGTCCAGTCTACGCCTGGCCTAGTGGTGTTCCACAGCGGTGTGGCTCGAGGGGCCAACGGCTCGCTGGTCACAGCCGGTGGACGAGTGTTGCTCGTCTGCGCTAGAGCCCCGGCATTAAGGGCCGCTGCCTCTGCTGCTACCGCCGCCGCTTCTGTCATAGACTTTCCAGGTGCTCAGTATAGGAAGGACATCGCACATAGAGCCTTCTCAAAGTAAGTGTACTGTTGTTTAGTTAGGGTACAGTATAAGTACTTAATGCAGTCCAGCCACTTTCCGTCACTCTCTAAAATTTCGAATACTATAAATTTGTACGCATTCGCTCATATAAAACTAAGTATGAAATTACGTATTCAAATCGACTGTGCAATGGATTTGAATTTTGGGGAAAAATTATACCTTTGGTAGCCTTAAAAATAAAGTTTAATTAAAATATTGAAGCAGTAATGTATTTTGACTTTTTTGGACTACATTAATTGACAGACAGCACAAGTATAGTGTAGCTTCACATGTGTCGGTTAAATTCACCCGACATCGGGCTGAGGCCGGCTAGTGAGCGTTGTGTTGAAAGGACCAGTACTTTAAGGGGCTCACTGGCGCCACCGCTTTTTTATTTTTAAGTACTCTTCATAAAAAGCACATTTCAAAATGTGCTTCATAGAAATGGTTACACCTGTCAAAAGCTATTTTTAGAAAGTTTCGTATTGTGGCTGGAATTCGACTTCGATTAACAATATAATTTCTGCTAAAAATGACCCCTTTTTACAAACTATTTTAACAAATGACATTGTTAGCCAATGACGTATTCTAGCCACAATACGATTCGTTCTAAAAATAGCTTTGGCTAGTGTTACAATATCTGTGAAGCATGTTTTTGAAATATGCTTCATAGAAAATACTTGCTTCTTATTTGTAACAATTACTACAAGTACGGTTGCTTTGTTGTTTATTGTCTTCCGTATTTGCGATTGATAATATCAATGAATATAAGTGGCATTTATATTTAATACTTATTATGCTTAGAGTTTCTCTTAGATCGAAGAGAAGATCCGTAGGGGAACCACAATTTTGAGATAGCACGTAAAACAAGTAATTATAAGTGACAATTGGCGAGCCATGTGACTGGGTGTCGGGAAGTACAGTACACTGTATTACTGTCACCCTATTTTATGGAGATGATCAGCATGATAACTCTTAAAATGGGTTTTAAACACAATCTAAATTTAGTTTATTATCGCGTCAATCTTAAACTCAATCAACTAACAACTATCAATGCTTCTGATACAAGTAATTTTTAATGGATTTTAGTTTCAATATTGGTCATTGAATTCCGTTCTCGATTAACTGCTGCAATATAGTAAAGTAAAGACAGTAGTAATATTTGTAGACCCGCTGGTCCGAGTTGGGGAAGCTGCTGAATGAAAACAGCTAAAGACAGTGCGATGTTAAATTGTATATTGTGTATTGGGTACTTGTGTTCTTGCTAACTAACCATAATATCAGAGCTCAATATCGTATTCTACATGGGACTTTCGTGTACTAAATATACTAAATGGTTATGACTGCTTTATGTTTTATGTTTGAATCAGGGACTGTATACCGGTATGAATATGAATACATTTATTTTCTGTATGACGTACATACTTTTATTGTTGGGTTTGTTGGTATTGTTGGTACTTAAAATTTCGGCACAAATATTATTGGTATCCTTATTGTAAATCATGTAATGGATGTGCTTTTGTTTGAATGCCTTTCTTCTCTTCTCCCGAAGAGAAAAAGTGAATATATCGGTACAGAAATTCGTTCGGTATAGAATTTCAGTAACAATTTAATACTGATACTATGCAGATATTTCATACCGATATACAGTGCCTGCTTGCATTTCTTCCCCGCCTAGCGCCAACCGCCCGCACCCCGTACCCCTTACGCCCCGCGCTTCAGTACACAATATTTCAGTACAGAAATAAAATAGCAGTTAAATAACTGTAGATAAAGGCAACATATCGGGACAGAAATTCGTCCGTTATATTATTTCAGTACTGATATTATTTCTGGTACTAGACATATATTTAAAACCGATATACAGTCCCTGGTGCGAATTTACTGTGTCGTCGACAGTCTGGGACTCACAGAGGCTCACTTTGTTGCAGGATGTAAAATCCTTGGGCATTGGGAGCGTCAAGACGTTAAATTTGTTATTCATAACAATGTAATATTAACATTTTTTGTTATTGTTCTGTATAGCTTGCATTTTTGTTATGGGATAAAAATAGTGGTAAGAATATTGGTCCTTTTGATTTTTAAAATATTAAATAAAAAATATTTTTTATTATTGCATTTCATTTATTTTCCTGCATGAAGTAATATTGCTTATATTTTTTGCACGATAAAGAAGTAGTTTATTATTCTTCATTATCACCTAGGGCCTATCGGAGAAATGTCATTGTATACGGGAAAGACATAAATTTTTTTTTACTAGGTAACTCTCCTTCTACTCCTTAACTTAAAATATTTCAGTGAACTTTAAAAATAACAATAACACTTGTTACATGGGTAAGACGGACTGTTTGACGGACTTAAAACAAACTAACAGACTAAACATGCGGACATTACTGAGTCTAAGACCCTATTGTATTAATTTTATTATTTTTTTAATTTATCGGTAATTCTGAGTCCTTGTGTATTAAATCTTAAGTAGTTATATTGTTAACCGATTTTAATTAAGTTTAAAGACACTTTTGGCTGGAATGTGTCGGCAGTTATAAAGACTTAGGATTTCAGACATAACTGTCCGTAACTGTCGAGACCCACTTACCAACCAGTTAACCAGGTTAAACACCGATAAAAAGATATTCAAATCATACCTTTTTAAATTCTAAAGGATATTAATAAAGGAGGAATTTGATAAGACCTCTGTCCAGCATTAGACTTCTGTAGAATCGCGTTCGTGTCTTCTCACACACACACAGTGTACGTGTGGGGAAATTTGATCGAGGCGTGGCCTCCTGCAAATGGTAGCTCTCCGCTGCCCGTGACTACGGGCAGGTCTTCGGGTTGGTCACTGACCGTCGGCTTCAATGGGTCTTCAGCTAAGAGCCGCCCGGGGCGGCTCTGCCGCGAAGAGCCCTGCTACCAGCATCGCTCTCCACAAGGACTAGGTCCCGTGGGTAGGCTTTGCTGTCCGGTGGCCGCGCGTGCTGCGGCGCCAAGTCTTTAATGTGCGGCAATCGGGACTCGTCAGCGCGCGCGAACATGTTGGTCGCGAGGCGGCCGACAAAGTCGTCCAGTGGCTCGATCTGCAGGTCTCGCTCAATTGTAGCGTTCCTTACGTAGCGAGATGCGCCGACTATGGTGCGAAGAGCCCTGTTTTGAACTGTGCGTAGCCGCTTGCGCTGGGTTTCGCTTAGTAGTGCGAACCATACCGGCGCTGCGTACGTGAGGCGGGGTCTGATGTAGGTTTTATAGACCCCGATCTTCGTCCGTAAAGGCAGTTTTGCCTTGAGCACTGGAGCGAGCAAAGCCTGTGTGGATCTGGCCTGGTTGACGATGCTGGTCACATGCGCCTTCATTGTTAGCAGACGGTCAATGGTGACGCCGAGGTACTTTGCGTTGGGGCACCATTCGATTTGTTGCCCTGAGAATTGAAGCGGTGGGGGTATCTTCTGTGTGCGGTGCAGAAGGATGGCTTGCGTTTTGCTCACGTTAACCGACAACCTCCATTTGGAGAGCCAGTCTGGCAAGGCGTCGAGGGTCCGCTGCATCTTGGTAGCGGCGTGATCTGGTCTGATGGAGGAGGTCAAGTACGCCGCATCATCGGCGTATAGTGCCAGCATAGCTCCCCCCTCCTTCGGGATGTCGTCGGTGTAACAGGAGTAGAACGTCGGAGATAGCACACTCCCCTGAGGTACTCCGGCTTCCATGGGGCGCACAGAAGATATTGTCTCTTCAATTTTGACGCTGAAGCTGCGGTCTTGAAGGAAGGACTGGATAACCATAGTTATCCTGCGCGGGATCTGGGACGACGAGAGCTTGAACAGCAGACCTTGGTGCCAAACTCGATCGAACGCCTTCTCCATGTCGAGGAGTACTGCCACAGTGCATTCCTTTTTGTTCGCGGCCACCGCGACGTGGTGAAGTACTCTCGACAACTGAAGGGTGGTGGAGTGTTCCGCTCTGAAGCCAAACTGTTCTGGGCGTGGGGTGAAGTGCTCATGCAGGTGTTTCAGCAGGAGCTTTTAGAACACCTTAGAGATGTGTGACAGCAAGGTTATCGGCCGGTAGCCCTCAGGTTTTTGAGTATTCTTGCCAGCCTTTGGTATCATTATGACGTGGCCTAATTTCCATGTCTGCGGAAATTGTCCAGTGCGCATTATGCCGTTGAACAGGCGCGTCACCGCATTCTGTAGAATGATATGATGATGGTCATGTATACTCCTTTTTATCCGACTGCCAAGGGAGGGATATGTTTTTTGCGCGTATCTTGTATGTATCTTTGTTAATATCTTTATTACCTCGTATCTTCCAAACGGCTGGATGGATCCATCGACAGTTAAGTTATCGTTAGATTTGTCTTAAAAACTCAAATGTTCTTAGATAGGTGTTTTAAAAAAAATCAAAATGTCGGAAGCTAATTTGTAAGTCGGTATTAAATTTTTTTTTTAATAAAAAAAAACCCGACTGCAAAAACATCAAGAACTAATAAGAAATTAAAAGTGCAAGTAGAACATGTATACACTATATATTAATATTATAAAGCTGAAGAGTTTGTTTGTTTGAACGCGCTAATCTCAGGAACTACCGGTCAGATTTGAAAGATTCTTTCAGTGTTAGACAGCCTATTTATCAAGGAAGGTTATAGGCTATATCATTACGCTTAGACCAATAGGAGCGGAGCACCAATGAAGAATGTTTGCAAATCGGGGCTTTTTTTTCTTTTGAGAGCTACCGCTGCATGCGCTGCGTTAGCGGATAAAGTTTTGTAAAAATCATGTATGACAGAATTGTTCCCCTTAAAAGTTCTAAAATAAGTCCGCGACAGCATATGTCTATCTTTTAAGGTTGGCTCACTAGGATAACCTTTTTTAGGCTAACCAAATTTTTTCTAAAATAATGCATTATTTGCGAAGGTGTTTTTATAAACATGATATTTATCCTTATCTAAATAAATACGTTTTTTGTCACAAGTATTTAATTTAAACCAAAATTTCTCTTTACATCATTCGATTTCAATGAATATCTTAAGAGGTATCGCAGGCAAATAATGATCAAGTACTACGCGCGCATTAATGATGTGCAAGGCGGGCGGGCAGTCATGCGGGGGAAGGGCGGTACGTATTATTTAAAAATATTTTAACCTTCTACGTAAAAAAACTCGCGGGTTAAAGTTAGCGTTAGCCCAAAGTAACTATGACTGACTGACTGACTGATCTATCAACGCACAGTTCCAACCTCTGGACGGACCGAGCTGAAATTTAGCACACATATAGCTATTATCTTGTAGGCGTGCGCTAACAAAGGATTTTCCAAAACTCACCTACTAAAGTTTGTATGGAGCTCCAAGATCGCGAGGTTAATCCATTAGTTAATTAATTTTTAGTAGTTAATTATTTATTATTTTTGAGAAAGAGAAAGGGTGAGATGGAGAGAGAGAGAGAGTCAAGTGTTAGTAGGTTTTTTTTTCTACAATTTAGGAGTTGCTGTAAGAATCCTACGCCGATAACCAAATTTAGGGCGGGTGATGCCGCTAGCATAAGCTATTACTAAATATTCAACTATAAGCAGACTGAACTCATTTTAAGGTAACTACTAAACGAGTTGTTTGAGCAATCTGTACCCTGTGTAACTTGCATTGAAATAAGTGTCGCCCGGTTCTAGTTAGATATTTGGATATTTTTAGGTGCACTTATTTATTTCTGAATGTTCTTGCAGTCTGGTTTTTTACTTACTTAATTATTTATTTTATAGCTAGTGTGTTGACGCGGTAATTTTTCGTAACTAACACTCCGATTTCGAAATTTTTTAATTAACTACCCAAAGATAATCTCTATGTACATTAGCTGTGTCATTTGTATTTGTCTTGTCATCATCTGCTTCGGTATTTTTTTTTTGGAAATGTGTCAATGAATCTAAAAAGAATATCTTTAATATAATATCTTTGCCATAAACTAACAAACCTCTTTATTTCCGTTATTTTCACATTAATGTACAAAGGCATAATAAAGTCAACTATTCACAGTTAATCAAAAAAAGCTGTCAAAATCTTCACTTAGAATTTACGAACTGTTATCCACTGTATTCGTAACTTCTGAAGTCTATGAATGCTATGTCAGCCTGGACCCAGTCACTTGTTTATAAGTGTGTTTCGGAGCGGGACACTAGGAACTGTTAACGACAGTAGTAGAAATAGTTCAAATTGTCCCTTAGGGTGAATGGTCTATCGTACCTCCAAAGTGGAGTTGACATCGACGCGGCAGCTACTTTGGTACGTCTGATCGAGCCCCTGGCCACGTCCACACATCGGCGAGGGGTGTTGGGTCGACTGGGCTGCTTTAGTGGCCTGTTCCAGCTGTCTGCAATGGATCCCAGTCTCAAGGACCCAGTTCTGGTGTTGGGGACTGACGGAGTTGGCACAAAGCTTAAGGTAAGCGTTCATAATTTTATATAAATTTATGTTCTTTTCTGTCTAACGGAAGATTGGGTACCTTGACATTGAATTGAACGAGACCATAAAGATCCCCTAAATTATTTAACTTTTTAAGTGAACTCTTTCGAATCGTATTTGAGCGCAAGGTTTTTAGGTAACGATTCAAGATGAAACGCTTCTGGTGCAAAATCGTCCATAATGTCCCCCCCGTCCTACCGGTTATAGTGGTGACCGTGATCAATGTATTAATCTTAAATATTCTTTGCGTATAATAAGTACTTTATAACATGCGGAAGTGCCGAAATTTTCTGTGCAGATAGCAGAAACCATGAAGGATTACAGTAGTATAGGACAAGATTTGGTAGCTATGTGCGTGAACGATATTCTGTGCGCCGGTGCGGAACCATTCGCTTTCTTAGACTACATGGCATGCGGGCGGCTGCGCGTCGAGCTTGCCACCACCATCGTCAAGGGGATCTCGGACGCTTGCATTGCCTCGGGCTGTGCTCTGCTTGGTGAGAACACTGCGTATTTTTATTATCTTGGATTATAATGTCCAATATAGGCTTTGTAAACGAATCGAGCCAATCTATGTTACCCATCCACGATAGACCGGGCCATCGGTTGGCAAGTTGTCAATTGCACCAGATTGTTCGAGCTTCGAACTTAAAACGAATTATAGTTAAAGTGTTTGTTGTTTTACTATAAAAGTAAAACAACAAATAATTAAAACCGGTCAGGTCAAGTGCGAGTCAGGCTCGTGCATTCTGTAATGCGGAACCGACTTGCACTTGGCTGTTTTTTTTACTTACAAATTAAATTAAAATATATCTTTTTACTTTCAACTCCTGGTTCATAGCATTTTCCTTTGGGCAGGCGGTGAAACCGCAGAAATGCCGTTTATGTATGATGCTGGAAAGTACGACCTGGCCGGATTCGCCGTAGGCGTTGTGGACAACAAGAAACAGCTTCCTCGCACCAAGGAGATCAGAGCAGGTGATATCATACTCGGGCTCCCTTCTACCGGAGTCCACAGTAATGGGTACAGTCTCGTGCAGAAAATCATGAGCGAATCGGGGCAAAGGTTTGTATCAGAAACGACCACCATTTTTTTTTTTTTGAATATCTCATACTGGTAAGATCATTATGTAAATTTAATTGGAATCTTCGTATCTGCGATTGCACGAGAAAACATGTATTGTTTTTTGTTATGTAAAATTCTAACGCGTCTATAAAATTTAGGTACACCGAAAAAGCCCCATTCAGCCAGTCCCAAAAATCATTCGGTGAAGAATTTTTGACCCCTACTGGCTTATATGTCCACGCTCTGCTGCCGGCTGTGAAGAGAGGACTGGTTAAAGGTCTGGCGCACATCACAGGAGGGGGGTTGCTTGAAAATATACCCCGCATTTTGCCCCCAGGCATCAGAGTACGATTAGATGCAACCAAATTCAAGATTAATCCCGTCTTTGGATGGCTACAGGCTAAAGGTAAGTAATAAATGTATAGCTATAAATAGTATAAAATACCTTATAAAAACCTAATCGAACGTTTGTAGCGCGAGCGAGATTCGTTCAAACATATAGTTACGTAGGCTTTAATTCTTCTGTTGTTTAGACCAAGTTCAAAATAAGCTTCCAGTGCCCAAATTTTGTGTGTAACTATTTGCCATTTCAAATTACAAAATTTTATAATAATAGCATATAAATACATAATATCACGTCTGTTTCCTGAAAGGATAGGTCAAGACCAAATATTTTCACTTGCTATGATCATGGCACACCTAAATTATAATTAGTATCAGACCAAAGTTTTTGCGCCTGTTTTTTACGTTTCATATTATAATCTTGTTTAAAGGTGCTGTGTCTGACTTTGAAATGCTTCGTACTTTCAATTGTGGAGTGGGTATGGTTGTGGTTGCTGACCCTGGTTGGGTAAAAGAACTGCTGGCAACTGTCCAGGGAACCATCGATGTCATTGGACAAATCGAAGTTATTGGGAAAGAAGGTGAGTTCTACTGTGTGAGTGTTTTAATTGTATACTCGCTGTTCCCCTACCCTGTTGTGCCACCTACCGGGTCTATGCTTCATGACAATATTACAGTATTACAGCCAAAACATTCATGTCGTCACATAAGGCTTGTCGGTCGCTGTCCAGCCAGTCATACATTTTGTCACAGCGCGATTACTGTCTGGACGTTGTCGAATTAATCAAAGGCGATGACTTTATGAATAATTGAATGTTTAGGCTGTGACATTATTGTAGATTGATCAATGGTGACCCAGGAGTTTCGATTTCATCTCGTGTTCTGAGTGGCGGAGGTTCGAGCACAGCGTTTACCAATGTTTAACTAAAAACTCTATCTTAATTTCTCAAATACATTGATTATTCACACTCCTGGCTTTTCGGTGAAGGAAAACATCGTGATGGAACCTGCAGAATTCAACGACATAATCCGCATTGGGCCCGCGTGTGGACTATGGCTCAAAAGCACCCTCAGTAAGGGTAGGCCGTTCCCCAACAGTGGGGACATACGGGAGGCTGATAAGAGAATAAAATAAGAATCATTATAGAGTTTACATTCGGTATTAAAATTTGTTACAAAAATGTATTTTGCTCCAAGGAGGTCACCAAGTTGTTGTGGAAAACTTCGCCGAAGCCATGTTCCCTCTGACGTCGCCGTACTCGAGTGGTCCGGCGCCGCCCAAGTCACTCTCATACAAGGACTCCGGTGTAGACATCGAGGCCGGGGATTCCCTCGTCTCACTCATTAAACCTCTAGCAAGGTTAGTGAATATCTTCAATAGTCAATAGCTTTACTACGACTGCATTATTTCTCTCACACTTTAGTAGTAGTTTCTTCTTTCAAACAGGCTGTCCAAAATGGGTATCGTTTATTTGTGTTAGCGTTGGAGTTAGAGCGTAGGGAGGGAATCGCGCCATCCGCCATTTTGTGGAGTTTTTTTTGTCATTTGGATAACATTATCTTTTCGAAACAATTTTCCTTTTTGTATTCTAATAATAAACAATAACAGAACAAATGTATTGCTAGTAGTTTTTGGATTATTGAAATTAAAAAACCCGATACTCTTTTTTGGACACCTCGTATAAAATGTTGGATAACTTTAAGCGCGTGTGAGCTTGTAACTATCCGTTAGCATTGAAGTTGAAAATATCTGAAGAAAACTAAAAAAGATTTATTTTAAAGTGTTATTTTGTAAAACTGTTGATTGATTTTCTGTATTAAATAATCATTAATCGAGATCTATTTTTGTCAGAACAACTTCTCGTGCAGGAGTTTTGGGTGGGTTGGGAGGTTTTGGTGGCTGCTTTCAGCTGAATGCCATCGAGCAGGAATATAAAGTAAGTACTCATTATGTGTAGAAAAACAATTCTTGTACAGGTTATAAAGGCATCATATATTTCATCAAAAATCGATAAAGCCTTCTTAAAACAAAATCCCAAGAATCCCCTATCGATACATGTACAGCTTAAAATGTTACACGGGCACAAATTTCGAGGAAATAAGTTTTTTGATCAAAATCTCGTTAACTGTCACTTAAACAAAATGAGAAACTAAATCATACCAAAGTACAGGCGTAATCCAAGCATACTATATAGTTTCGTATTAACACTTTGACAGCGACCCACGCACTCGGTCCGTGCTCCTTAAGTTTCGTATTAACACTTTGACAGCGACCCACGCACTCGGTTCGTGCTCCTTAAGTTTCGTATTAACACTTTGACAGCGACCCACGCACTCGGTCCGTGCTCCTTAAGTTTCGTATTAACACTTTGACAGCGACCCACGCACTCGGTCCGTGCTCCTTAAGTTTCGTATTAACACTTTGACAGCGACCCACGCACTCGGTCCGTGCTCCTTAAGTTTCGTATTAACACTTTGACACCGACCCACGCACTCGGTCCGGGCTCCTTAAGTTTCGTATTAACACTTTGACAGCGACCCACGCACTCGGTCCGTGCTCCTTAAGTTTCGTATTAACACTTTGACAGCGACCCACGCACTCGGTCCGTGCTCCTTAAGTTTCGTATTAACACTTTGACAGCGACCCACGCACTCGGTCCGTGCTCCTTAAGTTTCGTATTAACACTTTGACAGCGACCCACGCACTCGGTCCGGGCTCCTTAAGTTTCGTATTAACACTTTGACAGCGACCCACGCACTCGGTCCGTGCTCCTTAAGTTTCGTATTAACACTTTGACAGCGACCCACGCACTCGGTCCGTGCTCCTTAAGTTTCGTATTAACACTTTGACAGCGACCCACGCACTCGGTTCGTGCTCCTTAAGTTTCGTATTAACACTTTGACAGCGACCCACGCACTCGGTCCGTGCTCCTTAAGTTTCGTATTAACACTTTGACAGCGACCCACGCACTCGGTCCGTGCTCCTTAAGTTTCGTATTAACACTTTGACAGCGACCCACGCACTCGGTCCGTGCTCCTTAAGTTTCGTATTAACACTTTGACAGCGACCCACGCACTCGGTCCGTGCTCCTTAAGTTTTGTATTAACACTTTGACAGCGACCCACGCACTCGGTCCGTGCTCCTTAGGTTCGTATTAACACTTTGACAGCGACCCACGCACTCGGTCCGTGCTCCTTAAGTTTCGTATTAACACTTTGACAGCGACCCACGCACTCGGTCCGTGCTCCTTAAGTTTCGTATTAACACTTTGACAGCGACCCACGCACTCGGTCCGTGCTCCTTAAGTTTCGTATTAACACTTTGACAGCGACCCACGCACTCGGTCCGTGCTCCTTAAGTTTCGTATTAACACTTTGACAGCGACCCACGCACTCGGTCCGTGCTCCTTAAGTTTCGTATTAACACTTTGACAGTGACCCACGCACTCGGTCCCTGCTCCTTAAGTTTCGTATTAACACTTTGACAGCGACCCACGCACTCGGTCCGTGCTCCTTAAGTTTCGTATTAACACTTTGACAGCGACCCACGCACTCGGTCCGTGCTCCTTAAGTTTCGTATTAACACTTTGACAGCGACCCACGCACTCGGTCCCTGCTCCTTAAGTTTCGTATTAACTTTTTGACAGCGACCCACGCACTCGGTCCGTGCTCCTTAAGTTTCGTATTAACACTTTGACAGCGACCCACGCACTCGGTCCGTGCTCCTTAAGTTTCGTATTAACACTTTGACAGCGACCCACGCACTCGGTCCGTGCTCCTTAAGTTTCGTATTAACACTTTGACAGTGACCCACGCACTCGGTCCCTGCTCCTTAAGTTTCGTATTAACACTTTGACAGCGACCCACGCACTCGGTCCGTGCTCCTTAAGTTTCGTATTAACACTTTGACAGCGACCCACGCACTCGGTCCGTGCTCCTTAAGTTTCGTATTAACACTTTGACAGTGACCCACGCACTCGGTCCCTGCTCCTTAAGTTTCGTATTAACACTTTGACAGCGACCCACGCACTCGGTCCGTGCTCCTTAAGTTTCGTATTAACACTTTGACAGCGACCCACGCACTCGGTCCGTGCTCCTTAAGTTTCGTATTAACACTTTGACAGTGACCCACGCACTCGGTCCCTGCTCCTTAAGTTTCGTATTAACACTTTGACAGCGACCCACGCACTCGGTCCGTGCTCCTTAAGTTTCGTATTAACACTTTGACAGCGACCCACGCACTCGGTCCGTGCTCCTTAAGTTTCGTATTAACACTTTGACAGCGACCCACGCACTCGGTCCGTGCTCCTTAAGTTTCGTATTAACACTTTGACAGCGACCCACGCACTCGGTTCGTGCTCCTTAGGTTCGTATTAACACTTTGACAGCGACCCACGCACTCGGTCCGTGCTCCTTAAGTTTCGTATTAACACTTTGACAGCGACCCACGCACTCGGTCCGTGCTCCTTAAGTTTCGTATTAACACTTTGACAGCGACCCACGCACTCGGTCCGTGCTCCTTAAGTTTCGTATTAACACTTTGACAGCGACCCACGCACTCGGTCCGTGCTCCTTAGGTTCGTATTAACACTTTGACAGCGACCCACGCACTCGGTCCGTGCTCCTTAAGTTTCGTATTAACACTTTGACAGCGACCCACGCACTCGGTCCGTGCTCCTTAAGTTTCGTATTAACACTTTGACAGCGACCCACGCACTCGGTCCGTGCTCCTTAAGTTTCGTATTAACACTTTGACAGTGACCCACGCACTCGGTCCGTGCTCCTTAAGTTTCGTATTAACACTTTGACAGTGACCCACGCACTCGGTCCTTGCTCCTTAAGTTTCGTATTAACACTTTGACAGCGACCCACGCACTCGGTCCGTGCTCCTTAAGTTTCGTATTAACACTTTGACAGTGACCCACGCACTCGGTCCCTGCTCCTTAAGTTTCGTATTAACACTTTGACAGTGACCCACGCACTCGGTCCCTGCTCCTTAAGTTTCGTATTAACACTTTGACAGCGACCCACGCACTCGGTCCGTGCTCCTTAAGTTTCGTATTATCACTTTGACAGCGACCCACGCACTCGGTCCGTGCTCCTTAAGTTTCGTATTAACACTTTGACAGTGACCCACGCACTCGGTCCCTGCTCCTTAAGTTTCGTATTAACACTTTGACAGCGACCCACGCACTCGGTCCGTGCTCCTTAAGTTTCGTATTAACACTGACAGCGACCCACGCACTCGGTCCGTGCTCCTTAAGTTTCGTATTAACACTTTGACAGCGACCCACGCACTCGGTCCGTGCTCCTTAAGTTTCGTATTAACACTTTGACAGTGACCCACGCACTCGGTCCCTGCTCCTTAAGTTTCGTATTAACACTTTGACAGCGACCCACGCACTCGGTCCGTGCTCCTTAAGTTTCGTATTAACACTTTGACAGCGACCCACGCACTCGGTCCGTGCTCCTTAAGTTTCGTATTAACACTTTGACAGCGACCCACGCACTCGGTCCGTGCTCCTTAAGTTTCGTATTAACACTTTGACAGCGACCCACGCACTCGGTCCGTGCTCCTTAAGTTTCGTATTAACACTTTGACAGTGACCCACGCACTCGGTCCCTGCTCCTTAAGTTTCGTATTAACACTTTGACAGCGACCCACGCAGTCGGTCCGTGCTCCTTAAGTTTCGTATTAACACTTTGACAGCGACCCACGCACTCGGTCCGTGCTCCTTAAGTTTCGTATTAACACTTTGACAGCGACCCACGCACTCGGTTCGTGCTCCTTAGGTTCGTATTAACACTTTGACAGCGACCCACGCACTCGGTCCGTGCTCCTTAAGTTTCGTATTAACACTTTGACAGCGACCCACGCACTCGGTCCGTGCTCCTTAAGTTTCGTATTAACACTTTGACAGCGACCCACGCACTCGGTCCGTGCTCCTTAAGTTTCGTATTAACACTTTGACAGTGACCCACGCACTCGGTCCCTGCTCCTTAAGTTTCGTATTTACACTTTGACAGCGACCCACGCACTCGGTCCGTGCTCCTTAAGTTTCGTATTAACACTTTGACAGTGACCCACGCACTCGGTCCCTGCTCCTTAAGTTTCGTATTAACACTTTGACAGCGACCCACGCACTCGGTCCGTGCTCCTTAAGTTTCGTATTAACACTTTGACAGCGACCCACGCACTCGGTCCGTGCTCCTTAAGTTTCGTATTAACACTTTGACAGCGACCCACGCACTCGGTCCGTGCTCCTTAAGTTTCGTATTAACACTTTGACAGTGACCCACGCACTCGGTCCCTGCTCCTTAAGTTTCGTATTAACACTTTGACAGCGACCCACGCACTCGGTCCCTGCTCCTTAAGTTTCGTATTAACACTTTGACAGCGACCCACGCACTCGGTCCGTGCTCCTTAAGTTTCGTATTAACACTTTGACAGCGACCCACGCACTCGGTCCGTGCTCCTTAGGTTCGTATTAACACTTTGACAGCGACCCACGCACTCGGTCCGTGCTCCTTAAGTTTCGTATTAACACTTTGACAGCGACCCACGCACTCGGTCCGTGCTCCTTAAGTTTCGTATTAACACTTTGACAGCGACCCACGCACTCGGTCCGTGCTCCTTAAGTTTCGTATTAACACTTTGACAGTGACCCACGCACTCGGTCCTTGCTCCTTAAGTTTCGTATTAACACTTTGACAGCGACCCACGCACTCGGTCCGTGCTCCTTAAGTTTCGTATTAACACTTTGACAGTGACCCACGCACTCGGTCCCTGCTCCTTAAGTTTCGTATTAACACTTTGACAGCGACCCACGCACTCGGTCCGTGCTCCTTAAGTTTCGTATTAACACTTTGACAGCGACCCACGCACTCGGTCCGTGCTCCTTAAGTTTCGTATTAACACTTTGACAGCGACCCACGCACTCGGTCCGTGCTCCTTAAGTTTCGTATTAACACTTTGACAGCGACCCACGCACTCGGTCCGTGCTCCTTAAGTTTCGTATTAACACTTTGACAGTGACCCACGCACTCGGTCCCTGCTCCTTAAGTTTCGTATTAACACTTTGACAGCGACCCACGCACTCGGTCCGTGCTCCTTTAGTTTCGTATTAACACTGACAGCGACCCACGCACTCGGTCCGTGCTTCTTAAGTTTCGTATTAACACTTTGACAGCGACCCACGCACTCGGTCCGTGCTCCTTAAGTTTCGTATTAACACTTTGACAGTGACCCACGCACTCGGTCCCTGCTCCTTAAGTTTCGTATTAACACTTTGACAGCGACCCACGCACTCGGTCCGTGCTCCTTAAGTTTCGTATTAACACTTTGACAGCGACCCACGCACTCGGTCCGTGCTCCTTAAGTTTCGTATTAACACTGACAGCGACCCATTCACTCGGTCCGTGCTCCTTAAGTTTCGTATTAACACTTTGACAGCGACCCACGCACTCGGTCCGTGCTCCTTAGGTTCGTATTAACACTTTGACAGCGACCCATTCACTCGGTCCGTGCTCCTTAAGTTTCGTATTAACACTTTGACAGCGACCCACGCACTCGGTCCGTGCTCCTTAGGTTCGTATTAACACTTTGACAGCGACCCACGCACTCGGTCCGTGCTACTTAAGTTTCGTATTAACACTTTGACAGCGACCCACGCACTCGGTCCGTGCTCCTTAGGTTCGTATTAACACTTTGACAGCGACCCACGCACTCGGTCCGTGCTCCTTAAGTTTCGTATTAACACTTTGACAGCGACCCACGCACTCGGTCCGTGCTCCTTAAGTTTCGTATTAACACTTTGACAGCGACCCACGCACTCGGTCCGTGCTCCTTAAGTTTCGTATTAACACTTTGACAGCGACCCACGCACTCGGTCCGTGCTCCTTAAGTTTCGTATTAACACTTTGACAGCGACCCACGCACTCGGTCCGTGCTCCTTAAGTTTCGTATTAACACTTTGACAGCGACCCACGCACTCGGTCCGTGCTCCTTAAGTTTTGTATTAACACTTTGACAGCGACCCACGCACTCGGTCCGTGCTCCTTAGGTTCGTATTAACACTTTGACAGCGACCCACGCACTCGGTCCGTGCTCCTTAAGTTTCGTATTAACACTTTGACAGCGACCCACGCACTCGGTCTGTGCTGCTTAAGTTTCGTATTAACACTTTGACAGCGACCCACGCACTCGGTCCGTGCTCCTTAAGTTTCGTATTAACACTTTGACAGCGACCCACGCACTCGGTCCGTGCTCCTTAAGTTTCGTATTAACACTGACGGCGACCCACGCACTCGGTCCGTGCTCCTTAAGTTTCGTATTAACACTTTGACAGCGACCCACGCACTCGGTCCGTGCTCCTTAAGTTTCGTATTAACACTTTGACAGTGACCCACGCACTCGGTCCGTGCTCCTTAAGTTTCGTATTAACACTTTGACAGCGACCCACGCACTCGGTCCGTGCTCCTTAAGTTTCGTATTAACACTTTGACAGTGACCCACGCACTCGGTCCCTGCTCCTTAAGTTTCGTATTAACACTTTGACAGCGACCCACGCACTCGGTCCGTGCTCCTTAAGTTTCGTATTAACACTTTGACAGCGACCCACGCACTCGGTCCGTGCTCCTTAGGTTCGTATTAACACTTTGACAGCGACCCACGCACTCGGTCCGTGCTCCTTAAGTTTCGTATTAACACTTTGACAGCGACCCACGCACTCGGTCCGTGCTCCTTAAGTTTCGTATTAACACTTTGACAGCGACCCACGCACTCGGTCCGGGCTCCTTAAGTTTCGTATTAACACTTTGACAGCGACCCACGCACTCGGTCCGTGCTCCTTAAGTTTCGTATTAACACTTTGACAGCGACCCACGCACTCGGTCCGTGCTCCTTAAGTTTCGTATTAACACTTTGACAGCGACCCACGCACTCGGTCCGTGCTCCTTAAGTTTCGTATTAACACTTTGACAGCGACCCACGCACTCGGTCCGTGCTCCTTAAGTTTCGTATTAACACTTTGACAGTGACCCACGCACTCGGTCCCTGCTCCTTAAGTTTCGTATTAACACTTTGACAGCGACCCACGCACTCGGTCCCTGCTCCTTAAGTTTCGTATTAACACTTTGACAGCGACCCACGCACTCGGTCCGTGCTCCTTAAGTTTCGTATTAACACTTTGACAGCGACCCACGCACTCGGTCCGTGCTCCTTAAGTTTCGTATTAACACTTTGACAGCGACCCACGCACTCGGTCCGTGCTCCTTAGGTTCGTATTAACACTTTGACAGCGACCCACGCACTCGATCCGTGCTCCTTAAGTTTCGTATTAACACTTTGACAGCGACCCACGCACTCGGTCCGGGCTCCTTAAGTTTCGTATTAACACTTTGACAGCGACCCACGCACTCGGTCCGTGCTCCTTAAGTTTCGTATTAACACTTTGACAGCGACCCACGCACTCGGTCCGTGCTCCTTAAGTTTCGTATTAACACTTTGACAGCGACCCACGCACTCGGTCCGTGCTCCTTAAGTTTCGTATTAACACTTTGACAGCGACCCACGCACTCGGTCCCTGCTCCTTAAGTTTCGTATTAACACTTTGACAGCGACCCACGCACTCGGTCCGTGCTCCTTAAGTTTCGTATTAACACTTTGACAGCGACCCACGCACTCGGTCCGTGCTCCTTAAGTTTCGTATTAACACTTTGACAGTGACCCACGCACTCGGTCCGTGCTCCTTAAGTTTCGTATTAACACTTTGACAGCGACCCACGCACTCGGTCCGTGCTCCTTAAGTTTCGTATTAACACTTTGACAGCGACCCACGCACTCGGTCCGTGCTCCTTAAGTTTCGTATTAACACTTTGACAGCGACCCGCGCACTCGGTCCGTGCTCCTTAAGTTTCGTATTAACACTTTGACAGCGACCCACGCACTCGGTCCGTGCTCCTTAAGTTTCGTATTAACACTTTGACAGCGACCCACGCACTCGGTCCGTGCTCCTTAAGTTTCGTATTAACACTGACAGCGACCCACGCACTCGGTCCGTGCTCCTTAAGTTTCTTATTAACACTTTGACAGCGACCCACGCACTCGGTCCGTGCTCCTTAAGTTTCGTATTAACACTTTGACAGTGACCCACGCACTCGGTCCGTGCTCCTTAAGTTTCGTATTAACACTTTGACAGCGACCCACGCACTCGGTCCGTGCTCCTTAAGTTTCGTATTAACACTTTGACAGTGACCCACGCACTCGGTCCCTGCTCCTTAAGTTTCGTATTAACACTTTGACAGCGACCCACGCACTCGGTCCGTGCTCCTTAAGTTTCGTATTAACACTTTGACAGCGACCCACGCACTCGGTCCGTGCTCCTTAGGTTCGTATTAACACTTTGACAGCGACCCACGCACTCGGTCCGTGCTCCTTAAGTTTCGTATTAACACTTTGACAGCGACCCACGCACTCGGTCCGTGCTCCTTAAGTTTCGTATTAACACTTTGACAGCGACCCACGCACTCGGTCCGTGCTCCTTAGGTTCGTATTAACACTTTGACAGCGACCCACGCACTCGGTCCGTGCTCCTTAAGTTTCGTATTAACACTTTGACAGCGACCCACGCACTCGATCCGTGCTCCTTAGGTTCGTATTAACACTTTGACAGCGACCCACGCACTCGGTCCGTGCTCCTTAAGTTTCGTATTAACACTTTGACAGCGACCCACGCACTCGGTCCGTGCTCCTTAAGTTTCGTATTAACACTTTGACAGCGACCCACGCACTCGGTCCGTGCTCCTTAAGTTTCGTATTAACACTTTGACAGCGACCCACGCACTCGGTCCGTGCTCCTTAAGTTTCGTATTAACACTTTGACAGTGACCCACGCACTCGGTCCCTGCTCCTTAAGTTTCGTTTTAACACTTTGACAGCGACCCACGCACTCGGTCCGTGCTCCTTAAATTTTCGAACTCGCGGCTTACTGTTTATTTGAATATCACACACTCAGGGCGAGTCGAGGACATTGCGCTTGTAGCTTAGTGTGTGCAAATTTATCAATTGTTTTAAAGTCGATACAAATATGCCGAAAAAAACCTGCGAACTAGGGGTAGCGGCGCAATAAATCGCCTCGCTTCAAATCGTGTTAATCGTGTGCCTAAAACTGGAAATTTTGTATGAATATTTTTTTAAAACAGGACCCAGTATTAGTGCTAGCGGCTCGAGGTGTGGGCACAAAGCTGAAAATTGCCCAAAAGACAAACCAGCATGACAGCATTGGTGTGGACCTAGTTGCTATGTGTGTCAACGACATACTTTGTAATGGCGCCGCACCGCTTACGTTCCTGGATTACTTCGCTTGTGGTAGCTTGGACGTTAAAGTCGCCAGGAGCGTGGTTTCGGGGGTAGCAGAAGGCTGTAGACAGTCCAACGCTGCACTTGTCGGTAATTAAATATTTTTTGATATTAGTGGCTTAGGTTGATAATTATTCTCGAAGGACCGTAAAATTATTTTAAGAAGGTAATTGAAATCGATTACATAAATTATTTTTAATATAAGTGCCTTAGATTAATGATTCGGCCCGAAAGTTCATAAAATTATTTTAAAACTTATTCGTTAGTCATTTTCTGATCCATTCACTGTTGCCTTTTTCTCACTAGGCAGTAATGAATAAACCTTTCTGGTTCTTAATTTTCAAAATCAATTAATCCACATAAGTACAAAGTTATGAACTTTAACTTACTAATACAATATAAAGTTTATATTTCATCATCAGTTGATGAAAGAACTCCTGCGTGACCATAATGAGAAAAAATATCGACCGTATACTGTACCAAATTAAGTTCAATTTAATTTGGCAGGTGGTGAAACAGCTGAGATGCCGGGTATGTACGAGCCAGGCGTTTACGACATCGCAGGATTTGCGCTCGGCGTCGTCGAGCGATCGCACATACTGCCCAAAGTGAATGATATAACTGTAAGTTATTATATTGTATTCCATATGTTATCAATATAAATAAATATTTTCATAGCAAATATGCAGTTAAAAACTAACCTCGAGCTAGGACTTAAACTCCAAAATTCCGTCTTAGTGCTCTAAGAATTAAGCCAAAAAACTATTCCGGCTTGTTAAACTAAAATTCAAACTGATTTATTTAAATAGACTTTTAAACAGTATTTTTGGATCGTCAGTTTAATTATTAATTTTACGTAATTACCACCGGTTCGGAATGATTTACTATCGAGAAAAACGGGCACGAAAATCAGCAGTTACCTAATCTTGTATAATTTTCCATATTAAAATACAATATAACCGTACAGTAGGTAGGTATAGGTAATAATATAATATACAATTTTTAGTTTAAATAATATTACAAATGCTATTCTAATAGCTTTTTTTCATTAAACTATCTTTGACATATATTTTAAATTTACAAACATACATAATATCACGCCAGTTTCCCAGAGGGGTAGGCAGATACCAAAGACTGCCACTTGCTACGATCCTGGCATACCTTAAATTTACTTGGTGCTAAATTAGCTACATGTTCTGGAATTTTATTGTAAAAATATATACTTTGTATTTCGAAAGAGCTATGTTGTACCTTCTGAAGACAACATTCTGTAACTACCAATTTATCTTTATTTCTTGTGTTAACACTGTGTAGCATTTAAAAATTTTAAATTGTCACTTTTAGCAAATAAGTGTCAATTTTTGTGTATATACATTATACAAGCGACGATATATTGGCAAAGAACAGTAAAAATATCAATTTCCGTAAATAGTTCAAGGTCCTAATTTATAGGCTCTTTTTTGCAAAATAAAGACTATCAATATTTGTTACTTTGTTACTTTTCGTTTTAAGATAGGTTGACTGGTAGATAATGCCACTAGGCATTAAGTCCACCCATTGTACCATTTTTGTGCAATAAAGTTTTTAAAATAAAATATCAGCTGCCTTACCCCAAAGCAAAATGCCATAAGACATGACGGAATAGAAATAGGCTAAAGTAGACCACGCGAGCAGCGCCAACATTTGCAAGCTGCCTAACTTTTTTAACCCCTCCAAGAACTGAGATCTGTGCAGCCAATTGTCTCATGTAATACCTAGAAACCCTGTTGAGTCTAATAGTTCTATTTCTTTTACGTTTAAGATAATTTTGTACTTATGTTTCTGACATTTGACATCATAAATTTTAAACACTTAGTCTTTTTCGCATTAAGAAGTAAGTTAGTTGCCGTCAAATTTTTTTTTTTTTAACTTCTACTTTAAATAAAAGAAAAGTGTCATCGGCAAATAGTACAATCTTGCACAGCTTCTCCACAAAGAAAGGCAAGTCACTTGTGTAAATTAAAAATAAAAAAGGATCTAAAATAGAACCTTGAGGAACTCCTAATTTTACTTTAGAGCCTTTGGATTTTACTTCATTGTTTTGAACCTTCTGCGGTTTACTACTTAAATATAAGCGGATAATCTCAAGCTTAGTAACCAGTCAGTATAGATTGTATTAGGTGTAGAAAAAACTATTATAGATTTTATTGCTTTGAATTGCCTTCAAGTTTATATGAAACATTTAAGTTTTTAAAGTGCATTAGTGTTCTATTTTGTTTTCTAGTAATTATTTAGTCTGGAATTTTAATCATGTGTGCGTGTTACAATAAAATTTTATTTTTTAATTAAATTCAAAGGTTGGAGACATTGTAATCGGTTTGGCCTCCAACGGTCTGCACAGCAACGGTTTCAGCTTGGTGCATCAGCTGATGAAGAAGTACGGATTGACGTTGCAGGACAAGGCGCCTTTCAGCAAGGAGGGGCTAACTCTAGGTAAACTTTATTTATACTATGTAAGTTAGAAAAGAACTAGATCGTTGTCTATAGTTTTGCTCGCGTAGAAATTGGGTAAAATTGAACTAAGTAGTACTTTGCTCTGCCCAATGTGACATGTTATAATTTTTTAAACTAAACGTAACCTTTAGTCGTAAAATTAATCCAATACTAATGTTCACCCGAAAAAACAAAGTCTATTCTCTAACTACAATGGTAATCGTTTTAAAGTCGTTAGTCAGTGAGAATGCCATTGCCCCGCGGATTGGTATTGAGTGGTACCCACACCACACTTACGGGTCCGGTAATGTTACTGGTCTCGGAGTGAGTGTTGATGCGAACACATAACTCACACTTACGCATGTTTAACATTCCCGTTTTCGCTTAGTGTACCAAATGTGACGGAAAACAGAAAACAGTTACGATACGCAACTACTATACATAGATCTTTTGCAATACAAAGTATATATTTTTGCAAAAAAAATCATAAATATTTTGTTATTTAACTCCAAGTAAATTTATTTATTAAACGTTCCTCAGTTACGATACGCATCTACAATGCATAGATCTTTTGCAATACAAATTATTATTTTCAACTACAAATAAATTTGAAACACATTTCAAAGATAGTTTAATAAAAAAAGCTATTGATGAATACATTATTGATAAAATGATTGGGAGAATTAGAAATTAATTAATTGAGAGGCATATACCATATTTTAAAATGTTTTTGTCCAGTATAAGAATATATTGTATTATTTTTAATATTAAGTTGAAAAAATATATAAAACATTAACTACCTACTGATTTCTTGCCAGCTCTTCATGATATGAAAATAATTCCGAACCGGTGGTAAAGTCTAAGAAAAAAATTGTAACATTGATGATTCAAATGTCTACTTGAATAAAAAACTTGAGTTTAAATAACGTGACCGCTGCTAATGTGTACAGATACATCAACTTCGCATGCGTTAAAACTTTGTCTTATCTCTCACTGCGAGACCTATAATGGAATCGCATAAAATGAAAATGTTCACCATTAGGGTTAAGAAATCTCCCGGCAGATCTGTATCTTTAAACTGTTATAGCTAGCAGGTTGAATTTTTCGGCTTCTGTCAAATCCAATAATTTTAAAATAAAATTTTAACAAAAAATTTATCCGACTTCAATTAAGTCTTAAGATAAATATTTAGTGAACTATTTATCACATTTCAGTACTCAGATGATCAAAGTCAATATAAAAAACATTTATTAACATTTGCATAAAAAATACTTAAATAGTCAAATGGGGAATGAATAGATATACAGATAACTTGCTTACGAACAAGAAAGTAATTGAGGACCACCAATAAGGTCATACATAAATAGAGCAATATAAATACGTCTAACTCAAGTAGTGCACTTTAAATTGATATAACCATTAAAATCATCCAATAAGTCCAATTCCGGTGCGGACCTTTCGGCTTCATCATCAGATTAATTTTGATGGTGCCATTTTTATCCGATCCATTTAAATTTGCTAATGTATTGTTATCGAGATATCTTATATCCACACTTGAAATAGGTATCATTCTAAATAGTTTAGATATTTCAAATAAAAGTGTATTGTCAGGTGAAGAGCTGATAAAGCCGACCCGCATCTACGTGCAGAGTGTGTTGCCGGCGTTGCAGCGCGCGAAGGTGAAGTGCGTCGCGCACGTAACGGGCGGCGGGCTCACCACCAACATCATGCGTGTGCTCCCGGAGTCGGTGCGGGCTCGGCTCAACGCGCACTGGTGGAACGTGCATCCTGTAAGTTTTGTGTTATTACTACCATTTCAAGTTGGTCAAATTAGTTTCTCTTTTCCAAACATTTGATATTTGTTTTATTTCCCGAAATTAAATATATTTATCAAACTATGATAACAGCAGCCTAGTCTAATATTTTTATAAATCTTTAAGTGTATAAAGTGTTCAAATTTCAAATTCAATTTAATTTATTCAGTTTAGGCTACAATAATTGAGTACTTATGAATGTCACTACGCCATCGGTTCGTAAGTCTATAGGGCGGGAGACCTTGTACTGAAAAGAACCGGCAAGAAACTCAGCAAGGGCATTTCTTTTCTCCCTTTCTCTTACAGCGTCCAATTGAAAATTTGGAAAATGTCCTCCCTATCATAAAAGGACACTTTCCATTCCAATCATAAAAAACATGAAATAAAAAAGCACAAGCACAACATAAAAAAGTATCTAATA
Source organism: Apoda limacodes (assembly GCA_946406115.1). Classification (NCBI taxonomy): domain Eukaryota; kingdom Metazoa; phylum Arthropoda; class Insecta; order Lepidoptera; family Limacodidae; genus Apoda; species Apoda limacodes. The sequence goes on from OX291552.1 coordinate 25,719,880, forward strand.
TAAAAAAAAGATAGTTTATGTATTCATCACTAAGAAATAATCAATGTATTAATAAACTAAACAGAAAATTAAGACTAAATACTAAGAATACAAAGAAGTTTGCAAGAGCAGACCAGCCTCCACAGGCGGCACCCGTTCACGAGTATGACACATGAATCAGCCATCGCTTCGCTCAACCATATTTTAGGGAACGTAACGACCCGACACACACGCCACCACCGCAGAGACACTTTGAGAGAGCATGACACACTCAAGCAACTCCAATAAAACTTCAATTGTACTATTTACAATGTGTGTAGTAAAGGAACAAAATATAAGAGGAGAAGATTGGAAGGTTCGTAATGTTTTACTACCGAGAAGAACCGGCAATAAACTTAGCAGTTAATCTTTTATTTTTTTATATTGTTTCTTGTGTGTCTGTCCTTACCCACTAGCTATTTAATATAGTCCTAACTACTACCGCATTTATACGTTTTCGGATTCTTCGTAATTATGCTAGATAGAGATGACATGATAGACCTAACTAAAAAAGAACAATGGCACTCGGGGCCTGCCGCGGTAAAGCTATTGCATTTATACTATTATAAAACCAGCTGCTTTCTTATTCGACCGATTTCGCTCTCAGTTGTTGAACTAATAACTACAAAGGGATATCTGCTCACGAATTTGCTCTGACCTATGGATTCTATTAGCTAATAATTTTTCCAACGAGAATACCAGATACAATGTCCTTAACACACAATTCGCGCTTAACACTAAAATATTTCACAAGACATGTCTTTGACAATGTCAAGAAATAATAATGTTTATTTACTTTTTTGACGTAGTATATTTGACATCTCAATCTGTCACAGAATTAAAATCCCATATCCAGCCTCCCTGTACTACTCATAATCGCCATATACTAAAAATAATTATGAGCAGTTAGCAGCTAGTCTACACGCATACATCTAGTAGCACGCACACAAACACCGTGCCAAAGTCTGCCGAACTGAAACGACGTTAGACGATTGTTAGGTTTTTTTCGTTACGGAATTTCTTAATTCGGTCGCTGCGCTCAGAGCCCGCGATAAAAGCTATGCAATAGCTTAAAAATTTTTTTTGACTATTTAGCTTTAGAGTTGAAGTTCGAAAGACAAAGCGAATAGTTATAATCTTTTAATATATTAATAGTTATTATAATCTAGGTGTTGTCTCTTGACGAGTATTTGTCGCACAGCCATTACGGCTTTTGATGATGTGTGTATAATTTTGGTGAGGCCATCGCGTAATCAATAAGTCGGATTATAGTATCTCGGAGTCAATCTATAGATACAGTAAATAATACGTGTTGGGTTTTCAGGTATTCGCATGGATAGCAGACGCCGGTTCCGTGACCGACGAGGAGATGCTGCGCACGTTCAACTGCGGGATCGGTATGGTGCTGATCGTGGCGCCCGAGGACCAGGCCGTGGTCAGTGCTAGCTAATACTATACTAAAAGCGCATATTACAGTCACGTTCTAAAGTCCAGTCTCACGTTAAAGAACAGATTCCATAAAGATCATAAGTAACAACAGGGTACATAATCCATTAAGTTATATTATTATAAAATTGGACTTATGATCTTCACTGTACGAGCAACTTGAGCACCAGAAGCGCAACAAGTGACAGGTCAGCTTTTAGGTTGAACGAGGGCAAAATCACCTTAACATAGTCTAGGGGGAAGGAGGCAATTTATATTAAAATAAAAAGGCGATTTATTGACGTATAATTCGGATACTTTGCTTCAGTAAAAAACTGTTTGTGCAGGTGATGAACATAACACGGTCTTTCGGCGCGCACGTGATCGGTAGCGTCCAGGCGCGGCCGGCGGGCGGCGCCAAGATCCTCGTCGACAACTTTGCTTCTGCCCTCGACTTCACTCGCCGCATGCCGCTGCTACCTAACAAACGGGTCAGTATTATTAAATACCAGGAAGCGCTGCAATCAACAGTGGCATCTTCGGGCTGCGATGACATGATAATGCACTACCTCTAAAGCAACTAAACTATCTTTCTACTTTCAGACAATACCACTCGACAGAAAGTGAGATTTACTCAAAACACAACATGTATTAGTAATAAAGATGCTCTGGCTACTTACACATATGTTTTCACATAACAGGTTGACATTATTTATATGTACTTGAATTGAATTTATTTAAGGGGCGATTTGTTGACAAGCATTGAACGCATTGAATGCACTTTATGCAGGGAACATCCATCGATCTGTTGACTAAAATGTATGCACTATGACGTCACGGCCATTCAACGCATTGGTTGCACATGCTTGCATTGTTTGTTTACATTTGGTGAACAAAATTATAACGATGCCTATGCGATGTCACAGCGCTAAATGTCATCAACATAATATAGCTTTTCATTATACTCCGTCAGTGCTAAAATTTACAGTTTCTATTTTCTTGAACCATTGGAAAGTCAATTTACACGCTTCTTATTCGACAGACAGTTAAAGTTATTTTAAATAACGTTTGGAAATGTTTTAGTTTTCGCGAATTAAGAGGCTATACTACCTAAATTTCATTTTTTTTTGGCAAAGGTTTCGAAGGATCCGCTAAGCAGATCCGACAGAAATTTAATGACTGTGTGCTTGAGGATATGAATCAGACCTTGAAAAATGTGAAACCACGATAAATGACTTTTGTACGATAGAAAAAATCCTACTTCTCCTACTGACCCCTCTTCACTGTTTTTTTTTATAACAACGTTGTATAATAAAGTATTAATTTATTTCATGTTTTTCAATGACAATCTCAGTGATTTGAAATGTAGCTGCACTACTCAATACGCTATGTAATATCTACGGGCTTTAGAAGTGGATAAAATAAGGATGTACGTTTTTTCGTTAAAAGATTCAAGTGTTTTAATCTTAAAAGTTTAGCGCATTGGCGGTTAATAAACAATTTTACAACCCTTTTGTTACGTTACCGTACGTTTCGTTACAAATTGTATGCGTTAGCTGTTCAAAATTGTTAGAGTTACTATTCTAACGTTATCAGAGTTAAAATTTACTCCACTTGGGATACGAAAAATGTGTGTGGCGATTCGGAAAGGGAGCATGTCTCTAGGCTAAATTCTTGTGAACGATCGTTGGCCACTTAATTATCTATATTATGCAAAACTTTTAAAAATCTCTACAATAGCCTAAACGTTAATTTTATACATACAGTCGGCCATCGAAGGTGACTAGACAAAGCAATCGTGAGGTAAGATGCGTGGCAAGATAGAGACAGACTAGCTTATGTTTCCTTGCTGTCCAGCGAGGCAGTTACGTTTGGCCGCCACGCCATGAATGCCTAGACATTTCCGAAATTTTCTTCAACACTAACGCGATAACTGACTGCATAAATTAAATGGATTTTTAAACTGTGGTTCTACAGTAGGAACTTTTTAGCGCGAGTCCTGACTCGTGACATCAGCGTTACTTGAAGCGAGACGATATGATCTGCTAGTGTAGTTTGTGTCCTACCGTGAAGGTGGCGGTGCTGGTGTCGGGCAATGGCAGCAATTTGCAAGCGTTGTTAGACACGACGCGAGACCCCACGCAGTGCATGTGCTCCGAGATAGCGCTCGTCATCAGCAACAAGCGGGACGCCTACGCGCTTAAGCGGGCAGAGGAAGCGGGAGTGCCCTCACTTGTAAGTACAAAAACTGTATTCCTTTAAGAGTCTCGGCTGTATCGTGCATGCGCCCGCTGCGTGTCCTTAATTCAGGCTCACGCACGATATAACATCGCAGCGTCACGCAAATGTTGGGTGTGCAGTACAGTTAACTAGATTTATTTATTTTCAAAAAAAGAAGAAGGAAAGCCCGCGTAGCGTTGTTCTGCTATTATGACAGCGCAGTTTTATGCTAGTTTTTGATTTATATACATCGAATTATTTATTTACTAGTTACATATTACTTAGTAGGCAAAAAAAGAATAAAGGGTAAACAAATATTATTGCCCCACCTGCAAATCGCCAACCATTCCAAGATCATAGGGCTACAGGATACACCCACAGACTCGAAATATTGTGGTGATATATAACAGACTTTATGTTAAAAACATTAGTTCGGTAGCAAGTACCTACTTAACTTTACTTAACTTCTCCACAGAATATTTTTTGCGTCTTTAAAAAAAAAATAGTGTTTTAACTATAAAAAAAACTAACCACTAGACCGAATTTGCTCAAACTCTTTTCAGATCTAAGTCATGACAAGGCGTATCGATTGATATGGTGACGAGACAAAAAACGCAAATAATAATAACTTCCCTCAAGATAAGTTCAAAGATTACCCATTCTCTTATATATGTTCTAGATTTAATTTTTTATGAATATTTTATTGTATTAGGTATTCAACTATAAGGACTACAGCAGCCGCGAGGAGTTCGACCGCGCGATATCGGCCGCCCTGGAGTCTCACAAGATAGACATCGTGTGTCTCGCCGGGTACATGAGGATACTCTCCGCTGAGTTTGTTAACAAGTAAGATGTTTATTTATTTATTTACTAGTTAACCCGAAGAACTTTTTTTATCTTTTTAAAGCAACTGCCGCGTCACCTATTTTGAAAGTGTTGTACTTATTCAGAAACCTTTTCCGTCGTGTGCACAACAATTTACGTTAGTACGCGAGTCCGACTTGCACTTGACCAGTTTTTTTCTTTTTCAAAACCTTCCCCAGCGCGGCATCAACAACTAACCAAAATTTTATTACAATCGGTTAACCCTTAGTACGCGAGTCAGTCTCGCAATTGACCCATTTTTCTTACATATAAACCTTGCTCTAATAATAACGAATACAACAAAAAAAGAATTATTCAAATCGGTCCAGCCGCTTTTGTGAGACTAACAAACGTTAATTCATATTTATATATGTCGATATATGATAAAACTTGATAATAGGAAATCGCCTAGCATACTGAAAACGACCTAGATCTTAGGAAGTCCCTTGCGTAATGATATTGATGGTATATGGAATTATTCTGGGTGGTACGGGGGAATTTTCATTTTTCGGGGTGGCCATAACGCCGAAATATTGTGTTGAAGTATCTTTTTATTTTTGTTATCTTGTTTTTTAAGACTCATAGAAGAAAATTCATTTCAAATCCAAAATCTTGTTCCAGATGTTTTTGGATAAATTTATATTTTTGCATTTAGTCGTCATCGCATCATAGACAGAAAACTGGACAGAGCGCATTTCCTAGCCAGCCGTGATAATGAAAATGGTGTGACAGAGATGAAGCAAACCTGTGGTCTCTCACTTTCAAACTTGTTCATATAAACATCAACAAACAAAATGGCGGACGTTGATAAAAAGAGAAAAAAGACCACAGGTTTTCTTTTTCTAAAGGCTCACTCAATTTTGTGAGGCTATTACGCAGTTCATAGGACAGATAACAGAACTCGAAGTCTATGCCTTTTATTAAAGTGGCTTCTAGCTCGACAATGTCCGACAACCCGGAGTAGGCCAGCGTGGAAGATTATGGCCCCTGCAGTGGGGCGTATAACGGCTCAGGCGGCGGTATAACTACACTCGCTATCGAAAACTATTATTGACAGTGAAAACTTATGACAGGCATGGTATTTTTTCACCTATTTATTTTGTGTTATGTCGCAGGTGGAAGGGTCGCCTGGTGAACATCCACCCGTCGCTGCTCCCGCGGCACCCCGGACTGCACGCGCAGCGACAGTGCCTCGAGGCCGGGGACCGCGAGAGCGGGTGCACCGTGCACTTTGTTGATGTAAGTACATACATTACACGACAACTTTGTATATAGATTATACCACGCAAATTTGTAATATTTTTATTTTGGTTAAAAATTTGACCAGTCGACCATAAAATTAAATAAAAAAAAAAAGTAGTAGCAAGTACGTATTCAGTGTGTATTTATTTGTTGTAATTAACAACTCACCCACTCAAGTTTGGGGGTTTTTTCGGAAAAAGGTATCATTTTGGGAAAAAATAATTACAAATCTGGGGAAATTTCTTTGTTTCCGTAAAGCTGCCATCATTAAAATGAACAGAACAAATTCGACTACGTTTTGTTAATATTTAATTTTTATGCCCCGTCGCTTCCATCCACTTCTCTTTAATGTTGGGGGTCACTTGGAAACCCGTAATTATTGTTATTCTGAACAGAATTACCAAACATAAAAGTTATTGCAGCTAAAAAATTTGAAACTTTGCATCCAGAGGTTTTCGGGTTCGCTGACACTACATATTGAGTCGGTTTTTTAACTTCCCAAAATTTGTGTCCAAAATACATGAAAGCAAAATACCTTGACGCTATAGCAATGGCAAACAAGCTCGGTCCACCATCGTATTTTCTTACTGTCACATGCAACCCCCGAAATTAATTAATCAACCCTGAGCGGCCGACAATCACAACCCCTAAATTTGCGTTCGAGTCTTTAACTCGAAACTCCCATAGTTAATAAAAGATTTAAAATCTGGCAAATGGTTTGGCAAAATTGTATACATAATGCACGTAATAGAATTTTAAAAAAGACCACAAAATCTAAGTCTAAGTCTATGATTAGAAGTGATAAACCATGACGTTGTCTGTACCAGGAGGGCGTGGACACCGGGGCGGTGATAGTCCAGGAGCGGGTGCCGGTGTTGAAGGACGACACCGAACAGTCGCTGACGGAGCGCATCCACCACGCGGAGCACCGCGCTTTCCCGCAGGCGCTGCGGCTGCTCGCCACCGGTCGAGTCAGGATCAACTCCCACGGGAATATCATGTGGTACTCTTAACCCAACAACTGTCTACCTATACTATACTCTATCCACCGAAACGAGTTAATAGGGGAAAAATGAACTGGCATGTGATTGGTCGAACAATGACGTTAAGGCTGTGTTCACAGCGCGAGTTTTTTTAGTTTGTTCGTGCGACTCGTACTGTTCAGACGTGCTCACTGTGCTAGTGCAATCTATTATTTTATTTTTTGACTCGGCTTGTTATTTGGACTCTGGATAATTTTGTTACGTGTGACCCGGCTTTGTGATTGATTGCATTCCTAAAGACTTGGCGCTTGTATAACGGACTTTTTGAGTTTACTGTCGATTTGCCTAAGTGAGATGGCCGACAGTTTACATGGAGGTAACTCTGTGGAAAAAAGGCGACGACGAGCCTTTTCCTCGACTGAAAAAACAATGATATGGAACATGTATCAATCTATGAGGAGTTCCATGGAATCCCCTTCAAACAATGACGTCATGAAAGCTGTTGCATCATCTATGGGTGTTCATTGGATGTCCATCTATAGAATTCTGAAAGAGAAAGAAACTAAAAATGTTTTAAATTCACCCAAAAAAACAAGAAAACGTACTTTCATTGTAGACACAATCGACGACTTAACTAAATGTGCTATAAGAAGAAAAGTTCACGATTTATTTTCCCGAAATGAGATACCGACATTGGACAAAATAATGAATTCAATAAATGAAGATGGTACTTTGGGGACATTCAAAAGATCAACACTTCATAAAATCCTTAAAATGATTGGATTTAGGTACATTAAAAGATGCAGGAACAGCTTATTGATTGATCGTGACGACATATTTTTTTGGCGGAGGAATTATTTGCGGACAATGAAAATGGCAAGAGAAGAAAAGAAAAAAATATATTATTTGGATGAGACTTGGCTCAATGAAGGCCATACTACTACAAACGTATGGACTGATACAAATGTGAAAAATAAACGCGACGCATTCCTTGATGGCCTGACAACTGGATTAAAAAATCCTTCCGGTAAGTTCTTTAACATAATTCCATTGTTAAAACTGTCTTTGTCATTAATGCAATTCTTTGAAAAGGTTTGAATGTACCTGAGCGATCCTTAATTGGCGGCACTTATTGTTTGTTATGTTATCTTAAACTGTGTGAGCGTTAACTTTGTATCAGATCATTCAATACAATTTTTTATTGTTCCAGGAAAAGGAAAAAGGTTAATAATTACTCATATTGGAAGTGATGATGGATTTGTAGAAGGGGGCTTACACGTGTTCGAGTCAAAAAAGCAAGGAGATTACCATCAAGATATGAATGCCGAAGTGTTTGAGAATTGGTTCAAAAATATTCTTGAAAAGTTACATGATAATTGTATTATTGTAATGGACAACGCTTCGTACCACTCAAGAAAAGTAGAGCAAATTCCGACTGAAAAAAATAAAAAACAAGAGATAATTAATTGGTTGAAAGAAAAACAAATCCCCTTTCAGGATGATTTATTAAAACGAGAGCTACTGAATATCGTAAAAAATCATAAGGAGCAGTACGAGGCGCGTGTCGTAGACGAAATGGCGAAAGCTAAAAATAAAACTGTGGTACGACTTCCGCCGTATCACTGCGAATTAAATCCGATAGAGTTGATCTGGGCTCAAGTTAAAGGACATGTCGCATCCCGCAACAAAACATACAAGATGGCAGAATTAAAAATGTTATTAAACAACTCAATTCAAAATATTGACGCTGCAAAATGGAAAAAATGCATAAAACATGTCGAAGAGATAGTAGAACCGAAAATGAATGCCATGGACAGAAATGTGGAAACAATGACCGAAACATTCATAATAAACGTGGGAAGTGACAGCGACAGTAGTGATACGTCGGAATAATTTAATTAATTGTATATGTTAAACTATTTAAATATACATAATTTTATTTTAAAACATTGTCTTAATATTTTTCTTTCTTTCTCTAAGTTCAATACAAAATACTTAAGTGGTTTTAGTGCTTACTATTGAGCGCACAAAATCATCGCATATGAACACACCTTAACTTTTTATCAGTATAGTTGACGCCCACTCACCTTTTTGTGTCCTTATCTTTTGTAAGGGATTGTGCGACAGAGACAATGCTCTATTAACTCGTTTCGGTGGATAGAGTATAGATTGTTCTATAATCTACTCAAACTCAAATTATTTTATTTCGTTATTCGTAGACAACGTACAAAGCCGCGTGTACCAATATAGCTTAGACACAATAACTTCACTATTGCAAATGGTGGTATTTAATAAAGCAGAAATCTCATACATAGGCGCGTTGTTACTGGAAAAAGTGAATATTTTTAAATTGATATCTGTAATCACAATTTATTAATATTAACTATAGCTAAATAAAACAAATTACGTTTGAAACATTAAGAATTTTGAAAGGTGTAATTATTGTGTGTAGTTTTATATGTATAAAATGTTACGAATAAACTAGATTATAAGTAAATATACACGTGTCGTAAGCCATTTCACATCTATTCACGAGCGTCGTTACAATCCGATGTGTTGCACTTTTTTGCATACACTTAATGTAAAAACAGACACAAAACGTGTGCAGGTGCTTATTTTAACATATTATATCGCGCTTCAAAAACTAACCGATCGTGACGCGCTTGACAGTCGAAGTCGTACATATAGGCATTCTTGTGTATTTATAAAATTTATCAGAATGCAACCTTAAATCAACATAAATCGTGTTGAATTATACATATTATGTATTTCACATAACTCATTTTTCATTAATAAAATGTCTTCTTTATCCATTATATAAGCTGTCCAATGTTTTATTACGTCTGACCCGCCAGTATCTCGAGCGCTGACGGTGTGGCCGAAACGCGCCCGCGCCCATCCCCGCTCACGCAACCGCGCCCGCTCATGCAACCGCGCTCGCTTTGTATCTGTTTTTACGTGTTAATAGTAGGTGCATATATAAATTATTCTATGCATAATCACAATAATCAATCATAGACATGTAAATAAACATTTTTTTGTACATAATTATACCGTGCAAAAGTCATACGAGAATTATATTATGAAATGGATTCGACAAAGTCGAGCGCAATGAAATATAATTGTTGCTGAACCGTATGATTAGATAGATAAGATGGAAAATGAAGGTACCTACAGACTTAAAAACACAGACAGAAAAACATTTGTTGTTTGTTTTGCGAATAATTATTTAGTTTGTAACTCAAATATAGCAAGCAGATTAGTGTTATCATTTGTAAAAAGTGATTTTTTATCATCAACCTTTTTTTTGTCAAAAGTTTAGCACGATTTTATTGCACAAATTAACATGTTTATTACTTTACGCGGGAGCACAGTTCGCGTCGACGCACAGATTACGTATGATGTAGTGTGACGGCAAGTACCTGAAAAATCAGGTACTCGGATTGGCTCTTTCGTGGGCCTGAACTCGGAATCGAAACGTATATGTCATCTTCGTCATTAACCTTACAGTGGTCCCTAGGAACTGCAATTTAGTAAATCTCCTACCCTATGCTGTGTGAAATGGTCTTATTTAGGTAGAAATGACTTCAACAATGATATTTGGCAGATGTTTTAACTATTTTTGGTTTTAAAGATATTTAATGTATTAAGATCAAAACTTTTGTAATTAAGTCACTGGTCACTTTGATATAAATACAATGTGATTAATTATTTTAGGAAAGCAAAAGTAATACCAAATAATTGTCCACGTTCCAATAATTGATAAACAGTTTCTTGTATGAATGTGGACTTAGAAATGTTTATAAGAATGTTATTTGTGATGTTTTTGTTCCTAATATATTTTATTCAATAAAGTGCCTTATCGAAACATAATAAGTCTCATATATATAGGTCTACATGTGTACAGAGAATCTACATAAAAGACTGGCAGGGGTTTGTGTAATCACATTTTTAATAGGCACATACACCCCGACGACTCTTACGTCTTTGTTCTCTGCCCGTAGTTGTAATTACAATGTTTGTAATGTTTATCTTGTATATGTGGTTAATGACACTTTTTAAGTTATGGCATTTATGCGTTTTTTTTTATGATGTTAATATTATGCAGTTATTTTTAAATATGTGCAAAGTGAATGTTATGACTTTTATATTTTTAATAAAAAATTGGACAAAAAGTGTTTATTTTATAATGTGCTCATTCAAGTCAAAAATTGAAAGTTTAGAAGAATTTACCCTTAACAATTAAATCTTCTCAATATGCTTTTTACCAGTTGTGATTGAGAAATAAAGAATCCTTTCCCAAACGCGCAAAGACTTTATTAGGAATCAAATTTAATAAAAAAGAAAATTACCTCTCAGTCTAGATGGTAGTGTGGCCGACTGCTGTGCAGCTGTGGGTTCGATTCCCGCACTGGACAAACATTTCTTATGTGATAAATCTTTGTCTTAAGTCTGGGTGTATTTATGTATGATATGTATGTTTTTACAAAACATAATATACCTATATGTATTTTGTATCCGCTGTCTGGCGCAAGCTCCGCTTACTTTGGGGCGCTGTGTGTAATGTCCAAAAATATTTATTTATTTAAAAAAATAGACATTTAAAATGAAGCACATTTTCAACAAGGTTATATAATATAATAATTAACATCACAATTGTTTTTTTTAAGTATGTAGCTACCTGCTAAAATATTATATTTATCATTTCAATTTTAATCATAAAAAAACATAAATTTCAGAAGTCATTCCATTGATCAGCGTATCTATACTAAATCAGCACGAAGAAATTTTTATTATTACGTCCATTTGTCTATTGAAGTTCTATTTAAAACTCTAACAGCCTTTTAAAACATTTAGGTATGCCTTAATAAAAATACTAACCATGGAAACGCAATAAAGCTAAATTTCTAGGTTGTACATAGGGCTCGAGGCACATGACTAAATAACCCACCAGACTGATAGCTTAGAACGTTTCAAGAATAATACCTAAACTGGTAGGGTTGTCAACTGACACATTTAGTTAATTAAATCAATAGATAGCTGATATCGATTTCGTCCCTCAGTTCAATGTATGGAGCTACACCTAAATATTTTTTCTTAATTTCATTACAAATCTGTTTGGCGGTTCACATAAGACTTTCCTGTGAAATTTCATCGCAATCTACATATGCAAAGATAGCGGAATTATAACGCTGTGACATACGGATAGACGAACGGACATGATGGATTTATAAGGGACCTTTTTGCCATTTGGCTATGGAACCCTAACAAAGATCTCTGATTTTAATTTGTATTCAGTAGGAAGGTGCCCATAATATAATTATGCATATTTATGTGTATAAATTAATATATGCATGTTTATATGTATCATTATTATCGTAGGTACCTACCTACGTACCTACGTTTTTTAAGATTCACCTTCCTATTGTTGGTTATTTAGCCAACTTAGAATAAAAAGATATAGGTATTTACCTGTCAAGATCTTTTAGGTATGTAAAAAAGGAAATTTCCTTTTTTTTATTAGAATTGTTCATACACACAGTTCATATATTTGGCATTTCTAAAAGGCTTTGCACTAATCGATAGCAAACACTAAAAGAACTATAATTTAAATCGGTCGCACACAAAGCCCTGAGATGCGCACGCTCACTGAAAAAAGCGAAAGAAATTTATATCTATCACACAAAATATTTGTTCCATCTTTAAAGGGTTCAAAGTCCAACTGGTTTATTTTAGCGTGTAGCCCCCTCTGTAATATAAAAAAAACTTCCTTGACTTTCCATAATATGGACATCCTAAATCTTGCCAGCCTTCATACGTCCCCACTGCTGGGGCACGGCCTATCCTCTTAAGCGAGGGTGATTGGGCCATAGTCCACAAGCGGGCCCAGTGCGGATTGTGGACTTCACATACGTAATTATTTTTTTTTTTTTCTTGACGTATGCAGGTTTCCTCACGATGTTTTCCTTCACCGAAAGCCAGTGGTGTGAATAAATTAATCAGTGTACTTGAGAAATTAAGAAAAGACTCATTGGTACACGCCGACTCCGGGGTTCGAACCTCCGCCACTTGGGACGTGAAGTGAAATTTAAATCCCTCGGCCACCACCGAATTTTTAAACCCCTACACCCTAAATATATAAGTATAAACCCGATTTATTTGTCTTAATCAAACATAAAAAAAAATAACATAAAACACATAAATTCTATATTGTAATATATTAAAATCCGTATATACTATTATTTTATAAATCTTTTTGTGTAAAACAAAACACATGGTACATATCAAAGTATAACATATAATAAATAAACTAGATTATTTATCAACATTATTTTTCCTTTCTTTACTAAAATTAATTAAATCACTTAAAGCTTTAAAAAATAAGCCAAATATGTCATCTTCAGTTACAACAACACTTTGTGTTTGTTTTCTCTCTACAACCGTTTCAGTATTGTTAATGGAATGAACACCATTCTTCAATATCTCTTCACAAATCTTATCAAACTCTATGTGGAACTTCTGTTTATTTATAAGAGGTACTATCAAATTATACGTGTTTATTTTTAAATTTATAGATTGTGCTATCTCTCCGTTACTTTTTTTTATTTTGTGCCATTTCACCTGGTCTTCTTCAGACAACGGATCGGGGCCAAGACACATTCTTTCTTTTCTTATATCCTGTTTTAGAAGTTCTATTTCTTGATCTATATCTTTGTTCATGGTTATCCATTCTGGCGTAAAGCCATTATTTATTAATACCTAAACAATACAAAATAAATATATTAAACATTTGAGACAAACGAAATAATGAACGGTCCAAAAACAGTTAAGACATTGAGGCAATAATCTGCTAAAGGGCCTTATTTTGACTTATTTAGGGACACGTATTTAAAAACGGTTTTTTTCGTCAAACCTTGGACACTTGATACTAAACTGGCTACTAACACTTACGTGTGTACACGCACAAATGTGTGTGTGTTCTATATGAACGGGGTAACCGAGCCGTTACGCTGAGCAGGCGAGGTCGACACTAGATAGCAGCAGACAGTAGCCTTACTGCATGAATTATGGGACAAAATCTACTGGGGAAACAGAGGGAAATGCTGAGAGGACCACAAACAGTCATAATGAATATAGGATTAGAATAACTTACCTCGTTCAATTTATGAGTAGTAAAATCAACATAAGGATTCCTGTTTTGATCCTTCAAAGGTTTCCCTTTACCACTCAAATTATCAAACTCGCCTTTTGACATGGACTCTTGAATGTAGTCCTCTACCAGTCTATCAAAGCCATACTTTGTTTTTATGTCATGCTTCTTATGTTGACCTTTTTTCATAAGAGTTTTGTCTGAAGCTATAGCCTTGGATACGCGGTGCTCCATGACGTTGTCGGCGGCTCGCTGAGCGCGTACTTGCGCCCATTGCTTCTGCCTTTGGGATGGAGTACCGCAACCGACGCCATCAAAACTTAGGTACTGACGATGCTGAGGTGCAGTGTGCTGAAATATATCAAAATTATCTTGTGATGTTTTGAGTTAATAATTGTATGTAGTTCATACACTAGTCCATACCTCTAAACTCAGTCCGGACTAAAGTTATAAAGGCTGAAAGTCGACAAGCAACTTTGATAATTTCTAGAGAATAATTTTTTTTATTCAAATTAGGCTTTTACAAACACTTTTGAATCGTCAATGTTCTGAAATGAAATACTATTTTTTGAAATCTGGTTTACAATGTTGATTTCTACTGAGAAGTTTCATATATGTACTGCAATGCCAAAGTTTAAATATTCCTTTCCTAAAAGTATCCCTCAGACATATTCTAGATCCAAATTTGTAAATAGCACCACAACGTGATACCGAAACACCGATATTGTGGGGACTATGCGACGACCAAGGAGACAAATACCTGCAATTTGTAAAACTTTTTGCACAGCCAGGTATGAATCTTTCATTTTCAAAACTAGTTCAAACACAACTCTAACTGTTTACGAAGGAAAACCTGGAAAAATGTAAATGAAATGAAGATAATGTTTTTAAGCACAATCCACCCATTTTGAGATATTGTAACTGACCAGAAAAAACTCCCGAAAACGATTTGAATTCTACAATAAAACGAAAGAAGGGAAAGATATACCTAGTCAAATGGCACGCAAGTACACTGCCAGAGCAGGATCAAGATAAAGGCCGATGCATATATTTTACAATTTACTTGATTTAGCTTGTATTTATAAAATCATGGATTATATACAGAAGAGTAACAGGAAAAAACCTATCTCGCCATAACTTCATTCTGCAGCTCATAAGCCAACTTTGTGCTGGCATTCAAGTAAGAGATATGTTTCGGCTGTAACACGAGGCTTGGGCAATGTCTCTGCTGCTGAAAAATCTACTATAAGTACTACAAAATAAAAAGCAATAAGAGTGTCTAATTAACAAGAACTGCAAAAAAAAACGTACTTGTATTTTTGTACCATTTGTGACAAATCTGCTCGTGGAAAATGTATTAAACATCAACAAAAAATAACATAAATGTTACAAATGCTATTATGAATAGAATAATATGTTGCACACCACAACAAGCAACCCTCCTAGTGTTAATGGTTCAAAGTAAACATTCTATTATGGTCTATTTCCCCCAACCGACCTCGGCACGGTCGAAAAACTATTGTTAGGCGGCCTCGGCACGTACTAACGGCCCCAGATGACGATCTCGCTATTAGTCTCAACGACCTCCCCTAATAGGGTCTCCCCCCTAACACGACGCGGATGACACGGATACACGAGGTATCAAAGAATGCCGGGGCGCTTCTTGCCCCCACTCTCTCGCAATCTAACCGCGTAACGGGGAACTCCCTCCTGGCGCTGACTCACCTGAAGGTTCGAGGCTCACGCTGTTCGAAGGAACAACCCCGAGAGCGACAACCCAAGCCGAGGCGCTCCCCGAGGGAAGCCCTTGAGCGTTGGGCGCTATATGGGCTAAGACTCCTTCAGAGTCTCGCCCCAAAAGCCCGGTAAAGCAGTAATGACTGCAACAGCCAATTGCATAGTCAGTTCAGAAAAAAATGGTCTTTTCACAAAAGGCAGCACAAAACCAAAATTCTTTCATTACAGTGTTCTTACATTACACCCAGAGAGAAAATCAAGCAGAATGAAATCAGGCGGTTGCCCAGTAGCTATCAGTTACTTTACCTCAATGTCCAATCCAATCCAACCAGTAAGCCTTACCGTGTCAGTAAAAAATTAACCTATTTTATGTATGTGCTTTATGCAATGTTGCGATAATTTTACAGTTGGCAGCAAATGTACAAGGTCCTCTTCTAGTGTATTTATTTAAAGGAAACCAAAAATTTTGGGCAATGTGGCTGTGTGTGGGTGGTCAATGGAAAAATTGGCTCGATAAGGTAGGTATGAAACCTGCCCAGACATTGACTCACCACTGGAGCTAAGCTACTATCAAGGTATATGTGCAGGATTTTATTCTCATGTGATTTTATTTAGGTGCACCTTTGCTTTTTCGTAGATGCTGCTTTGTCACCTCACTAAAGTTTGGCAGGAAACTTTTTTTGGGCTCCGCTGGATTTCCATTGCAATTGCAAAGAACCCTGGTTTCAGATCCACTTATGTTAACTCAATTGGCAATCTGTAGCCAAAGTGCAACAAGCAGCCATGTCACGTAGAACTGTAGAAAAATATTGTGAAATTAAAAAACATAAGGGTTGCACTGTATTCCTCAAAAATAGAATGATATAACTTATACCTATATTAAAGAAGTAGAATTTGTTTGATTTTTTGCATTTAGAGGGTCGGTAATCTTTGCAACTACTGAAGCAATACTAGAAATTCATTTTCTAAAATAAAGCTATTATTGTAGCTGAGTAACAAAGTTTATTTTTGGTTTTGATCAAAATAAATGTTTCATTTAAAGTATTGTAATTTATAAATTAAGTCAAAAGCAAAAAGACAATATTCTTTCAAATTAAAATTGCAGCAGATTCTAAATGTAATGATAGATAATACAATAATATTGCGGCACATTCAGTTGATATTTTTTTTTATCTTAAACTACTGTTATTGTAGTCTTGTTCATAATCTTTATTGGGTTTTTATACTTTTGGTTTAAATGTGTAAAAGTTATGAAGATAAACTATATTGCAGTTATATGCTATGTTATAAAGGCGAGGCATTTATACATACTGTACAGTGAAGTGCAATAATCCTTTTAGTTCCTATATATGCAAGGTTTAAAATTCATTCTAATGAAACACAGTGGTACCATTTGTTTTTAATTTAAGTATATTTTTTACAGCAAATAAAATACTAGACTTCTTGGATAATTGGTCAAAAAGTTATCAAATTTGGAAGAACATAACTTTTCTTTCCGTGTGTTGTATGGATAAGTTAATTTTTCTATGAAAATTTTATTACAGAGCTATATGGATGTTTGCAGAATACACCCACCTATAAAATGTCATTAGAATAGCAGTATTATAGGCAAGGCAAGGTATACAGACTGACAGATGGACAGATATGACAAAACTATAAGTGTCTCATTTTTGTTATTCGGCTACGGAATCCTGAAAACCTTTCGTGCTTAAATACAATTTAAACCAAAGCACTTCAATTACTTAGTTAACTCTAAGCACTTTGTTTTACCACCAGAATTAATTTAAGAAAGTAAATTCAGATAATTTGAATTCAATGGCACACAGTGAGGTGTGTTGATTTAGTAGATTGTAGCACTGAGAGAAAAGTAAGTGTAAATACATAGTCTGCTGTTCTTTCAATGACAAAGTTTTCTCTTGTTTGATTTATTATATTACCTATGTATATATTCAAGTATTAAATTCATGTTAAATAAATTTATAGTCCTTCAATTCAATTGAATTCAATGTATCTAATTTAAAAAATAATTACTGTATATCAAAGTACACACTATAGCAATAGCTTTGTTAATTAAAAAAATACAATAAAAATAAGTAATTAATATAAGGTGTTTCTTAAAATAATGTGAAGTGGATATATCAGTAGCAAAGAAAATAACAAGCAAGTAGTAAGTTAGCAAGTAGTTTAACACAACTAAATTTCTTTTTTTAAAATCTTCAAGTGTTTTAAAATTCCATTGATGTACTTCAATGCTGAAATTTTACACAGCTGATCCAAAGATAATACTTGCTTTAAGTGTTAATACTTAGCTACATTTTATTTGGGACTTTTTTTGCAAAGTGGAAAAATGAGAAAGGACCTCCATAAAAGTAAACAAACTATTCTTCAAAGTAAAGTTTAGAGTGCAAACTCCAGTGTGGTAGATAAGGTTCTTGATTAAACTATATTCACCCATACTATTATAAAATAGTGAATAATGTGAAGCAAGTCTGACAACCAGTTTTTACAATATTTTTTTTTGTTTATCAATTACTTTTATAACACAACTTACCTGTATATCATGCACAATAGTATCAATTTCTTCGACACAACTGGAGCCTGTATTGTGCTTGCTAATAATTCTAAAGGCATTCTCTATGGCAACAAACTTCTCTATACTTGCTTCTGGGGACCCTGAGTCAGGATGATATTTCTTGGCTAGTTCTAAGAAGGATTTGCGCACAGCATCTTGTTTCGAATTTAGCGGAATGTTAAGTAGCCTATATGATTCCTGTTAGGAAAAAAGGATATTGAATGATATTATACTAATGAAAAATGAGGAAACTCTCTGCCTTTTATAGAATTCTAAATTCCCTAAGGGAGAACATGAAGACCAGACCAGACCAGACATACCATACCTACTATGTATGTATCAAAAGTTGCATAAATTCAAAAAATTTAAACAGGGTATTTTGCTAAAATTCAAGTTGAATTATTTATACTCCTATAGATACGGTTGAAAATCTCTCCTATCTGTATAAAAATTAACTAAAACTAATGTGGGTGGAAAATCAACCTTACCAGGCGATAAACACTTGGCAGAAGGTAAAAGTGAATTGGAACATAGCCATATTTACTTTGACCTCATAGCTCAACAACCAACGATAACCGGTGACTTAGGTTCTTAGAGACTACATTTATGGACCTTACATTGATATAAAAAAACTTACTGCGATTATTTTTAGCAAAGGTTGTTTCTGCGATATTTTTTTAGTGCATATTAACAAAATATTGCGACGGTTGGATCGCAATCCCAGGTAAATAGTTCTGTTCATTTGTGTACAAATTATAATTCTATTAACTATTTCCTTGTAAGTAGGTTTACTTAACGTAGTGATTATTTACTCTATGTTGGTTTATTTGTATAAATATAAAAGAAAAAACTTATATATCTTAGGTTGTTTTTTTTTTAATATTATTATCGGCTCGCACAGTCTTAGCAGACCATTTATGCATTTGCCAGAGTCAATGTCAATAATTTATAAAGTACTCTGTGATTGACAATAATAATTATATTTTTTTGCTGTTGTTTCTTTTACGTCCAAACTTTTAAGAGATCGAATACATTAATTTGATTGATAATAGAGTTAAAAACGCGTTATACAAGACAATATTATTACAACAATTGTATAAATATATGTATATTTCCCTATATATTTGTTGTACAAACTACAGGTGAATTATTACTCAGAAGCAAAGAAATGCTAGATTATAAAAATTTATGTGATTGTATTTTCGGCAGTTAAAAATTATGTGATTAACATGATCTATATCAAGTCCACAATCACAAAGGGCAGTATTTAAATCATGTATTTTATTTAGGTGAGCCGGTGAACTATTATGGCCAAAACGTAAACGTAAAATAATAGAAGAAAGTCGTCTATGAAAATGAATTTTTAAAAATGCGAGTTTTAGAAGATATATATGTTATAGGTATATTTGGAATTTAAATTGTGGGATTTTTATTTGTTTCATTTCTCATACAGTAATTTAAAATATCATTATAATAAGCAGACGTAATATCTAGAAAGGCTGCTAGCAGAGAATGTTGTTTAAAAAATGCAATTTTAACATCAGATATAAAAAGGAGAGACAATCTATTGTACTTTTTCCTTTACGGAACCCAAAATGGGATATGATGGATTCAATAAACCATTGTAATCGTTATTTTTTAATTGGGCGGTAAGACGAAGAATTATTTGCATCTTTGTCTTTTTGAAATATGCCAATAATAATTTGGTTTCACAGAATCGTTTCCAACCTTCTTTTTACGAAAAAGTATTTTGGATTCTAAACTTGTTTCACTATATTTTTTATAATTTCTACTGACATTCATTTTTCGTATTGTTTTTAGCGTGTTTACGTGCCTTTATCATACCAGAGCATTCCTTATCCCACCATGGTGCAGAGGGAGTTTTCCGGGTGGAATTTACCCAATGGGGGAAGAATTTTTCCGTTGCTTCATTAATGGATTTTATAAAAGCTGAAGAGCATTCATTTATATTATACTTATTTGGTTTTATCAAAAGAGGTATTTTATTTGATAAATATGTTTTGTATAATATCCAGGCTTAGCCGATCTAATATTAATTTTTAGTAGAAAATTTGGCGAATATTGTCGGCATTTTTTTGACGAATTAATTATTATTGGGTAATGATCACTTCCACGGGTACTTGTTATTATAGCCCATGATAAAAGTGGTAAAAGGTCAGGAAAGCAAAGTGAAAAATCTACTGCACTTCTTGCTTCTGTAGGATTTGTTCGGCGTGTAGTGGACCTAGAATTTAATATACAGACATTTAACTCGTCGGATCATTGACTATACATCCCCACAATACATTATGATATGTTTCTATTCTAAAAGTGCTACTGTAGTTGGTTTTGCCAAATAAATGGTTACATTCGTAATTTCTTTGTGTTTTATTGCTGAAATTTGAAATACATCACTATGTGGGGGTAGAAATATTTCAGAGCAGTTTAACTCATGTTTGAACATGATTAAATAACCATCATATCCATCGAGACGATCATCATGTTTAATAGAATAGTCACGCATATTAAAATTATGCCTTGGCTTTAGCCAGGAATCAGACATACTGATAGTTGACAGTGAAAAATGATTAATTAAGTAAAGTCAGTCACTTTTGGCCTGAGAAATACTACGGCCATTTACTAAATGCAATCCATTATGGTTAGGTTTGGCAGAGGAGATATTTTTAGAAATGATTCGACTCGACTTAGACTGTGTTTAATAACGTGTCACATCAGCATATGATTTTGTGGTGATAAGTTGTAATTGGCTTCCTTCCATATATGATACGGATTTCGTAGCCATAGTAATTTGTATATTTTTTTGTCAAGAAATATCGGGACATTTAGAGCTTTTAGAGAAACGTTTTTATTATCTTTAAAAGAGTTGGCGTCTTTATAGGACGAAAAATTAATATTTAACATATTGCGACTGAGCCGAATGAGACTGATTTAAACACAGCACCAATATTATAATTTTTGTACGTGAACCACAAATGGTCCTACATTATTGGCACAATAAGACTGCCTTAATACTTCTTGTGACTCAATGGATGGGGAATTATCTTAAGATCTGTACTGAGTGCTCTTTATTTGGGACGCGGAAATTTGTTCATTATTTGGAAGAAAGAGATTCTTGGTAGTATTTTGACCAAGTGAAAATTCTTGGGAAGATAAATCAATTTGAACTGAATTTTGAGTTATCTAGCCAAGATGAATTAACATATCTTCAGTCAGTTTTAAATCACTACGGCTGTATTTATCTTCCATATCAAGTGATTTGACACTGGCATAAGAGTTTGATCGCGATAAAGATGTAATAGATGAATTGTCATTTTCATTTACGTAATTTGACAATTTAGAAATACGTCTTGTTTTGCAACTGTTATGTTTTTATGTTTTGATTTAAGTTGGATGCATAGATATAGAATGTACAAGATCAACCATGCCAAATGCAAAACGAAACAGAAAAAAAATTGCAAATGTGTGAGTGGAATAGTGTTCTCAAACAACACTATCGATAATTTTACCTGGTGAAATTAAATATTACCTATGTCGCGTTTACACTCGCGCCACGCAGCCTCGGAATGCGTTGTCGGACAAAGCAAACTGTTTACACGCTTGTGCTCGTACATGTGCCCAATGACATAGCGTTGAATGCAAGAGTGTAAACATACCATTAGAAACTAAACTATTAGGACTATAATCACGTCTTATAGGACATTTAAAAATCTAATCACTTTCTTCTTAAAGAACCCCATATCGTAGTCCCTCGAGAAAACCTCAGCAGGGAGCTTATTCCACAACTTAAGCGTTCGCGGGAGTAAGTTCCTCTCAAACCGCACTGTTTGTGACCATTTAGATTACGAAGAGTGAGAATGAATTCACTGTTGATGGCGAGCGGAGCGATGGTAGAAAGTGGCTGTGGAAATTATTTCAAACAATTCCTCAAAACACAGAACATATTATACAAGCGGTAGAACACACACAGGGAGGCAAAATTTCTCCTCAGACCTAAAGGTTCGATACGACTTGTGAATTTGGGATCGTCGACGATTCTTACTGCTCGTCGTTGAATCGAATTAAAAGGGCTAAGCTGGTTTCCAGGTGCACCCGCCTAGAGATGGCAGTAGGCCGGACTTGTGATTTGTAAAGCAACAACCTTTGCCCTGAGGTGAAGCATCGCTTCGCTCTGTTGAGTACTCCTGGTTTCTTGGACGCCAGCTTCACCTTGGTTTCCAAATGGTCACGAAACTGGATATAGCTGGAGATGTCAACACCAATGATGACACTCTTGGAGATGGTAAGTGCTGTGTTCTGTAATTGTAGAACCACAGTAAATGGGATTTTCTTAGCGGTGAACGCTCAGACTTGTGTCTTTATTGGGTTGAATCCTGAAACGCTTAACGCCCGCCGGACCTTCCACTGTGTTATGTAGATTTCTGGCATAGTCTTACCGCATCACGGTAAAGTAGGTGGTACAGCTCCTTCGTTATTGATTTTCGAGTTTGAGGCAATGAGACTGCCCACAGTAAATTGGTTTTCTCTCTAGCACTATGGGAGAATCGGTTTTTCGCTGTGGTGGTAACGACCACTGACAAAAGTTTTCCTTGGCAGCTTAACAAGCGACCAGAAAGCACGACTCCCAGAGGGATAGCTTGCAAGTCGCCCACCTATTTTGCCGATGAATTGGAACTTAGCTCTGGCGGTTACTTTCTTACTGAACCTCGAGGCAGCATTTAATTTGCGTTTAAACTCAGATTCATATTGTTCCTTACTGATTGAACCGTGGTCCAAGTCTCATATGCAGTTTGCTTGAGAATTTTAGCTTCTTGACAAGACCTATTAAACCACGGTCTTTTTTGACATCGGCAGCTACTCGAGGGTTAGAAATGTAACATTCCATGCCAACGAAGATTGTCTCAGTGACTGCGGCCGCGCAGATGACAGGATCTTGTGAGCTGAAGCAGAGCTGCCTCCACGGGTACGATGCATAAAAATCCCGCAATCCATCACAATCTACTGACTTATAATGCCTCACACAACGCTAATTAATTGGCGCAGAGGAAACGGTTAGTGTGCATGACACTTGATTCCAGGCGAGACAGTGGTCAAAGGAGCCAAGAGGCGCATCCACTGAGACGGAATATCAGTTCGGACGTCTAGTTAGCACTCCTAGCCTCTATATCAGGTATGCTCGTTGGAGAAAGTACCAGTTGAGAAAATTTTGTTTGAGTAATTGTAAAGAATAAAAACCAAATTTAATTGATACTCGAACGGCGCGTACGATGCGGACAAATGTGCGATCACCTTTAGATAGCTATGGATAATTATCTTATTAATATTCTATTCATGTATAATTACATAATTCGATACTGATGCCGTCGGCCGCCACCTTGTCAAGCTCTATGGTAACTAAATGTCTACATATTTTACGCAAAATACTTTCCAAATCCTCATTTAACAACGAAATAATGGTACTCAGTAAACCAAGACAAAAAAAATGCAAGCTATGATTTAAATTGTTTTTTATTTCGTAAAATTCTCAACTTCAACTGATAAAATATGCATATGACAACAATGCAGTAAAAATTATCATAATTTACCTGTGAAATGTGTACTTATTCGAATTATTATGTTGTGACTTCACATTTACTCACAGCACAAGACACCATAGTTACCTACAAAATTAATAGTTTGTATGTTAATCCAGGATTATTTAAAAAAAATCCATTCGCCTTAAGAGAAACGCTATGTCCTCTTGTGGACATAAAATTTTATACTTTTTTTATCATAATTTTAATGAACGTGTTCCTATTTATGCCGCAGTTAGAGCTTCTCATAGACTTTGTTATATATACGCATGACGTCAGCGCTGTGGCGAATTGCGAAAATAAACTTGAACGCAGCTATAAAAATTATTAATAACGGTAAGGTTGGTAACAGTGGAGAAGCGGGGTGAGGGTTAGGGTAAAAAGAAAAATGAATGAGTGGCAACACACAGTAGCACAAAGGGTAGCGGTGGAAATAGAATAAGGTGGCTAGACTTCAAGACAGGAAAACCAGGCGGGCAAAGCTGTAATGTTCTGAGATGACCAGAACATAAAAGGACAGTCTACATCAGTAAGGTAACTAACACAATGGAGAACTGGGTGAGTTTATATACATGTCACTTTAGTTATAAGAATGTGTGAAAATGATCACGTGGCTGTGTAGCTAAAGGACTATGGTGGTGAAGGGATGGCTAATGGGGAGGCAAAGAGAGGCTATTTAGGAGGACATAAAGTCCTCCGCCAAAAGACATCATTAACGTGCTTATGATGTGATAATAAAATGATTAATACACGGTGCAACGATTTCAGATAGGTACATCAAATTATACACCCTCCCACAAAACCAAAGTCGCGTACAAAAACATATACTCACTACACACTGTTAACATACTATATCCAGGCATCAATATTCACGTAAGGTCATTTCGTGATAAGCGCTATGTCAATCTCTATCGTAACTAAATGATTACATATTTTACACAAAATATCCTCCAAATCTTGATTTAGCAACGAAATATGGTATCAAGTCTATAGAAAAACATGTAAAATACGATTCAAATGGTAATTTTCGTTGATTTTTCAGCTGTATTAGATAAAATATTCAATTAACAATGCAGTAATTCTGATTATTCCGTCTTGTAAATAAACATTGGCTCACACAAGAACACAGCTTTTGTATCTAAAAAATATTTTAAATATTAATGACGGATTACAAAAAGAAAAAAGAAAATTCCAGTCACAGGAAACAAATGACGACCTTACCGGATCTTATCGCGGGAGACATTGACATAGGCACCTATTTTATTCTGTCTTATTTTGTCTCGGGCTCTATGTACTTAATTTGGATTTCTCGCTTCCACGCTTTATTGGTTTTTTTCTTGTGCGGAGATTGAACCTGCGCACCTCGTTTCCGTAGATAGTCTTCACTACCAACAGAGCCAAGGAGCTGTCAAACCGCAAAAAGAATTCCTAATAGAGTTTATTATCGATATCGATACGCATGACGTCAGTGCTAAGTCAATCTTTATCGTAACTGAATGATTACATATTTTACACAAAATATCCCCCAAATCTTTATTTAGCAATGAAATATGGTATTGAGAATACAATTCAAATTCATTTTTAAATTTCATTTTTAAACCGTTGTGCCAGACTTTGTCGAAAGCTTTCGCTACATCGAAGAAGACAGCGCCCGTGTGGCGGGCCTTACCTAATGCTGGTTGGAAGCCAGTGAGAATATGTTCCGTTATGCGGAGGACTTGATGGACGCATGAGTGTTTGGCACGGAAGCCGAACTGCTCGTCTATTAAAATGCCTCTGGAGACTATAGCGTTCCGTAGGCGAGCGAGAAGGAGGCGTTCATAGAGTTTATCAAGGGCCTTTAGTAAACTTATGGGGTGATAGGAGGACGGCTCGGTACGAGCTTTGCCTGGCTTATGGATGCCTATAACAATTGCATCTTTCCATTGAGAAGGAAAGATAAAATGTTCGATAGCAGCGTTAAAGATCGCTACTAGGAGGCAGAGAAGGGGAAAAGTGAGGCGCTTTAGGATATCGTTAGAGATACCGTCCGCACCGGGGGCTTTACGGGGGCGTAGGTCTTTGATGACCTGTATGACTTCGTCGACAGTGACAGAGAAGTTCTGCGCTCCACTTCGCCGTCTTCTTCGTGCACGTGGTTGGGATCGAACGGCTGTGTGCTTAAGGCACATTGGGCTTGGAGGCTAGACGCTAGGCAATCCGCTTTTCCGTAGTCATCGAACGCAGGAACGTTGTTGGGACGAGTTAACGAAGAGAGTTGGCGGTGTCTGATTTTAGAGCTCTGGCTAAGTGCCAATAAGCTTGGTGAGAAGGAGAAATGTTCTCCATCAGATCACCGAAACGTTGGGCGCGAAGCTCAGCTACAGCGGTTCTTACACGGCGGTGTAAGTCGTTGAAGTGAGCTTTATTTTCGATAGTGGAAGCGCGATCGCGTGCGCGGCGGTCCGCGTTACGCTCAGTCTTCAGCGACCTGATGTGCTGAGGCAGGATTAGGTGGTGATAATCACCAATCGGCACCTGTCTTGAGCACTCGCCAACGGTGGCGGTCAGGTGGCTAGTGAGTGAGTCGATAGCTACGTTTAGGTCGGTCGCGGATGAGATTACGTTGGGAACGCGGTCTAGATGTGGCGAGCTGGGATTTTCTAGCAAGTGCCCAAATTTATCCCAGTCCGTCACGGTTCTAGTGTCGGGAGGAGAGTCCGAAGGGGAAACTAATCGGAGAAGGACAGGGCGGTCAAGCACCTCTATAGAGCGAAAGCTTAGCCTTACATTCTTTAGAAGTGCTATGTCGAGTACGTCAGGTTTGTTCCGAGTATTGTGGGGAAAGTAAGTGGGCGTCATGGGAGCGATGATGACAAAGTTTAGTCTGTCAACTAAATCGTCGAGGAGTCTACCTCTCCGTGAAGTTACTGAAGAGTTCCAGCGGCGGTGCTTGCAATTGAGGTCGCCGGCAAGAATGACGGCGTCGCCTAAATTTAAGAGCAACTGAAGGTCGCTCTCGAGCAAGTCTTTTAAGGGAGAGAGATAAACCGATGCAATGATGATCGGCTGATGGCCGGTCATCGCTAAGCGGCAGACGGATGCTTCTAAATTCGTAAGTTTTGGAGGATCGATAGGGGCAGGGAGCGCCTGTAATAGATGAGAGGGCCTCCGAGATTGGAGGCAGTTCTATCATTATGGATAAAGGGCTTTAGGAACGTTTCCTGTATGAGGAAGACGTCCGGTTTTTGGGACGAGAGGAATTGGGATAATTCCTCTCTTTGGTTTCGAAGACCGTTAGCGTTAAAATAGCCTAAGGAGACGGACCGGGGGTTTTCGCGCGCGGTTGTGCAATCCATTTTGGTTTTTAAGGTTTGGAGGCCACCCTGCGGAGGGCGCATAGGCTGAGTCGCAGGCCCAAGAAATCTCGGCGAGAACGCCGAAGTGCTGCTGCTCGGCCGTTTGAGTGGCGTTGCGGGGCAGCGCAAGAGAGGGGCGCGGGGGGGCAAGGCGCGTTTGCGCGAGAGGTGCACTTCGCATAGGCGCTGGACGTGGGATGTCCCGGGACATGAGAGGGGCGGGGTAGGGAATACCCGTGACTGAGACGGGCCCAGGGAGAGCAGACAGAAGTTTGTCTGTCTCTTTAGAGTTTGTTGCGTCCATTAGCGCTGGAGGACGGCTCCAGGCGTTGACAGCAGGGAGTGGAGCAGGCACGAGCGGAGCCTGTTGGCGGGGGGCGGGGGGACGCGATTTACCCTGTTTGGGTTTACGCGGATTCTGTTTGGGAGCTATGGAGCACCCGCGGTAATTCGCACGGTGGCCTTCGCTCGCACAGAGTTAACGCGATCGCGATCACAGTCCGGAGTGGCGTAATCGCGCAGACATTTCACGCAGCGCGGTCTGCGTTTGCAGTTTCGCTGTGCGTGGCCATACAAATGGCATCGGTGGAATTGTCCTGGGGTCGACCGCTTGTTCGGAGTCTCGACCCGGACGCCCTTGAGGCTGCACACATCTTTAATATTAATGATGGCTTTGCCCTCTTTGGTGAGGTCTAGCACTACGAGCACCATGTCGTAGCACTCAGATCGGTTGCGGCCGTTGTACATACGATGTTCTTCCCTAACTGGGAGGCCTTGGATGATTAAGTCGTCCTGGACAGTTTTTTCGGAGAATTCCTTAGGGACCATCTAGTCATCTAGGCGGCACAGAGAGCGCGAGCGGGGAGAGTGCGAGTGAGAGCGCGGAGGCGAACGCGATGAGACGGACGGGCGCCATCTTGATGATGGCGTGGCCCACTTCTGGGCAATCGCGAACAAGATCTATCACGATTGCCCCTAGCTGGTCCGGGGACAAGCCGCTGAGTTTCTCGGCTCCCCACCATTGCTGGCGAGGAGCAAGAAAACCTAAGTGTGGCCAAGCGCCCCGCATTGCTACGGATTGCTTGGTGTGTACCTAACTCCTACTCCTACGACCGGGGTTACTTTTTCACCGTTAGGTTTCCACCCGAGCAACGAGACGTTTACGAATAAGAAACGTTAGGTAGACCGCAACTCTGAAAAGAGCTATACGATCTCACCCAACAGCCCTTGAGCACTCGGAACTGGATTTCTACAAACTAGGCGCAATCGATACTCAAAACGCGAGAATGCGCGGAGTGACGAACCGCTGAAGCGGAAATACTACATTAGCGATTAAGCCGGACTCAGGCCGGGCGAACCAGCGTCAGTCAAAGAGGCAAGCGAGGGTCACCACTATGCGTAGTAGTTCCGCGACTACGAGAACACACACTCACACACAAAAAAACACAGTATCGCTTCGATAAACTTCGCGTTGTGGGCGCGTTGAAAAGCGCGAAAGCGCACTCACAGCGGATCGAGAAGCGATTTCCCAGCCAATACACACAACCGAGCAGCGCTCAACACTCAGGCCGATTTTCCAAGAATTGCGGGCAATAATCCAAACAACAATTCCAGGTAGTCAGCGCTGAGGCAAAACACCACACAGGAATGCGCACCAGCTGAGTCACCACTGCACGGAGCACAATGAAAGCACTTGACGCTCTAGAACACGACCGCACCACACGAAAGCCGAATCGGGAATCGAAATAGAACCGCCGGTATCGCCGCTTATCAATGTAATTATTGTCACATTCGGCCATTTTCTTCTATCTCATTTTCTCATGGGCACTATGCACTTAATTTGGATTTCTCGCTCCCACGCTTTATTGTTCTTTTGAACGTAGTGAAAAAATCCTATGTCTATGGTTGGATGTGATTGTGTTTCAGCATGAGATTTTTTGTAATAAGATGGGTCTATCGTTACATAAGCAGCGGGCGATTGACTACGTGAATCAGCTACGTGTGGCGAACATGGATGCACAAAATAAATATCTGGGGGCTCTTTCATAATAAACAATTTTTGATTTGTATTACATATACTTTGGTGACTTGAATATTCCTTGTTGTTATTTTTGTATGTGGTTGTTTGAAATTGTTATTTTTATATGTCAGGCAAAGGACTTCCATACAGTACACCCTTGTCATATTAAGCTAGTGTTTCTTATCCAGTCAAATCCATATGAAAAACTGACTTAGGAAGCGATTGAAAAATAGTCAAGTAATTTTTTTTTCAACTGTCTATACCATGTATTATCATTGAAAAAATTGCGTATGCCATAGATATAGAAGACTGCGGCAAGATACGTAACAGATATGTTAGAGTAGATTGTGATGCCTTTTGTCCCATTCGCAGAGGATAATTTCCATTCAATACACGACAATGCTATTCCTCCCACTGTGGCGGTAGTATCTGAGTATTTTACTGAGGTCGGATTCCAATTATTGGTGCGGCCAGGACGCTTCTCAGACCTAAATTCGATAGAACATATTTGAGATGAACTGGAAAAACAAATTAAAGAAAGAAATCTATACGAGCTAATCTAAGGGACCTCGAAACAGCATTTGTTGAAGAATGGAACCTAATGCCATAAAGTTTTATTGACAATTGAATAAAGGTATGCCCAGATGGATGCAGGCAGTTTCGACTGCAGTAGGAGACAATACTAAATACTTTTTGTGACACACAGTATGAAAAAAACAGGGTTTAGAACAATATTCAGTTTTTATTAACTTAGGTTAAAACTTCATACAATTAAGGTAACGAGCTTACTGCCTCTAATTTGCTTTTTTTTCGTTAAATCTTATTGTTTTGTGTTCAAAGATGTTAATTTAATTCATTGATTCTATCCAATAAATATTTAAAAGCTTAAATTGTACTAATAAATCTGTTTTCATATTAATTTTTGCGTTCCTCTAAATTTTACGTTAATGAGTATATTTGTTACATACTTTAATTATTAATGGTGTTAAAAAGAGACCGTTAAGAATTAATCATATCACACCAAGTACATTTAAAAAGATAAAATATTCATGTGTTTTTCATGATTTTTGTTTATTATTTCCAGGTACTTTTGAAATTCTGTTAATTTTTGAAGTGAAAACTTCTTTGGCGGCGTTGTGCACTTTTTTTGGTATGGGTAAAAATGATAAACAAAATCATACAACACCGGAGATGCAAGTGTAGCTCTAGTACGTCGTCTATTTGTGTAAAAATTTAAAATATGTAGTAAATATTTCAAATACGTACACACAACGTACACCAAAACAAAAAAGGAAAGGCAACATTTTAAAACTCATAAATAATACGTATCGTTGAGCAACCAAATTCGATTTAGTAATACCTATATATATTTTAATCATAGAAATTGATCTCTCTTTTTCTTATCTCTCGAAAAACGCGAAAGTTTAAAATTAAATTTGTCTTTGTCTTACATTAACAATATAAGGGTGTATATACTTTAATATTGCATCTATTTAGTAAGTAAATAATTATTATAAATAGTTTGCAAATACCATTTTCTTTTTTTTTGTTTAAGATGCCAATTTAGCCCTTTTTTAAATTTATTGGGCAAATCTAGCCCTTTTTTAGAATCTATTTCGCCCGAAAAGCTGATACCGAGTTGGCAACACTGTTTCCTAGTCAAGTCGCTGGCAAAATTGTTTGGTGTGAATTCAAATATGGAAAACTACTACCCACTGGACTGGCTGCTGTCAAACGTTTTTTGTGTCCACTTGAATAACGCCATTTTAGCGCTATAGGCAGCTACGAAAGTCCATAGAACTAAAATTAGTGATGTCCGCATGTCGACATTATATCTGTGATATATCGATATATTATATTTTAGAAATAGTTTTTTAACCCAACAACAACTGAAAAATTCTTTGGTGGTTTTTAAGAACATTCAACAGTGTTGCCACTTACCACTAGCTTTATGTTTTTTTACTAAAAAATCTGTGTTGGCGAGAATTCTCGATGATACCTTTCGATTTAATAGAACCTTTTGACGTGGTCCAACCTGGACCATATTTTTTTATTTCAAACTCCTATGTAGTGAAGGAAGTATTGTGATCGTGCAGAAAAAAAAAACGAGTTGCACTCCGGGAGTGCCGGCAGAAGTGAAAACCTTTACACACGATGCGCGCTTAACATTCAAATATGTTACAAGACAACTCATACGTCATATTTAATTGTACAGAACCAATGTCCTTTACACACGATTCGCGCTTAACACTCAAATATGTCACAAGAAATGTCCTAGACATTGTCAAGAAATAATAATGTTTGTTTCTTTACTTTTTTGACTTTGATTGGGATGTCATATTTGACATCCCAATCTGTCATAGAATTAAAATCCCATATCCAACCTCCCTGTACTACTCATAATCGCCATATACTAAAAATAAAAATTATAATAGGCGTGGCATTATGGTTTCCGTCTTGCGAATTTTTTTGGCGTGCCATTATGGTTTCCGTCTGACGATCAGTCTGACGCGAGTTTATCATTTTTTACCCATCACAAAAACTAACCTAATGTAAATAAATCTGACGCGAGTTCCGTCTTAAGAATTTTATATGAATTTTAGATCAGGACACGTGATCTGACGCGAGTTTAACAGTTTTTACCCATACCAAAAAAATGTGCACAACGCCGCTAAAGAAGTTTTCACTTCAAAAATCGCGTTTTTCATAAAAAATTATCAATTAAAATCCGACACTTTAGAATACTGTAACTTCAACGGATTTCTTGTATAAGTATCGCCTGTCGATTGGAATGGCTCTGATCGCAACCCCCTCCTTTTTTTATACAACCTAGGTGAAACAGAAGCTTACGGTCCACCTGATGTTAAGCGGTTAATGTACCCTATTGACACTTGAAATAACAAGAGAATTACTCGCGCGTTACCGATTATTTAAAAATCTAATCACTACCATCTTGAAGAATTACCTCTGAATTACTAGTGCCCATTGGTGTGTAGGATACACTATCTGAGCGGGTATCTAAGTCTTCTAATAGTCCAGTCAATTAAAAATAAAAGTCGCATTGAATGGACATCTAATTATTTTTTATAGGATAATTTAATATCATATTTTATACCTACCTATATAGCACTTTTTGCTGCTTAGAAAAATGTTTTTTTTTTAAGTTAAGTATTTTCATAATAATATTAACAATATTATACAATATATATACATATATTTAAATTTAAAAAAATTGACGCTTGACGCTGTGAGCCACATTTTTTCCTCTGGACACTTTGTCACTATCAGTTTTTTCAAGCTCTTCGCAAGAATTTGGGTCTGGAAAAAATTACACAATTATTATGATCTATTAGGTTTACTTATTAACACTAAAACCAATATACCTAACAAACGTAATTTGAATTACCTATTGGGTTTAATTACATCAGTTAATTAGAATTTTACCTAATGCCTGGAGTGTTTGATTATTATAATAGATCTTTTATTACAATTTAATTCATGAAGCAATAAACGTGCCCCTTGCTGCTTGACTAATATAATTCAACCCTATATTGATTAGGTCAAATTTTAAACTAATCTTTAAACAATCCTTCAAATATTGTTGGAACACTGCCCCACTTCAATGTGGTTCTGTTGCAATGTTTGAAATGACATTTAGCATTGAAATGTTTAGAGCAAAGGAAATCTTTTTCCTTTGGAGTCGAGTTCAAGGCTTTATTTATGTAACTATGTACTCCTCTCCTTTAAGTTTGTTAGAAATCTGCAAAAATTAAAAAAAAATTTAACTATCCCCATCCCTCGCTTAGGGCTTGGGAAATCAGAAACCCGTTTTTTTCTAAGTCGAAGGCATGCCAGTATCAAAAGACTTACAACATTCTAAACATAACAATTTCTATGTCCATATTGGCCAACTTTCTAAATATCGATATTAAAATTATGACCTCTTTGAATCACTAGCAAATTCTAAACAACACAAATAAATATCAATTTTGCCGAAATTCAATATTGTACTGCTAATATAGTATTGTAATAACAATTTCTGATTGAATCAGATGGTTTACATATAAATTTTACATCTGTTTTGAATAAAAACAAACACTAAATGCACGTACCTGTGAAACGACATGTTACTCCTCTTTTTGTTTAAGACACGTTTGCATACAGAGATTTAAGACACATTTCCTCATATTTGTAAACACATTATAACATAAAAAAATTCAAAAACTCACTAAAACACCGACAAATTAAGTTGAATTCAGCAAATTTTTATGATGTTTACAATCTACCAAGACAGCCATGTACAATATACGTAAAAATTAGTTCCCTGAGACTTTCGCGGTGGCGTTTCAAATTGGCACACAAAATCAGCTGTCATTTGTATAGAAAAGCAAGTCCAGTGGGTAGTAGTAGAGGTCAGTGGTTTTTAAAGTGCATTCCAAATCCAATGGTTTTGGGACGCCCAGGGTAGAGTAATTTTCCAACTAACAAGTTGAATTCTGTACACTGCTATAGAAAAGGTTGAAATTCACTTCTGTCAGTGTGAAAATTAACTGTCAAAAGTCTGTTCCAGAACGCGTTGATTTTTCAACTTTACCGGGCGATAATTACTCGGCAGGTTATGGACATAGATAAATTTATTATATTTTTTAAAATTAATTTGTTATATTTGGATTTTATTTACAATCTTTAAAATGGCATTTTGCTTAAACGGATAAGTAAAGAAAAATATTATCGCATGACTCTG
This sequence comes from Apoda limacodes, assembly GCA_946406115.1. NCBI lineage: Eukaryota > Metazoa > Arthropoda > Insecta > Lepidoptera > Limacodidae > Apoda > Apoda limacodes. Next base: position 25,753,784 of record OX291552.1, read on the forward strand.
GAGACAAAAAAAAATTAAGAAGGAAGATCACAAATTAGTAGAAGAGCAAGAAATAAAAATGTTCGCTGGCAAAAATATAGAGATCGCCGATTAAAAAAAAGGAACGAAAAGAAGAAAGAATTTTGTTGTGGAATTGGAAACTTTGGGAAATATCAAATTATTGTAAATAATCCTCATGTTGTTATTAGATATTTATCAGATGTGGTAAGCATAATGGCTTCTGTTGAAGATGTTGAAAGTCGTTACCCAATACATTGGTTGGTGTGGAATAATCAACACCAAGAATTGAAAAAGTCTTTGGAAGTCAGTAAGGTAAGAATATAGGGTTGCATTGTATTATAAAAACTGTCAAGAGTGGAGCACTCGTGTTGATCAGAGTAACTGAAATGTGGTGCAAGAAAAAAAAACCGGACTTATAATATTTTCACGTTTACCAAGAATTAAAAAAGTCTGGAAGTCAGTAAGGTAAGAATATAGGGCTACATTGTATCATAAAAACAGTTAAATCTTAAAAGAGAGTAGCACTCGTGTTGGTCAGTAAACTGAAATGGGGCGCAAGGGAAAAAAAAAATTGCTTACTTAGACTTCTTTTTTAATTTTTACAAACTTAAGTAATAAGGTGATCAAACAATAAAGTATGTATCAAAGTAAACTTTTGGTCAAAAAAAACAATTGGTGTTAATTTGGTGAAACGCCTTTTATGTTGATGATTGTATAACATTTTGTTACTAGTATGGATGTTTTTAGTATACAAAAAAAGCAATGTGTCACTAAAAATAAAAACTTTTTAACAATAAAAACAATTGGCTTTAAAAAGATGCACTTCAAAGGTAAAAATAATTACTTGTTTCCAAAAATTTAAAACAAACTTCACTTGTATGAAACTAACTTCTAACTGTAATTCAGATCATATTTTTAAAAATAAGTAATAATTTTAACCTTTTATTTGCATCTTTTAAAACCTTGTAGTTTTTTTTTTCCTGAAAAGTTTTTATAGTAAAGATATTTTTATTTTCAATTCCATCATGCTTATCTCAGAAAAATTATGCATTTTTATACCTCAGTTTCTTTTCAAGGGCTTTAATTTCTTTATCTTCTTTCTCTCTTTTTATTTATTTTAAATATTTTTGGGTGGCTGAAATGTGTTCGAAACTTCCGAAGTCTCTGATATACAAATTTAATTAAAGAAGGTAAACTTAAGGTTGTCTGGGTTTTTTTACATGCATTAATACAAGATTATAAGCTGTAGCCTATGTGGTATGTATATTGAACTATAGATGTTCCCAAAATGCTGAAACAACTTTGATTTACTAATTTAGTTTTATAAGCACATTAATAAAAAATAAGCAGGTTTAGTTTTATATATATAAAAATTTTGTGTCACATTGTTTGTCCGCAATGAGCTCCTAAACTAATGAACCGATTTTGATCAAACTTCGTTACTATCTGTTATTTGATCCAACTTAAAAGATAAAATAGTTTATATCTCAATCTGTTACGTGCAAGCCGTACTGGGGCACTTTAGGTTAAAGCCAACGTTTGCTGGGTTGCAGAGGGACAGCAGCAGAACAACATTCACGGGGAATGCTAGTAATCTAAATAATATAATTGGTCCTTGCTATCATTGCAATCAATTGAATGATACCAGTTATCTGAGATGTATTCATTTACATTAAAGCTTTGAAGTAGTCAACAAATGGCTTAAATTTTACTAGTCACCAGAGGTCAGGACCAAAGGGGATGAGGTACTATGTATATACGCCAACTGTTGTAAATGTCAGCCTGCAATTGTTTGAAATCTTCATAAATTCATTTCATGTCTTAGTGTTGGCCTTTTCTTTAGCAGGTAGCCCTTTTTCAACATATTTTCTAACTATTGTTCAATGGTGTATACATGTTCTAAGGTGGTGATCACTTTTTTCAAAAATTTGGCTAAGGATTATTCAGGAGTTTTAAATTTAACAACCTATGTTAATGTTGCTGTACATGGCAACATATAATATTGATTTATTGTATATATGAAAATTTCTTCTTGTTGTTTACATAAAATTGTCAAGCATATTCCTGGAGTTTGTTTAATGGTATATGCACAGCCACAAACTTACACTCACACTCTATAGACATGTGCCATATACGATATGTGCAACTGCTTATCGTTTGCTTATTTATATATATGCTTATTATTTATATTCACTTAATATTTTCGAAAACCTGAAACCTGGTAGAGCACCAAGCGTGGGTCTCCCACAATCACTAACAATGACTTTCCATTAGTGACTGTTTATTTGTTTGCATTTTTTATGCCTGATTTAGATTAGTCAAGTATTGAGTTAAGTTAAAAGGTTCAGTGTAAACAAAGTATAGGTGCATTCTTGGGTTGTACGATGGACATACGCGCGATAACTTTTATAAAAAAAAAAAATTATTATTTGGTCCCAGCAAATGTTGTTTTGCTATAATCCCTCTCTGACCTGCTGACTAGTTGGCTTGCGTCGCGGCAGCTTGACCTAACACTGAGACAACCCTATAATTTAAAATTGTTAATGAAGTAGTAGTATACAGTAGTAGTAGGTAATTAAAGTTAAAATTTTATATGAAGAGTCCAAGGTGTGGTATTATCAGGCCTCTTTCAGTTGCTCATATCAAAAAATCCCTCACTGTACAGGCGCTCACCACTGCAGTTGTTCTCGCCACTGTACTGTACGGCATTTAAACATTGTAAATCGGGCTTTTAAGCTGCTGAATTTCAAAGATTATGGTGGGAAAGATATTTGGTTACTAAAAATAATACCTTTTAAGACTTACACTTCACCTAAGCCACCAAAATACTTTTCTGTGTCGATTTGTTTTTTTTATGAACACCAATAATTAACTTATTTGATTATATAACTATTGCACACATACCTTTGCATACCTTTTTTGTACACACATGCATACTGACAAATCTGCATATTATTTCTTATACTTCGGATGTAGGATGGCAGCTCTTGAAAGTACTTGAAATAATGCTGCTGCAAATTTTCTCACTGGTTGAGATAGACTTATATTGCTTTTTTAATAATCGACAGACACATTTGCTTTGGATCTTGCCAGTACTTTTGTCCATCGGTGATACCTAAAGTCATAGTCAATTTCAAATGCTAGTCACAGTTTTTTTTTTCATTTAAAGCAATAAATACATACCTTTTACCTTTACCTATCCTTGATTTTGGTTTGTATACTTTTTAATATACATATTCAGAACTATGTATGTATGCTTACAATGTACCTTTTTTTGTCTATTTAGGTCTAAAGTAGTCTTTTTTGTCTATAGGAAATTATGTACTTTACTTTGTTGTTTGCTTTTTGTAACTCAAATGTATAATTTTAGTAGGCACTATTATCATCTATTATTTATCATCATAATAATAGTTTTGGTAAACGTTGCACGGTGCCATCTTTGTCTGACGTAATTTTGGTTGCCTTGGGTATATTTGCTTTGATAATTTACTAACTATGCCTTGCGATTTCGCTCGCGGTAAATTTATTTCGATGATAACTCTCGATCGATACTACTACTTTCTCCTCTAAGTTAGTTCAGGACATGGTCTATCTGTTTCATTAAATTTTATTCAAATGCATTTAGAAGTTAATCCGTATGTACGGGACCGGACAGACGTAGGTCCACGTAAGAATAATGTAATTGTATTTCTGTTTAAAATTTGGTTTTGAGTCAAAATTCTACACAAATATATTAAATTTTCTGGTATGTAACTAATTTTGTTTACAAGGTGAAGACCTATGGCAAAGACTATATACATACTCTAAAGAGTATAAGCGACACCGACACATGTGTGCTCATAAAATGTTTCGCGGCTGTGTTGCGTGTCGGGAAAAGGCGTGGAGCGCGCGGTGTGTATAATGCAGCCGTAGGGTGCTTCTAAGATTGGCCGCGCCGCACGGTTAAATTTCACTGTAGGCCACTTGCGCTCAATCTCATCTTAATATTTGTGTAGGTTCTGTAAATGAAAAATCTCTACAATATCAATAATTACGGTATACTAGATGAGTTTACTATTAAAACATTTACTATATAGGTTTTTAAATTAAAAATAAAACGGGAATAAACGCGTCGTTATTGGGCAAAATACCTTTTTCTCGACGTTTCGGTCTACCCGTGACCCATTTTATTTTTAAATGTTTAAAACATTTACTAATTTACATAAACTTTAGCACTTGTGTGTAATCTTAAACGATATTTTTTTTATTGATAAAGTAAGTAAGTTTTACAGCATGTTTAGTTTTAGCCACATATCTAACACAAGATACATTGCTTCCCAACAAAGGAAATAGTTAGAATTTTGGCAAATCTAACTGTGTATCTTATCTGTTACTTGACCTGTTGTAGGGCTTCTAAATATTTAATGCTATTACTTTTCGTGACAAAGATCAGCTGTCTGGCTTCCTTTGTTTCTTTGTGTTTACTAGTTAGTAGGCTGTTTCCAATTTAATTGATTCCAATCTCAGATTTACGAATTTATCCTGAAATAATGTGTCCATTTTAACTCATTTGCATATAAATGAAGTACCTACATGTACTTACGTACATTGTTTATTAAGGGTGGTAAAGAGAAATTACTAACGAGAGGCTACTTAGAAGCATAAGGATGAAGGCTTTAATGATTCGATTTTTTAATTTCTTTACTGCCCGTGTTACACACAATATTTTTCATCACACATATACAAGCAAATAAATAAACATATAAGGCGAAGAAAAATAAACTCATCATAACACAATTGAAATGGCGGAAATAGGAGTATAGACAATGTCACCGCTAGATATCTAGAGAATTATGAATTAAAAAGTAGACGCGTAGTTCATATCTTCAACCACAGAGGGCGCTTTTTATACATACTTGATATAATAGACAATAAGTACGCGTATTTTACCTTATTCCGCTTAAAAAACTAAATTGCAATAGCCACAAAACTAGCTGTACAAGTATACCATGGCATTGTGGGCAAATGCATGTGACAATCTCCCTCACTACCTAATTCAATACAGTGAAAATAGTTTTGATGACTTACGTTTACAGTACACATCAGAAGAGTTAGAGTTGAAAGATCCTCGAGGGCGCACTCCGTTACTGCTGGCCGTGACCCTGGGACACATCGACTGTGTACGGGAGCTCATCGAGGCCGGAGCCGACGTCAACTGCGAGAAAGATGGCTGGTCAGGTAAGCTTACTATTAGTTGCCTTAGCTTTTTTAAGTCTCCACTGCAGGGTCTCAAGCACAGAACTCATATACCCATAAAGGGAAGAATGTGAAGTACATACGATGAAGATGCAAACAAGAGCGACACTGGCGCTCCACTGTCAGTCCAAAGACAAACTAATCAAAACCCTGCTATTATAAAATTATATTAAGTTCTTACTTCTGACCAGAGTTGAACGATCTAATTGTTATAAATTCAAATTAAGACAGAAGCAGAACTAAACTTTTTAATCTTGTCATAAAAAGGATTTTTTTTTTTTTTTTTTTATACTAATAAGGTGGCAAACAAGCCTACGGTCCGCCCGATGGTAAGCGGTCACCGTAGCCTATGGACGCTTGCAACACCACTCGCGCGTTGCCGACCCTTCAGAAATCTAACAACTTCTTTTTCGAAAAACCCCATATTTACGTAGTCCTTAGAGAAAACCTTGGCAGGGAGCTCATTCCACAACCTAAGCGTTCGCGGGAGGAAGTTTCTCTGAAACCGCACTGTACGCGACCATTTCGGTTCTAAAGTGTGTGAATGAATTCCCTGCCGATGGCGGGCGGTGCGATGGTAGAAAGTAGCCGTGGGCATCATTTCGAACAATTCCTCAGAACACAACCCATTGTACAAGCGGTAGAACACACACAGGGAGGCAAAGTCTCTCCTCAGACTAAGGGGCTCGATACTGCAAGTGAGTTTGGAATCGTCGACAATTCTCAGCCCGTCGTTGAACCGAGTCAAAAGGACCAAGCTGGTATCCGGGTATACACTAGAAGGTCACCAGGGGAGCAACCGTGGCGAAAGCCATATTGACGGTCGCTGATCAGGTTGTGTTTTTCTAGGTATCTCAAAAACTGTGTGTTGATCACACGCTCCATCACCTTGGAAAGGAGAGAGGTAATAGCGATAGGCCTGTAATTCGATGGATCTGATCTATCGCCCTTTTTAGGCACCGGGTGCACATTCGCAGTCTTCTATAAAGACGGAAATTGCCTAGTATGGTAGGAAAGCGCGAAGAGGCGCGTGAGTACAGGACATAACTCAGAAGCAAACTGCTTAAGCACCACTGCTGCTATACCGTCTGGCCCACTCGACTTATGAACGTCTAGAGAAAGCAACGCCCGCCTGACCTCCCGCTGCGTTATGGAGATTTCCGGCATGGTCTTACCGCACCACGGTATAGTAGGTGGTACAGCGCCTTTATCGTTCATGTTCGAGTTCGAGGCAAAGAGACTGCCCAATAGATCGGCTTTCTCTTTAGCACTATGGGCCAAGTCACCATCGGTCTTTCGCAGTGGCGGTAACGACGACTGGCAAAAGTTCCCTTCGGCAGCTTTGGCAAGCGACCAGAAAGCACGACTCCCAGAAGGATAGCTCGCAAGTCGCCCACCTATTTTGCCGATGAATTGGAATTTTGCTCTGGCAGTTGCTTTCTTACTGAACCTCGAGGCAGCATTTAATTTGCGTTTTAACTCAGAAATATTCGGATCCTTATTATAACGAGCCGTGGTCCAATTTTAGCTTTTCTGCAAGACCTATTAAACCACGGTCGTTTTTTGATGCCGGCAGCGGCTCGCGGGTTAGGAATATAGCATTCCATACCAGCAAGGATTGTCTCAGTGACTGCGGCTGTGCAGACGTCAGGATCTTCTGAGTTAAAGCAGATCTGCCTCCACGGGTACGATGCGTAAAATTCTCGCAATCCATCCCAGTCCGCCGACTTATAGTGCCACACACGACGCCAATTAGTTGGCCCAGAGGGATCGGGTTGTGTGCATGACACTTGAGTCCGAACGAGTGGTCCGAGGAGCCAACAGGCGCATCCACTGAGACGGAGTATCCGTCCGGACGAGTAGTCAGCAGAAGGTCCAGTAAGGAGCTCGTATGTTCCTCTATATCTGGTATTCTCGTTGGAGAAAGTACCAGCTGAGAGAATCCATAGGTCAGAGCAAATTTATGAGTTAATATCCCAGCATAGTTATTGGTTCGAGAACTGAGCCACTCGCGATGGTGGGCGTTAAAGACTCCCAAAATAACTAGTTCTGCTGTGGGATATTGCTCTAGAACTTTGTCAGTCGTCAAACTCAGGTGCGTGAAGAGTCGAGTTACGTCCGTATCACCGCTATGAGACCTGTATAGGCACGCATAGATACGAGTGTGGCCGCCGTGATCTACGCGCACCCACAATATCGACAGGTCCCTGTCTTCAAGGCTATGAAGGCAGCGACAGCAGATATCCTCCCGGACGAACATACATACACCGGCACGACTCATAAAATTGTGTTCTAGTTTGTAGCCGGGATAGTGAAGGTATGATGTGTCGGCCGGGCATGATATCTGCGTCTCCGTTAGAAAAAGAATGGTCGGCGGTGCAGTTTCGAAATGGTGGTGGACTGCGTTAAGATTTGCGTGAATACCGCTGATGTTGCAAAAAACCACATTATATGTGGATGGAGTAGCCGCTGTACAAACTCTTTTCTTTTTCGTTCTCATGGCCATAATATATAAAAAAAGTTTCTAAGACTAAGGATGAGGATTCACTGAACAGACAGCTTACAGGACAAAAGGTGCGGTTCTAAGACTGTCGAAGCTCGCCACAGATGATACGGTTGCTGGCACGGCGGGCGGAAGGGCCCCTGATCCCCCTCTGTTGTAGTAGCCGGGTCCACTCCGGTCTCCTACTCCGTCACTACTACCACTTCAGAGACTTTACACAGGCTGGCGGATCAGCCTCCCAGGGCGGAGATTAAGTGATCCCTGGGTTCGGGAACCCGTTCAACCTGCGGGCGGCCAGCGGTCAGCCGTTTCATCAGGTCTCCCTGACCGCCGAACCGGCACGCCGCGTCTACGCCGAGCATGACAGCAACAAGCACCGCCGGTTCTCCGCTGTCCGCGCAGCGAATCCTCAAAGAGCTCTGGCAACCTTACTCACCGCCAGGAACACAACACTACTCAATGTTAGTGTTATTATGGCCGCGGTTTTCTGTAAGGTGGAGGTACTTCCCCAGTTCGAGCCGCTCATTCGAGCAAGTACTCGCTATGCCCTGCTTTAGTGGTTCGGGTGGCTTATTCGAGCGAGTACTTGCAGTGCCCTACCTCTCTTACAGTTCATTACATCACATTTTTAAATATTTCTGTTTTATTAAGGTCCTGTTAGATACATATTATATGTGTTTATAAAGCGTGTCACTATCTTACAACTATAAAACACTTAGGCATAATAATTTAAATTATAATTTACAAGTCATGTTCTCTAGAATTTCACTCAGAACATAAGAATTCATTATGAAATACGTAAGTTAAAATCTCATAATGCCAAAGTGAAATGTTTACTGAAAACTGAAAATAAGTTCCACATATTTTGAAACAATTATATCACAGAATAAAGAAAATAAGATAAAATTGAACATATTGGTTATATTTACTTTTCTACAATGTTTTTTGTTTTTATTGTTTTTGATTATTACCATATGGTAAAAACAATATCAGTTTAAAAATCGATAATGAAAACATTTAGATATTATTTTTTTAATTTATACTTTATGAGCCTCAAACAATATAAGAAATATACTTATAATACAACATTTTGAAAAGTTTTTTTTTTTTGATAAATTATTAATTAAAATTTGGTAATACCACAACAATTTTTCTCCTTCCGATATATAGCATTAGCCTTTTTTTGCAATACCATTTCAGTTGTTAGCATTTGCTTCTATGAAAGTTACTGCCCCCTGGTCTTAAGCTATTGCTTGAGAGCTCTCATCCTGGTATATTGTGATACAGGTAAACCCGCATTGTCAAGCGCGATTGCATCTATTGTCTATCAAGCGAACTGTTTTATTCTATTTCTTCTATAGATTGAGAGACCATGGTCTAAATTCGACTCTATACATGTGTTTCAGCTGTACAAGAAGCAACTGCGACGGGTGACCCAGAATTGCTAAGCCTGGTGTTATCCCGAAGAGACTACCAGAGGCACGTGGTCCGCGCCGGGGGCATCCCGGAATTGCTGCGGAGGCTCAGTCTAGCCCCAGACTTCTATGTTGAGATGAAATGGGAATTCACTAGTTGGGGTATGGTCAATTTATTGAATATTATTATTTTTACTTTGCATAATGCTACCTATATATTTTTTATTAATTGCGTTTCCGACAGTGCCCCTTGTTTCTCGGATGTGCCCCTTCGATACATACAAAGTGTATAAGCGCGGCGGTAACGTGCGAGTGGACACAACTCTAGTTGGCTTCGATAACAATCGCTGGCAGCGTGGAGACAGGACTTACATCTTTAGGGGACAAGGTAAGTTGTTTGTAGTGCCATTGGTTCTATATTGTGCCACATAGAAAATTATAAACACTTCATATCTGTCGGGCTTCCATCAGTAACAAAAAAAAACATCTTTGTTATGTATATGGTAATTTGCTAAAGAGTTTGGCTTGTCCCTACAACTAGGTCAGCCAACTAAACCAATTTAAATGAAAAATTTCATTAATTCTATAATTCTTAAAAGGATCAGTTATATAGACTTTGAATTTAGTTTTTCATAATGTTTCTGTTGACATATGTATGACGCACACAAACACACACACATCTGTTTTACAAAACAGTGCGTCATCTGTTTTTCTGCTACTCCTAGAAAATGAATCACTGCTGCCGTAGTGAGGTCGGCGTGTTGTTTCTGTGATAAGATCGTTATCGGTTATTATTATTTTACAACATTACTGGCAATGATCACTGGTATACAGACAGATATCTAGACTTAACCTTAAATATAACCTTTGGTGCCCTAAGAATCCATAACTTTATATGTTATATATTTTATCAGTCGCAAAAAGCATATTAATCATGAATTGCTTGAAAAAAATATGGAGCCCTTTGACTATGTCTACGCTGTCTGTCTATCCGTCCGTCTATCTTAAGACCTATGAAGGTAGAAACCTGAAACTTTCATAGAAAATGTGTTATTACGGTGGGTCACGTAGTAAAAAACAAAAAAAATGAGGGAAAACAAGAAACACTTTTTTGTTGTTTTTGCTCAATCGTAACGTGTGTTTATTGAAAGCGATATGCGAAGATAAACAACTTCAGGCTAGGCAATTCATTGGATAGGTGACCGCCTAGAGGCACTTTTTTTTGTTGTTTGTGTTTATAAATTATAAGGTGTTTTGTTGCAAAAATAATATAAATAAAATTAAATATTATCAAAATATAGTTTTGGCATTATATATATGTATATAAATTTTTTTGTTCGATAGGTGTTTTTCCGAAATGGTCCCATTTAAATTTCATATAGATCTGATGATGAGTTTTTAACACAGACAACGGAATTCTTTAAAAAATTACAGCAAATTTACCGCTATTGCGGCGATCGCATAAATATGCATTGTTTACGCCATTACACACTGAAACATCACGCCTGTACATTTGAAAGCAATTCTTCACTCAAAAGTAAAAACTATTTAACAAAAAAAAATAACTTCAAAAAGATGCACTAAAAAAGTAACAAAAATCTGATCTGAATTACAGTTTAAAGTGTGGTGTCATGCAAGTGAAGTGTGTTATAAACTGTTATATAGGTAAATAGATAACAATTTCAAACTATAATTCAGATCAGATTTTTCGGAATAATATTAGCACTATATATTTATATAAACCTTAAAACTCTTAGAGAGAATTGTAACTGTTTTTTCTCCGAAATAAATATAAATAAATAAATAAAATAAAATGGTGGTACTGAACCAACAGTGCGCGAGACTGACTCGAACTTGACCGATTTTATTGTAGTTTATTAGTGTGACCAGACGTTCGGGCCAACAGTGTCAGTAATGAAGAGACAGAGTCTGCTTTCTGATACTACGCTGAGTTGCATTGTATCGCCGTCCACTTCTTTTTTGGTAAAATGATAGCAGTATTGTGGTATTTCAGGTAACACGGCCACTTTAACGGAGCTTGACCACGAGTTGGGCACGGCGTGGCGCGAGTCGCTGGAGCCGAGCACGACGCAGCCGTGGCCGGCGTGCAGTGCGCCCGCGCTCGACCAGCGGCTTAGCGCTCCCATAGCTATCAACTACCTCGACACGGACAAGATCAGCTTTGAGCGGTGAGGCTCTATCTATAATGGTCTCATAACAATATCTGTCACTTATTTATTGAGGTTGGACCTATACATATATATATAATTATGTCATATTACTATCTTACCTCTGGCTTAATAACTAGCTTATTTTGGCGAGGCAGCAATTTTGGTTGACAGCTATAGGCTACAATTTAGACAGATAGCCAAGCGAGGATCGCTCAAGGGTTAAAGGTCATACCATACACTGCTTAGTACCTATAGGTCTGTGCGCAGCAGGCAGCGTATAGTCGCCCATGGGTCTTTCATGTCGCGAGAGACCGTTTAGGGGTCCTTAAGACGCGGCTGATGACGTAAGGTCTCGGACTTCTAGTTTGATAGATCGCGACCAACATCATGTATTATCTTTTTACGGCCAATACTCATGAATTTTTTAAATTAGGTCAAACTGAACCCCACTAGGTAGTTAGGACGGTCAAAAATATCAAAGTTTTGGATCTATTTCTGATAAACTTTTTTCAGAATTGAAGGTGACAGTGAAATGTCTGGAAAAAAAACCCAATTAACCGGCTTTTTTTCTATTTTATATATCCAATATGTGGAGCCTTTCGGTGAACGGCAAAATTTGACATAAAATGTTGCAGTAAAAAACGTTCCATTACACATTGACAGAAATAAGAGCGGTATTTGGGGCTGGCGACAAGATAAGACTGAGAACGTGAACGGGTACGAGTGCAAAGTGTTTAGCGCGAACAACGTGGAGCTGGTGTCGAAGACTCGGTGCGAGCATCTTCCGCAGGGCGAGCGCCGACCCTCGCCGCGGGCGCCTCTCGCGGGCCTGCTGGCGCTGGCGGACCGGGACAGCGAATCCACGACGCCGGTGTCGCCGTTACTCACACCTGACAAGGTTAGTTTAGTCAAGAAAAAGTTAAATACAAAACACACGTGCTTTTCTTGGATTCTCTCAATACTCACAGTATGTAAACTCAGCGCTTTTACCACATGATGACGTCACTATATCTATTCTAAATACAATGCTTTGATAATTCCGGAATAATAGTGATATAACAATAAAATTGAGTAGTTTTTTATAATTTTAATCAAGTTATAAGCAAACAAGCATAAAAATTAAAAAATAATCGAAATTTTTTTTAACACATAAAAACATATCTTGCATGCATATTTATTTGGCTCATATTGACTGGTGTTGAAATTAAAAATTGCTACGTGCCTTTTTTATCGCTTTAGAATTTAGGCCACAGAACATTATAAGACTAGAAGTGCGAAGTTCCTCAAATAGTACTAAAACCGATGTCGCTGTAATACATTCGAAATTTTGAAAGAGCCGAGCGTCTTAGCTAATTTGAAAAGTGCTAGGGAGAGGCTACGTCGATAAATCCATATCGATAAATTTGGCGAATAAATAGATTTTTGCCATCTAAAAAATTAATAATCTACTCATACTTAGGTTAAATTATTATTAAATATTATGACATCCACTTTTTACTACATAAAATATAATATAACCTTATGAACCAATCTTATATATGAGGCCTTTAAATGAGTAAATTTTACAAATTTTTTAAATAGCTCAAACTTTTTTATTCAAATAGAAATTCAATTTTTTTAATAGCACTTTAGAGTCGTCAGTTTCATCATTAATTTAAAAAAATACCACAAAAATTGTTCGGAATTATTTACTCCCGAGAAGAACCGGCAAGAAAATCACCAGTTAATCTTTATAAAAATATAAAATTTTTGTTGTTGAAACTACGATGACGACAAGACTAGGAGACTAGTTGTCAAATGAAGATAGACTATATATGTATATGTATTTATATTGTTTTTAGGTTATCAATATTAGTTATAGAAAATATTTGTTTTTATTGATGAAAATATTTGTTTTTATTGATGATGTAGCCATAGATATGGCATTTATAAAATGTTTTTGCAGGGATCCCCAAGCGAAGATAGATTATTTTGATCTTTGTTGTAAGAACTAAAACCAATAAACTAAAACAGCTAAATTTTCGCACAAAACAAAAAAAAATGTGATGAACATTTATCTTGTCTTGAGACTGGGCGTTTTGACCATCTCATGTGCAATGTAAAAAAATATTTCTTAGGATATGAAATTCAATTTATGCTCTAGCTTCTTGTCTCGCACCTAAATAAGTACTTTGGCACAAAAATTAATATTTAATAAATACATATTTTGTATTAAAACACTAAATAAACTTACTTTATAGTAAAAATAGTTTTATTAAAAAAAAAAAACAAAATTCAAGTAATATTTAAAGTGCCTATTGTTTATCAGATTGCATGTATCTACACCTGTTACCAATCAGCCATATCCAAATATGTATATACACACATACACGTACGTACTCGTGCACCACACCCCCACACATCCAAAACCCCACCAAAACCAGGCAACCAAAGGCAGATTGCACATGGTGTATCCCCTGGTAGCTGGTACACCGACTAGGTACTATAAAGTTAACGATAAAGTAATAACATTACTGTTTAACTTGGTCCATAAAGTGCTCCTTTAACTTTTCAAACGAAAATTATATGAGTTTTAAAAGAAGATCTAACATTTATTTTGTGTTATACTAGGCCATACAATTGTCATTCATCTATTCATTTACATTATAATATACGTTCTTACAAAGCATATGCTTAATATAAAACTGAAACTGTTGGTCATCTAAGTTGAGAATTTCTACAGACAACTTATTAATTTATTATTATATCTTAGACCGCTTCCCATAAATGATTCGTTGGCTTTAGTAACACTAACCTTTGGCATCGCAAGTTTACGTTTATTTCTAGTATTTAATCGCATTTATAATGTTCTGCGTTTTAGAACCACTATGCGTTGGTTATCTGCGAGTCCGTTTAGTTTATTAGACAAAGATCCTGTATCCAACTTTCTTCTATTGGGCTTAGGCATTCCGCGGCGGGCCACCTTCGTTACTCGCGCGATATATTCTAATATGTCTAGGATATCGACTATCTGGTAAATCGTAGGAGACCTAGAAACAAACTTCACTAGAGTATGTAGGCCGCGTTTAGAAAATCAAGGAATAGAAGACAAATGGTATATCCTTAAGTGTGCTGTTAACTTCAAAAATAGTTTTTGTTTTGATTGTGACAGGAAGAGTCTCCCCGCAGTAGGTCTCAGGAACAGCTCTGCTCAGTTACGTGGCAGGAGTACTTCAGCGATGTACCCTTAGAGCGGGATATCGGACGGACGAAGGACATCGCCACCAAGGTGCAGAAATTTAGGGCTACGCTCTGGCTTTGTGAGGATTACCCTCTGCAGGTACCTAATTATAACGCCGAGTTCTACCTTTAATAATTTAGTTTTTCACCCCAATTTTATTGTGTTTTAATAGTAATTGAAGAAGACATAACATTGTATACACCGACACCGTACCAGGATATTACACATCTGGCCTTAGAAAGATATAAATGACTAGCTTCGTATAGCGTCATCTCTGTCGCACGAAATACTGATGGTCTATTAGTAGAAGTAGTAGAAGTATATCTATTAAGAGCTGTTAAAATAAGTTAAAATTTATAAATAATTTATTAATAATTATTGTTGATTTCTAATGATTGCTAAAATAATATATTATAAGTCATAAATTTACTACTATTTATGTACTAGGAAACAGGAAATTAAAACATATGAAATTACATAGAGAGTAAAGTTAAATCACTAAAACTCTACTGAAGGCTCCGAGTATAACATACATTGTTTCAGCTTCAAGAACAAATAATGCCGATCCTAGAACTGATGTGTGCCATGTCGTCTCCGCACTTTGTCAAGTTAAAAGACTTTGTACAAATGCAGCTGCCCGCTGGCTTCCCTGTAAAAATCGGTTAGTGACCTCTATACATCCTCGTACACTAAGTGTGAATCTTTGTTATCTGTTTTACAAATAAATCAAAGTTAGTTTTAATTTCCTTTGTCAGTGATACTGTTCCAAGAGCATTGATATTGTCAATTATGTTGTCAAAAAAATTATATTGCATGAATTGTGTTGCATGAAACTACAACAATGCGTAAACAATTGTACTGTAATGAGGCATGAACCTTTAAATAATAACGATGTAATCTGAATTTTCATGTAATTGTTAGATAGACGGTAGTTATTAGTACATATTTTGCTGAAGATGATCGGTATTTATTTCCCCAGAGATCCCCCTCTTCCACGTGCTGAACGCTCGGATAACGTTCGGAAACATATTCGCAACGGAGTCCCCGGTCTCGCACGTGGAGTGCATCGAGGAGGGGACGAGGCTCTCATGCGTGGTGGACGACGCGTGCTTCGAATTGGGGAGGGGCTATAGGGACGCGGCTGGGGGAGGGGCGCGGGGCGTGGATGACGGGGAGGAGGGACTGCTGCAGTACGCGATACAACAGAGCCTCATGGAGGCCGGAACGCACGACGATCAGGTATTACTTCTAATTTTTATTAAATTGATGAATTTTTTGTCGGTTCTTTTCGGTAGAAATTGTCATCGTTAACAACTATTCCAAAGTCTTCCTGATTTGTTAGTAATATCCGTTCACTCACCGACATGTAGTCACATCTTGGTCACTTCATACTGAAACCGTGTTATTCGCGACTACTACACTACTAATCAAATGACGTGTGTATATCCACAAATGTGTGCGTGTCGTCACAGGGGCGACTGGGTGATTTTAAGCACATATACTGTCACATAAGAGTAAACATTATTGAATTAGCGGCTAAATGTTACTATATTGACATTAATATATTAAGTAAAATTCAACTCGTCACTAAATAAATTCCTAGAAATGTTCAGCTTATAAAATTAAAAATCAGTGGAAACGCTAATTCGATGAGAAACCTTATTACGAATTTAGATGTGTCAAAGGTAGTTCCATATAAAATTGTAAAATTTTATTTTTTAGTTAATGCAGTTTTGTGATATTGCTATTCCAATATATAATCATGTGTATAAAAGACTAAAGTAAGTACCAATATAAATTCTACAAAGTTGACATCGTCCATAATATTGTTGTTTATGTTGTTCAGGTGGACGTGTGGGAGGCACTCCGCGGCGCCCGGCCCGTCACCCCCTCCCGCGTCTCGCCGCAGAACGACCTGCTGGATCACGAAGAGCGACAGTTACAGAGGTACACATATCTTAAACCCAGCTTGGCTCAAGGGACCATTCAAGTACTATGTAAAAAGAAAGGGTGGGGGGGGGGGGGGGTTAACAGTATTGCTTACTTTCGCTGACATGGCAGCTGAAAATTCTGCTTACGTAATACTTGAACGAGATAAGATAGGTTTCTATTGCTCCCGAGGACGACACGGCTTCTTAAGTTTAGTGCATGAATCGTAATGCTTGTGTGAAGATCTTACTGTTCTATATATACTATGTCATTGATACGTTTCCTCCGGCCACGGTCCACACGTTACTCATTTGGGTGCCTTATCTGAACAAGCTAACCGCCAAAGAAATATAACTCCTTTAAGAGTACTTCTTACTCCTTACTACTTTTCTTTCTCGTAATGCGAACGTAACTCACTTGTGTTTTCGCCTTCTCTTCCACTTTCCAAAAAATCAAGAAAATTTACTGTTTCTCATTCTCTTAAATAAAAAGATTTTATGAGAAACTGTTATTACGTTAATTGACTTTACGGCCCACCAGTACCAAGAGAAATCTTCGGTCCTTTATTAGCTGCATTTTGTAGTTAAGCAAAAGAGAGATAGAAACATGTATTACTGTATTATAGACTCATATGGACGTATCTAATGTACTCGGCAATCTCAGATAGCACAAAGAATCGAGCATTCTTACGTAGCTCAGTAGTAGATTTTATGTTTTTCTGCTCACGTAATTAAATTAGTTTATATTTACTGACTTGGCGAATGTTTTTGTTAAAGATCTGGAAAAGAATCTTTTTTTTTTTTTTGATAAGTTTTTATTTCAGATTTTTCTCTCTACTCATCTCCATTCATTATTATTCTCATAACCACTTGCTTGAAACACAGCGGGCAAGACGGCAGTGGATCCTTTTACATATTTTATTCGACGTTCACCATCAATTACCTGATTGGTGCTTCGCTGGGATCCAGACCTGTTTCTATTTCGAACTCTGTGTTTCAAGTTTTAGACAAAAGTTTTAGTTAGACATTAAAAGTATTGATGCCACAATCACAACGGGGCGGTATTTGACGTTTCTGGACTTTATTTTGTGGTTTGGGTAAAAACAAACAAACTACAGCATGTTGGAATTTTTGGATCAAAATGTTTTATTAATGATTGATGATTTACTGTTGATAAAAAATCTAGTAAAACGAAAAATATTTGTCGAATAGTAAAATGTATGTAAGAAATATTTTTAACGCGTTTGAACCAACCTAATCAAATTAAGCGCACTGGGTTAACACAATTTTAAATAGAAAAATGTTTTGGGATTCGGAGTGTGTCAGCGATGTTTCTAGCTTACTAACTCCTCGTGGGATTCGCGAATTACTCGCGGTCAAATATTTTAAGGGTAAAATTACTTATTTTATTATTATTATTCTGCTTATAGCTGGGCAAAAAGACATTGTTATCAATATAAGATATTTTTTAGATAAATTCTTACTTACGTATAGATTTCACCTTGACAAAGTGCGTTTGCTTTTATCCAAATGCTAAACATCGCCATTTTGTGACATCACATTTATCACGGTCTCTTTCGGTCATTGAGGGCGCGTTCGTTCTGGGATAAATAATTATTATTTTCGTTTATTTCGTCACCTGTAGTCCGTTGATTTAGCATTGGTGTTAAAAATATGAAAATTTTAGTATCATCTGTAACAAACTGTCTGCTCTTCGTTTAAGATTATTTTTAAGCTATTGCACAGATTTTATCGCGGGGTCTCTGAGAGCGGCGACCGAATCAAGAAATTCCGTAACGAAAAAATCCTAACAATTGGCTGACGTCGTTTCAGTTCGGCAGACTTCGGCTAGGTGTTTGTGTGCGTGCGACTAGACGTATGCGTGTAGACTAGCTGCTAACTGCTCATAATTATTTCTAGTATATGGCGATTATGAGTAGTACAGGGAGGTTGGATATGAGATTTTAATTCTATGACATATTGAGATGTCAAATATACTACGTCAAAATAGTAAATAAACAAACATTATTATTTCTTGACAATTTCAAAGACATGTCTTGTGACATGGGACCAATGTCCTTACATTAGTTCTGTACATAGATATAGAATGCACAAGATCAACCATGCCAAATGAAAAACGAAACAGAAAAAACATTGCAAATGTGTGAGTGGAATAGTGTTGTCAAACAACACTATCGATAATTTTACCTGCACAAAATTATTGCAAACTAGCGCGCTGGTGAAATTAAATATTACCTATGTCGCGTTTACACTCGCGCCACGCAGCCTCGGAACGCGTTGTCGGACAAAGCAAACTGTTTACACGCTTGTGCTCGTACATGTGCCCAATAACATAGCGTTGAATGCAAGAGTGTAAAAACACCATTAGAACCTAAACTATTAGGACTATAATCGCGTCTTATAGGAAATTAAAAAATCTAATCACTTTCTTCTTAAAAAACCTCATATCGTAGTCCCTCAAGAAAACCTCACGAGGAGCTTATTTCACAACTTAAGCGTTCGCGGAATTAAGTTCCGAGTAAGTCAGGATCTTCTGAGCTGAAGCAGAGCTGCCTCCACGGGTACGTTGCATAAAAATCCCGCAATCCATCACAATCTGCTGACTTATAATGCCACACACAACGCCAATGGCGCAGAGGAAACGGTTAGTGTGCATAACACTTGATTCCGGGCGAGAGAGTGGTCAAATGAGCCAAGAGGCGCATCCACTGAGACGGAATATCAGTTCGGACGTGTAGTTAGCACTTCTAGCCTCTATAATAGGTATGCTCGTTGGAGAAAGTACCAGTTGAGAGAATTTTTTTTGAGTAATTGTAAAAAATAAAAACAAAATTTAATTGATACGTCTCAATTTTTTTTATTGAAAGTATCTAAATTTAACAAATGTAACATTATTTAGTAATAATACTAAAACTATAAGAACATTAAATATAGAAACTATTTGTAAGTAGACTTCTGTTGAACAAAACACCGTCATAAAAACCAAGTATTTTATATTATTTTTCATCATGCAACCTCTTACAATTCACCCCTACCGTGCGCGTAATACATATTGCATTTCATAGTAATTCTTTAAATGTGGCTCGAACGGCGCGTACGATGCGGACATATGTGCGATCACCTTTGGATGGCTATGAATAATTATCTTATTAATATTCTATACATGTATAATAACATAATTATATCGATACTGATGCCGTCGGTCGCCACCTTGTCAAGCTCTATGGTAACTAAATGTCTACATATTTTACGCAAAATACTCTCCAAATCCTTATTTAACAACGAAATAATGGTACTCAGTAAATCTAGACAAAAAAAATGCAAGCTGTGATTTAAATTGTTTTTTATTTCGTAAAATTCTCAACTAAATCTGATAAAATATGCATATGACAACAATGCAGTAAAAATTATCATAATTTACCTGTGAAATGTGTACTTATTCGAATTATTATCTGTTGTGACTTTACATTTACTCACAGCACAAGACACCATAGTTACCTACAAAATTAATAGTTTGTATGTTAATCCAGGATTATTAAAAAAAAACGCCTTGAGAGAAACGCTATGTCCTCTTACTTGTAGTCATATAATTTTATATCACATACTTTTTTTATCATAATTTTAATGAACGTGGTTCTATTTATGCCGCAGTTAGAGCTTCTCACAGACTTTATTATATATAATATGGTATCAAGTCCATAGAAAAACATGTAAACTACGATTCAAATGGTTTTTTTCGTTGATTTTTCAGCTGTATTAGATAAAATATTCAATCAACAATGCAGTTATTCTGATTATTCCGTCTTGTAAATAAACATTGGCTCACACTAGAAGACAGCTTTTGTATCTAAAAAATATTTTAAATATTAATGACGGATTACAGAAAGAAAAAAAGAAAATTCCAGTCACAGTAAACAAATGACGACCTTACAGGATCTTATCGCGGGAGACATTAACATAGGCACCTATTTTCTTCTGTCTTATTTTGTCTCGGGCTCTATGCACTTAATTTGGATTTCTCGCTACCACGCTTTACCAAATTTACAATTTAAATATTCTAAAATATAAATCAAGGATTCAAGGAGGAAAATTCCAATCGCTATAAAATAGACCCGCCGATATCGCCGCTTATCAATGTAATTATTGTCACATTCAGCCATTTTCTTCTATCGCATTTTCTCATGGGCACTATGCACTTAATTTGGATTTCTCGCTCCCACGCTTTATTGGTCTTTTGAACGTAGTCAAAAAATCCAATTTCTATGGTTCTGTACAATTAAATATGACGTATTTGAAGGTAAAGCGCGAATCGTGTGTAAAGGTTTTCACTTCTACCGGCACTATTAACTTCTTATTTATTCAATAAAAGAAAAAAAAAAGTTTTCTTATCGATCACCACGCTCAAAAAGTGTAACTTGAATTCATATCAAAGAAAAAAAAATGCTGCATTAATAAAAAATAAATAAATAATTATAATTGCATAAGTTGATAAAAAATACAATTCAATTACCGCGGCAGGCCCGAGTGCCACTGTTCTTTTGTTATATTTGTCACTTTTGCCACCGAAAAATGAAAATTTAGACCCATGTCTTGAGACAGTTTTGGTGTAAATTTATTGAACCGCCTATACATATTCATTATTTAAGGTAGTGTGCGTGTGATTATCGTAGAATGGGTACAACTTATAATTTTGTCACGAATGTTACAAAGCTACCCGTCGGCGGCAAAACGTAGCGATATCAAATCAAACTTTTTATCCCAAGACGTACGCACTCTAAGTTCAAATTATTTATAGCGTTATAAGCGTTACATTATTGCATTATTGTGCTTAATTATAGAACATTCTTTTACAGACGCTGGCGTTTTTAATAGTTTGCATGTGCTAGTGTTATATTTGGGTTTTAAATTAGGATTGCAGACTCATAGTTATGTATCACCATTTTCTTCTTTTGCGTTAGCGTGGAGACAAACATTTGACGTTTTCAATAGATAACAATATTTTGTACGAGTACATTATGATATATTTCACATTATGATTGGCTATTTCACACGACGCAGGATTGCAGCCTGTGCAGTTACGCGGGGGGGGGGGGGGGGATAAAGGAGCTGAGATCGTAAAGCATTATATATAATAAAAAAAAACTCACGAAAAAACAACAATATGTTTATACAAAATATTAATAAGAAATGGCCCGCCGATATTCCTTTTTGCGCGCTGCGCTCGAGGTACAATACGCACTGTCTAGCAAAGTGGTTTATTTCTGTTAGTATTAATAAATCAAAAGCGATTTTAAATCTAAATAATATTTAACTATAATTTTTCTAAGAATTTGATATTAGCACTCCCTTACAAGTTTTCACACATTCCATAATTTTTCCAAAATTTCAAAAATATTTAAAAATTGGCCTATGTTCTGCTAAAAGTAGCCGCCTAGAGCTGATACCCGCTTTAAAACTCGCAGACATGTTCTACAAATAATACGAAACGTTGTAAAAATAGTTAATCACTAGTTAGTATTTTTCATTTTTTCACTTTTGTTAAATACAATTTGCATGAAGTAGAAATAAACATCATCTAGAGGCGGCGCTAGTGTGCATACTGCATGGGGCCTTTAGGCCTACGGAAATTCTGCAATTTTATTGTTACCTGGAAAGCAAATTCCGCGTTCCTATTACCAGACAGTTATGAGATTAACCAAATCTTGATCTATGATCATTTCAAAAGTAATAAAGCTATACTATTAACTCGGACATTTCAATAAAATTCAATCTATTTGATATTAAATAATCTCAGCAAGTTTTACTTGATCACGTAGCAGCTAAGCTAGCTAGTTTTATCGCTTCGCTCCACTCGCTCCGCAGAGCCATCGAAGCTTCACTGGCAGCGCTGACCATCCCACCTGGACCTCCATCTCCTCCAGAAGAAGTAGAGGACCCTGAGTTGCAGGAAGCTCTTGCGTTATCGGCTCAGGAACACGCTAAAATGGACCAAGAGTTGGTGGCAGAGCAGCGTGCCTTGGACGAAGCGCTGCGGTTGTCGCTTGTAGATAAGTAGCTGGTGAGTAAAACGAGTTATATTTACCAGTCGTCATATAATTATAACCTAACAGTAATTAATATTAGCATCCTCTACGTATGTACTCTATATTGTATTTCTGTACTGTATTCCCACGAAAATTACCTTCTTATTTTTTGACAACGAGGCTTTTTTTTTTTTTTTTTTATATACCATTAAGGTGGCAAACAAGCCTACGGTCCGCCCGATGGTAAGCGGTCACCGTAGCCTATGGACGCTTGCAACACCACTCGCGCGTTGCCGACCCTTCAGAAATCTAACAACTTCTTTTTAGCACTATGGGCCAAGTCACCATAGGTCAGAGCAAATTCATGAGCAGATATCCCTGCATAGTTATTAGTTCGAGAACTGAGCCACTCACGATGGTGGGCGTTAAAGTCTCCCAAAATAACTAGTTCTGCTGTGGGATATTGCTCTAGAACTTTGTCAGTCGTCAAACTCAGGTGCGTAAAGAGTCGAGTTGCGTCCGTGTCACCGATATGAGACCTGTATAGGCACGCATAAATACGAGTGTGGCCGCCGTGATCTATACGCACCCACAACATCGACAGGACCCTGTCTTCAAGGCTATGAAGTCGGCGACAGCAGATATTCTCCCGGACATACATACACCGGCACGACTCAAAAAATTGTGCTCGAGCTTGTAGCCGGGATAATGAAGGTATGATGTGTCGGTCGGAAGGTAGGATATCTGCGTCTCCGTTAGAAAGAGGATGGTCGGCTGCGCAGTCTCGAGGTGATGGTGGACTGCATTAAGATTTGCGTGAATTATCCTGATATTGCAAAAATCCACATTGTATGTGGATGGAGTAGCCGCTGCAAAAACTCTTTTCCTTTTTATATTTCTGGCCATTTTATATAAAGTTACATAGATAAGGGATGAGGATTCACTGCACAGACAGCTTAGAAGACAAAAAGGTGCGGTACTAAGACTGCCAAAGCTCAACACAGATGATACGGTTGCTGGCACGGCGGGCGGAAGGGCCCCTGATCTCTTTCTGTTGTAGTAGCCGGGTCTACTCCGTTCTCCTTCTCCGGCACGACTACCACTTCAGAGACTTCTGCTGGCGGATCAGCCTCCCAGGGCGGAGATTAAGTGGTCCCTGGGTTCGGGAACCCGTTCAACCTGCGGGCGGCCAGGGTTCAGCCGTTTCATCAGGTCTCCCTGACCGCCAACCCAGCACGCCGCGTCTACGCCGAGCAATGAAAGCGATAAGCACCGCCGGTCCTCCGCTGTCCGCGCAGCGAATCCTCATAGAGAGAGCTCTGGCAACCTTACTCACCGCCAGGAACACAACACTACTCAATGTTAGGGTTATTGTGGCCGCGGTTTTCTGTAAGGTGGAGCATTTGATTTTAATTTTTTTTTTTTTTATTTAATAATGTAACTGCAGAAAATTTAAGTGACTAACATTACTTTGCAAAGACTGATATAGCAACTCTTTGCATTTTGGCAATTAAAATTAAATTAGGTTATCTACTGATGCATTCAAAAAACCGGTCAAGCGCGAGTTCAAGTCCCAGTATGATCCTTTAAGAGTTCCGCCGTTTTTTCATTCAGACGTACGGAACCTTTTAAAAAGCACGTAAACTATGGAATTTTGCTAAAGAATATGTCTCGATTGGAATGTGTCGAATCGTATAATTCCAAAGAAAGCGCGATTCGTTATATGTCACTTACTTTCCTTGCTGAAAACTACTTTTTTACAATACCTTGTAATTTTTTAATTAACTTTTGATTTTTTTTTTTTATTTACAGATCTCATATTAATAAAGCGTCTACCAAAACAAGACTATGTATAGCTATACATATTATTTTATAAGCCTTTATCTTGAAAATATCACACAGTGCATTGAGGCGGTGATACACTGCGGAGTGTATGTATTAGAACAATTAGCTTAAGGCCTGGATCACTTTAGCGTAAAAAGCTAGTATACGTAGCTTGCTAGAAGTTGTTTAACAACCTCTGTGTTACTTAATACTTTAAGAAACCAACTCTTGTTAATGAAATATATTTAACTACAAATTACTTAAGTTTTTGCTTGATGTTGACGCTGTTCTCTTACTAGCATATTAATTGGCCCAGAAACTATTATATGAGTCATAACATAAGTAATAAGTAAGTAATAAATAGTCTGGCAAAAAATTGATTTACTAAAAAAAAAAAATCATTTACTCAATGATGTATGCGGCATGTAACCTAGATGGCGTATCAGCCCGCCATATGCGAATTAAAAAAAAGGCTCGATTTAGGCCACTAATAATTAGTGAAAACAATAAAAATAATTTTAAATTGGATTGAAAACCCAAATAATCTCAAATTATATACTATTATATAATGCCTATGAATGTCAAGAATTTCATTAGGGGTCACGAAATAATAATTTCTTTTAAGATGCTCGGCCAGAGTAACTCAAACACAAAACTTAATGTAGGTAAAAGGACAGCGCCATCTTTAAATAATCACTAGGTAAGTAAATATAAAAATATTTTTTCTTAATAAGGGGATTAGTTTTTTAGTTTTTACAGTGCGAAATATGATAAAGTTCCCAAAGGTATTTTCTTATTGTGGGGTTTCAGTGCTTTTTGTACTTGAAAGAATTGATTTATTTCGGCGACGACTTATACATAGTTCTTACCGTTTTTTGTGATTTAAATGTATTGAAGGAGTTAGGGCAGTTTTGGTCTACGTTAAACATCAAATTTAAGATTATTAGATTAAAGATTACGTTATTTATAATTACAGTGTTTTCTTCTTACTCTGGTTAAATACGCAATTTAGCTTCAAGGCTATTATTTTATTTTTTTAAACTATATAATTCCATGTATACGTTTATCTTTAAAGAAATTAAACTATACCACATTAAAAAAAAATGGCCCTATCTCCTTTTTTTTTAAAAGAGCAATAAAAATGTGTTGGTGTAAGAGTAGTAAAATTGTATTATCATAGTATTATTATTAACATATTTAGTTAATTTTAACTATATTTTTTTGTTCTTAAAATATGTTATACCTAACAAAGCGAGTAGTTAATTTTAGTGCTCTAAACACACATGTAACTTATTTAAAAAAAAATTATTATGATCGTTCTTTTATATATTACACCACATTTTAAAAGGTTTATTATACCATTTTATTTATATTGATAAGGCTGTGTTCCTTAAAGTGTTTTTAAATTTATTAGCTTTCAAACACTCGTAACAAGCAAAACGGTTGGAAAGTCAACTTTACATGGCGACCTTACCTCTACCATATTTATAATTTTATCAAAGTGATAAATTCATTATTAGAATATAGACCATAGAGCAAAACAAAATTTACAATATATGTATAGACAATTAAAAAGATTTGGTTATGTATTAACATAACGAACCCACACAAAGTTCGTTGCGAGATATTGACGATTTTAGTCAATTTTCTGCATAAATTGTGGTCCTGTTGGGTACATTGCAGCTTGGTTCTTTCTTGAATAATATCAAATGCATGTTTGTTCATTTAAGAGCGTTACCCCTGCTAACTAGCGCCGCCAATTGATATTTTTATTTTACTATTTGTGCATAGCTAATTTCAAAAATGTGCTTCAGAAATATGTTACTAGTTATAAGCTATTTTCAAAATGTATTGTTATGTTTCTAGGATAAAACTGCGAATTGTAGAAAGCATATCTGATAAAAACGGCTACTTTTAGCAGATATGCTATCTACAACTCACAGTTTTGTCCTAGAAACAGTACCAAACGGTCATAAATAGCTGATGATTGCATCTTTCTCTAGAAGCAAATTTTAGAAATTTGCTTTGCACAAATAGTAATATAAACATATCAATTGGCGGCGCTAGTGGACGTCAGAAACCCTCTTAACTTAATTTGACTAAACTTGTGGGTTGGTTCTGTTTTGCATAACTATATCCAAATTAAAACGTGGTTTTAAACTACTTTTTTCACACTGCCGTTTAATAACATTAGCGTACCATATACTCTTGTTGTTTGTCCATATTTAACAATTATGCATTTGAGTGCTGATTAACTATATGACTTACTAGCTGGAGCCTTGCACACGATATTCTGCTTTGCATTGCTGCCATCATCGATCGCCAGCGCTACTTCGCTACTTCTTTTATCGCTTCGGGTTCTCTCCATTTTTTTTTTCTTCTTGCTCGGCTCTTGAGTGTCGTAGCGTGATGTTAAGTAGCGTATAACCTTCCTCAAGAATTGGGCTATCAAATGCAAAAAGCATATGAATATGCTTATGCCTATGAATATGCATTCTGCTAGTTTAATTTAAATTTTTTATATTCTTAAATTTATATGTTTGCTTACAAATCTATTCTTAATAGAAAATATTATTTTTTAAAGTTTATTTATACCTCTTACTGTTTACTACGGCAAATAATTATGCGCGCTCAACAGAGACAAATAGTGACCGGTCATTGAACGAAATTGTTCCTGCTTCGCGCCCTTCTATATTTGAGTTATTTTGACCACTATTTAGTATCATAAAAGTATGTATATGGTTACCTACTTAATAAAATTGTAATAAATATTTATCATTTATATACAGGCGTGCGGTGCGGTATGCGGTGTGTGTTTTAGGTTTAAATACTTTAAAACCGAATACATTTATTTCATTTAAAATTTACAATAACCCAATGATTTATGTTGTTTTGGTTACTATGTTAATGTTTATATGGTTTAAAAAAGAAAATGGAATTCCTATTTTGAAATCCAATATTGTATTTATAATATATATAATCTGGATTTAGTTTAACTGTGATTCTGTATGTCATAATATTATGGTACCTCAAATATTTTGTATAATTAATCCACATTCGCTCATTTTACATAAATTAACTAGGTATATCAGGGAACCTCAAAGAATCTAACTTAAACTAACACAACCTAGAGAATACAAAAGTGACTACAAATGCAGTAGCAGCTTTCAGTAGCAGCTTTCAGTAGCAGCCACCCATTGGCACTTCAACAGGTCATATTATACCGAGACCATGGATCAGTATGCGCAGCCAGGTGGATCGATAACTTGAAAAAGAAAGGCGGAGGAGCAGGTGTGGTGGCGTTCATTGGGAAAGACCTATGTCCAATTGTAATCTATACTAATATTATAAAGAGGAAAGATTTGTTTGTTTGTTTGTATTGAATAGGCTCCGAAACTACTGGACCGATTTGAAAAATTCTTTTACCATTAGAAGCCGATATTATCCCTTATGAACATAGGCTACTTTTACTGCGGGAAAATGCGTCATTCCTACGGGAAAATGGGTTATATTCATTCCTACGGGAGTAAGAATTATCCTTCCGTTCTTATCTTTTTCACATAACTTCTAAACGGCTGAACCGATTAGGTTGAAATTTTATATGGGTATTCCGATGGTTTCCTGGATGATTTAAAAATATAAAAATTGGACCCGGTAAGTGGCGCTGCTGTCAGTATGTCTACTACTAAACGGCTTGACCGATTGGGTTAAAATTTTGTATGTGTATTTCCATAGTTTCACAGACACGAATGTATTGTGCCATTAGGAGGAAAGATTTGATTGCTTTTTTTTTTCTATAATTAAGGAGTTGCCGTAAGAACCTACGCCGATAACGAAATTTAGGGCGGGCGAAGCCGCTGGCAGAAGCTAGTGCTTAATTAAGCTGCGGCTTACTAACAGGCGGACGGTTAATTTGTTTGCCACCTTAGTGGTATAAAAAAAAACTGATTTTTATAACAACCAAATTCAATTTAAGCTATAAATTTTGCACAAGTTTTAAGTTTTGAAGAATAGTCACTTCTTTATTTTTTAGGCATTGAATACGTTAAATACACTAAAATAAAAATCACTTAATAAAGTAATGCACTAGAAAAAAGCAAATCTTATAGCATATATTTTAGATGCTTGATTTTCGTGACCTAGCCTATATCTTAATAACCTTTGATGTTAATGACAAAAAGGTTGTAAATTTATTTTTTATATCTTAAGTTACAAGTTACAGAGACTTCAGTATCGTAAAAGATTAATATACAAAATATTCGAGGTGAATTTGTCTATTTACTTACGTAAAGAGTAATTTATATAAAGCTAGACGTGTACCTAGGTATGTATTATATTCTAACATGTTCCAATATAAGACACCATTGACGGTTCACATCGGTGGAAACGGATATAACGTAGATTTTTTACCTTAATGTGACATCAATCTTTTTGTGCATCCATGTCAAAAAGTCAATATACAAATATAATAAATAGTAAATTACTGCTGCGGCCCGCAAACGCAGCATAACCGGGCGATCGTGAGTTTGCGGGCCAAAGCATAGCATAGGCTTGTACAGTGTTTTTCTCAAACATGCATGTAAAAAAACTAATTATAAAGTCAATAATAAAAAAAGATTAAGGTTATTTTGCCGCCAATTCCCCGCTTTCAAATGTCGATTTCTTTTTTTACTTTTTTAAATTAATTTAATGGCCCATTATTTTTTTTGTGCCAGTCCGAAATTTAACTAAAACTTGATGAGTTATCTCTTTAGTTATCAATGATCGGGTTTTTAAAAGTTTGTTCCGTCTTCAAATTTCATATATGATCGCTTGTGCGGTCGGCTAAAACATTTCGGGTCGCTAATACTGTACTGCAAGTGCGATTTATCCCAAAGAAGCTTGTGCAAGATATGGTCGCATATCGTACCATGTTTGAGAAAAGGTCACTTGACCAACATAGTTCTGGTATCGGTATGTTATATAGATAAATGTTAATAAAAAGTATTTATTATACAAAAACCATGTTGAAATATAAGTTGTATCCGTTTTCACCGAAGTTGTAGAATGTAAATAAATAATTTTTCATCACAATTATATTTGTGTATATTGATTTTTTTATATTTGTTTTATTGTTAACCCTATCAATTTTACAATACCTTGTAGGTTTAAAGTTTCATTAAAATCTAGATAATTATATTTGGGGAGAACCCTTCTCGCAAAAAGCCTACGCCACTGATTGTTAGGCAGTCTATCTAAGGCCTTAGCACTAATTAATTTTTAAAGTAAAGTGTCGTAAAGCAAATAATTTAATTGTGGCATCTGTGGGCTTGAGTAGAATGTTTTTCTTGTAAAATTATTTGCTTTACGGCATACGTCACTATTGAAATACGATAAAAAGTAACAACTCCATAAACGCTTTTTTGGTGGCAGTAATCTTTTGGGTGTCCAGGGACAGCACCGTCGTCAGAAAGTGCTCGATCTTGTGTCACGAGCTCAAGGATTTATTTAGCACCGTTTCGGCCCGTGTTGGACACCGCACCATTAGGTACTAATCTTAAATTTTTTTGTAGGAATGATTTTGTCTCGTGGTTCAATTCCCGTACAGGACAAACATCTGAATGATTAATATTTGGTTTTGTCTTGAGTCAAGGTAGGTATAATTAAAAGTGTAAGTTTGGGTATTTGTGCTCGTTGTATAGTACCTATAGTAGCTTTGCTTTGTTAGGGACCAGATGGCGTTTAGGAATATTTATTTGTAAACAAGCACTTTTTGCCGCCATTTTCTCCGCATGGACTTTTTAAAAACAAAAACAAAGCTTTTAACTGTTTATAGTGTTACCTACAAAAATATCGGAATTCTTATACACATTTTCATCCCCCTGTTTTGCTCCCTAGGGGACGATTTTTCAAAAACTTTGAAACGCCTTGAGGTTAATTTTCAACCTGACGATTGAAGTAAGGAACCCAAATGCCAAATTGCAATTTCCTGTAACTTGTGTGTAACCAGTGGGTTAATATGTCATTTAATTAGTCAGTTACTTCTTTTATTAGTTAATGAGTACATAAAAAGTATATTTTTTAGTTTATGTTTGTGTTCATCAGAAGAGTAAAAAATAAATAACTACACACGTTGTATCTATGTATTTAAAATTTAATTTTTATTACTTATATACAAATTACAACATTTACTATTATAATATTAGTTGTTTCTATATTTACACACGTAACAGTACACTTTAGAAGCGTAATTTCATTTATTTCAAGTCAATAAATTACATCAGGAAACTTTCGAAACATTGGGTAACGTCACCAACATGTTCTAAACGGGGATAGAACTGTTTGTTACCATTCATTACCTATTAATTACACAAATATTACCATTAAGGAATATCAGCGGAATAGAAAAAATGGTATTATACACTATAAAAGTAGGATTCATTGATACAATAATTATTTAAATTACTAATTTATTTAATATCTTTTTCCATATTACCCCGTTTCACAAAAACTTGAAGGAAACATTGCATTGCACTTATTATAAAATTCTATTTTATAAATATTCCCAAGGAAATTAACGACAACAATTAAAATCATCGAAAACTTAAAAAATAACAAAATAAATATTTTCATTTTAAAAAATAATGACGTCATCTCGAATCATATTCTTAGGATTGTGTACTTTTGAGGAAATTATTTAAATTTTTAAATATTTCAATATAGCTAATTCTAATTTACCTACTTCTAGATTACTTTACGTTACTTAATTATAAATGAAGATACTTCTTTAGGAAACGCCAATGACTCATAAAACATGAAAAACAATTGTGAATTTACTATGTACTACATATGTCGTTAATTACATTTGTAACGAAGTCATAAAAAGAATATGAAACCATTACATTTTGTAAATTGCCTTCCTTTAAATGCTAATGTAAACATCTGAGTAGACTGACTATTGTTCAAGTTCTGTTTAAATAGTTAATATATTGTTAAATTATTCCAACAGTTACATAACTGACTGACACGCCATCTTTTATTTAACAACCTTAACAAAAAAGATTTCCATTTAGTGCTTAAATACTAGATATGCTGAATTGTAGTCTTATAAAGGTGTAGCTAGTCACAATCATAAGAATGTGATTCGAATCGTGATGCTAAGTGGTAGATATTACAACCCTAACACAGACTGTTATGGCTAAAATAATATTAACCTCACAGTAATTTACATTCAGTCGCAATTAATACTTAGAGAGAGAAAGAGATCCTAAATTATTGTACTCATTTTAACGTGATTTTCTGTGTATCAGACTAACAATTATCAGACGTTCGAAAAATAGCGAACAGATGGCGCTACTTGTTTGAATTTACTAAAAATTTATATGTGGTCTCAAAACCGCAAGTTAAACGATGTATTTGCTTCTAGTAACTTTGTTTTGATATTTTTACATTTTATACAATATAATAAACACCATGTTTAAAGTGTTCATAAATAGTCGAAGGTATAGTTTACACTGCATTAAGGAATGTTACCGATCACATTGCGGTACTGAATGTTTCATTAATAAAATTCAAATTTATTATAATCACTACCACTGCCCGTTTTAAGAAAATACATAAATTTAAATTTCAAATTCAACTTGTGTTCACCCCTATTACATAAATTAAATGCATCGTACCTCTTAACTTTTCTAACTACGATAATATACATTTACAGTTCAATTTTGATTGCACTTATTTGGAACTACGTGCGATTTGCGCACTTGTCATAAATATCACAACTAAATAATAAAATTATGCTCTATACAGTTTATTCCGTCGCAGTACTCGATAAGATAGACGTAAATCTTACAAGTTAGGATATGGTTTAAAGAGCATCTACTTAGTTATTAAAACTTGACACTTAAATTGATATTAAAACATTGCAAGTTAAGTAGATCACAATAAATAAATGAAACATATAATTCTAAAAGAAAATCTAGATTATGTGATATCAATAGTTATACCAATTTAAATGTAGATGCTCTTAAGGTGGGTTTCCTCATAGTAATTATTACCAATTCCATACTAGTGATAAAAAATGACACTTTGTCAATTTACCTGCACAGATAAAAATAACCTGCTTGTTAAGTACAGTCAGAAACAATAAACAAATATGTTTTATTTGTAAAAAAAAACAATATTTACTCAATCCGTCGGCTATGAAAAAGGTATTAAGTAATGCGGTACTTTAGACATGAAAATTATAGGTACTTATTTACAAGGCCATTTTAACTGTAAATTATAATCGCATGTACTTAACTGTGCAGATAGATTCTATAGAGAGACAGAATAAACGAGCCTTGAGATGGAACCGCGGCTGGCAGCTGATTCGGGGCCTAACAACTCGGACGGAACTATTCGTACACTCCGGGAACGACGGGGATCTTAACTTTGATATAATTATATAAAAATAGTTTTTAGCACTTCTGTAGCTACCGCACACCACCGACTTACAGTTGTCAAATCACTGACTCACCACTATTAGCTACCAAGTTGCTAAGTTATTCCACGACTGTTGTATGTAATATTTGCCAAATCGTGCAACTGAACGTCGCTAGTGTGCGGTGGCTTTTTTTTATTGCTAGATTGTCACTGTTGTGACACTGGTGAGTAACTTTAATTGTAGTGATAGTCTACATTTGCAAACGTGTGCGTGAAGACTTGTTCTTACACTGCCACAAATACACGCACTACTGTACTACAAATATGTTGAGATTCAATTACATTCTTATCAAATTAGGAAACCTTAATGTTACAAGTTAGGTCGATTCTAATATAAATTAATCAAATAAGAAAATTAATATTTTCCTATAAAGGAAATAAAAGTGGGCACCTCGAAAGCCCGGCGCACACTGCTAGTTAGCATCACCGTGTCAATACGGGACTGACGAGTATCGTTCGGATATTTTATTTTGTTTGATATTTTTATTTACGATTGTATCTACAAAGCCCCGAAACATATGTGCCATAGAAACAAACGTTATTTTGGCAACCATATTACTAAGTTTAAGTTGGCGCCAGATCTTGGTTCAAATATTTTGCACTTAATTGGAGACAGTGTGGCACGGATATTTGAGCATTTGTGTAAATTAACAAAATACTCAAATACCAGCGCTACAACTATATCTCTAAATATGAGCACAAATGTTTGAAGCTATGTTACGGTTTTACACCAAACCAAAAAGCTTTATAACTTATCCGTCAGCAAGTTAAATTAGTCCTTATAAAGTGTTTGGAAACGGACTTTTGGAGTACCTTAGCCTATTGTGTGCCGGGCTTAGTGCTTGATCTACAATATAACGACATCGTGCTGTGTTTCAGCATGCCACCGTCGCAGTAAAGAATCTTCCAATAAGTTATGGTAAACAGTTGTTCACAAAAGCTTACGCAAATTTTCGAAATGTTTAACACACGCCTTCATGTCAACGTATACGCCATCATAATAGCAATACGACATACATTTGTTCAACAATGCTACTACAGTAAGATGTTCCCGTGAAAATCTAGCAGTGAAATTCAGTAATGGCATTCAATGGGCGATTCTGGCTATCTTGTCAGTTTCCCCGTCCGTTACCCCATTCCCTTCTCCCCCCTTCCTCCTCCGAGTCCCGCAGGTCTGGCTCAGTGCGGGTGCGCAGGCGGCGGCCCGCGCGGGGCCCGCGGTCAGTCCCCCGTCGCAGTCACTGTCGTCCAACTCCATGGACTGTTGTAACTCTTTTGACTGGAAAGAGGGAGAAATATTACATTATTTACATGTTTTATAATCCTATACGATGACATTTTCTATTTTTAGAGTTGCGTAACAAAATGGTAGAAGGAAAGCTTTGGTATCGTATTATATAGTCTGTGCCTTGGCACAGAATAAAGAATAGTAGGTACTATAAACTATTCCCTTGTTAGGTACTTCGGTGTCCGTCTGTATGTTACACCTGTTTTTATAACGACGTAAATACTAAGTCTAGGTTCTATAAAATATGGTATTGGCTTAAAATTTGGTAACACTTGCTTGCCCTCATCAATTTAAGATAAACTGCATTAATTGTTTCTATATAGGTAGAGCTAGTAGTACATACATCGGTAGGAATCGGTAGGTATCCTGAATCCTTATTTTGCAATTTCATAGTGGAATATGACCATGACAAGCATTCGATACTTCAGCGTAGAAATGATAGTCTTGTACCTATATGTTATTTTGTTTACACACAGGTACCTATATACCCTCGCGACAAGCTGTCGACTGTCAGCTTGCAAACCGTGGGCGCTCTCTGCTACAGTGATATCGAATAGTTATGGCATTTGAGTGGGCCCTAACTAACGGCAATTATCACAAAGCCTAGGGATGCGTTAATTTATTTTGCGTGAATAAATTATTTTTTTCTACTTTATATTTACTGTGATAGATAACATCTAAGGCCCCATATACAGCACACTAGCCCTGCCACTCGATATTGTTTATTTCTTCTCTGTATAAAACTTATTTTAAAAAAGTATACCTACTTGTCATCAACTATTTTTAGAACGTTTTATATTTTTTGTAGATTATGTCTGTCAGTTTTGAATTCGGGTTTCTGATTAAAGTGGCCACCTCTAGCCAATACCCAAATTAAATCTCACAGACATGTTCTACAAACAATACAACTATTAATGTCTAGTAAGTAAGTATTATTAATTTTTTTTACTTTTTTAAAATGTAAGCTTTCTCACGAAGAAGAGCTAAACAATATTTAATATTTGATTGATTTGATTATTGTTGTTTACATTCTTCTTAATATTTATTATTGGTTTTTAAATTCGCCTCTTACGAATACTTAAACCTTTAGAAATTTTTCTCTACCTCTATAAAAATCTAGACCGGCTTAAATCTTTCCAATAATGGGTACCAACTGTTAAATTAGCTTTTTTCCGCATCAGAATTTAACATTATTGGACTTATTTTTCTCTTATTAGTTTTTATTTTATAGTTCATTTTTTACGCAGTTAGGTTTTTTTTATACCACTAAGGCGGCAAACAAGCACAAGGTTTTTGATTTTTAATTTATTTATTTACTCTGTATTTAAAAACAATATAAATAATTTATTCTTATTCATAGATAAAGACCATTAGGTGTGCGTATTATTTTTTAAACTATGTATAGCATAAGTAGAGGAAAGTAACCAAATATGGAATACAATTTTGTTTTTGTGTTATAGAAAAAAACGATATTGTAAATTAAATATTTTTATTCTTATTTATTATCGTATCAGTCATACAGTTGCGCTTTAATTATTTACAGTCTTGTTTTACATATATTAATTTAAAATATAAAGTTTTCACAAAAACAAAATCAACATAAAGGTACCCAAATATGAAATAGGTACCCAAATATGGACTACTATAAAACTATAAATAATTAACTATTAATTTAATGAGATACTACAGTAACTTTGGTCAGTTTTAAAAAGTTACTTAAGTTACTTGCAAAAATCACATATCCAGGTATCGAACTCTGCACCTGCGCAATCACCATGGGCCCAGAGCCCGCACATGAGACATGTGATCCATGTCTCTCCTCGAGTATCTTGAGAAAACAGGCTGTTACAGAACAAACACTGCATCTTCTGAGTCAGGAGCTTCCTGTCCTATGACGGCATCAGGCTGACTGTCTATGGAGTCCAATAGTCCATATCTGGACTGTCCGTATTCGGAAATTTCAAACTAATCAAAACGTACAATCAGTTTTTTTAACACAATGAGACAAAAAAATCCTTTTAAGCAATCAAAAACCATGTAATCAATGCATAATTATAAATTAACAATATTATTTCCAACTACGTATTGAGAAATACTTAGTATTTACGTACTTTAAGAACTTTTCTCACAGCGCCAAAACTAAACACTCTCACCGCGGCCACAAGCGTCGCCCGATGGACGCGTCGAAACCTGTACGCGAGTATAATGATTGAAAGAGACAGAAGATCACAAATGGCGGTATTCCATTTTAGGGATACTATTCCATATTTAGTTACTTTCCTCCACTTGGCTTGCGATAATGTCTACCAAATGTCGCGGTGTTTGATTGGTAGTTGTCAAAAATAAGTGAGAAATTCATTTGTATGTAGCAATCTGCGAGTATTTTTTTCCATTAGCATTGCGTTGCAAGTTGCTTTATTAGGTATTGGAAAACTCATCACGCAGCGCTGCAATAAAAATATGATAACGAAATTAGTCTTATTACAATAAAATTATAAGACCAAAAAATCAAAATAACGTTTCACAGACAAACTACTTAAATAAAATAATTTATTGCCAACTGTGCTGAGTGTACCTTCTATTCGCATTAACATACTTAATCCTAATTCCTAGCGCAAACACAACAGCTAATCTAATCAAAGTCTCAAAACAAACAGCCGCAATTTGAAAGCATCATTACGGAATTCAGTCAGAAATCTATTTAGGTATCCGTTATGTACTTATGTCTGTTTGTCCGCTCGGTGTGCGGCGCGAAGGTACTGTAGTGTAACGCACGCGAACTTGACCTACTTGACAATAAAATTGTGAATTATTTATTACAAATGAATTTTAAATAGCACGCAATGTTTTGCTTTAATTCTTTGCACGAGGTGTGGACGAAGTGTAAGCGATGCGCGTGTGTGAAATATTAGTTCTAGGCAGAAAAACTAAAGGTGCAAATCGCAGCGTCTCTTTGAAAGTCCGTAAAAACCTATTATATGTGGATAGCTGTTACATCATGGGATCAAGTCTTACAGGTTAATTCTCATTCTCATATTTGTGCTTAACATCTTGCTTCTTGCCAAATTTCATAATTCCAGGTCAACGAGAAGTACCCCATAGGTTTTGATTTATTAGTGTCATAATATGGGACAAAAATGACCGTATTTTGGGCATATTTTTTCTTGCATACCTGAGAAAAAGGGTCTTGACAGACAAACAGACGGACAAAAAAGTGATCCTATAAGGGTTCCTTTTTGCCTTTTCAGTCCTTCCCTTCCGAGAAAAATATGCAGTCGAATAGCGTCAACCCATTTCTAAATTCATTCATAAATACGGGTCAAACAGATAACCCATCTTTTTTGCAACCCGATATCTATAATATTATGTGCAATGTATAAAACAATGTGTTAATCAAAAATAATAACAAATCTTGCCACTATTGCGCTTGCCTATCACGTTAACATTTATAGTATTTTTTTAATATTACTACAAATATTTGCTATGCTAGCCAGATACCTAATTAAATAAACACTTAAATATTTAAATAAAAAATACAACGAATTCTAGATTTAAAAAAAATATATATTTAAACCATATGCGAACAGGTATTCTGTTTCATAAATAGAAATAGTTTACGATGAGACAGATAGTTTTACCGAATGGATGGACGGAAACCTAAAACAATAGTGATAAAATATTTGTTATGACAATATTAATACAATAGTTTTTGTGGCAACGGAACGGCGCAGCCACATATTTTAACTAGAGTTAGAGCTTGTAGAGTCAGGGCGTGTAGAGTTAGAAGCTTGGCTCTACATGAGGTCTGATAAGTTTTTGACAGTGCGAGCCATAGGTATATGGTATTTTACATGAGAATTTTTTTATTTTCTCAGAACCTTTCTGTAAATTTTCATTATAATCTATACATTTGTATGTAGAAACACGGTGAAATAATTAGGCTGTGATTTACTGCCGGACATACGTGATCGAACTCTAAGGGCTTTATTTACGCTATTTCGCTCTAAAAATGGTATTGGTATATTAAATGAATTTAATTGAATTTACGCGGTACGTGGTGCTCCACCTTTGTGCCGCCGGCTATTTCTCGAGCGTGTGGAAAAGTAGAAATCCGGCATCGCAGCGGTGAAATGCTTTTATTCGCACTGGTACCTACTTGTGCATTTGTGTGCTACACTATGTGTTCACTAAGTAGGTGCACATGTTTGAAGCCATGTTAAGCACTGCCTTTATACATAGGTACGCACAAATAGCGAGTCCCAATATTTTGAATTAAAGTTTGAACCTTTTAAAGTTTGGTATTGGAAATAGATTAAATTGTAAACAGGCCAGCAAAAAAAGGGGCCAGGTGCATGTTGCACAGAGCCGAGAAGCGGACCGCGGAAAGACGATTTTCCACGTATGTATGTCTGTCATTGTTTTTCCATTGCAAAAAAAGGACAAAAGAAACGGCGTCCCAGTAGAGTTCCGATGGCCATTATTTGGCACATTTTACCTTCAAGCCGTAACGGATTATCCAATTAATTTTATTAAGTTTCAGTCCAGTCATACATATCGAATAGTACAAAAATACAGACTATAGAATATTTATTATCAAGATATATTGTTCCCACAGCAGTAATTTATACCATGGGTAATTTTCCATTTATGTTGCAACAACTATGCTACACGCTTTGGTAGCTTGTGGAATGAGTTCCCTGCCCAGTAAGGAATTTTACTCCAGTAGTATAGTATGGGGTTCTTAAAGAGGACAGTGATCAGGAGGACAGAGGACCCGTCTCACGGTGCCGGCCCCTTTACCACATTTACAGACAGTTGCAGGGAGATTTTAGTCCATTACAAGCAGGCTATGCGTATACGTATGGTACTCGTTATGTACGTGAAAATGATCACAATTAAAGTTAGAAAATCGTTAGGCTGGTTAGAGCGCCAGGAAGCTGGCTGGATTTGGATGCTGGACTGCTGGCCGCTCTTGACATGCCATTGTAGAGACAGAGTCATTTGACTAGGGAACTCTTTATTCGCGACGCCGCAACGCGGTTATGTATTTCGGCACTTAAGGTTTTGTAGCCAAATGGAAAAAATATTTGTCATGTTCATTATCCATG
The DNA here is from genome assembly GCA_946406115.1 of Apoda limacodes. Classification (NCBI taxonomy): domain Eukaryota; kingdom Metazoa; phylum Arthropoda; class Insecta; order Lepidoptera; family Limacodidae; genus Apoda; species Apoda limacodes. The sequence continues at coordinate 25,792,983 of OX291552.1, forward strand.
GCCTCGCTGTATAATTCTGTCTTTCCATAAAGCTTGAGTAATAATGTTTTTTTATATATTTTCTCATAAGTATGTTTAAAATCAAACGTAATGCTAATATAGGTAAGAGCATTTGTAAGCAGTTAAATACCTTAGTAGAGGGGATTCGTTGGTTCTGGCGCACCTCCCCCAACCTCAACCCTTCGCCTAAAAAAAAGCTCACCAACTTTTTCTGCTTTGTACGACTCGCGCTTGACCACTCTCAAAACATCGTTGGTTCTGGCGCACTACCCCCCAACCTACTCCAACCTCCAACCCCAACCCCTCGCCTAAATTTTCTGCTTTGTACGACTCGCGCTTGACCACTCTCAAAACCACCCCCTGTGTCTGGGGTGTGGCTACTCGCGCTTGATCACTCTCAAAACCACTCCCTGTGTCTGGGGCTATGTCGACTCACGCTTGGCCAAAACTACTGCGTGACGTCACAGTGGCTCCTGTGTATAACTTGTCTCTAGTTTTGTTATGTAATTACATCATTATCGTAATGGGTTATCATGTTTTTCCCCGTTCATAATAAAGTTATTCCTATTTAATTACAATGATGTTGGTGGTGACATTCCAAAAACTAGTCCCCCGAGGGTGTATCTCAAGATTTTAGGGGTGTGTCCACTCACGCTTTACAAAAACTTAACCTGGAGACGTGTCGGTTCACGCTTGATATGACTTGACATGTTATACCTACAGAAAACCTTCAATTCAAGTCGGTCGAAGTTTAAAGAGAAAAGCTGATAATAGTGTTAAAGATTTACAACTAGCATCGACGTCAACATGATTCTATGCTCAGCACTTACGATCTAAGAAACACAAATAGAAATGTCTTATTCTTAATCATAATTTACTTTATGTGTTTGTTATATCACTTGTGAAGTATTTATAGCATCAATTGAAGAATCAATACTATTTTATTATTCATGCAGATTTTGATCAGGAAACAAAAGATTTAAAAAATTCTTTTGAATTTTTAAATTTGTCTATTAGGAATTGGATAAAAATTGGTGAATTAGAAAATTATTCAGAACCTTTAAGTGATGACATTAAAAATAAAATGTGTAATGTCACATAGTGATTTAGAAAAAAAAAAGAAAATGGTAGACCTTTTTAAAAAAACAGTTCTTAGAAATGCATGTTAATAAGTTCAATCCCTTACGGGGATCTTCGTATATTCGTAAAAAAGAACGATCAACAATGTTTTAAGTGGACTATATCCTGCAAATACACATTCCGATAGTGTATCATCATACTTTAGCCATCAAAATAAACTAACGTTTAATAATATTCAGTTCCCAATCAAATTATCTGATATACCCAAGGTAGAAAAACAAAATGACATTAGCATTAATATGTTTGAATTAGAGTTTAACAAAGAAAAAAAAAACTTTACAAAATGTTCTAATTAATTACAAATTAACTTATTATTTTTAAACAATGGTTGAAATGGGTTTTAATTAATCACCAGAAGCATGACTGTGCTCAAATTTTTACTGAATAACTAGGAATTCAGAAAAAAGAAAAATATTGGTTTAATAGGTAAACAAATAATGATGAAATCTATTTTGATAAATTTCAAAGAATATTAAAATTACATTTTATAATATATGCAGACTTTGTAGCTCATTAAAAACCCGTCGCCTATTGTATCCCTGATCCATCGAAGTCATATACGTAAACAATACATGAACATGTAGTTTGTTCTTATGGATACTATATAAAATGTTCATATGATGATAAACTGTCTATATACAGAACATACTCAGAGCCTAATTGTACAAAAATGTTTTGAAAAATGATATTAGCAATATACATAGGATAAATTGTTTTCAAAAATGTCCACTTTCTTTAACTAATGAAGAGAAGGATAAGACAATCGCAATTATGTTATATTAGGTGATGAAATCACAGTAGACTATGACTGGAATACTAGTAATTTTAGAGGTGTTAGTCACGAATTATTTAGTAGCACAAAGTATCGTGTTCCATTTTTCATTCCTATTCTATTTCACAATCTAAACAATTATGATGCTCATTTTATTGTTCATGCTTTGAATTTTAAAGATTGAGAAATAAAAATAATTCCGCAAAATAAGTAAAAATATATTTCATTCTCATATAAACCTAATATGTCGTATAGTTCATTTGCGGTTTTTAGATTATTTTTAATTTATGATCTACTAGAGTTTAGATATATAGATGTTATATAAAGACCAATTTGCAGAATTAAGAAATCAATTACAAACGAATTTTAATAAACTTATTAGGAAAGGTGTTTTTCTTCATGAATTTGTTAATTCTTATGAGTCCTTAAAAATTACATCTCTTCAAAATCAAGACGCTTTCTTTAACTCTTTAATACCAGTGTATCTAATTATAATAATAAACATGCTCAAAACGATGTCAGCTCAATTTAAATGTAAAAATATGTTGGAATATTCCAATCTATATTTAAGAACTTATGTAATGCTACTCACTGATATTTCTGATAACTTTAGAATTTTTTATATCTAATGTGATATAATTGTAATTATTTATTTTCTTCTTTTTACACTAAGCTGTACACCTATCTATAATATATTTTTGCCACGCAAAATGAGCTCTATTTTAAAATTAACCTGTAACCTTAAGTACTCTGAACATTTACATGATCTTAATTCAGATTTACCTTTATGCCTGAAAAACATTGTAAACGGTTATAGTAAAGATAAGAAAATAGTATCAAATTTTTATAATAAAACTAAAATATAATTTACTATAGAAATCTCAAACAATGTTTACAACTTACTATGAAGTAAATTAGGGTTCATAGAATTTTACAGTTTAAGCATAGTCCTTAGTTGAAATATATATATACATTTAAATACACAAGTAAGAACTACAGCTAAAAGTGACTGAAAAAAGATTTTTATAAATAATACATTCTTTGGTAAAACTATGGAAAATGTTAAAAACGTGAATTTGTGAAAAAAAAGATATTTATTTGGAGAATTATAAGTCGTGTCTATGTATCACAAATGTAAATATTTCACGTGCAGAATTCGAAGTGTGAAACACACTATATTACACAAAAAAATAAATAAACTTGTTGTAGACTTATATAAATACTTAACCATTGTTTTTTATCTTTATAATATCCAAGTTTCGTTTTATTAAAATTTAATAATAAAGTAACTATAAATGTTATCACTAGGATAGTCTGAAGTATCGAAAAAAAAGTGCATGGTATAATAATGAAAGTTATACATCAAAATTTTTTATATTTTCAATATACAAAATCGTAACAAGTATTTCGAGAGTCCTACAGACTTCACAAAAATTAATAAAACTTGTTGTAGATTTATAATTGCTTGATGTAATTGCCGAATCTAAAGTTTTCAAGAAAATTGTGACAAAAAAAGAGATTTATTTGGAGAACTATAAGTCGTGTCTATGTATCACAAATGTAAATATTTCACGTGCAGAATTCGAAGTGTGAAACACACTATATTACACAAAAAAATAAATAAACTTGTTGTAGACTTATATAAATACTTAACCATTGTTTTTTATCTTTATAATATCTAACACCTCTAAAATTACTAGTATTCCAGTCATAGTCTACTGTGATTTCATCACCTAATATAACATAATTGCGATTGTCTTATCCTTCTCTTCATTAGTTAAAGAAAGTGGACATTTTTGAAAACAATTTATCCTATGTATATTGCTAATATCATTTTTCAAAACATTTTTGTACAATTAGGCTCTGAGTATGTTCTGTATATAGACAGTTTATCATCATATGAACATTTTATATAGTATCCATAAGAACAAACTACATGTTCATGTATTGTTTACGTATATGACTTCGATGGATCAGGGATACAATAGGCGACGGGTTTTTAATGAGCTACAAAGTCTGCATATATTATAAAATGTAATTTTAATATTCTTTGAAATTTATCAAAATAGATTTCATCATTATTTGTTTACCTATTAAACCAATATTTTTCTTTTTTCTGAATTCCTAGTTATTCAGTAAAAATTTGAGCACAGTCATGCTTCTGGTGATTAATTAAAACCCATTTCAACCATTGTTTAAAAATAATAAGTTAATTTGTAATTAATTAGAACATTTTGTAAAGTTTTTTTTTTCTTTGTTAAACTCTAATTCAAACATATTAATGCTAATGTCATTTTGTTTTTCTACCTTGGGTATATCAGATAATTTGATTGGGAACTGAATATTATTAAACGTTAGTTTATTTTGATGGCTAAAGTATGATGATACACTATCGGAATGTGTATTTGCAGGATATAGTCCACTTAAAACATTGTTGATCGTTCTTTTTTACGAATATACGAAGATCCCCGTAAGGGATTGAACTTATTAACATGCATTTCTAAGAACTGTTTTTTTAAAAAGGTCTACCATTTTCTTTTTTTTTTCTAAATCACTATGTGACATTACACATTTTATTTTTAATGTCATCACTTAAAGGTTCTGAATAATTTTCTAATTCACCAATTTTTATCCAATTCCTAATAGACAAATTTAAAAATTCAAAAGAATTTTTTAAATCTTTTGTTTCCTGATCAAAATCTGCATGAATAATAAAATAGTATTGATTCTTCAATTGATGCTATAAATACTTCACAAGTGATATAACAAACACATAAAGTAAATTATGATTAAGAATAAGACATTTCTATTTGTGTTTCTTAGATCGTAAGTGCTGAGCATAGAATCATGTTGACGTCGATGCTAGTTGTAAATCTTTAACACTATTATCAGCTTTTCTCTTTAAACTTCGACCGACTTGAATTGAAGGTTTTCTGTAGGTATAACATGTCAAGTCATATCAAGCGTGAACCGACACGTCTCCAGGTTAAGTTTTTGTAAAGCGTGAGTGGACACACCCCTAAAATCTTGAGATACACCCTCGGGGGACTAGTTTTTGGAATGTCACCACCAACATCATTGTAATTAAATAGGAATAACTTTATTATGAACGGGGAAAAACATGATAACCCATTACGATAATGATGTAATTACATAACAAAACTAGAGACAAGTTATACACAGGAGCCACTGTGACGTCACGCAGTAGTTTTGGCCAAGCGTGAGTCGACATAGCCCCAGACACAGGGAGTGGTTTTGAGAGTGATCAAGCGCGAGTAGCCACACCCCAGACACAGGGGGTGGTTTTGAGAGTGGTCAAGCGCGAGTCGTACAAAGCAGAAAATTTAGGCGAGGGGTTGGGGTTGGAGGTTGGAGTAGGTTGGGGGGTAGTGCGCCAGAACCAACGATGTTTTGAGAGTGGTCAAGCGCGAGTCGTTCGGGGCAGAAAATTTTTTAGGCGAGGGGTTGAGGTTGGGGGAAGTGCGCCAGAACCAACGAATCCCCTCTACTTACCTTCCCGACAAATTTGTCTACGATTTATTTCAGTTTTATTTTAATTAAATAATGCTGTAAAGGTTAATTAGGTTACCAACGTGACGTAGTGATTAGACACGAAAATAGCATAGTGGGTAAAATATGTAGGTGTTACGTGAAGGACAAAGATTACAAAACAGGGGGCTTACTACGAAATGTTTAGAACACTCAGTGCTGGGAAATTTTAGACTCTAAAATATATCAATTGGTAGCAATAAAAAAAATATCATGACACCGTATCCCCAAAGGCGAGGTCAAACAATATAACGAACGTTGCGGTGGAAAATAAATACTCTGCCCGTGGTATTCCGTTCTAAACGTGATAGGTGTTGAGCTGAGCATAGACCTCCGAGTTGAGACTGAGTATTTTTAACTTTTTATTGCTCCCGCCGGAAATCAAACCCAAGGCTTTTGACGCGGCAGTTCAGTGGACTGAAGTACTCGAGTTGTCCAAATGGAGTTAACTGTATTGTAAAACATTTTGTTAGCAATTGCAGAAAATTCCCTAAGAAATACTAAAGATGAAAAGTAATATATTTTTTTTAGTAAAAAGACGTAGGCAGTGCTAAAGAAAATAAAATGTTAGTAAGAAGCCCGCGGGCAGCGGCAGCGTGGGGTGGCTCCCCAGGTGTAGCGAGCTACTTGCCAAATCAAATAAAGCAACTAGTATGTTTCGCAGAACTCTTTGCAAATTGTGTTGTGTTGTGTACCCGTGTATGTATGTACCGTCAACAGAGCAATGGTACTATCATACAGACTTTGGACAAACTTTATCTATTTTACAAAATCTGTTTATTCTGAGGGCCGGAAATAATCTGGCTAGGATCAAAAGTTGTTTTACAACTATGTCGGCATTTGCAAATTGATCACAAACAAGTTTACAGTAATACTTAATCTTTTTTATCGGCGTTATTTAGGAAATGTTACATTAGATAGTTCGGTCCCTGATTCTGTATCTCTGCGGCTCCGTGGCTCTGTTGGTAGTAGAGCTGCCGAATGGAGGGGGCGGAGTTCGATCCCCGCACAATAAAAAGGATTGATGCACTTAATAAAAATTTAGTAGAAGAATAAAATCTTTGCTAAATTTGTAGGTAATATACAAGAATATTTATTATTATTATTTGTTAATATCCTCTTCCATAAATTTAAGTAACACAAGATTGAGTAATCGAATTCGAGTTCAGACCCACAACAATTTGTGATGAAAGTTTTTGTCTACCTGAACTTATATAATTTAAGTAATAAACTTATTTAGTTGTTCCACTACTTCTTAAATAAACTGAAATCTTTATCTCCAGTAGCAAATACACAAAAAAAAAATTAGTGTCGGACAACCGTCCGGAATCGTGACAACTTGTGCCTTTCACTTTTTATGTCTGTCTCTCTCGCTCTTAGGCGGGCTAACCATGCCGCGTGCCTCTCACTCGCTCTCATTGTGAGCGCATAACGTGAGCGGAGCGTAACGCAGTTTCTTGAAGTGTCACCCGGCAAACCAATTTATAAGACGTTGTCACGTCAATAATGAAGTCAGATTATTTGCTTACACGATTTGTAAATAATCATATGTATAACAAAAACATACTTGTATCTACCAGCCTAATAAATTAAAACTGTGTATTGTTATTAATAATAAATATACAACTTATAGTTGTTATAATGGTTACCTATTACGAACACAGCTTTAGGAATTATTTATTAATTTCAGTAGTTCCAAAGGTTTCCAGCGACAAGTGAAAAAACTCACCAATTTAATAATCAATAAATCGATATATACACACAGTACAAACTAGATCTAACTTCTCTGGGATTTTTATAAGTACCGATTCACGTAGAAGTAAGTTTTAAACGAAAACAGCTTAATTATTTAAAAAAATAAAATTTAAAATGTTTATTTAGCAAGGGAGCAAGTTTGCAAAGTAACATGGAACTATGAAATACGGAGAGCATTACGTAATCTATGTAAATCTCAGAACGCCCTTTTCTATTTTCTGCTCGACGGAACGTGAAATGTTGTCGCGTATGTAGTGAAGGTATGTAGGTCGCATCCAGGCGACACCACTATGCTTCACTCACGAGCTGTGATGCATGGAATATTCGACAGTTAAATATGAAAAATGTAGCAATAGAAATATGTAAATAAAATTAAAATTAAAATATCTTCTCATGACTCAAGCACAAATGTATTTCTCTGTCATAATTGCAAATGTAATTGCCATAGACGTAAGAAAGACAGGTTGGTGAGGGAGTTACGTCTGTTCGTAACCAAAACACTACTTTCCTTTAGGTTGAGAATTATTGGCTTAGCCGTAAGTCCCTACTGCAGTACACAGGCCTATACCTACAGGAAGAAGGATACAAGGCATTACAGGTACAAAGCCTGTGAGTATTGTGTTCACTGAACTATTAAAGTTTTCAAGGCACCCATAAGGTTCCGGGCTTGGCTTAACGACTACTGTCATTATTTTGACACAAGCCAGCACCGATGGTTTAGCAAGCCCTCTGAAGCACACAGAAAGGCAGAAAAATGTGCCACTAACTAATAAATGACTGACCACGACCAACGTTATTTAACTTAGCATATCGTTTCCGATCCAATACATGAATGTAACTGGGTCACGGCTCCTATGTACATAAAGACAATGTGTTTATTTAAATGACACATTAGCTAAATAAAATTTGCATTTACAATCAATTCAAGACACAAATTTTAGCCTTTCTGGCTAACAATTTGTTTTTGATAATTAACGAAATATAGAATTTATTGGAATGAATTTTTTTTAGATATTATTATTATCAACATAGTACTGCAATTTTACTGTAAACCTAAATAATTAAGCAATATGCCACAAAACATTAAATATTTTTTTCCAATTTTGAAATTTTTATAAGAAATTGTATTCCACGTAGTGTGTGGAATACAATTTTAGTCACGTTTGTTTATGGTTCCATCAGCGAAAGCCGTAACTTTAATTTATTTAAAGTCTAATCAACTACACTCATCAACAGATATGTCTATTTACCTATCAATATATATACTGATTTCTCCTTAAGTTAGTGATTTCGATCTTGTTTCTAGAACACATAAATAATAGTATTTTACGACACGGTCGGTTCTCGAGTGGTTTCTTAGTACAAGTTTATAACACACAAGTTGTAATTATTTTAGGTCGGTAATAGACATTTGAAAGGTCGTCGCAGAAGCACTCAACCGACATTTCACGTTAATGTCATAACAAAGTTCAATGCGGGCTTTTAGGGCCCGACTAAGTTAGCTACAAGGTTTATGAGCGTGATGAAATGGCTGCGAGAAGATATCTAGTATATTTTAGAATAGCTACACTCGTATATTTGTTTTTCAACTTCTGTTCTGTTTCAAACTTAACCATAATATAGGTACGAATTCTACGTTCGCTACAAATATAATTTCTTTGACATTTTCCAACCTTAAATAAGCACGATGTTTACTGCTATGCGGTTGGCCAGCCCGGATGGCAGTGAGTTTCACTTATGTATGACGGAGACTTAGGTATAGATCTGAATAGTCGATCGCGCTACAGACGCTATGCTGAAACCACGATGCGATCAGCTGTTTAGATCTATTAAACTCCATAAATCGTCATACATAGAGTCAACCTGACCGGCCAACCGCATCGAAGATCCGTATAGCACTATCACCGGCCTAAATCTTGTTATTTGTTCTTTTCGAAGCCCTCTTATTCCAAATCCATTTTTTGTAGCTATAGAAGAAGAGTAGAAGTTTTGAGCTGAAAAATTTAATCGCTAAAAGTGAAACCCCAACCACCCAGTAAGCTTTATACCTATAAATAATAATCCGCACATTAGCATTATTTTCTAGCACACGACCCTAAGCGGATTTCAGATTGACGTGGGCAGGGAATTAGAATTAACCTTAGTCTAGGTGTACAGTACAACGATAGAAAGATGCCTAGGTAACCTAGGTTGGTATAGGTATACCGAGCGGCGCGCGGATACAAGGCAATTGACTCCAATTGGTGCATGCCCCTGGGTCACACAGCTGCTCGAGGCATGCATCTTACGATGTCAAACAGTCTGGTGAATGTTAGATCAATAAATTCATTTTAATAAAAGTTGAATAGGAATGACGTATGCTCTTGACATAGATTGTATCTAATATTAATTAAATCATAATATACTTATAGTGTCCGACTGAACTATTTTTTTTAATACCACTAATATGGCAAACAAGTTTGCGGCCCACCAGATGGTAAGCGGTCACCGTAGCCTATATACGCTTGCAACACTTAGGGCATTACTTGTGTATTGCCAACCCTTACCCCGAATCCGAAGCCGTAACCAACCTTTGACACTCCTTCTGGCCCGGCCGAAACCAAAACCGAAACTTCGGACGGACACTAAAAAAAATATATTTTCAGAGCAGGAGGTCGAATAAGATTGCAGTCTCTGTAAATTAAAATAGTTTTTAAGGGTTCCGTACTTCCGTAGTCAAATCCTTTGTAATTCCGCCACGTTTGCATCAAGTCTGGTGAAATAGTGCAGGAATGTCTTAACATGTGAGCAGTCTAAGAGATTTTAATGAAATAAAAAAAAAAACAAATTAGGGTATGAAGAGTCCATACATCAACTGAATGATGATAATTTGGGTCCAACAGGTTGGGTCTTGAAGTATTCATTTAAGTTTTTTCTATTCTAGAAGTCTGTCTATATATCTGGAAGTTCCCGGAATCGGCTTAATTGAGTTAAATTGTTTATGGAAAACCTAGACAACTAGGATCCCTACAGTTCACGTTCAGAATTTAGTAGAGGTCACGATCGTTAAGATACTCTCTTGGATCCGCTTTTTTGATATTTGTGCAGCGCTCACCCTCTTATTTAGGTTACATTTAGAGAGAGATAAAAAAAAGATAAAAAATAAAAACGGGCGAAGTTTGTGTCGAACCCGCATTTGGTTAGTTTTCCGTAGAATTAAAGTTATTGCGGTCATTTGAAATTAATTTTCAAATCTTCCGTACCACAAAACGTAAATTATATTGTTGTTAATTCATGAAAGATGTTATGATTTTATTTTCCCATAACTTTACATGGTTCATAAACTTTTATTGACTACCTTTTTTACACAACTAACAACTTCATTTAAGTAATTTGTAATGGAATTTGTACGAATTTTTTACTCGTCTCCTCCAATACATTTATAAGTTTGTCGACTATATTGTAAAGCGTACTTAGCTGTGATAGTTTTCTTATTAACTTTATTATATGTATAGGTATACTGCCGCCGTGATACTGAAGCGGATACCAGAATCGAAAAACAGTTCTCACACACCCAGAATGTTTTTGAACGACCTATCCAACGTCACCACACACAATCATTGACCAGAAAAAAGTCATTCCCACTTTATTTATCACTTTGTCGGCCTAATTTTATTACTATAGTCTGAGCTAACCTGCGGATATACAGACAGACAGACAAACGGACGTGGTAAAACTAAAAGGTTCATTGGTTACTACGGAATCCTAAAAAGGATCTCTTTATTAGGTACCTTTTGCCGCTTTTCTATTGTTAGACCCAGCACAGTATATGAAGATACAGTCTAATAAATAAAAATATAACGGATTTTTTTTAGAAATTTCTCCACGTTCTTACCTACACTACGTTACCAAGTACCTACAGGAATGTTAAAATATTTCACTCAAATATTTTAACGTGAAATGTTGGAAAAAAAAGAGTTCTGCCAGAGAAATTTCTCCTTTTACATTTCCGAGCGCTCACAAAAATGTTAGGGGTGGGCGCAGTGACCGGGGGTCAGCGTGCGGGCGGCAGGAGAGGGGTTGCCAGCTCGGTACATTTGTTAAAAACTTTTCCCTGGAACTGAGGTAGATGAATAGTTTTATTTTGTAAAGCTTTTTGTAGCTAAAAAAGAAGTTTTATTTCCGAGATTCCTAGTACCGAGTAGGTAACTACTTCCTTTCCGTTTTCTTTTATACTGACTTTAGACATATACCTTTATACCGACCTAAAACTGAGTCTGCCACCTGACCCAATACCCAAGAAGGTTCAATAACATACAGTAAGTGCAAGGACCCTGGCAATCAAAAAAGAAACCAAATTTATTTTAGGTAGCCAGGCTTTTGTTACGCCCCACTGTCAGAAGAATTTTTATTTTTTTTAACCAACTCACCTACATTGCCTCGGTCGTTGTGGCCGTCTTTAGTTCCCACTAGAAGGGCACCGAACCCCTACTTTTTTATTTGTTTATACCACTAAGGTGGCAAACAAGCTTACGACCCGTCTGATGGTAAGCGGTCACCGTAACCTATGGATACTTGCAACACCAGGGGTATCACTCGCGCGTTGCCGATCCTTCAAAAATCTAAAAACTTCTTTCTTGATATCTAGCTATGTAGCACTATTACTATCACTATACTAATATCACCTAGTTATGTAGGTGGAGATATTATACTTATCTATTATCCATGTACTACACACTATTTTGTATACTAACTTCAAGTTTACTATAAGTCCGGGTAAAGTAAACAGCCTGGGAAAAGTATATAAGCTTATTTACCGGAAAGTTTACCTAGATATTGTCTTAAAGCAGCTTCTTGGAACAAGCGGCTTCCGATGCTATGAAAGTTAGAACAAACGCGTAATACATCGCGCGCAATTTTTGTAAGGCAAAGACAAGTTATGAGTGTTTTTTTACGATTTTCATTAGTTATGTTGCTTGATATTAGCAGTAGTGGTGCCTTGCCGTTGTTTTTATTTTTTTATGTGAATGCTGTTAATGTTTTATTGAAGTCAAAATATTTCTAAGTTCCTCAAAAGTACCTTTTAAATCGCAAGTTTATAGCAAAAAGTGATTTGGGCAACGTGGATAGGCTACGTAAATATGCAAATGTTCAAAGTTTTGCAACAATAAGACAAATACTGAAATTTTTTGACAAAAAAAATCAAGAGCAATAATAATGAAAAATAGATTCTGCGCAGCGCAGTGACATAAATTAGATCACGATGGTTGCACCACCTACGGAGGTTTGTGGTAGTTGTGAGGTTCATACTAAGTCAAATCGACTCGTTTCATACTAAGTCAAATCGACTCGAATCATACCATTTGATTTACTCGAATTGCGTATTCACTTTACCCGGTAGGTTCGGGCAAAGCGGATAATTTCCCTTACAACAATCTTTAGTACCCAATTATTTTTATTATTATATATTATAATTATAAATAGAAGATTAAAATATAACAGTTTTTTTTTTTTTTTATTTATTTGAAACTTGAATACATTTAAAATGTTATTAAAATAAACAAGATACCCATTCTCGATTTCATCTATATGTTTTGATTTATCGAACCTTAACATCTTCGCTTTGCCCGGGCTTCCCTATAATGGAAAATAAACACGTTGCTAGCTAGTCAATCAAAATGGAAATAATTCTTTCGCTATTTAGATAGGTTTGTAAAAAGGTTTTAGGTTTAATTAGAAATCTTTTTGAGTTTGGCTGTGCAGGGAGGTATCTAATGCCGCCAGTGTCAATGGTAGGTACTATACAACAGGGGTTTGCTCTGAATTAAATCTTCTTTTCATGAGTCGCGTATATTTTTATTTATTTATTTATATGAATGTTATTTATAAATTACACTTTAGTCATATTTGAATTGCCTTCTTGTGTTCTGAATGTTGAGTTTAAAATATTCGCTCGAACAACATACGTAACAGAAAACCTAGGGTGATAAAAAGTTAAATCCGTCTTTGTTTATACTAACAAATAATTAGTATTTATAAGGCATGAACTCCTCATTATACTAACATATGACGGGTACAATCTAACCCAAATCACTACAAGGCGACTAACCTTACCTCCATAAGTGTATTGATGTCCCTAAGTAGACAAGGTCTGTCTGTCTTATATCTTCTAAAGGGACCTAAGGGAGCCCTAAACTTAGAGGACATAGAAAATGGGACAAGACATAAAACGTAAATTAAGGTATAAATGTAAATTAACTTCTTTTGGTTCACAAGTTTGTCCTTACTTCAATGTAGCTGGCACAAAGCACTGTTTCACTAGTCGATAACACAATGCCTAGGTACTGCATAAGCGTTTCATTAATTTAAAGTCTAAACCAAGATGAATTTTTTTTTCAATTCAATTTTTACCATTGACTGCGAGAAAATAATATTTTAGGGTACAAAACAGGACCCTATTACAAAGACTTCGCTGTCCGTCCGTCTATCACCAGGCTGTATCTCATGAACTGCGATAGTGAGACAGTTAAATTTTTCACAGATAAAGTAGTTCTGTTGCCGGTATAACAACAAATACTAAAAAACAGAATAAAATAAATATTTAAGGGGGCTCCCATACAAGAAACGTGAATTTTTTGCTGTTTTTATTGATAATGGAAACGGAACACTTCGTGCACGAGTCCGACTCGCACGTGGCCGGTTTTTCTAATAGCTCCATTTAGCCAGCCAGTAGGTAACTTTGTGTTTGTTTTGTTCATAATTCGTACAATTCGTGCTTGTTCCAAATTCAAAATATTTCTATTCACTCATTAAGTAAAACTTAGTTTTATTCACAGTTATCGATGAATAAGATGCCCTTTTTCGAGTGACAACGGTAAAATAGTTATTATTTATACAAGTGAGTAAAAGCGTTGTTTGGTAGAAGTGCGGACTTTAAATCCTGAGCATAGCGAGGGATTTAAAGGCACGAGACCGAAAAAATTTGCTCACGCGTCCAACATACAAATTTCACCTTTTTTACGTGACTTGTCTGGTAAAAAGTTAAGTTCGGCATTGGAGACTTGTTGTCTTAATTATTCTGGTGTCAGAGAAATATCTTTGTAGCTTGTATCGCTCATTTTTCAAGCAAAACAGAATTATTAATTAAATAAACGTCTTTTTTTTTTTTTTTTAATATTATAATGGGCTCGCACGGTCTTAGCAGACCATTTATGCATTTGCCAGAGTCAAAGTCATTTATATTATATAGTATCGTGGCGCGGGCATTACCGCGCGTCCTCGTTTTCAAGTCCCAAGATTGGGCGGGAGATTTGGTGTGGATCCTCAGACATTGCGCGTCATGTCCTGCTTATTACTTCATAATTCACTATTCATAAGCCTTCGCTGCACAATTCTTAACACGCTTTCGTAAAACATTGCTAAAATATATACATCGAAAGTCACTAAATGAATTTAGAAAAATTAAACAGAAAAAAACACAACTCCTTCTTAAGATTCGCGCCAAAACTCCAATAAACGTCTTATGTTCAAAAAACTGGCTTGCCGCCATTTTACTTTGTTTTTTTTTTAAATTGAGGTTGCGTTCAGAATTGTATCTACTGCAACCTCTGCCATTGCTATCAAAACAACGTATGAAAGCTTTATTAACTTTTAATAATACTAAAAATTTATAAAAACTCACTTAAAATGGAAAAAATGCTATGTAGTTATATTCTTAATTAAAATGAACAAGGGTAAGTATTTGTCCCGAAATTTGTTTCTGACCAGTCATTGTATTGTTTTTTAATATTCATCATCGGGTTAATTCCAAAAGTCAATGTTCGAACAGTGAATTACTTTGCCTCACTACAGAGCAAAATTCGATTTTGCTCACTGAATTTGGACAGCAACGCTGAACAGCCGACCTGGATTCTTCGGTTAACCTCTTTCTCAAAGTTGGACCTACCTAATTGAACTACTTGCCCTAGGTATGTGTGCGTCAACAACTTCGAGAGTAGCGTTCCCAACAACAACCGGTATAGGCACGACATGGACATTGAACATCACCTTCGTTTTATCCATGTTCAATTTTAGGCCAACCTGTTGGGAAACTGTGCTGAGGTCTCCGAGCATCGTGCCTAGGTCTTCCAGTGATTCTGCCATGACCACTATTTCGTCGGCAAATTAAAGGTGAGTGATGTACTCGCCATTTATGTTGACGCCATATCCTTCCCACTCCAGAAGCTTAAACACATCCTCCAACGCAGTTGTGAACAGTTTCGGAGAAATAACATCTCCCTGTCTCACACCTTTCTGCAGATGGATTGGTTTCGTGTTCTTGTCTTGTAGTCGGAGAGACATCGTGGCTCTGTAATACAAACTCTTCAGCACTTCGATGTATCGATAGTCAATGTGGCACCGCTGGAAATACTGTAACACCGCCCAGGTCTCGATAGAATTGAAGGCTTTTTCATAGTCCACGAACGCTACGCAAAGAGGTCGATTATACTTCTCTGTCTTCTGTATAATCTGGCGCAGCGTATGTATGTGGTCCATGGTACTAAAGCCTTTTCGGAAACCGGCTTGTTCGGGAGGTTGCAATTCGTCAAACTTACGTTCGAGACGATTCGTAATTACCCTGGAAAACAGCTTATAGACATGGCTCAGAAGCGAAATGGGTCTATAGTTCTTCAATGAGGTGAGGTCTCCTTTTTTGAAGAAAAGTATGACTGCGCTTCTGCACCAAGCTTCTGGCGTAGTGGCTTCGAGGATTCCACCCGCTTTCAGAAGCTCTGACGTAATTCTGTCATCGCCCGCCGCCTTATTGTTCATAAGCTGTTTCAAGGTCATTCTAATCTCATATAAGCTGACGTCCGGGATATCTTCGATATAGTGTCGAGTTAAATTGGCTCTGGGTTCTTTGGCCGTGATGTTGACAGGAGCACGAGTTGAGGTGTATAATTGTCGAGTGTATGTTGACGCAGCGTGGGTCGGCCTCCTACCAGGTGGACAGACGATCTGGTCAGAGCCGCAGGAAGCGGATGGGCGCGGGCGGCTCAGAACCGGCCGTTGTGGAGGCATATGGGGTAGGCCTACGTTCAGCAGTGGAATTCATTCGGCTGAAAACGATACTCTTCCAAATAGGTACATAAAAATCATTAAAATCGGGCTGCTATAGAAACACAACCAATAAAGTAAGGTTCAATCTCAAACACAAAGAAGTTATTGGATCTTTGAAGGGTCGGCAACGCGCGAGTGATACCCCTGGTATAACAAGCGTCCATAGGCCACGACGACCGCTTACCATCTGGCGGACCGTGTGCTTGTTTGCCACCTTAGTGGTATAATTAAAAAAATTTTTTTTTAAATCGGTTACAAAATCGAACGACTTCCAAAACCTAATTGTTTTTACGCCGTGAAATGTTGAAGTCGACATTTACGAAAATATCCGAGTGTAATTAAAAAACTTTGACGTGTAGGTTTCCTAAACGAATAATTGGTAATACAAACAAGAATAAATCGATAGGTACTAGAGTTAGGGGTATTATTGTACGAAAGTTGATATCGTTGTACTTCTTAGTAAATAAGTAGATATACTTATCATGGTATAGAACTATCTCAGACTATACTAGGTACTACCATGCAATCTGAGTTAAGTTCAATGAGAACGGGTCAAGTGCGTGTCGGACACGCATTAGATTTGAGTTCCGCAGAAATACGATTATTGCGGATAACTAAAACACCTGTAAACCGATTTCATTCAAAACAATTTTTCGTGGAAGTATTTATAGAGATCTAATATCATAATTTAACTCCGGGCTCAATTTTGTAGTCTTTAGAGGAAACCTTGGCAGGGAACTCACTCCACAACCTAAGGCGTACGCGTGAGGAAGTTCCACGAAAATGTATTTAACAAAACCCTCAGAATGAGCTGCGCATACATGGAGTTATCCTTAGTTTTTTTGTTGATTTCATTGTACTGTATACAAGACGCCTATCTGTAAAATTACATAAGCAAAATTATATAAGGCTTTGTCAAGCGGACAGATCTACGGATGGATGGAAAGACTTCGGAGGAAGGAGAAGAAAATGCACAAAAACTAAGCACTGTTGGTAGATATAATAATAAAAGTAATAATAATATACTTATCAGAAGGAAGGCACGTCTCCTTATAAAAAAGAATCAACTTTTATTATAACCTCGTGTAATTTTTATACCTACATTTGTTTGAGTAAGTAATTACTATTGGATAATATATATGTCATGATGGTGTCGTCGGCGGTATCACTTCAGCTGAATGACGTCCACTGCTGAACGTAGGCCTCCCCTACGTCTCAACAACAACGGCCCAGCCGGTTCTGAGCCGCCTGCGTCCACCCAAACGATAACCGATGACGTTAAAGCGAACCGGGAGGTTTCGAGTAGCGACCACGGTTTGGAAAAGGCAGGGTGGGGCGACCACCTACCAGATGGACGGAGCCAGTAGGCAACATGTATGCAAAATTTAAAATTTACACAATATTAAACGATTTCTGATTTAATACCGTTACATGCCTGCCAAACGCAGACAGACAGAGAGACATGTGTATTCTTGCAAGAGTATGTTTTTTCCTTCGAAAGACGAAAATTATATGAAACATAATTAATCACATCAAAATCTTAAACATTTGCCTTGTAAAAAGAGATGCGTATATAAAAATATACGAAAATTTTTAGCACGTAATGTGCTTTCGTACGAGATTATAAGTTACGTAACATGCCCATTTAAATAATCTCCTGGAAGCTTCGATAAATGTATAAAAAAACTCTAATGAAACGCCGAATTCGTGCACGCACGTCGGGGTGTGACCCCTTGCTTAACAAGGGGTGTTGCCTACCCGAGTGTGCCACCCCTTGACCCAATAACGACCCTGTGCGTACCGCCTTAGGGTTACCACAAACACAAAAAATCAACATGTGATTTACGTTTTTTACTTCCATAACAAGGGGTATCGCAGGTTCGTACATTGGCAAACGGAGATTTGTGCAAATATTGTCCGCTAGGTGTGTTATTATAATTTAAGATTAGGTATTCTTGGATAACTAACGTGAAAATAATGAAGGTAAGTAAATTATGAAGCAGGAAACTAAACATGTCTAAATCAGGAACATTCAAGATATTTAATTGGGCGCCACGTAAGTTTTCCGCATTTAGCTTCATAAATGGGGCCTTTGTAGGTCAAATCACTTGTCATTGGTTACTCAAACCACTTCAGCTCTGTCCAGAAATCCAGTAGGTGTCTGATGTTATTCAGTACCCCTCTTATAGTTCGTGGATTATTAAGGAGCTTTGCATGATCTTGACAGGGTAAGATCACGTGAGCAGGTGTTTCCTCGATATCCATGCAGCCCTTCAGTATCCCTACAGGAACTGTAAGTAACGCTGATGTTAAAAAAATGTTTGTTTATTGATCACTGACCTGTTAAATATGTTTTTCTTACTGAGTTATATTAGTTTATGCAACAGGTGTTCGTTCAAAAAAATCCAATCAAACCCCTTGATATTCATATCCTTAAGGCGTTTTCGCCGCAAGAAATTGTTTATTTAAAATAATTCTTTTTACTTACCAGTACCTGGGCTACCTTTTCACGAATACTTTACTTATAACGAATACTTTTAATACTTTACTATACCACTAAAAAATGTTAACCTTTTATACTAACATCGAGCAGCTGATCGACACTTTGTATGAGACTTCAAAAGCAAACTTATCCTCTGCATTAGATATTATTTCAGACTCATGTTACACGTTGTATATCTATAAGAATTGCTTGTTTAAATATAAAGGTTAAAGTTCTTTTATTACTATAAATTAAAATAAATAAATGATTACTTATTTAAATATATAATATGTATCTACATATAACGTACAAACTTAACCAAGTTTACATTCAACAATGTTCAAAGAGTTATAGTTTTTAATTTACGGACTACATGGATTTTTATATCCTATTGTTAAGCAGAGGTTATTTTTCATATTACTATTGTTATACAGGTTATATTTTATATTCCAGGCTATTTTTATAATTCTATTGTTAAACAGGCTATTTTTTATATCCCTATTGTTAAAAAGGCTATTTTCTATATCTCTTTTACTTAACAGGTTTTTATATTCATTATGTTAAACAGGTTTTTTTATTTTCCTATTGTTAAACAGGTGATTTTTTGATCCCTACTTTTAAACAGGTCATGTCGTTTTTATTTAACGTAAAGGATTTAACCACCGCTTAGTGCCCTAGTAAAGTATACAATGTCTTAACACTAACAAATTTGAATGTGATGCAGTAAGTATTTCTTGGCAGAACCTCCTAACAGTCTGCTGATTTGGCATCAGCCTTGGAGTGTCGCCAGCACGATGCCAATTTCTGATTACGGCATTGTCCACATAAATCATTTGTGTCTTAACAAGTGATTGACGACGATTTTTTTTATTCATAAACCGTAAGCTCTTTTACAATATAGTGCAATCCAACCAATATATAAAAAAACTACAAAAAAAAAATTAAATCATTAAACTGGCCAAATTTATTTATATTAGAACTTACTAAATAGATACTAATATATGTAAGTCGAGAGATTATCGCCAGATAAAATTGATTTTAACACGTTTTGGAACGGGGTCTTTCACAGTTAGTAATTTTCACACTGACAGGAGTGATTTCCAACTATAGTTTCCAACCGTGTCTATGGAATGTAAAATTAAACAACTTGAAACTATAAATGATCTTGAAAATTTGCCTGAGCCAGGCGTTCCAAAACCATGTGTTCAACCCGTAGCTTGAATTAAATAAACATTACTTTCTGAGTGTAAGTATTCCTCTCGAGGATAAAGATGTTTTCGCGTTAAGCGAACTTGAACCCCTCGTTGCACTCAGGGTGTTAACCCTGGGATCCTTCGTTACGCTCGGGATTCAATTTGGCGTCCGTGACGCAAGACACTGCCTTATCCCCTTAGTGAATAATGTACTATAAGATAAAGATAGAAGTTTTATATCTTCTGTGGTATGACATAATTATCATGAGTGCATGACATATACTGTAATAAGGTTTCATTCATTATAAGCGAGTGGAAACATTTTTTTGTTAAAAATCTAAATTGTCCTGTGATTCGTGATCTGATTACATAATATCCGAGCGGTCTTCAGAAGTTCCAACACAGGTGAACCGACGCCCGAGGTTAGTTCATCAGTCAATCATCTAATTAAGACCATCCGTCTAAATTTTTCTGGATTTCAGAATCCTAGTCCGAAGTCCGTCTGTTAAACATCTAGGGCTAGGATTTTTAACTTAGTTTCAGGTTTGAAGCCAAACATCTTCAACTTTTGACGTGAATTCGATAAACGTCTTTCGCGTCATACAGGCGCGGCGGGTGGCGGGTGGCGGGCATTTCAGAAAAATTGTATAAGGAAAACATGTACTTTTAAAAGCTTTATACTTTTAAGTTTAAAAGTTATAAAAATGATACTTATATTATTGTAAAAATCAACCTGACGGCAGCACAAAAATATATAATTATATTTGACCCTCCAGGTCAACGAGGAAAGCTGGGAGTGTACTGAAAATACGCGGGAGCCACTCAGTATAACTCGGGCTAGCATCAATAGTCATGCTTGGTTGGATTATTTGAAGTTTTAAACTAAATAAACTGTGTTTAACAGACTAAAGTCAAAACTTACGCAGAAATATCTACATTGATGTATTTATACCATATTATGTAAGTGTGTGTTCTTTCATTATATATTTTTGTTATATGTAGAATAAAAAAAACCGGCCAAATGCGAATCTCGCTCGCGCACCGAGGGTTCCGTACAAACTTATTATATGTACTACAGTGCAAGATCTTTCATCATGAGATCAAGTCTTACAGATCTTGCTTTTTGCCAATTTTCATGGTTCTAAGTCAACGGGAAGTACCTCATTGGTTTTGATTTATTTGACCTAAATATGCTAAAATATTTTAGCATATTTTTTTATTGCATTGACTTAGAAACTTGATTTTTTTTTAAATTTTAAGTAACCGTAGACTTTAGTATTTGATATTAATTTCGATTTGATACTTCTACGCTTTATTGAGTTAAATGGTTGTGACAGAGAGACAGATATTTTTTTTTTATGTGTACAACTCTAAATTAACCTATTTCGGATTTTTTCTTACATTTGTGATGTAAGACAATGCTTCGTGTCAAATTTAATGATTCTAGGACAACGGAAAGTACCCCATAAGTTTTAATTTATTTGTGAATGCCAAAATATGTTACAAAAAATTTTTTACATCTTCAAAGGACCGTAGACCTTAGTATTTAGTGTTAATTTCAACTTAAAACCTTCATGCGCTTTTCAGAAAAAGGGTCTTGAAAGACAGACATTATATTGTATGTAGATGTGGATCTCCTATTAGTTTGATGGTACACACGGCAGCCCTATTACAAAATGTTCGTGACAGGTAAGAGTTTCGAACTAGGACGAGATGGGACATAACCATAAGTAAAAATTAAGACACGTTCTGAACGTTGATAGTATCTCGTATAAGTATACTTTTGTTATTAAGCACACAGAGACGGATTAGTTACATAATATTATCATATATACTTATTGTTACAATAAAAAAACCACGCATTTATTTCATATTTTGTTATCAATAAAAAAATATATTTTTGTATTGAAATAAATCATTATTGAATTATTTATTACTAATATAACCCATTAGGGTTCTCTAAATTATAGTTCGCGATACGTCGAAGAGGTCAAT
This sequence comes from Apoda limacodes, assembly GCA_946406115.1. Lineage (NCBI taxonomy): Eukaryota > Metazoa > Arthropoda > Insecta > Lepidoptera > Limacodidae > Apoda > Apoda limacodes. The sequence goes on from OX291552.1 coordinate 25,814,947, forward strand.
AAAATTTGTAAACTATTAATCAAAAGTAGAAACGTTGCTCAATCAGCCTTAAATTTGAAAAAATCGGCATCAAAAAGCGTATTTGTTATGCTTTTGTGTTTTTTGAATCCTTTTTCCCAGCCACCAAGCTTGTGGTCAGCCTGATGTTCAGCAGTCATCGTATCCTAACAATTTGCCTGTTAGATCTTTAGCCGTGTTTATTCATAGGATCACAAGTTGATGTGTATAGCCGTCTATAAAAATTCTTAATATCTCTCAATATTTCAGGTTTGGACAAAACAATTTAGCTAGTTCGGTCGTTATCTTCGTCAACCTGCTGGTACCTAACAGTCAGATTTCTTGAGATCACCTTCTATACATATACCACCTTGTACCTTTGAGACTTGTCTCTCGCCGATCTTTTGCCGATAACCAAATTTAGAGCGGGCGGAGCTGCTAACAAAAGTTATTTAAAAACATAATTGGAGTTTTTGTAAGTATTTTCTTTTTACACCTTTAAAAGATTTAGCTCCAGCTAACGACAACTGTCATTTCAATCGTTCACATCTTCGCAATCTGCTGCTAGGCAATTGAAGCGATTGTCAAGTTGGAACTAAAAATCTTTAGGCTGTGGTGGTGTTAGTTCTGTATGTAGGCACTTAAACGTTGACTTTATCGAATGAGTTTTCTTACTGTCGAAATTAATATTTAGCCCTATTCAGTAATTACTGCCAGTTACAGTTTTAGCTCACCCGGAGGACGAGCAAATTGCCGAATTTGAGCGTTATCGAGCCCCTTCCCCTTATTTTTGGTCTTCAGAACTCTCTAAGGATTTTCTCATAATTTTGCATCTGCCCTGCATCTGATATATGTCCATAGCGTAACATACCCACATAAATAAGTATAGGTCTGATCCGAAAAATATTGTTCTAACAGTTCCATTTCAAAATGCTACATGGTTCCAAACGAGGCGGCCAAAAAATGTTACAAGTGAAAATCAAACAATTACATCTCGCAAATAATTAAAATAAACATTTTTCACAGCTCCGAATACATCCCTGACGCAAATTAATCTGACCCGATTTGTAGGTCAAACAACAGAGAACCAACCTTAATGTTTAGGGAATACGATTGATATTGTAACAAAATAACAAAGTTGTAACATTAAACGTGATGTGATGTACTTTGGCAGTTATCTCTATAAGATCGATAGGGACGGCACATCTGGTTGTTTGATGTGTGTGTGTGTTTGTGATGAAGCTGTGTGTACATATATATCTATGCACATATATGTTTTCGAGCATATAAAAGGAAACGGATGTCCTATATTGATTGGACGGAAGATAAAAGTTGTATCTACGTTTCTGCCTACTGTATCTACACATTTTGATCAAGTTCGCAAATTAATAATTCATTCTAATATAATAAACGCAAAAGCAACTGTGTGTTTTCTCTTAACGTCTTAACCGCTGTACCGAATTAAGATAAAATTTGGCATGAAGATAGCTTAAGTCCCGAGTATGGACATAGGCTACTTGAAAACGTCAAGTGTAAGTCCGTTTTTATTTCAATAATTAAGGAGTTGCCGTTGTAGTCCTACACCTATAACCGAATTAAGGGTAGGTGGAATCGCGGGAAGGTCATTCATCTGCAGCAAAAAAATTCTTGCAATTAGTGCAAAGAAATTGCTAAGAAAAATTAGCTTATTGTACCATAATGGCAGACCCATGGCTATCATAGCAGCCAAGAGCGGATTAAAGGACGATTTGTAGGAAGATTTTTTTAATAAACAAAATTGACAACAAATTCTCAAAAACAGTTTTACATTTTTATTGATTGGTGTAAATTACGAAAAACAACGAACGTTTAAGAGCAAAAAAACCGCACTATATTTAAAAAAAAAACTTTTTATTAGATCCAATCGTCTTTTCTGTTTTGCAAAACGCTTTAAAACCTTTCCCATGTCCAGAGGAATTTCCCTATGAATATGTTATAGGCATAGTCCATTAAGACGGTCTTCAGACATCCTTGATCTTTACCAGGTTTTGGTCCTTCTAAAAGTTGAAAATGTAAGTACGTTCTGAAGTTGCAACGCTTACAGGAAGGGTAGCTTTTTCTATAACGTTCTTGGGTAGCTTATACAAGTAGCAGCTTTTAACTGTAGGAAAGATCACAATTCTCCAGCACTTCTAAAACAGTTTATGGCATTTTGGAGAATTTTGCATCTCGACTGGTTTTTATCCGAAGTTCAAACTAATGATTAAGTGTCCCTTTTATAATGGTTGACAGGAAAGAATTGGTGAATATCTTTTTGTTAAAGATTTGGCTTCTTCTTGGAATCCATCTTTGTGGTTTCCAAAGAACATTTGGCATCAAAAAAATTAACGTTGTTAGGTAGTGGGAAATACAGTGATTTCACATAATATTCTTCCACTGTCTTGGTTGGGTAATTTTCTCAATGAGTCTGCCGATTAGCGATGCGTGCCCTTAGTGCCCCCTCTCTGGAACCGCCCTTGATATACCATACCTTGATTTTAACCGAAACAAATCTGGTAGATTCCAGCCTGTGATGGGTTGAGATACCATCACAGGACCGACCTTTATTTAAAAATTACTTAGCCCTCTGTTACCGCACAAGTGTAATATTAGGAAAGGAAACATATTTAGAATTCTATTTTGTTTAAGAACTTCAACTTTATTATCTGTAAGTTAATAATAAAACCTACACTAAATTAAAGTAATATTATCTTAATATCATAGTTCAAGCTATCTAAAAACAATTCCTTTATGTTAATCATTTTAGGTTAAATGATAGAGAAAAGGAGTATTCGAGAAATTTCGGTAGGCAAAAGAAAAGAAGATTTGTGAATACAAAGGTTGTTCTAGAGAGTAACTCTCAGATCGGTTCTTAACCTGATTAAGCTAATTTGGGATACCATTTTGGTATTCAGCACACATAACAATAGGTATTGCATTTGATATTGTTGGCTCAGACGTTGTATATTATTTTAAAATGTCATATAAACATTTGCGAATCCATAATATACGTACCTAAGTACATGAAAATTGCGTGCAAGTTGCGTTGCGTATAGTTTGGAATGGACGAGGGGGAGCGATCAGATTCTAAATTCTACAACGCCAATTATTCAATACATAAGTTCAAATTTTTATGAGAGCTTTACTATTATAAGTGAGGTAGAAGAAATACCACGCAAACCTAAAGCACTGTCAGTATTTAATCTTCCGATCTTGCAAAAAATGTGTAAGAAAACGTGTAACGACCCTTAACAGCTATATCATTATCACTATTGTCCCAGAAAAGATAATTTCCCATTGTATTTTTACTCACAAGTCATGTATTGCACTCTGCACACCTGTTTTTGTATTTCCGTTAATAAGCTCACGTCTGACATCGTTTCCTTTGCAACTAGCGAGCAACAGCCGGAGGGATTTGCGAGTTGCGATCCCAGCGAGCGATCCCGCGGGAACGATCACGGGAAGTGGGATTATCGGAGACGTCTTCGGAGGAGTTATCGAGCAAGGACGACATCCGTTAACTTCTGTAGGGGTTTTATTGTTAAGTAAATTACTAGCCGCGCGAAGCAGTTTATAGAAAGAGCCCACAGACTATATGATAAATGTAATAATAAGTTTTTAATATGAAGTTGAAAAAATATAATAGATTACCTGCTGAGTTTCTTGTCGGTTCTTCTCGGTAGTAAAATCTATAAGCTAAGAAATAAACTTTATAAAAGAAGTAAAGTTTATATTAATAAATAATTAAACTGACGATTCAAAAGTGCCGTTTAAAAGTCTGCTTGAATAAAAAGTTTGAGTTTGAATAATATATGTATATAAAATAATAATAATAAAAAACCGGCCAAGTGCCAGTCGGACTCGCACACCGAGGATTCCGTATTTTTTTACGTAATTTACAAACATAAACAAAAAGTGTGCCGCTAAGCGGTCACTCATCTAATTTCTGACCAAGCCCGGCGTTGCTTAGATTCCAACAATTTTGTTTTTATATTTTAATTACCTACAATATCATTTCTAACAAATAAATATTTCACTGTTTCGCTTAATAATAACTAGATGGCGCTGTAACGGTGATTTAAATTGGTAAATGGCTCGAGCCCGTCTCACACTTGGCCGGTTTGTATTATTTGTTGTTATACTTTAGAGCTGACACAAACTATAATCACTGCAAGATTATATGTGTTACTGTTTTTACGACAGAACAAGTAGATTATGTTTGTATCCTGTACCAGCTACATACAGCCTACCGCCAAGCGCCGCGCCTGAATTCGAACGTAAATTTTTCTATAATGTTAAATGGTTCATAAACTTATATTTAATACCTGTTTAACATAAGTACCAACTTTATCTATGTACCTTTTGATGAAATTTGTACGAAATTTTTACTTATCCGACTACATTTTTAAGTTAGTCAACTATTACTCATTAAGTTGTAAAGCCTACTTTGTTGTGATCGTTTTCCTTTTAATTTCGTTCTATAAACATATACACCTATGATTTGGGAAACGCAAAAAACAGCATTAACTATTATTTCAAAGATTGCCCACATTAAATCGCACAAATAAATCAAAACCTAGAATCATGAAATTTGGCAAGAAACAAGATCTTACGTCACAAATATAGGAAAAAATACAAAACTGATAATTAAATTATAAACCTGTGAGACTTGATCTCACGATTGAAGACTATCTACACTGGTTTACACACAATAAGTTTGTACGGAACACTCGGTGCGCGAGTCAGACTCGCACTTGGCCGGTTTTTCTTTATTTCTTTGTGTATATAGTTTTTATGGACGTAAAGGAAGGGTGTTAGTTAGTAATAAAGAATAAAGGAAGAATAACAAATGACACTTTTTGGAATTATATATTATGTAAAATGAACTTGAATGGTATTACAATTTATGTCAAAAAAATAGTAGAATTAAAAAGGCACGCTTAAGTGGTTTCTCAACATCGTTTCTTATTTAAAGATATGCATATTTTGGGTAAGTTAGTACCTACCTAAGTATTTATAAAAGAAAATTTAGTTATTAACAAGATTGTGAACAGTATTTTAGTTTAACGGCCATTAATAACAGCGTTATTTTGCTGAAGCAAGAAAATAATGTTGACGTTAATTGATAATTAACCTTATTTATGGTCCCTGTAGGTATGTATCTACATATAAATATTTATTATAACCAGGAACATAGTATAAGTAGAAAAAAAGAGATACTTCGATTCTGCGTGTAAATGCTTTCATTCTATTTATAAGTAGCCCTTCATTATCAAAAGTTTTGACTGCTTTTTAACCGACTTCAAAAAAGGAGGAGATTCTATGTTTGACATGTTTATTTTTTTTACGTATGTCCACCGATTTCTCCGTCAATTGTGAACCGATTTCAAAAATGCTTTTTTTAATCGGAAGAGTATGCTCCTGAGGTGGCCTCATATTAATGAAGTGGATTAAAAGTGAAACTTTGGGAGAAAAAAAAAATAATGTTAATATGGAACTGGTGAAACGCCTTTTATGTTGATGATTGTATACAATTTTGTTACAAGTATGGATGTTTTTAGAGTCATAGTGTAAGAGAAAAAAAAGCTAAAGTAGTTATTTTGGGAGACTTTAACGCCCACCATCGTGAGTGGCTCAGTTCTCGAACCAATAACTATGCAGGGATATCTGCTCATGAATTTGCTCTGACCTATGGATTCTCTCAGCTGGTACTTTCTCCAACGAGAATACCAGATATAGAGGACCATACAAGCTCCTTACTGGACCTTCTGCTGACTACACGTCCGGATGGATACTCCGTCTCAGTGGATGCGCCTCTTGGCTCCTCGGACCACTGTCTCATCCGGACTCGATTGTCATGCACACAACCCGATCCTTCTGGGCCAACTAATTGGCGTCGTGTGTGGCATTATAAGTCGGCAGACTGGGATGGATTGCGAGAATTTTATGCATCGTACCCGTGGAGGCAGATCTGCTATAGCTCAGAAGATCCTGACGTCTGCGCAGCCGCAGTCACTGAGACAATCCTCGCTGGTATGGAATGTTTCATTCCTAACCTGCGAGTAGCTGCCGGCGTCAAAAAACGACCGTGGTTTAATAGGCCTTGCAGAGAAGCTAAAATTCTTAAGCAAACTGCGTATGAGGCTTGGACCACGGCTCGTAATAATAAGGATCCGAATATTTCTGAGTTAAAACGCAAATTAAATGCTGCCTCGAGGTTCAGTAAGAAAGCAACTGCCAGAGCAAAATTCCAATTCATCGGCAAAATAGGTGGGCGACTTGCGAGCTATCCTTCTGGGAGTCGTGCTTTCTGGTCGCTTGCTAAAGCTGCCGAGGGGAACTTCTGCCAGTCGTCATTACCACCACTGCGAAAGACCGATGGTGACTTGGCCCACAGTGCAAAAGAGAAAGCCGATCTATTGGGCAGTCTCTTTGCCTCTAACTCGAATGTGAACGACGAAGGCGCTGTACCACCTACTTTACCGTGGTGCGGTAAGACCATGCCGGAAATCACTATAACACAGCGCGAGGTCCGGCGGGCGTTGCTTTCCCTAGACGTTCATAAGTCGAGTGGGCCAGACGGCATACCAGCAGTGGTGCTTAAGCAGTGTGCTCCTGAGTTATGTCCTGTACCCACGCGCCTCTTCACGCTTTCCTACCACACTAGGCAATTTCCGTCTTCATGGAAGACTGCAAATGTGCACCCGGTGCCCAAAAAGGGCGATAGATCAGATCCATCGAATTACAGGCCTATCGCTATAACCTCTCTCCTCTCCAAGGTGATGGAGCGTGTGATCAACACACAGCTTTTGAGATACCTAGAAAAACACGACCTGATCAGTGACCGTCAATATGGCTTTCGCCACGGTCGCTCAACTGGTGACCTTCTAGTGTATCTCACACACCGATGGGCACTAGCCATTGAGAGTCAGGGGGAGGCATTGGCATGTAGCCTAGACATAGCGAAGGCGTTTGTGCAAATGGGTGGCTAGCTTTTTGTCCGGCAGAAGCATACGAGCCGTAGTTGACGGTAGTTGCTCTGATAGCATGGACATTAATGCTGGTGTCCCGCAAGGCTCTGTGCTGTCTCCTACGCTGTTTCTACTGCACATCAATGATATGTTGGACATCAACAACATACATTGCTATGCAGATGACAGTACTGGATACGCTTATTACACGGGCCGTGCAAGCATCCCACGTTCCGTTGTGAAGGAAAAGCGTGAAGAACTTGTGTCTCAAATTGAGATCGGTCTGTCCAAGATCTCTGACTGGGGGCGGGAAAACTTGGTCCGATTCAACCCTTCAAAGACACAAGTCTGCGCGTTCACCGCTAAGAAAACCCCATTCACTGTAGTCCCACAATTCCAGAACACTCCCCTCTCCATCTCTAAGAGCATTGGGATCCTTGGCGTTGACATCTCCAGCGATGTTCAGTTCCGAGATCATTTGCTAGACAAGGTAAAGCTGGCGTCCAAAAAACTTGGTGTACTCAACAGAGCGAAGCAGTACTTCACGTCGGGGCAAAGGTTGCTACTTTACAAGTCGCAAATCCGGCCCCATATGGAGTACTGCTGCCATCTCTGGGCGGGTGCACCCGGATACCAGCTTGGACCTTTTGACTCGGTTCAACGACGGGCTGTGAGAATTGTCGACGATCCCAAACTCACTTGCGGTATCGAGCCCTTAAGTCTGAGGAGAGACTTTGCCTCCCTGTGTGTGTTCTACCGCTTGTACAATGGATTGTGTTCTGAGGAATTGTTCGAAATGATGCCCACGGCTACTTTCTACCATCGCACCGCTCGCCATCGACAGGGAATTCATTCTCACACTTTGGAACCAAAATGGTCGCGAACAGTGCGGTTTCAGAGAAACTTCCTCCCGCGAACCCTTGGGTTGTGGAATGAGCTCCCTGCCAAGGTTTTCTCTAAGGACTACAGTATGGGGTTCTTCAAAAAAGAAGTTATTAGATTTCTGAAGGGTCGGCAACGCGCGAGTGATGCCCCTGGTGTTGCAAGCGTCCATAGGCTACGGTGACCGCTTACCATCAGGCGGACCGTAGGCTTGTTTGCCACCTTAGTGGTATAAAAAAAAAAAAAAAAAATATTGGAAAGAGTTTGCCTTGCTTTCACCCATTGTGCATTACGCATGGTTTGTAACTTGCAATCTTCGATGTTTTTCATAGTAAAAAGATGTAAAAATCGTTAATTACACTGTATTAGTCAACACAACAGTTATCAGTATCAATTAAAGAATTAAATAAAGAATATTAAAGGTTAGAAAAACCCAAAATCTCTTTAAAAATTCTTTAGTTTGACAGCACCTCTACAATATTTACAAAATCCGTCGTACTACTTACACATAGAAATGAGAGTGAAATTGGTCTAAAACAAAAAGGGCGACAAACAGCGGAGGTCATAAGTAAACTACAAACGGTCCGGCAATCCGCAAACCCGATTTTATCTAGGAGAGGTCGAAATAGCTCAAGTGACGACGACTTCAATCCTTCTACCAGTTCCTCTACACGGACCGAAAAGGTGATGAAAGAAGAATTGCAAGCAGCAGTTAAAAAGTCTTTTTTACATCCTGAATTAAACCGGAGACCCTTTGCGGAAGATCGGGAGTTCGAAATTGACGTTACTTCTATCATTAAAGTAGAAATGGCTCCCTATGAAAACAAAGGCGTCATAGGCAAGGCATTTTGCAGGCGTACCAAAATTTGATAAAAATCCTACCCACAAGTGTCGAGTCTGAAAGGTAAAGATTTTTTTCCTCAGCCGGCTGTCTATGTTACCACTAACATACTTCACTTAATGACGCGACTTCAAGCATTTTGTCTATGTTACGATCGCATTATCAAAGTAAGACAGCAGGTTAATATGCAATGGTTTCACTAGATACTTTATGATTTTTTGGTTTATTTTTCAAAAGAATATTTTTTACAACAATTTTTAGGATAAATATTTTGTTATTCCGAGGGAGAAAGGTTTATTGTATATTATAATAATAATACTCCATTGGCCTTTTTTGCGTTAAGACTAAACTTATAAAGACCAATTAATAAAATTAATAAAGTATTTAAAAAAAAATATTTTTGTTTTCAAATTAAAAAGAAAATCGAAATCGGAATCCCGGTTTTGCTACTGAATCAAAACCCAGAAACCGGTTTTCTAATATACCTCCGGTTTTGTGACCCCTACCTGGTATAGATAAAATCCTTTAAGTCGAAGTATTATTTTTTATACTATGACTCTGGAGAGCGAAGCAACTGGTCATAGGTAATCTGACTGAATGATATAGATCAATATACACGTTCAAATATGACTACTAGGTTAGTTGAACTCCATTGCCTCATAAACAAAGAACTTTGTAAATATTGCAAAAATAAAAGCGAAAGCCGAAAAATATCGACTGTTTCGTTTATACAAGTGTCACGTACACAAATCTATTTTCGTGCATGCATTTATCTTTTATTGGTTGTACGAGCTATGTGGCGTGCCATACCTGTTACCATTTCAACGTTCTAATCTTATAGCTATTTTGGTAACACTATTTCTTCTACGAATATAGGTATCACTCTAAGAATCGCTTCCATCCGAGTTGGAGTCATCATTTAGCCTATGGTCAAAGTTGGTTTGTCAGGTTGATTTGTGTATAGCATAGCTGTGTATTCCTTAAGCCAAGTAGCACCATATATGATGAAATATTAGAAAAGAATATCATAGAATTGAATGAAAAGCGCACTGTTGGACGGCTTCCCACTACCACTAGGTACTAGGTGGACTGACCGGAGGAAGTTGTTAGATAGGTATGCAAGCTCAGCTCGGGCCTGGTGGTTTAGGCAACCCGGAACAGTAAGAAGCAGGGATATTAATAAAGATTAATCAATTTTCATGTCGTTTTCATTTCGAATGCAAGTAGGTAATGCATATTCAAAACGGTAAAATTGTTATCGATGCGCATAATAACCATCGTGTAATTCACTGATAAAACTTGAACTGAAATACCATTACCGTAACCGTATAAATTTTACGCCTCATTTATAGTACTGGAATACAAATTTAGTCGGTAAAATAACGGAGTTTATTTAAACGAAATCAGGGCGCGTTTACCTTGGAACTCGCTTAGTGCGTTTACTCACTAATTTGATTAATACTGCGGTATGGGATAGCAAACACAATTATCGGTCTGTTTATCGTGCGTCAATGTACTCTTACCTATAGAATTATCGGAGGGGCAAAAAGATTTTAATTTTCGTAGCGAAATAGTTTGTCTCCATTAGCATGGCAAAGCACCTACTTCTGATAGGTACAGAAAACGAAAAACGGTAGGTGTCCATGTGATATCTCGACAATGTTAATCTCAAATAGAGCTCATTTTTCAGTGGCAAAAATATATTATAGATATGCGAACAGCTTAGCGTAAAAAGTGGAAAATAATTAATTATATATCACAAAAGATATAAAAATTCTATAACATTAATTTTCTAGCTTTGTATTTACTTAACATTTCATAAAATAAATATGTTCTTGCTACTAATTCGTAATAAGTTATGAATTAAAAATAGAAAAACGAGAGGATCGACCGTTATTTTTTTAAAGATATTAACAGATATCTTAAAACAAATACAATAATTTGCTAGCTAAAGAATGTACAAAGTCATTTTATTTTTTTCCAGTCTGAACCATGTAATAGGACAGTGGAATCGTTTTTAAATCGAGCAGAAAACTGCACATTCAAGTAGGGCGCAGCCTTAAGGGGAGAGGAGAGCAAAATTGCTACTTTAAAGTAGGCTTATGCTCAAAAGACCTTTCTTAAAACGTGTCTCACTTGCACAACAATTCCTTAACACCTTAAGGGGCATATAAATATCTCGGTGTGACCATGGATAGTCGTTTGAACTTCCACGCTCACACAAAAATAGTCAGAGACCGAGCTGCTTTTGTCCTCGGTCGTCTTTATCCCATGATAGGCAAGTACAGTAAGATGTCGCTTAGAAATAAGCTGAATCTTTACACAACTTGCATCCGCCCCATACTAGCTTATGCGTTATCCAAGCGCAATCTCCACAATCTTCAGACCCTCCAAAACCGCTTTCTCAGAGCGGCCTCTGGGGCCTCTTGGTACGTTCGCAATGCGGACCTACACAGAGACTTCGAACTCCCCACGATTCCCCAATATTTCAAAGACTTGGCAGTCCGCTTTTTCGAGCGTACGCAAAATCACCCGAATCGTTTAATTGTGCAATCCACAATGTATCATCCCCCCGATCGATCTGGGCACGGTCGTAAAACTATAGTTAGGCGGCCTCGGCACGTACTAACGGTCCCAGATGACGTTCTCGCTGTCCGGATAGCGAGATTAGTCTCTACGACCACCCCGAATAGGGCCTCCCTCCAAACACAACGCCGACGTCCCCGGGTTCGTCGGCGCCCACAAGGATACACGAGGTATCAAAGAGTGCCGGGGCGCTTCTCGGCCCCACTCAATCGCAACCGTACCCTCGTAACGGGGAACTCCCTTCCGGGCGGTGACTCACCTTCGGGTTCGAGACTCACGCCGGTCGAAGGGGCGCCCCCGACAGCGACAACCCAAGCCGAGGCTTCCCCCGCGGGGAGCCCTTGAGCGTTGGGCGCTATATGGGCTGAGGCTCCTTCAGAGTCTCACCCCAAAAAGCCCGGTGAAGCAGTAATGGCTGCAACAGTCTGTTCAGAAAAAAAAAAAAGTCGTCGTCGCAGTTCGCAGCAAGAAATCAAGAAAGGAAGAAACAATAATCAAGAAAGAAACTCTGCAAGAAAATAAGTGCTCAATTGTAGAGTGAAGGTTCAAGAAAGAAACGCTGCTAGAAAAAAGGAAGAAACTCTGCTAGAAATTAAGCGTAAAATAAGTGCTAGTGTAAATTCTTCATAAGAATACTCCGCTTCACTTCGGCTATTTTATTTTGCGCTCAAGAAATCTTCGTGGTCAGCGGTTCACAAGTGCGTCACCCGGCTTCACCCGTCCGGCCCGCATTACGGTCGCCACAACATACAGTCCAGTATAAACACGTCAGTGGCCTAGTCTAGTAGCTAGCTACCGTACGGTTGTCTAATTTCTACGGCGCTTCGTTGTCGTAGCTTCGTTTTAGCAACCGAGGAAGCTAGCCTACGCCCGTCGCCGCTGTGCGTGTTCGTAACACATTTCGTTCGTTTAAACATTAGGAGCTTATCCAAATCCAAATAATAAATAATATTACGATGTAGTTCGTAAATTGGCTTCTACAGTAGAAGAGCAAAACGGTTAGAAATGTTTCTGATAATACTTTCAAACGTTATGCGTGTATATTACTGTCTATTAAATTATTGACATCGTATATACTATATTGTATATTGAACCCGTCTAAGATAAAGTTTCTATCTTCAAAATAAACTGGTCAAAATAATTGAACTAACGTATTTAACGTATAATATGTATTAGCGTACGTATAATATGTACTCGTGTACGTATAATATGTACTTGTGTATGTATAATATGTACTTGTCGTTGTGAGTGCTGCTTATCACAAGTAAAGGAACAGGACTCATGTATACAAGTCTTTGTCTGAAATTAATTACTTAATTATTATTAGTCTCTGTATATTATTTATTAATTACTAAAGACGCGTGAATGGCCAACCAGTCTTACGTGTCACATTTTTTTTTCGTCAAAAACTGTTTTTAGTATTTTTATACTTAGTTTATTAATAACGCATATTTTCAATAAAAGACATAAAAGACATAATTTCTTCTTATGTTTATTTTGATTGAAGTAAACATTGCCCCGACTTATTCCACAATGGTACAAACAGGTTATCCGCATTGTGGGTCAAGTGAACGCATGTCCATTTAATATACTTGTTGTATTTTAACAGAAAAAAATTACCATCAATGATAATATATTTTTTAAATTAATAAATTTTTTAATTTATTTATATTATAAAATATTAATATCTTAATTTAGAGGCTATTTTATTTTTATTTCAGAGCTATGTTTGTAGATTCCTAATTCTTATACCTTATGCGTGGTGAGCCCATCACAGTGAACACACGTGACCCGAATGATTATAACTAAATTCCTAGTTAGTTATAGGTTCTTTGATTATTTATCTATACATATAAAATTCTTTGTCCTGAATGACTGATGGATCAACGCACAGCCTAAACCGCTCATCATAGAGACCTGAAACTTGGAGGGTGTGTTCTCTGTATGACGTAGGCTTCCGATAAGAAAGAATTTTCCAAAATTCGAAAAAGGGGGGAACGTTTGTATGGGACAACGTGATTCCTTGGTCCAATCTTCTTCAAATTTTGCATAAACCTTTTTGAACAAAATTGGTGGAAGACCTGTTTCGTATTTTACTGAAAGGGGGTAGAAAGTAAATCTGGCGGTGATTTGCTTCGAACTTGTTATCAATACTCCTTAGTGCTTTTGATTTAAATTACATTTTATTTTGACACATGTTTGACAACTCAATTCGATTTTATTCGAAAAAGGTTAAATTCACTCAAAAATATAAGCAAATCTTCTTCTATAATATATACATATAATATTATAAAGCTTAAGAGTTTGTTTGTTTGAACGCGCTAATCTTAGGAACTACTAGTCCGATTTGAAAATAATCTTTCAGTGTTAGATATCCTATTTATCGAGGAAGGCTATAGGCTATAAATCATTACGCTAAGACCAACAGGAGCGGAGCACCAATAAAGAATGTTTCAAAATCGGGTTTTTTTTCCTTTTGAGAGCTTCCGCTGCGTGCGCTGCGTAAACGGTTAAAGTTTTGCAAAAATCATGTATGACAGAATTGTTTTCCTTTCTAAAAAAAGTCCGGCACAGCATAAGTCTATCTTCTAAGGTTGGCTCACCATAACCTTTTTTATGCTAAGCAAATTTGTTCTGAAATAATGCATTATTTGCGACAGTGTTTTTATAAACATGATATTAATCCTTATCCAAATAAATACGTTATTCATCACAAGTCATTTAAAACAAAATCGCCCTCTACATCATTCGATTTTAATGAATATCTTAGGACATATCGCTTCTATCGTTTTAAATTAACATCACAGCAAAATAATGATCAAGTACTGCATGCGCATTTATGATGTGCAAGGCCGGCGGACAGTCATGGGGGGGAAGGGCGGTACGTATTATTTAAAAGTATTTTCACCTTCTACGTAAACGAAGTCGCGGGTTAAAGTTAGCGTTAGACCTAAGTAACTATAACTGGCTTACTGACTGACTGATCCATCAACGCACAGCTCTAACCACTTGACGGATCGAGCTGAAATTTAGCACACATATAGCTATTATGATGTAGGCGTGCGCTAAGAAAGGATTTTCCAAAACTCACCCCCTAAATAGGGGTTCAAAGTTTGTATGATGCTTGCAAGGTTAATCCATTAGTTAATTAGTATTTATTTTTTTGACAAAGAGAGAGAGAGGGAGAGAGAGTGTAAGTAGGTCCTTTTCTATAATTGAGGAGTTTCCGTAAGAATCCTACGCCGATAACCAAATTTAGGGCGGGTGAAGCCGCTGGCAAAAGCTAGTGTGATATAATTTTAATAAATTCATTTTCGATTGTAGGTACGCTATTACGCTAACAGCTAAGCTGCTATTCAATTTGAAAGATATTTCATAAACCAAATGTATATAATATGCGTAATGGGGCACATATTTGTATGTACAAATATTTATGCATATATTAAAACATATGCATAAACACCATACTATGACTAAAATTTAATATATGTATACAAACAAATGTTTTGCGTGCCGCGCCGCCGGCTTCGTGTTGTAAATAATGATGAATCTGTTAAATAATTGTCTCTAGCAATTTCGGTATAGGGTTCCGTAGTCTAATGGCAAAAACGGAACCCATAAATTCGTAATTTCTGACCGTCCGTATGTCACTGCCCTACCGATTTTTCAGAGACGTGTCTGTTGTGGGTGTTAGATATAGATATGGTATAAAAATTAGGATTATGTGTGTGTTCTATCGCTTATATAATGGAATGTGTTCTGAGGAATTGTTCGAAATGATGCCCACGGCTACTTACTACCATGCACCGCTTGCCATCAGCAGGGAATTTATCCTCACACCTTAGAACCTTACCTAATGTTCTCAAATAAACTTCCTTCCGCGAACGTTTAGGTTGTGGAATGTGGTCCCTGCAAAGGTTTTCTAAAAGGACAGTATGGAGTTCTTCAAGAAAGAAGTTATTAGATTTTTGAAGGGTCGGTCGGTGATGCCCTAGGTGTTGCAAGCGTCCATAGACTGCGGTAACCGCTTACCATCCGGCGCTTACCGCAAGTTAAGCTTGTTTGCCACCTTACTTTACCAAAAAAAATTAGGGGCAGCTATTATTTAAATCGAACCGAGGGATAAAATTTTTTTTTGGCGCACCCCATCGTGTAGACTATCATTGGAAACGTCCTTTAATTTTCATTTGAGTTTCTTAATAAAACTTTTTCTCCAAGATTTTTTTTTCTGATAATATTTCAACTTCAGTGAAATATTTTTTGTTACTTATTTATGAAATGTATTTTGTTGTGTACAAAATCGATTTATAAGTTTCTTTAGATATCCACAATAATTTTCATACTGCGAAAAGTTAGGGACTTTGCGTGTACGACACGCACTTGGCACGGATGTACCTACCTCGCAAACGAATCATATGTAAACAAAGCAGGACCTCATATATCTTTAGAATATAGGTAGGTACAGAATATACGATTTTTATACCTATAATATACTACAGTATACGTAATACCTACGTACCTATATAAAAATGAAATATTTTTAACTTAGATAACGCTTTATTATAGGTATGTTTAATCAGGCTCCTACTAAATTTAGAAATGGTCTTATCTTTGCGGCTTCAAACCGCAAATAGGTACGTGTGGTGCGTGGTAATGAACCGCAGTAACAAGAGGATTGCGTAATAGGTACCTACTTACGTTCACTCTATGTAAATAAACATTGTTACTGTAAGTAAAAAGTGCTCGTTGTTTATGATCACACTTGACAGGTACATGACCGAAAGCACCGAATGCAAGCAGTTCAGGTCCGGGCTTTGTAGAGGCTTGGGCAGGGATTTCTTCAGCAGTGGACGTCTTCAGAGCAAGATAATTCAGATGATGAATTATATTTCTTTGTATTATCCTTAAGTGAAGCGCTACACAGTTTCACCAATGCCATAGTCACTGCGTGCGCCGACTTTATAGGGCATGAGGGTGCTCCAGCTCTCTCAATGCTAGTTTCCAAGGGGTTGAGCGTCAGGTGTAATCTCTGAGTAAGAATTGTGTTACGTTGATTTCTGGAATTAAAGATGTCGGGAGCCTGACCTTAGTACTTACTTAGGAGCAATAATAGGTGTGCTGTATTATTGCTTTAAACACGTAAAATAAACAAGTAATTCTATTCTTTATTGATATTTTTTTATGGATTCCTAAAATGTTGGCAAAAGCGAAATGTTATAGCAGCAATGACCGCTCCGGTAACTGTTTGCAGGCGCTAACTGTAGTAACTGTACCCATACAGTGAGTGGTCGGAGATGAGGCACACGAGATAGGTTCATTGGTCCACAAGAGATCATGATTTCAAAGCCAATTAGCAATCATTTATCGCCTAAGTTTTCGTATATCATCAACATTGAACAACTCGTGAATGCTTTAGACATATTTTCTGTGTATCTTTACGGTTTTGACCTGAGCAGGGTATAACCAGTGGTCGGATGCACCGGCTTCATAATATGGTGCACAACCTCATTTCATTAACCACTTAGTCCTGCGTGACAGGGGGTGAGCCTATCGCCGCACTACATGCTTCTGGTACAGGAACAGTGTACTTCTTGACTAATCTGGCTTAATTTAAAGATATATGACCTGACCTACACGTCGTAATAACCAGCTTTAAAGTACGATTACATTAAACTGAAATAAAAAACGCGGACGGAATAATTTATCTAATATCTTTAAACCAGCATTAATGCTTGTATATATATATATATATATATATATATATACATATATAAATCTCGAAAACGGCTCCAAAGATTTTATTTAAATTTAGTATGAAGAGTGTTTCGGGGGTAATAAATCAATCTAGATAGGTTTCATTTTTAGAAAACGTCGTTTTGTTCCTGTTTCAGACACTGATAAACTGAAAACTATGACTTTTCCTGACATCTATTGGCGAGTAGTAATGCTATTATTTTTACCGACTCAGCAACACAAAAGCTACTTGACAAAAGACGGCGTTGTTAAAAAAAAACTCGGTCCCCAGTAACTAATATTATAAATACGAAAGTAACTCTGTCTGTCTGTTGTCTCTTCACGCTTAAACTGTTGTGCCGATTAAGATGAAATTTGATATGGAGATAGTTTGAGTCCCGAGAAAGGATATAGGCTACCTATTTGAAAACGTCAAGTGTGGGTCGGTTTTATTCTATAATTGAGGAGTTGCCGTTGAAATCCTTCACCGATAACCGAATTCAGGGCGGGTGAAACCGCGGGCAAAAGCTAGTATAATATAGCCCCATTAAAATTTCTAATGACCTGCAAGAAGTAGGTCAGGGGGGTTGTTTTTTATGTCATAGGTAGTCATTAAAACTTACTGATGTTAAATAGAAATTTTAGTTAATAATAAAGTTTAAAAAACTATTTATTTCCACCATACATATTGTTAACGGAGTAAATTATTATTGAAATATGTTGTGTATTTTTTTCAATAAAAATATTAAAATTGGTTTAGGCAAAAAACCTAGTTACCGTGTTACTTGTTGTGTTGCTTTGAAATAAGTTAGTTCAATTATTTTATTTTGAAGACAGAAACTTTATCTTAAGCGGGTACAATACACAATATACGATATCAATAATTTAATATACAGTTATATACAGGCATAACGTATTTTCTACTGTAAAAGTCAATTTACGAACTACATCGAAATAATATGTATTTCTTAGATTTGAATAAGCTCTTGAACAAAAATGTTTAAAATCCACCTATTGCTAAGCAAATGAGACACCGACTAATCACACAACAATGTTATCACAAGTGTTACAAGCAGATATACCTATGTCTCCATATACGTACAAAAAATACTTCAATAAAAACCTATATGGCTTCATTCATGAAATCGTTTTTAGGGTTCCGTACCCAAAGGGTAAACAACGGGACCGTCCGTCTGTCAGGTCCAGGCTGTATCTCACGAACAGTTGAAATTTTCACAAAAGATGTATTTCTGTTGCCGCTATAACAACAAATACTAAAAAACAGAATAAAATAAATATTGAAGGCTCCCATACAACAAACGTTTTATTTTATTGCTCGACTTTGTTCGATATTGATAACGGCAACAGGTAGGCGCTTAAAATATTCACAGAATATTAAGTTATAAAGTCACTTTAAAAATAAATAATTAAATTAAAATAAAACAAATATTTAAGTGGGGGAGTCCCATACAAGAAACATGATTGTTTTTCCCGTTTTTATAGATGAAGGTACGGAACCCTTCGTGCGCGAGTCCGACTCATACTTGGCCGGTTTTTTTTAATACGGTCTGTAAAGCACTTATTCAATGCGGGTGCTATTTTGAATTTCAAATATTTTTGATTTAAAATATCTTGCCGGCCTGCCGCAGCCCATTTTCATATGCCGCCCGGGGCCATGGCCTCCACTGAATCATATTGTTGTTGCTAGGAAGAAATAGAACGAAATTCTATTAAGTCAGAAATTGTTAATAAAATTAATAACGAAAGGATACTGAATGAAGCTTCCATTGTCAAAATAACCGTTGTGTCACGAATAACCGTTGTATCACGAAACTTAGTGACGTCATAACAGCTCTATCGTAGGCTGCGTGTATTTGACAGAAACATGACAGATAATTTCTGACTTTCGAAGCTAATGACTCGTAAGTGTGCATTTAAAAGAAAAAGTAACTTCAAAGCATTGAATGTATTTTTGAAGATCTATCCAACGATATTAATTGCCAACGTGGGGTGCGCAAAAAAACTGATCTTTTAGTTTAATGTGGGATGAAAAGATTTAATTAAGCTTTATTTTTTTATAGTTTTTGTATTTATTAGCATTGCGCGGCGGCGGTTCACTCACAGTTTTATGAATAAATAAGATATTTTAATGAAAATCCCAAGTGGCGGAATTTAAAGGCTGTGATATACGGACGGACTCAACTCATCTCATCGACACAAACACACAACTTTTTTGTTTAACTATATTTAAGGCTTCTGTTCTTTTGCATTATTCAGGCATTTAACGCCAAGTAAGTAAACATTTCTTAAAACCCGTACAAATAAAGGTAGATTCCTAATTAAATTTATTTGCATTACAAACGGTGAACATAAATTAGTTACTCAAGGTAATATTTAAGTAAACACGCGTTTGTTACTTTCAAATTAAATGAAAAGGTTAAATGGAAACGTATCGTTGAGATATCGACAAAAATTAAAAAAACGAGGAGTTTGAATAGATACAAAAAAATTATGTTGAAAATCAAAGGGCGTAACCAGCATTTGAGTTTAGGAGAGGGCAGACCTGGTAATATGTTGTTTTCATATAGCAGATAGTATTATAAGCAATTTACGTCATTATAACAGTGGTAATGCGTGCGGCTGCCATGTCAAAGGTCTCGGGTTCGATTCTCGGTAAGAGGCAACCATATTGTTAGAATACAACTTTACAATTTACATGTAAAGTTGTCTCGACCCTAGTTTGTGTCCGGCGCGGCGATAGGCTTACCACCTACCACGTGGGACGGAATACCATCTGTAAAACGTGGATGTTACAAACATACTTTCGTTACATCTCTGACCACCCTTGCGGGAATTAGTGTGGTTATGGTATTTCTTTTTTATTAAACCTAACCAAAGGCGTGGAGATACTTCTACTCTGCATTATGATTCTATTTTGCAAAAAGGGAGACAACATCCAGCTGATAAACTATCGCCAGATTTCGCTGACCCACGCGCATGTCTATAAGCTATTTTCGAGGGTCATTTATACATAACTACTAGATTGGTAATGTGATTTATTAAATGAATTTCAACCACCTGAACAGGCTGGGTTTAGGGGGGCTAAGGCCGACATCCAAACGGTGCGGCAGATTACAGTGTAATCAGCGAAGTCCTTTGTAGTCTATGAGAAAATTGATTAGCAATACGTCGAGGAGTTTGAGGTTCCTGAATAGTAATTACATAACGATGCTAGTTCAAGTACAAAAAAGGCAAGCAAGACCTATACACCCACAAAAATTAGTAGGGAGATTTCATGTCCCCTAAACCGTTGACAATCGCAGGTAATCTGACAGAAACTAGGCTCTAGGAAAACGTACTATGGGGCGTCCGAGATGACGCGACGATATACGCAAAATTGTTAGAAGCGATTAGGTGCAAAAAAGGCAGCAGGATCGTGCAAAGTGGCACATCTTGAGAAAGGCCAGTTCAGTAGTGAAGTGCAGGTTTTGTGGGAGGCCGGTTCCGAAAAAACACAACAGTGATAACGCTAAAGAATATTGGAGGTGCTCGCCTGATCAGCACCCACAGGCCTTATGAAGTCGGTGCCATTGGTGGACATCAGTGGGCTGATAATGAAATAGGTAAATAATGAGTGAAGTTACCACGACCCAACTTCATCAAATACTCACTAGCTACCTCTTAATTCGTAACAAGTTTGGCGAACATTTGGACTGTTCAATGATCATGTTGTGGCGACCGCGCAATTTACCGCTACTAGTGATAGCGCACCAACTAGTGATAGCGCACCAACACGACTAATCATCTAAAAACACTCACGAACTGCCTCCTTACATGTGGTAGGTTGAACAAAGAGTTTGACTGTTGGACGACAGTGTTGTGTAGTATTGGTATAAAATGTGGGCGAAACGAAATACGTATTAACCTATATTTCTGAATGATTAAATCATTCGGTTCATACGCTTACCTATGCCTTGCTAAGGGGGTGCCCCCTCCTATCCGTACCTGGCCACGCCCTTGTTAAAAATTGTAAAATAACATTTTCTTTAAGTAAATTAAATAGGAGCAAGGGCTGATTTTAACGCATCTTCGGTGGAAATAAATATCTTACTATCTATCAGTACCGATTCGATAATTCAAAAATAAATTATAAGTAGGTGTCTGTATTAACGGTGTTTTAACATTTTCTGTAAAACATAAGCAGATTTTGCCCTACAGAATCTGGTCACACTATAGGAATTGAAGTAGTACCTAGTTGGTACAAGACCGTCTGCAACCGAACCGCACGTCTGTACATTGCCCTAACATGACTTTTACCAACTTCACTTAGAATTCCTTGACGCGATGAACGCGAGCCGCGCGGCCGTCGACCCCGCGCTGCAGACGGCGCGGCTCCACTGTCGCACGGGACGTCATACGTCATCTCACTCATAATAGCATCTCGTAGTCATCATAACGAATCAGCAGACTATTTTGTAACACTTACTTAATATTTTCTCTGTCTCGTTAGGGATTTAGGATATAAAATAATAAAGGTTTCACCTTATGTACTAACTGTTGATATTAATGTGCGATTCGCCAAAATACTACATTTAAGCCCTTTGCTGTAGAGACGCTTGGTCCATGGACCAACAAACCCCTCACAAATGATTTATAAAAGAGATAACTCGCCGTTTGATAGCCACTGCGGGTGAAAAACGAGGACTGGCTCATTTCTCTCTCAAACCATAAGTATTTTAATTCAAAGAGTAAATGTAGCCTTTACTTGCTTGCCACTTTGCCACATTGACAAGGATAAAACCTAGGAAAAATTACCTAACATCGATTATGTTCTGTTACGTGTTGTTGTTTACTTTTTATTGTTACGTGTATATAACGTTAAAATTAACTAGTAATGATTATCATGAAATGTTAACAAACAAACTAATTATTATAATTGAATGTTAATAAAGCAACAAAGTAGAAACCAAAAAATAAAAAAAACAGAACGACAGTAGGGATACTGAGGTTAGTATACATATAAACCTTTGCTTTGCTTCGCTTTACGTGGTCTCCACTCAAGACATGACTTTTCTATCAACTGTGGTTCTTCAACAGACAAAGTCAGCCCACTTTGCTTATCCTACAATCTAGATCATGCCATTTCCATCGCGCTGAGAAAGACAAACATACAATGCTTTTACACTATTAGGTCTCACCCAGAAGACCCGCATAATTTACCGCTAGATAGATTAGATGGAGAGAAAGGTTATTGTAGAAAATCTAAGCATGAAGATGAGAAAAGCCCAAGGGACTGACTTACTCAACCACATCCGAACCATCCGATGTTTTTCTGTAATGAACTATGACATGTTCAAAGACTAATTTCATTAAATACGAAATAAATAAAATGTTATAATGACGCGATCAAGCAAGTCCAGGGCTGTGTTTCGTCACGCCCGTCATATACCGTAAAATCTCCTGAAAAAATCAGATCTCTTGCATATACTACTATATCCACCTTCTTAATCGAGTATCTATACATATAATAAAATGGTAGGAAAGTCAAAACTGTACATTGAATATTTTTTTAAAAGAATACTTGGGGTGTGATCTACAATCGATACCGAAGCCAAAAATATAGTTTTTAGAATTTTTGTCTGTTTGTCTGTATGTATGTTTGGGATAAACTCAAAAAGTACTGCATGGATTTACTTCAAATTTGGCACGAATATTATTAAGAAGTCGGGTCAACATAAAGGCTACATATTATCACGCTATCACCTGCGGGAAACGAGCAGTGAACCTTTATTTCTTCAACGCATTCTGTAACAACGTGTAATCTAACGACGCATATTTGACTTGCTTCTTAATTATTAATTATTCTACTCACACATAGCCAATTATTTTATGTTAAAAATCGTGTAAAGTCATAACTTAGATGTGTTATAATTTTTCACCATATAAAAATGTTTCCTTTTTGCTAACTAGATGGCGTTGGCGTCGAATTAAATCGCGCTATGGTTTCGTTCACAAAAAGTGATGTTATAGTATAGCGGTCACGCAGACGACGTCGCAGGCAGCAGCTAGTTTAAAATAACTGTGCTCTGCCTGCTTTAGCATCATTCATCGTTCAGCTAAAACTGATTACCTAATTACGAATGCATGATATATAGACAGAATTTCATTGTGTCAAATATAAGCACTCAATAAAAAATATTTATATTAAAATAGGGGATTGGAAATTTTAATAAAAATATGAGATTTATTAGGCGAAATATTAGGGTCTCATTAAAACTCATTCATACTCATTAAACTGTTTCACCCCCGACACAAAAACGTTTGCTATTATAAATTCGAAACCTTTGTGAGTATGTTTGTCAACAGTTACTCAATCGAGATGGAATCATGCTGTTTGGAAGAAACCTAGTCTGTGGTTTTCAATGAGTGGGTCAATAGATTTCAGCTATGAATTATATACTTACATCACTTCCACTCGTCCGATAGACTAGACACTTTAAACGCAGTGAAAATACTATGACACTAATCTAACATGATGAAGAGATCCGACGAATAAGCAAAGTCATAGACATAGCCTACAGAATAAGCAAGCTGAAGTTTCAATGGGAAAGCCATATTTGTCGCAGAACCAATGGCCAGTGGGCGGACGATTTGTAGAGAGGGGAGCACGGATTGGTAAGCGCAACGTAGTGAAGTCAGCCAGATGGATTAATAACTTGATAAAGCCGGAAGTGGCTGGATGAGAAAGGCGGAGTGGTCGGACCACCGGGTCGGGTGGTGTTCATTAGGAGAGCCCTATGTCCAGCAGTAGACTGTAGACAGCCCCGAAGCAAGAAACGCATAGCCCAACATTACACTTAGCGCAGGTTTTTCTTTGCAGTATGGGCCCACATATCTCCGCTTCTTTTGAATCTTTCTTACATAATGGTCTAACCTATCGTGCCTTACTGCGGAAATAGAAGCCATAGGTCTTCCAGGACCTTCGAAGCCGTCAAGTAATTATTCAACTACCCTATTACAATTTATCTTTTAAAATTTAATTGAATTTTGTCATTCATTTCATTACTGCCGAACTTTGGGAATGCGCCAAGAAACGGCTCTAACTCTCCGGGAAGCCATATTCGTTTGCCTGTACCACAAAGATCGTCATGACATCTCTTCTCATTAAGTTTATTTTTTAACTTTACTTTAGCTTCAGCGACCAACTGTTCGGAGCTTAAATTTTCTGCTCGTCCACCGCCATCTTCGTCGCCTGAATCCTCATCTGTTAAAACAGTTGGGTCTAGTTGAGCGATGTATATAGTTCAAGGTGGCACATCGTCGTCTTCTTCGTCCACGCCTCAAATATCTAACACGTCATTAACTGTGTAGCAAAATATATAAAACATTATTAAAAAAAACCATATGCTTAGCGTGTCCATATGGACATGTGACTTTGGCACAAAACAAACCAACAAAGCAAAGGTTTTCGATTGTAAAATTTGTTGACAATCAAAAATGAGTAACTAGTGAACAAGATATCACATAAAAACGTTCAAAAAACATAATAGTTTTACCTAAATATGACTTACTCTATTCTGGGATCCATAATTAGTAAAAAATTTGCAATACTGACATAAAATTACAATTATTTGTATTATAACCTCATATTTTATGCTATAGAAAAATATCCACAAAAAAAGTAACGTCCTTGATAACGCCCGGCGCCCTTATAATCTGAAAGTAACCTTCATGAAAAAATATAAAATCTTGTCAAAAAAAAATTACAATTCACCACTAATTGTCCATATGGACACACTAGGCATTACTGGGTAAACAAAGACATGACAGTGAAGACATGTTGACAATTCTTACGACTTTTCCGTAGAACTTCATGGCTACTACTACTTATAATCTTTCACTTTGTAAACTTCTAGAATTGGCTCGATAATACACTTCCCCGCATGAATCCAATGGCTCTTCTTGTATTAAATATCGTCGGTAAGTCCTGTGGATAACGGCCCGAATGGCCACTGCATTTTACGACGGGCTCCCTTGACGGCGTAAAAGGATCGTGATTTTTGCCACCGTCGGCGTTTCAATCGTTATTTCTTACTAACTGTGACCCGCGATTTCATTCGCAAGGAATATAATGACTTCGCCTTATGTCTTTTTAACCGACTTCAAAAAAAGGAGGAGGTTCTTAATTCGGATTTTTTTTTATGTATGTTCGGGCATAACTCCGATACATATAGACAAATTTGCAAAATTCTTTTGTATTTAAATGGGTATACTTCCGAGGTGGTCCCATATTAATGTAGTGAATTTTAAACTTAAACTTTAGGTAAAAAAATAATTGGTGTTTTTTTTAGAACTGGAAAAACGCTTTTTATGTTGATGATTGTAAAAAATTTTTTTACTAGTATGGATGATTTTAGTGTATGTACGAAAAAAGCAATTCTTTAATCAAAAGTAAAAATTAACAAAAAAGAAACAAACGGCTTATAAAAGATAAAAATAATTTACTTTTATCCAAAAATTTGATCTGAATTACAGTTTGAAGTTGTGTCTATGTACCTAATAGTTTAAAACACACTTTACTTGTATGAAACCAACTTCAAACTGTAATTCAATACAGATTTTTGGAAATAAGTAACTATGTTTACCTTTTTAGTGCATCTTTTTGAAGACGGTTGTTTTTTTTTTGTTAAAAAGTTTTTCCAGATAAGGCTCTGTCGATTTCAGCCAAATAAATAGGAGGACTAAGCAGAGTAGAATTGGTTTCGGAAACAACAACTTCTAGCGTAGTCATTTGATAGGCGACCCTTAGTGGCACATTTTTTGGAACTTCTCTGTGCTTTGGCTTCATTAAACCGTCGGTCCTGGCTGTAGCCATATGGCATCAGTCATCAAGCCAAGTCAGAGGCCTGATGTGTAGCTTAAAAACTCTGACATTCTAGTGGCCACTTCCACTTGCGCGACAACGTCTGCTTATTCGCACTGGACCAGCGCGGTAGAATATGGTCGAAGCTTCCTTTCTCTAAGGAGAGGCCTGTGCCTCTCTAAGGAGAGGCCTGTGCCTCTGTACTGAGAACACACAACGTAAGTGGCAACCATCATATTGTATAGATACATAACATACACACAAAATGGTTAAAGGCAGCTCCTACTTACATAGAACTCTGGGATATAAAAATTGTTACGCGCTCCCTATCGCGCAAGATATCGTTCGATAGGTTTCTAAAAATGCTTCAAACTTTAGGTGACTTATGTCCTAAAGTTTATTAAGCTAATAGTATCAAAGTCGTCTTTAATTTTATGAAAACCAACTTTTGTAAAAACCTAATGCAATGCGCTTTAAAAGAGAATATTCCCAATTTTTTTAGAAGTAGGTAAAGTAAGGTAAGTTAATAATATTTTATAATAAAAGAAAAAGATAAGTAAAATTTAGATATTGCTCAGTTAGTAATTTTTCGAAATATTGATATTTCAAAGTCAGTCGCTAAAGACTCATTGACCCCTAAATCTACAAATACCTAAGAAAGGCTTTTGCGTAATATTGTAAACTACTATGTATAAGATTACGCGGATGGGTCGACAAGAATACGAGATCCTTATTCTCGACATTTCCATATCCTTTTTTTGGTGTACTACGTTTCAGTTTCTTATATTTATTCTCAAGTAGTTAACTAGACAAAATTAAGCAAGTTTTGAAAATTATATTGATTTCAACGCCGCACTGCAGGGGCCAGGCCTTTCCTGGGGAAGAAGGCTTAGACAATAATCCGGCACGCTGGCCCAGTGCGAATTGGCGGCCATTTGTCGAGCTAGTAGCCACACGACTGACATAGTTTTGAAGCCGCCCATTAGGCCTTTGACTTGTTTCAACGACTGTTATTATATGACAGACACAGCCAGGAATAACGGTTTTGCATATCCTCCAAAGCGGACACCTATCCAGGTACTGACCACGTCTAACTTTGCTTAACTTCCCTCATCGTTTTCGACATACGAATGCGACTGCGCCACGAGCTCCTCTATAGATATATCAAAGCACAAAACTGTGTTTTTATGCGATCTAGCAACATAGGTGTCACTTTAAAGACTGGAGCATTTTATATGACAGCATAGGGGGCATATTGTCAATTCCAATTTTTAAAATGCCCCATCAAGGTGTATATGACACGATCAAGGTTCTAACTCACAGCACAGTTGGAAAAGAAAGGTAATTTATTAGGTTTTAGTAGATAACTTGTATCAGACAGTTCAAAAAGAAAAAAATCGGCCTAGTCCGAGTCGGACTCGCGCATGAAGGGTTCGTTAAATTATGTATAAAAACGGCAAAAAAATCACGTTTGTTGTATAGGAGCCCCCTTTAAATATTTGTTTTATTTTAATTTAATTATTTATTTCTAAAGTGACTTTATACCTAAAAATTCTGTTATAATATTTTAAGCTGTTGCTGTTATCAATATCGAGCAAAATAATTACGTTTGTTGTATGTGAGCCCCCTTGAATATTTATTTTATTCAGTTTTTAATATTTGTTTGTTGCCGCTATGGCAACAGAAATACATCTTCTGTGAAAATTTAAACTGTCTTACTATCACGGTTCATGAGATAAAGCCTGGTGACAAACGGACGGACGGACAGCGGAGTCTTAGTAATAAGGTTTTAAGGTAATAAGGTGTTTGTCCACGTTTATCTCAGAAATTAATATGCTGAAATTTTTTTAAGTATGCGGGAAAAATGCGCAACGGAGTCCGCGTATTATTTCTCATTGAAATCATCAAAATCAGCTGATCCATTTTGAAGTGGTTTTAATACATTTTTACTTGCGAATATTTGTTTCTATTAAAATGCCTATTATTTAGAATATTTGTTTCTATTTTTTACTTCATTGTTTATTTTCCTTCGTTACAAAAAACTTTTTACCAAATTTTTTTTACACTTTTCAATAGAATTACCATTCGTTATTTTGAAGCTGTCCCTTTTATTTTCCTGCGTAATTTAAAAAACAATAGCCTATATCAATTTGCAAAGTAAAGGCACAGATTATATAATAATATACTAGGGTATCGGCATAAATTAGCTAAGGGCCTTAGCAGACTTACTAACAGGATTTGGCCTGTTCTGCAAAAAAATCTTGATTTAAACCAACAAAAAAAAAACATTTTCTCTTTATTATACTCCAACTCCTGCCTTAACCGTAACATAACAGACACTATACTGAAACTACACTATATTGAAAAACATATTCAAATATTTTTTACTGATATCGTTGTCGAGAGTGATAGATACACAGATATCGGCGACGACCCAGTGCGGGTGGAGGCAAGGAAAGTAAAGGTGACGCGTATGCGCGTGCGCCATACTTTGCTTACTGGTGGCTTTATAATTAGACATTTATAAAAAAAAGTCGTGTTTTAAATATGACGTCGTAAATTTGATGAAACTTGTTGAATCCAATTCATGTTTGAAGACATTAATATTTACCGATATCGGGCCGATATATCGATAACAGATCGGTTTCGTTACAGCTGCTTCTACGTTACGTCATCGTCCGGTGGTGTGAAAAGCGCCAAACCGTCATTATGTGCCTAGTTTTAAGAAAAAACATGCATAACAAAACACAACACAGTAGATGAGAAACAGCATGTACATATATACTACGGGAACAGCATAAACAAGTAGCAATACTCCGTGCTACGGGTATAGCCCTGCTTTCGTATTCATCACAGAGTTTGAACTGTTCATAATATACACACTATGAACATAAATTGGATTTTATGACCGTTTGTCAACTCAATTGGTACCATAGGGCTACGCATGATATTCCATGGAAATAAATTCAATTGAATATAATTATCACGCATTATATGAAGCTCTAGTATAGTAACTACGGGACAGTGTAGTGAATGAATACACAGAGTTAAGCAGTTTTACTTTGATCAATTTCAATTTTACTCGTATCATGAAAATAATTGTTTAATGAAATAGAAAACTGACTCCAAAGACGCACTAACAACAGGCCAAGTGCATTTTGAACACGCATTAAATTAAGGTTGCGTAGTTATTGTGGCTATGAACTGATTTTTTATAGAATTTTCGACGACCAAAGTCGAATTTGGAAGCTAATAACTCGTAAATACAGAAAGGTAATCTTAAGAGAAAGAGCACTTAAAAATCTCCAAAGCATTTTGAACACTTACTTATTTAACGATGTCCCGCACAGTGGGGTTGGGAGAAAAATATCTTTCAGCACTAGATGTAAAGAGAGGGCTAAGTGCCGAGCCTATGGTAAAATCAGATTTGATGGACGCTGTGACATACGGACGGACGGACACGACAAAATTATATGAGTTCCGTTCAAGCTATTTAAATTGAATTTATTTGGCTATGGATAAATATGTTTGTTAAGCAGACAAAACATAGTTATACAAAACCGACCTAAATGAACCTTAAATTAGTACTAGTATAATAAAAGCAAATTTAAGGGTTAGAGCCATATTTTTAATTTTAAAGAAACTATTATGTAAATAAAATTGTCACCCTAATGTAAAAGTTAACCGAACAATCCATATAACATGTTATTTTGTTAATAACAATAGAATGTGACAAGCACTCGTTTACTTTGTCGCTCCGTGTCGGTGTCGGTGTCGGTGTCGACGTTGTGTGTTGTGTGTTGTGGACACAGTTCAGAGACCTTTGACGTTATGCAAGGAACTTTGCAACGAATATTATGTCAATTATTCATTTGCCCCATTCTTAACTTTATTTCCATTGCCCCCATTACGTTTCCATACAGTAGTTGATATCGAGTATGTAGGCTACAGTAACAGGTCGTTCACCTCGCCTTTTATGAAATATGCAATGTTTTCAGCACGAACGAGGTTTATGAGACACGATAGCATTTGTGTCACTTCGATATTCACGTGAAGCACGTTTTTACATTTTAATGGAAACCTTTCTGTCCTTACTAAAATACTACGTATGGAATATAGAAAGTGGAACATTTTTTTTAATACTTTTTTTATGTTGAGGTGTGAAAAAAAACCATATGGTTGACCCTATTTCAACGGTTTATATGCTAATACTATTACATACTTTGTGTGTACTTACTATACGAAGAAAGGACAAAGTGTCGCATTGGGTATTATGATACGCATGAGGCTAGGATGACTTTAGGTTCGAATTTGATAATATACCTTGTTGGAGTTACACAATAAAACAAGATGTAAGTTTATAATAAGCGGTTTTCCATATTCTTCAAGCTCCACTGCTAAACTAAATAGGCATTTATTTGACATGAATATACATCTGTACAACTTGACTCATCGTCACAGCGATGCAATTTTATATCTTGACATAAATAAATTAATTTATAATTTTAGATTGACACCGGCTGGTATGTCCATGTCTATGTAATGTAGACGAGAAATGGCTACGTTGTTAGCTTCTAATATACATGATTTAGATTTAAGTCGTATTAAGGAGTCTATTGACCTCTCTAGCGTTAGTGCTATGTCTTATAGTACTGATGTTATTAGCTGCACCGAGTCAGTTCCTATTTTAGATCATACTTTAAACTGAGTCCTTTGACAACAGACAATGCCTGTTTTTTTAACATTGTTCATCAAAATATACAAGGCATTTCTGGCAAGGAATTGGAAATAGAATTATTTTTAAAAAGTCATAATATACATATGTTGTGTGTAACTGAGCATTGGCTAAGTAAACATGAATTAATGTTTAGTTTCCCCAATCATTATTTGTCCAGTGCCTTTATTCGAAAAAATGCTATTCGACCCCTCGTTCATTAATAATTGTTAATAATAATATACAGTGTAAAGACCGAATTAGCCTCTCACTTGAACGCATAATAGAATTGTCTTGTATAGAACTTAAGAATTATATTATACTTTGTGTGTATCGCCCCCCTTCTGCAAATTATAATTCTTTTGAGCCTGTAATGGAACAAGTTCTAAAAAAAATTTGTCATTCTAAAAAGTCAGTTATTGTTTGTGGTGACTTTGATATTGATCTTTTAGAGAGTTCCCAAACAAGAGATAGATTTATTAACTTATTTACAAGTTTTGACTTAAATTATTTGTTTCTGGAACCAACTAGAATTACATCGACTTCAGCTACATGTTTAGATAATATTTTCTGTAACGTTGAAGTAAAAGATAAATCTATTATTTACAATTTGCCGTCCGATCACTGTGGTCAAATAATAAAAATTCTACAGAACTATAAAAAAAAATCTCAACTAGTAACTTGTAGACCTATGACCACTGCTCGATTAGACAATTTTAAAGCAAATATTGAAAAGAAAATTCCATTTTTACATTTCATGCATGATAATGCTAATAATCTTTATACTATTTTTATTGATTTCTTAAGTAATGAGTTCGAGCAAGTGTTTAAAGTAAAAACTTTTAGGCCAAATGTTAAAATGAAATCTAACTAGGTTGTATGAGTTGTATGAAATGAAACAATATAACCACAGTCCCACATTCACTAACTATGTCAAAATGTATTCAAAAATATGTAAAAAAGTAGGGTTGCAAAATCACATTAACAATACATTTAAGTAATAAAATAAAAAATTCTGATAATAAAATAAAGGCCACATGGAATGTAATAAATAGTGAAACAGGAAAAATTAAACCGCGTGACAATCATTATTCACTTACTGTAAATTCAAAAATAATTGATTCAGATCTTGATCTCGCTAACTCTTTTGAGAAATATTTTACTGAAATGCCTACAATTACAACTAATGCATTAAATTCCTCTCCATTAGAATCAGAGTTACTTTTAAAATGTAATGTAAATAAATGCAAGTTACCTCTGAAGACATCATAAAGACATTTAAATTACTAACTCAGAAAAAAACTTGTGACCTATGGGGTATATCAGTCAAGTCAGTCCTTAGCGGAATTAGTGATATTATAGCACCAATCTTAGCCATAATATTTAATAAGTGTGTTGACGAAGGGATATTCCCAGACTTAATGAAATATAGTAAAATAATACCACTTTTTAAAAGTGGAAGTAAAGATGATCTTAATAATTTTAGACCTATCTCTATACTGCCTGCCTTAAGAAAAATTTTTGAAAAACTTATGTTCAATCAGATGCTTAAACATTTTAACTTAAATGGATTACTTCATCCTCAACAGTTTAGTTTTACAGAAGGGCGTTCCACAACTGACGCAGGTGTTGCCCTTATACAGCATAAATTTGCTGCTTGGGAACAGTCACAAAATGCTATTGGTATCTTCTGTGCTCTATCAAAGGCATTCGACTGCGTGCAACATGAAACTGTTATACGGAAACTGTCATTATGGTATTGCAGATTTGGCTCTTGAGCTTATCCGCTCATATTTGAGTAGTAGAATGCAGAAGGTACAAATCAATGAAGTAAAATCCAATGGCTCAGAAGTAAAATTAGGAGTTCCTCAAGGTTCTATTTTAGGTCCTTTTCTATTTTTAATTTACATAAATGACTTGCCTTTCTTTGTGGAGAAGCTATGCAAGATTGTACTATTTGCCGATGACACTTCTCTTTTATTAAGACAACGTAAGTAGTGCACTTTCTCAGGTTCTTCAGTGGTTTACGGCAAATAACTCACTTCTTAATGCGAAAAAGACTAAGTGTTTAAAATTTATGATGCCAAATGTCAGAAACATAAGTACAAAATTATCCCTAAACGGAGAAGAAATAGAACTATTAGACTCAACAGTGTTTCTAGGTATTAAATTAGACAATAGGCTGCAGTGGAACTCTCACATTTCAGTTCTTGCAGGGAAACTTATTTCAGCAGCTTACAGATGTTGAAACTGCTCGCTTGGTCTACTCTACTATTTAGAGAAATTAATATTTTAACTGTTCCTTGCCAATAAATCTTCGCTTGTATAATGTATGTACGCAAAAATTGTTACTTATTTGCTAAAAATAGTGACCTACACAGTGTTAATACAAGGAATTAGGATAAATTGGTAGTTCCAAAATGTCGTCTTCAGAAGGTACATAGCTCTTTCGCAATACAAAGTATATTTTTCTACAGTAAAATTCCAGAACATGTGGTTAATTTACCCTCAACTAAATTTAAAATATATGTCAAAGATAGTTTAATGAAGAAAAGCTATTACAAAATTGATGAATACATAAATGATAAAAATGCTTGGAAAAATTAGAATCTAATTGATTTGTATTTGTATTGGGGCATTTGAAATATTTTTTATATTAAAACATTGTAAGTATATTATGTTATTACCTAGTGTAAGGCTATATTGTATTTTTATATGATGTATAAAAGATTAACTGCTGAGTTTATTGCCGGTTTTTCTCGGAATTTGGAGTTGCTTGAGTGTGTCATGCTCTCTCAAAGTGTCTCTGCGGTGGTGGCGTGTGTGTCGGGTCGTTACGTTCCCTAAAATATGGTTGAGCGAAGCGATGGCTGATTCATGTGTCATACTCGTGAACGGGTGCCGCCTGTGGAGGCTGGTCTACTCTTGCAAACTTCTTTGTATTCTTAGTATTTAGTCTTAATTTTCTATTTTGTTTATTAATACTGTAAGACATTGATTATTTCTTAGTGATGAATACATAAACTGTCTTTTTTTTATATTAGATACTTTTTTATGTTGTGCTTGTGCTTTATATTTCATGTTTTTTATGTTTGGAATGGACAGTGTCCTTTTATGATAGGGAGGGCATTTTCCAATATTTTAATTGAACGCTGTAAGAGAAGGGGAGAAAAGAAATGCCCTTGCTGAGTTTCTTGCCGGTTCTTCTCAGTACAAGGTCTCCCGCCCTATAGACTTACGAACCGATGACGTAGTGACATTCATAAGTGCTCAATTATTGTAGCCTAAACTGAATAAATTATATTGAATTTGAATTTGAATAACAAAATGCGTGAGAATTCCGTTTGCGGCTTCTGTGGATTTTAAGATCCGTTGTAGAGACACTGTTCTATATCTTTTGTTCCGCTTCTCTGTTATTTAATTTAACGATATATTTAACGCGTGGTTTGTTATAGTTCTCTACACTATAAATCCTTTTGATGTTTATTTTACTTCTAGGTCGTCTAAAATACTCTTTTCAGATGACTGCCATACCAGAACACATTTCATTTCTGAGGGAGAGTTCTTTTACAATCACAATAGAGTAAACACTGTAGTTTTGTGTTATTGTAAGTATAGTGACAGATGCTATCTAGTAACCACCACCCTGCTTTAATCCCATGCAAAAAAATACGTTACTAGTATTTAAAAAAAAAAAATTTAAGTTTGAATTAAAAAAAAAGTTCTTCTTAGATACTATTGTTTTTAGGGTTTAGTTGCCAAATGGCAAAAACGGAAACTTTATAAATTAGTCATATCATCCGTTCGTCCGTATCAAAGACTTGCCTTATAATTTCTCTGTCTGTCTTTCCATTAATCTTAATTAAATTTGACTTAAACCGCAATACATATTTGGTATGAAAATTGTGAAAAAAAATTGAACTCTACTCTCTTTAAATATCGAACTGAGGGATATGTTTTTTAAATTCTTACACCCTATTGGATAGGATTTATAAAACCATTAACGGTTTCTCAATAAGTAGTTGTTTTAAGAGTAATTTTGTGTCGCCCCTCCCCTTCTTAAATCTTAATAATAGAGTTTTATAAAACTTCAATGAAAATTGTTTTAAATAAAATCGGTTAATGATTTTTTTAGATGTTCGTAATAATTCTCACTCTACGGAACCCTATCTTAATGCTTTTTTTTAAAAAATATTTTTTTGTTTCGACTTAGTGTCAATACCTCTAGCTAAGTTAGGTTAAGTTAGTATTTCTGTCAGGCTTTGGGTACAGCGTACAAAATCTGGGCCTTCCACTTGGATCCACCGTCTTGTGTCCAAATTGACAACCAAAAAGTAGAAGAATATCAAAAAGGAATTGACAACTTTTACCGCACTTAAATATTATCGATTACCAAGATTACTGAGTTGAGTTGTATGTCCTTTCTTACTTTCTACCATAGCCTTGTGAGTTGTTAACACATTTATGCATGTTATATGAATACATATAGTATTGTATTGAGTTGAGTGCCATGGAGCCGACCTTGGAAGGGGGCAATGACCTCTCCGTACACTGCGTCGATGTGTGTGTAAATAAAGACACGGTATCTACGAGCTACGTGCCAACAGATGTACTACGCTAAAATAAATTAAGTGTAAAGATGTTAATAAGAACGTATTTAATTTTATTAAATTAATTCCTGTTTATTAAAAATTTATACTGGAAATATATTATTACTAAAACTGTAAAGTACACATAAAGCCAAATAATTACTGTAATAAATTTAATTGAATTGTATAATATAAGTACATAACTGTAATAAATTATTTTCCAATTTACTATAAGAGTGTAAACGCGCCGCCCGCCATACAAACTCCCGATTTACACGCGTAAATGTGCGCGGCTCACACACTGAAAATTGATAAGAATGGAAATATAAAAACATTTGTTTTTTTATAACTGTAACTGTATTTTTTTAAACAGATTCCTATTTATAAATATAAAATATGTTTTAAATTGTTATAGTTTTCGTATTATGCCTGGATGGTGAAAAATTTGGTTAAATTTAGGTCCCTAAATTTTTTTTAGGTTAACTTAAAAAAACATTAAATTACTGTTTTTAACCGATAACAGCCTTAAGCTGTCCTCCAGTTTGAAAGATATTTTTATTACGGAAAAAATACTTTATTTGAAATCAACAACGTCGATTTTGGCTTAACACCCAAAAACAGATTAAGCCTCCCCAATATATCGCTTTACCAGAATTCAACGACTATCGGTCTAGGTTGATTGGAAGCTGTCACAAGCTGCCAGTCCGTATCAGTTAACAATTCGATAAATTTCAACTTGCTAATTGGGGAAAAATAAAACAACTGTACTAGGGCATAGTCAAAGCAAAGAAAATTAATTTTATGGCACAGCTTTTACGTAGATTGCAGAGAGACTTCAAACCTACTGTGCAGAAACTTAAGTAATACTTTCTTTTCTATTTGGCTCATTGACTGTAGTCAGTTGTGTTATTTCTAATTTCTAAAAGTGATTTCGGACAATGTGCTAGTTAGTAGTACTAATATTCTCAACTCATATCGGATTTGTTTAAAATATTTCAGAAATGGGAAATAAGTTTAAAGAGCTGTTTGAACAGGCATTTTTTAAATTTTCGAAAAATTTTTTTTTTTTTCATTGATTGTCAAATACGATTTTAAAATTGTTTCGATCTTCTGTTGTTTTAATGATTCTCCGTTTCTTATTTTATGTCAGTAATTTACAAACGTCCAAGCGACGTGCACCGTCATCAAATGGACGGTAAAAAAACTTAATGCATAAGCCGGATTATTGCGACGTCTCGTGAGAGCGATGCGATCGCTGCTTGTGTTCCCGGGATGTCGCAGCTGACGCTCAACGCAATGCATGTGGCGTGCTCTTAAGGACGATATAATAAGCTTACGTTGTATCGTATTTGTATATATATTACTAGCTATTCGACGCGGTGATAGATAGTAATCCTGAAAGTATGAGCTACGAGAAGGTTTTAAATAAATCCGTTCAACTATACTCGATTTACAAAGCGAAAAACAAACATAACCTTTTCCCTTTATGATATAAGTAAGTAGGTATAGGTGCGTTCTGTTTACTGCTTCAATGCGTTTAATGTCATAATCCAGCCAAGTTAAGATACATAAATTATGTGTGACACACTGTACAAATCTTGGCTCATTCTCTTCGTTTGAATTATTGACATTAAGCGCATAATGTTCATTATGTCGGTCAACAAAACGCCACTAATAATGCCATGTCAAGCCAATGAGGACAGAGAGAGGAGCGTTTATTACTGAGGGATAAAAAAATGATAAAATTAATTCCGGTATTTCAAAATATTTGTACATTTTTTGGAGATTACTGAATATCGGAATACAAAAGGTAATAAATTGTGTTGTATGCTTCAGTAAATCGCAGGTATTGTAGGCTATTATCTTATCTTATCACGTCAGATAATAACCTGTTGTGATTAAATAAAATAGATCACAAATATGTATTTTACTGAAGACCCTTGTTCATTTAGTAGGTCCCACCCGGTATTCTAAATTACTTTATTTAGTATTTAAAGATTTGTTGACATCACAACTGATCTAACCCATCACAAAACTGGTATTTTTGTCACGTACGCAATTAATCAAAATTGATTTTCTAACAGATAATGCAGCCCTTTTCAGAAATAATGATTGAACATATGTTTGTTAATATTTGAGTGTCTAAATGTTAAATTTTAAGAAATAGGATAAACTGGCATCCGTATATGTTTAAGTGTTGTTAAAATAATGTTTTTAGGAGAAGCAAATTACTGAAAACCGGACAAGAGCATATCAGGGTATGCTTAGTGTAGGACAGGGTCCCGTAGCCGTTTGGTACTACAATTGTTGTTTGCGCCCAAAAATAACTTACACTTGGCTATGTGCAAAGTTATATGTGGACAAAAATTTAGCGAAACTTTTTAAGTTTGGTAAGTAGGAGTATTACAGTTTATGTGCTAGTACCTACGATTAATACCATTTTTTTTTTAATCCTGCGTTAAGGAACACGATCTCGATCGACCCTTTAGAGCTAAAAATTTAAAAAACGGCATAAATTAAAAATCTGTTTCAAAAACCTTTTAAATTTTCTATTCAACGATACTGCTGTATGCTGTTCAAGTACTTGTCCACAACAACGGCCAGTTTTAAGGCGTGTCAACAGGCTTTCTGCGACTCTATAAATCTGCTCATCCCACAAAGCCATTTCGATGACATTATGTTTACATAATAATATAGGGGAGGATTTCATTGTTTTTTTTTTCATATACGTTGTACCTAGGTCGAAGAAAAATATTAATTTTTATGTCGGTTCTACAAGTTCTAGGTATGTATGTATACCCATAGAGCTAATAAAAATACAAATGAAAAATAGTATTTACACTATTTTAAAATAACATGTTAACTTTAAACGGGAGCTGTCATAATTCACACTAAATAAACCATCACCACCGTGCAATCTCGGAATCAGAGGGGCCCCAGCACGCGACACCCTCGTCTCCCAGAACAATGGACACGCGCACTCAGCTCACTGCTGACGCCACCGACCAAGACCACAAATCACTTCACTTAGC
The DNA here is from genome assembly GCA_946406115.1 of Apoda limacodes. Classification (NCBI taxonomy): domain Eukaryota; kingdom Metazoa; phylum Arthropoda; class Insecta; order Lepidoptera; family Limacodidae; genus Apoda; species Apoda limacodes. The sequence continues at coordinate 25,853,173 of OX291552.1, forward strand.
TTTTAACACCTTTTAATAAAGCATAAACTTTCTTGACACCCCGGTAAAATAACATTAGTCTTATTACCAAATAGTTTTACCGTCATAATTTACTTCTGACTATTGTTTTAGAGTTGAAAGTTCAATGTTTTATTGATAGTGAGAAGAGTGTAAGGATGCATTCCGAAGCATGCATCCTTGACAAGTATTCTGCGCGGTCCCACATTTAATTGATAAAAACATGGGGCGAGCCGGTTCGGTACGCGTAGTGTTTCCCCTCGTATTTGTCTCGTACCACTTATTCTTGTACCGTACCGGTAATTGCATTATTGCGTCGGCTTACTTTAAACTGTGTCGGATGAAGAATGTTCGACACACGTCTTTGCATTGCTGATGCACATTATTGAATTCTTTGGTAAATCATTTAATTTCTGTGCCAAGCTGTCGATAAGTCATTTAATATTTTTAGTTGTAAAATCCCAAAAAAAAGTTGGTTTGTATTTTTAAAAGCATTTATTTAGCTCACCGTCTGTTTGTCAAATCTGAAAAAATAAAGTCAATTATGTCAAACTTTTCGTTATTGAGTCGTGCTGCAATTTTGGATACACTTTGTTGACGAAACAATTTAATATAAAAACATTGTCTATTTGGCCAAATGTGTATAACTGGACAGATATATAGCTACCTACTTGTATAAATTACAATTACCCTTAAAGCAGTTTTTTCGTCATTCTATTTTTAATGAAAACACAGGGGTATCTAATAACCTGATTTTAGAACTTTAAAATTTAATACAGTTTTGACTTATTATTTAGACATTACATAGATGCATGATAATGAAAACAGAATCGGTACATGTTCCTTTTAAGCCACACTTGCTTAGATCTGAATAGGTAATAGCAGTTTTAAGCATAATAACTTAGAGATTTTTTTAAACGCTTCAAAAATTTTGTTTCTTTTTTTGAAAGAGTTACCTATACTATGTATTTTTATATGTATTTATATTAACTTAATCTATTGAAGAATCTGTTGATTAAAACTCTTGTCACTAATGTCACACTTGACTAAATTTATAAAAACAAAAAAAAAAAAAGAGTACCGATGTACCTATAGTGCAACAAACTTTTCTGACCCGGTGATCAAACATCAAAACTACAGTCGCCATATTAAAATGCTGTGAACTTACGCGACAATAACGACAGGTATCTAGTCAGAAAAGTTTGTTGCACTGTAGGTACTAACGGACGACCAGAGGACAATTGAGGACATAGGGGATAGGGGTCGCATAAATCTATAGTAACGTACTACATACTGCTCACTTGTAATGTAATACAAAAACTATCCCCTTTGTTCCTTTATTTGGTGACAGACAAACCGACAATAATTGGAGTCAACTAGCGGACTGTATTGTTTGCTATTGTTTAGGAGAGGACCTGTTGTAATATACCCTAATCCACACACAAATACCTATGAGGGAAAGTTTTTGTCAAATTTGGTACTGAAATCAGAACTCTTTTGTTACAAAATAAAGTCGTTATTCGATCGGATTTCGTAAGCAATTTAAAAAAAGAGGATATACTAATTCTTGTGTTATGTATTTAAGTAGGATAAAAATAATTGATAACTATAAGTACTACAAAAAAAGTGTTTCGACCTCGTTATATAGAATTTTTGCGTATATTTTTTTTTATGTTTTTTCGTGCCAATGTGTTTATTTGATTTCCTTTGTATTTTTTTTTATAAATTATCCTTGCGCCCATTAGATATATGTCATCATTAATAAATAAAAACTAGTATGTAGGTAACATCATTACCTATTAATAAATTAAAAAGGAATCATGCACCGCAGACGTAGAGTAAATTTTCGAGGTCTTATTAGCCTAAACTCACGGGAAACCTTGGAAACTCGGACTGTTAACCCAAATCTAAAACTGGGTCACGGAAGCACGCTAGGCACACATGATTGACACAAATTGTTACCTAATTATTTTCTAGTGGGTTAAAAATAATAAACAAAAATTTAAGTTTTTTTTATGCTTTGATAAGTGTTTAACTAGCATGATGGACGATTTTTCAATGAAATAAATTTTGATAATGTAGTCTACGAACATTTATAAGCACTAGATAAAAGAGATAATCAAAAAAAAATATTTACGTGGTCAAAAGCTAATTTTATGAGTTTTTATACAAACAGATCAATTGTGCTATTAAATCCACTGCTGGATCGAGATGGTGGATCCTACTGCACAGAGGGGAAAAGACAGACTTTGAGTTTTTAAAAAGTTTACAGTACCTACATTTAACTTGTAGAGAATAGTGTGTGAAGCATAACAAGACAAGACAAGACAAGATGCGTCTGTTAGAATAGGAAGATTGATCCACTGGTAAGATTGGCAATATAGGGAGACGTGATATCTTCAAACTCTTCTTAAATGAAAAACTTATTCAGATAGGTAATTTAACACAATGAGATGATAGCATACGAACATAGTTATTTTAGAAATTTGAAACCACTAAACAGTTCAATAGAGCACGCACCCAGTTGCGTTAATCTATTGGTTTAGTTAGACGAAGAAGTCATGTTCAACACTCACAATGTAACCTTGATCCATCTAGATCTTAAGTACAGTTGTAAAATAGATTATTTCATCCATGACTTGGCAATTGTGTCTATTCATACTAATATTATAAATGCGAAAGTAATTCTGTCTATCTGTCTGTGTGTCTGTTAGCTCTTCAGGCTCAAACCGCTGTAACAATTAAGGTGAAATTTGACATGGAGATAGGTTGAGTCTCGAGAAAGGCTGCTTGAAAACGTCAAGTGCGAGTCGGTATTTTTTTTATAATTGAGAAGTTGCCGTTAAAATCCTACACCGATTAGGGCGGGTGAAACCGCGGGCAAAAGCTAGTTCTAAATATTTTTGCAAGTAGCTTTTTCTGCTAGTTGCAATAAGCGATGATGTGCCAAATACAAAATAGGAATGAAGCTTTTACTTTAAGAAAATTTACGTTAAGATACATGAGATATTTTTTGTGCTGCTACCAATCAGACCCACGTCATAAAATACCACGTGTGGTGCACGCAAAAGGTTCTTCCGCTATAAATCATCTATCATTTTAATCAATTATAAATATAATGTTCAAACAGCGATAGTCATATGAAGTAAAAAAAGTGTTAGAACAAAGACAAGCGTCTGCGGTTTGGTCTCCTCCCAGCGGTAATTACCGTTACGAAGACACGCAGCGAGCTATTGTGAGAGAACTTGGCAAAAACTGCCAGGTGCCGCAGCCAGGCCCGCGCCGGACGTAGTTACCAACTACCGGTTACTTTTTTAAATAGCCTTGTAAAAAAGTTGTGATAATAAATTGTTCGAGTGTTTCGCGTTTTGTTAAATGAGGCTGCGGAATTTTTATGTTAATAGTTTTATAATGTTTTGAAGGGAAAAAGAGCATTAAATAAATTAATAATACATAAGAAAGAGCTTTCCAGCGGCTGTTGAACGATGTTTCTATTTCATATTATGATTGTCGGATATGTATGAAAGCATAAATGCGAATGGGTGAAGCAAAAGTATGCCAGGATCGTAGCTTTGGTCTTTGCCAACCCCTTTAGGAAATATGCGTAATGTAATGTTATGTATGTTTAGGTATACTTATATTTAGATGTACTAAGCCTTATATCATTTAATGTCTTCTTAACTGTTTTCATGTTGGAAATAAGTAATAAATATTTAATTTACTCAATCGTAACGATTAATGCAGGTAAAAGTCAGTCCACGAAATAGCCATTTGTCTATACTTAGAATTTTTTTAATTATACAATCGTGCCAATCATACCTACTTGTTTGTATCTATTTAATTGGTAATGCATATACCTATAATGACATTCCGTCTGCCTTTATAAAATTAGCAAGTGTAAGTAGATGTACAAACTGTTCATTATTTTTTTATGCTTTTACTCTTACCTATCTGATTATCAATATCGTTGTGTACCTTACCTTAAGAGGCACAACTAAATATCCCAGATTAGAAAAAAAAACATTTTAAACAAAGACACAAATCGGAACGTTCCGAACGTCATAAAAAAGATAAAACATTCAAAAAGCCATTTGTTCGATTGAGTTTTAAATGGGCAATTAGTAGTTTTTTTATCTGCCACCGCGCACCGTGCCGCATGCCGGACCTCACCACGCGCCTGTCCCGACAGACGACAAAAAAAAACAAAAAAACTAATTTATATGTGAGAACTGCCGCTGCTGTGATGTCTTAATTTGAGATTATTTATAGCTATTTCTGTCTCACTAGTGCGTTCATTGAATGAATGGGGCTTGAGACTATTCTTAAATCTAAACAAATGTTATCGATATTTACGGACTTTATAGTTTACGTAAACGTAAAAAGTAGTAGGTATGTAAGTTGTTGGCACTTTATATTTCCAGGTTCCACTCTTCTAGGACATCATCTTTCGGTCAACAGCGGTTTTCTGAAAAACGTGAGTGATTAGCCCACTGACACTATTGACTTCAGAGTTCACTGTTACAATTTTTCCCTAAAATTTTTATTTATGAATTCTGTCATCTACATAATAATAAATATCATCAAATTAAAGTCCACGTGATGTTCTGGAAATTGCAAAAGCTGTTGAAAATGTCAGCGTGTCAATCAAAGACAGCACGGGACACTCAAGTCATTGCGACTAGTAGATTATGGTAGCATTGGTTGCTTGCTCCCATTAAGAATGCACCCAGCACTATCGCAAGTAGCTCGGAGAGGAGGCAAATGCCCAGAGTGCGAAAAACGTAAAACGACCGAACGAAACAAATCAGGCCCGCCCGCAAATTTAGCTTTTTCTACAAAACAGTAAGAGGCAGCACGAAAGCAAATGCAATCGCACAAGCTAAAAAATATTGCCTTAAACAAGACTCTCGATAATGATTTTCACAAGTCTATAAGAGTAATCGGCTAAATATAAATACCTACCTAATATTAAACTTTATAAATGTGTAAAACAGAAAAGGAAGATATGGCAAGATAATAGATAATAATAAGATTTTACCAAACTTAACATAGATAGATGACTCAAATGGGTACATAATTTATGGATCTAGGCGTACTGCTAAAATATTTGAAACAAATTGTTTTAAGTCGTATTATTTTGCTTCACCCATTAATTATTATGTGTTGGAATTTTTATAACATATTGTACTTGCTACACTAATGCATGATAATGAATTCTGAAAGAAAAGAAAAGAATTATAATTACTTGAATAAACTATCATTGCGACAATTATCCTTATTAATGTAGGCACTTACGCGTGACATACATTTTTGGAAGTTTTAATTACGCGTGTAATTACAGGTAAAATTAATACCTATTTGTTTTTAAATTATACGTTCATAATAATAAGGTGAAAATAGAAAAGTATTTAAGTAGGTATTTAAACTCTTCGGGATTTACTATTTCAACCACACACGAATATGTTTACCTATACTTTAGGCGTTGGTAGGTTCCTACTCATAATGGGTCTTTTGTTTTAAAAATATTAATACGATGTTTACAAAATGTTAAAGAAAAGAGATAATTATAAAATAAGAAAATAAAACGTTCACGGCAATGACCAATGACAGGGTGGCGTTCAGCAATTGCACACGTTCTTTAAATTGAAATATCGGGATTCCGGAATACCTACCTACTCAATTATTTTTTTAATTGTCATTTTGTTGAACTATTTTAAACTACAGTTTAATCGATTATTTCACACTGTTACATTTTAGTCGTTATAGGCTAGGGGGTTGGAATGAAAAAAAAAATATAGAGCGTAAAATTGAGGCAAAAAATATTTAAAAAAAAAACCTAAATTTAAAGCATTAGGCAAAAAAATATTTGGCTTTTTGAAGTGAAAACTTCTTTAGCGGCGTTGTGCACTTTTTTTGGTATGGGTAAAAAATGATAAACTCGTTTCAGGTCACGTGTCCTAATCGTCGAAATTCGTAAGACGGAAACCGTAATGCCACGCCTATTATATATTTTTTTTTTTCTATTATATGTGTTATTCTCGTGGGGTTACCTTACCGCTTACATATTTCGATGGCTTAACGCCCCCCCCCCCTTTTTTTTTCTTTCCTATGATTCTTTCGTGGTTGAGTAAGTTTGTAAGTGATTTACTTTTCTTTATGTATATGTGTATTTAATGGTCTGTCCGTCCGTTCGTCCGTAAAGAAAATTGAAAACAAACATGTGTGTACATTTAATACTCGTATTTACACATTTAGCTCCTGCCAGGGGCTTTGTCCGCGTAAACTTTTTTACAAATAAAAAACGTTATAATACGTAGATAGCTCTTTCATCATGAGATCGAGTCTCCTATGTGGAAGGTTTTGATTTATTTGTGTCACAATATGCGATGAAAATGACCGTATTTTGTCTATATTTTTATTTTTAGTATTCGCGATTATGAGTATTACAGGGAGGTTGGATATGGAATTTTAATTCTATGACAGATTGCGATGTCAAATATACTACGTCAAAAAAGTAAATAAACAAACATTATTATGTCTTGACAATGTCAAAGACATGTCTTGTGACATATTTGAGTGTTAAGCGCGAATCGTGTGTAAAGGTTTTCACTTCCGCCGGCACTCCCGGAGTGCAACTCGTTTTTTTTTTTTTTAGAAAACGTACCAATTAAGAATTGAAAAAAAAAAACAATTTGGACAATATTATACGTCCGATCGGATTGGAGGGACACCTACGAACTAAGTGGATAAGAGGTTTACGTTGAGATTTATATACTAGGTAATATATCATTGAAGGTTTACGTCGTCGAATTCGTTTTGTGGGTCCTACATAGGTATATTTGACACAAGACACAACCAATTTCATGCCCGAAGATCAACGCACTGCCAGGAAGATTTTTTTTTAATCTTGGGAAAAAAATATTAAACTATGTATAGGTATTATGTTTCTTTAAGTACCTAAATTAATACTAACATTATACCTATTTATCGATTAAAATTAAATTGAACCACCTCATTGTATGAAACTATTTTTATTTTATGTTGCATAAAGTCACTTTGCCAATTTACATCTAATTTAAATAATACTTGTGCTAAGTAAACAAATTTTTAGAAGAAATGAGAAAATGTAACGTTGATGGATTGATGGAACACGCCTTACCTACGAACCGATATGGGGCTACGGTCGTCGATGCAAATAAAAATGATATAGGTTAAAGGACACAACACATTTTTAACATGTTATAAATAATGTTAAGTACAAAAAAGTACAATCGCAAACAAAAATAGATATTTTAGTAAAAAAATATAAGAGGTGGCTGATATTTGGAACAGTTCCGGTACCAAAGTTCAGCCACCCGGCTGATATATGGCACTCCATACAAACAAATGGACCAAACGTCAGCCCTCTATTAAATTCTAAAGCCAGGGGAAAATTTACTTAATTTTTCTTATTAACTGTGTGAAATATTCAAAGTTGTTGAACTACATTATATACACATATCTAAGCATCAAAGTAAGTGAAATATCGCTTATTAAATGTCCAGCAAAATCACGCGTTTTTGTTGACATTTGCATGTATCGGCACAACAATCAGTGAAATGGGGATTGAAAGAGCCCTAACGAAGGGATAGGCACGATAATTGGAAGATTACGTCTTAAATATATATTCTTTTAAAAAATAGACCATAGTTGAAGATAGGGCATGTTACTTCTTATTTATCACAGAAAAAAGCACGCACGGCTGATATTTGGGGGGAGGCTGGTCATAGGAGCATTCACCCTATTCAAAATCGTGAACATTGCCTTAGTCTAGCAACTAAACAACCGGTAAAATAATTTTGTTCTACTATACCTACATCTGTATAGCAAATAGAAAGTACAACGGTTTTCCATCTCCGTAGTAGAGTAGGTAGGTGGTAGTCGGTAGTGCCGGTACGGGCGGAGGAAAGTTCCAACCGGCTCGTTTCTCCACAGCTTTATGTCTAGAAAGACATTTTAGTGCCTTAGTAGGTTCACGAGGTTTTTTTTGATGTCATCGGTTTGTTTTATCGTGCGAAAATTAGTTTCTATCATCTCTACCTATACATACAGTCGTACAGATATTGCTTTTATCCATAACTGCCATATGAACTTCTTTAGCGTTATGTACATACCTACCTATAATAAAAACCTGCACCAAAGCAAGAATAAAAGATAGACATACAGCCGCCCGGCGTAGCTCAGTGACTCAGATTATTAGTGCACCTTATGAACCGTGGGGAGTGGGTTCGATTCCTGCACAGGACAAATATTTATGTAATGAACTTTTGTGTTTGTCTTGAGTCTGGTGTGTTATATTTACGTAAAACAAGTATTTATGTATTTTTATCCTTTATCTGGTATTCATAATACGAGACTTGCTTAGTTTGAGACCAGATGGCGCTGTGTGAATATGTATGTCTAAAATACCTTTTTATTTATTGTTTGTGAATTCATTACTACTACCTAATAGATACAATATACACATACCTACATATGTTTGAAGAAAGAATCAATTTAGATTTGATTTTCTATTTTATAATCATACAGACAGAGCTACTTATAAATAAGCAAAGGTTAGGGTGAAGTCCAATTTCAAATTATAGAACTCGGTATCACAAAAGTTACAATAGTGAGACAGAGTTATATAATTTTAAATTGGGCTTACTGTATAAAGTACCTAGCTATCCAGTCTTAAATTTAAAACCTAGATTTTACACCAGGGTAGTGACTTCCCGTGACCAAGGCTGACGGTACTCAGCCGAAACGTCGGGAAAAACCTATTTTGCCAAATAACGACGCGTTTAATCCCGTTTTATTATTTTTTTAATTCGTAATGGAACGCGAAAATTTAAAAACTTAACTTACTTTCATATTTAAATAGGGTAACTAGGATCTTAATTTCAAAAATGGAACACTGCAACTGTTATGGAATTCTAAATTTAAGGGTGTGTTGTCATGAATGGAGCAGTCGCGTGCACATCGGCAGTGACCTTGTGGACTGTTCGCCGGGCCAGGCTGTTGCACCGCACGCGCGCAGGTTCCCCTCACTTCGGCCCCCCCACGCAAATTATTGAGCTACCTCTTGTCCCCCCAAAGCCCGCTCCCCGCTGCACTTCCTTCCGCGTCCCCCACAGCCGCTCTCATCCCCCCGATCGTCCCCGTCGCGGTCGTAAAACTATACTCAGGCGGCCTCGGCACGTACTAACGTCCCCAGATGACGATCTCGCTGTCCGGATAGCGAGATTAGTCTCTACTACGTCGACCCCGAATAGGGCCTCCCTCCAAACACGACGCCGACGTCCCCGGGTTCGTCGGCGCCCACAAGGATACACTAGGTATCAAAGAGTGCCGGGGCGCTTCTCGCCCCCACTCAATCGCAACCGCACCCGCGTAACGGGGAACTCCCCTCCTGGCGGTGACTCACCTTCGGGTTCGAGACTCACGCCGGTCGAAGGGACGCCCCCGAGAGCGACAACCCAAGCCGAGGCTTCCCCCGCGGGAAGCCCTTGAGCGTTGGGCGCTATATGGGCTGAGGCTCCTTCAGAGTCTCGCCCCAAAAGTCCGGTGAAGCAGTAATGGCTGCAACAGCCAACTGCATAGTCAGCTCAGAAAAAAAAAAAGAAAAAAAAAAAAAAAAAAAAAAGCCGCTCTCTCCCGGGATTTTAGTTTCACTCGCTGAGATTGCGTTAGGTTAGGACGTAGAATGAGAGTGGCAGTAAGTAGGTGTGTTATGAATTTTTTTGTTAATTCTACAAATTTTTAAGTTAACTGGGAAGTTTTTTTAATATGCATATCATTGACCAGAGTAAATACATTTGAATTGATATTAAGTTATATGTAAGTAAATTTAGAGGAGCGAGTGGCTAAGTATGAAATGAAACAATAATTTATAAAATAATGTAATTGAGTTACCTAATTATTTCAATTCTCATCGAAATATGTTTAAATCTCCTAAGAGTGTTTTCAGACATTTTATACCTATTTCTCTTTAGCGCATGCAACGTAACACAATGTTTTGGTCGATTTATTTTCGCCCTAGGCATTACGAGGAGAACGCCGCCGTGCCGCCGTCACGTTTTGCGGCCTGTTTTGAATTTATAAGCTGGAGCGAGCAACAGCTGATCGTACGACGACGTTGCCGTCTCGCTGCGCGGTGTTGCCAGTCCGCTCGTCGGCCCCCGCCAGCCAAGTCTCAGCAGAGGCGATCGACCCAGCCACCTCCCTCCCGGTTTCTACACATTTCCCAGTACGTTGTATCTTCTGAAAAACGTGGGTAGACACCCTTTTAATAGTTCTAAACCCCTTTCAAGACCTGGTGCCTGAAATTTTGGCTCTTAAATAATAAAATGTCGGGAAAGCTTATTAACACTTGTCTTTTAGAGTAAAATTTTAGTCACTGAGCTTACGAGTCGAAAAAAGACTTTTTTTACTGTTTTTCACAAAGGAAGCTTTATTGAGATCAAACAAAGTAACTTGAAAGTGATTTTAGATATTTTTTGTCTTTCTTCGTACAATTAGGCCATTGATCAAATCCTTTTGGCTTTCAACTCATTTGACTCACTAATGACGCTTGCTCCAATCACGATCAAAGTCAGTATAAAAGAAAAGATTCTTACATTAAGTTAGACGTCGTCAAATATTTAAGTAAACTATAATTAAAGAAAATACTGTAACTAACTTTTAACACTAAAACAGTGAAGATGACAGACATGACGTATTTTGTCATCACAGCACAGTGGAGCCAGCAGACGTAAAACTAACTATCTGGATCTATGAAAACGCATTACAAACATCGATTAAGCTGGCGATGTGTTCATCATTACTATCAGGAGGAGCTGACTGATCGATTAATGGAGTGAGAATTAAAACTAGTTTTTCTGAAGCTAGATATGGTAGATACATCTCTTATTGAAAGCTTATCTATCGAAACGACCACGAAGGACAATAAAACTATTGTACGCGATGGTTTGATAGTAGTTTTCAAGATGAAAACGTTACATCTCACTTGCAGATAGGTACACTGTTCATACGTACATATTTGTTAAAAAGTACCTATGAGTAATGATAATTTCCTCCTGTTTTTAGAAAAAAGTGATACACATTATATTTTTATATACCATAATACCACAACAATATTTTACGGATGTTATTTGCTGCGTCTAAAAATCTGCAGTGGTGACCACAGCGCAGCCATGCATTTATTTAATCTTAATTTATCTCTGAGACCACCACACTAATACTTTTGTATTTTCTAGCTTAACATTAATCAAGTTGAATTATTTTAGTTAGATTAAGTTACTAAACTTGTAACTTGTAAAATAAAACAGGGTTAGTTATAGACAAACAAATTATGAATACTGGCAACATTTGTCACGAGTATTTATAATTTGTTTGTTGTCACAGATTTCAGTAAATTTTCTAATACTTATGTATTACAGCAATAAATTAGTCAAATAAATCAAGCTGTATTTTCTGTCTTAAACACTTTGTATTGTGACAAGAAATAAAACAGTAGCAGTTTCATTTGTAGACTAAATTCAACGTGTGAAACATGTTTCGTATGTCTGGTCTAATTTACTTTGAAAAATGCCAGTGACAACGTACGAAACATGAAAGAGAACGTAGTAGAAAGGTTGTCAGTTTGACAGACAGACACGAACATTATTTATGTATAAGTTATGAATATGTTGATAAAGTATTAATAGTATAGTGCCTGTCTAGTATGTTAACTAGCGCCGCCATTTTGCCGCTAGATATTTTCTCTTCATACAAAGCGTTTTTTAAAAATGTCCACCCACTTATAAAAAAGAAGCTATAGCTTTTTCTATTTACAGATATTGCTAATAATAGTACATTGTGTATTTATTGGCAAGGAGAAAATTACTAACGAGAGGCTATTTAGAATTTGTGATCTCCGTACCGCACACACAATTTGTTTTACACATTTGCGAGAAAATAAATAAATAAACTCACCAAATCACAATTTAAATGGCGGGAATAGGAAATAGGTAACTAGAAATAGAGAAAGCAACGCCACCATGGATTTATTTATAGATATCTAGACAATTTTAGAATCAAAAAGTTTAAAACTTGTAATTGCGCGGTTGTACTGTGCGCGTAGTTTAAGTTTTGAACAGAAAGCTTTCATAAATACTTGATAGAATAGGCGCGTCATTACCACCTGAGGGTTCTATGAAGAGATTTAAGAAAAAAATTCAAAGAAAAAGCCCGTGTGAGTAATTAAGCTCTTAGCACCCGCTTTGCCTGTACGTAAGGACACTGTTTACGAGTAAGTGTGATGAATTTTTTTTTATGATAATCGGTAATTTGAGATGGACGTAAAATTCTTTGTAGATTAAACGGCGCTACATTAGTAGAGTAGATATTTAAAAAAGTAGGAAGATATATGGTAGGTACCCTTGCAAAGGATTTAAAATTAATTATATTCATTTCATGTATTAGATTAGCGCATCACGTCTTACGAGGTTGTAAAATCATAAATACACAAGCTATTCCATGAACGTGATCTAACAGTGATTATTTGTTTAATATAAGTACTTCTTACTTCCTTTTCCGGAAATTATGTCAATTATTATTTTTAGTCGCTATCCATCCAGATGTTTTTTTTTTTTTTTTTTTAATAAACACTAAGGTGGCAAACAAGCACACGGTCCGCCTGATGGTAAGCGGTCACCGTGGCCTATGAACGCTTGTAACACTAGGGGCATCACTCGCACGTTATGTGATTTATTATATTCTGCAATTACTTGTGTGATCTCAAGGGCCTAGTTTTTTAACACGCACAACTCCGTTAAACATGTAAATAATATTAATACCACATACATACTGGTAATTAAGTACCATATATAGTTTGAAAATGTGATACTTAGTAAATACAGACTTATTATAGTGTCAACTGGTGGACAAATTGATCCCCTAAATAATGGGATGAATCCACTACGTACAGGAAAAATACATAAATTGAATAAAAATATATATGTATAAAGTGTAGCTATATGTATAATACCTACGGCTTCTTAGTTTTACATTTACATATATTTTTCTTAGGCTTAATTTAAAGATAAAAACTAAAAAACGCTATACAATATGCAGTAAACTAGTCATCTTTGAAGGTTTAAAGACTCAATACTATTTGGTTCTATTACCCATATTCAAAATATTTGCTACTACATAGGAAAGTACATTGTAATAAACTTTTCTGACCCGTTGTCTGTCGCTAGTGTCATGTAAGGTCACAGCATTTTAATATGACGACTGCAGTTTCGATGTTTGACCACCGGGTCAGCAAAGTTTGTTGCTCTGTACACGTGAATTTTCTGAAAGTGAGCATTGGATTGCATTTACAGTTTTACATTTACATGAGCAATCTGTCAGTAAAACGTCTACAAGAGGGATTAGGATTATAATGATAATAATTTTCTGCGTATCTGCTTCTCTCTTAACAGCTAAAGATTGAGTCAGAAATGACGTAGTTGCATTGACTGTGTGAAATTATACATTTTGCTTGTTATTTGTTATCGTACTGTTGTTTGTTTCTGCAAACGCTCTGATTTCCGATAACGCTATATCCTTTCTATATTTTGCCATACCGTCTAGTGGGGAGCTGTTGTTGTTATAATATAAATAAAGCAGCCTTACTGTATCGTTTTCAGAATCCTAATAGCGTCCATAAAGCACTTGTGCGGTAATGATAATTACCGCACCAGCACCTTTTACTTTACAAATTTCTTTAAAATTTTTAGCAAAAAGATATGCTATGAACTGATAGATTTTTGGAAAAATAAATCAAATGTGTTAGTCAAAAACATATGAAAACTATAAGACTATATCAAATATTAACTTTTTACAACATTTTAACAGTAATGTAAGTATTTACTGCCCTTCAAGTATGTTGAAAACCATCGTTATCTCGTCAGCTCTGCTTAATACACACTCGGGTGAATTACACCTTCACCTTTAGCTCGGTCTGCAACCCAGAAACTCGTCTGTACTAATGAGCTATCTAGCTCAATTGTATCATAATGTAAAGCATTTCAGTTCAAATCAAATTGCGCAAAAACTTTCTTTTACTAATATTTCCAACACCGAAAACGTACTTTATTTTTTAATATATGTACTACAAAAAGCAGCAGCAAGTTCTTTTTAAGATCATTTTAGTATTTGGTAGTCTAGAATAAGTGAATAGTGCTTTCAGAGAATATTAGAGTGAATAGTGCTTCCAGAGAATATTAGAGTGAATAGTGCTTCCAGAGAATATTAGAGTGAATAGTGCTTCCAGAGAATATTAGAGCGAATAGTGCTTCCAAAGAATATTAGAGTGAATAGTGCTTCCAGAGAATATTAGAGTGAATAGTGCTTCCAGAGAATATTAGAGTATTACTGAAAATGTGTCGTTAGAAGTTATCTGATTATTAGATAAATAAATCTCTATATTTGTATTTATTTTATGTTGGTACGTTATATACGCCAAAACGAATAATCGAATTATTATAGAACTATCACAGTACAATCGATTACGGTAGGATTTTAAGGTTGAAATTGATTTCAATTTCCGAGTACTTGCTGCACAATATTCAAATAAATATACATATCTGAAAATCCTATCTCGTTGAGATGTAGATCTAGTGGCCAGGCAAAGCCGTAGGGAGTCAGTTGTCGTCTTGTAAATTTTATTTTTGTGTCACGTCTGTACTAGATCAATGCAATCTCTCCGGAAATAATCTGTGCTTGTTTGTAAGCGGATCAAGATATTTGAATATGACAAAAGATCCAGGTTCCACTTTCTAGTTAGACAATGGCGGCAAATCCATAGATAACTCTGCATACAAAGGAAAAGGCAGAAACAAAAGAGACTAGCACAGACGTAGAAATTAAATGCTGCTAACTGCCAACGTCAGTCTGTTGAAATTTGATCTCATATTTCAATTTATTTTGAGCTTCTGAATCTGTGATCTGTCTCAGTCCTGTAACCTGCGCTGTTTATCTGTAGGTCTACTTAAAGCCTAATCGACATTCTCGACAAATAATAAAAAAAGGACATAACTCTTTTAATGGTTCTTTTTTATTTTTGCTCTTATTTAATTTTGGTTAGGTGCATAATAATAATTAATATGTGGTGGTACGTACGGAATCCTAAGTGCACGAAGCCAACTCGCACTTGACAGGTTTATATTTAAAAACTCTGAGGTTAATTCTTTCTTCTTTTCTGAAGACACATTATTCATGGAACGGAACGAAAATGGAAAAAATCTGACGGCGGCGTTTATCCTTGATCTAATGTTCACCATTTTTACGGAAGTCATACAAGAGTTTAAGACTAAATCGTAATTACGAAACCTAATTTGTGTAAAGTAATGTTAGTCTATAGTCACCTCAGTGGAAATAATTATCACATACCTTGGCGTGTTTCACTGTCGTGACAATGTCGTGATCTCCTGGATATTTTTAATTTAAATTTTGAATTATGAAAAGTCATGTCAAATATGTATAAAATTTTAATAAGAAAAATTTTAATAATTTTTTGTCGCTGTTCGGCGGCCACATACTTGCATTGTTTAGTTGCTTGGATGTTTTAAATAAACAACTGCATTATTTTCTTAAATTTAAAATGTTATTTAAAAAAAACAAAAACACTATAGGTTGTTAATATGATGATTACACCAATGTAAATCAAAGCAATATGAAATGATAAAGGAATATTGTAGGCAATTTTTCTACTTAAGTTTGCGTTTTAAAGCATACATTAGTTTACTATTTTATCACTTTTAGAACTGGTACGCACGGGTGACATTTTACACGATGTCAAATCAAGTCCAGGAGATACCCATATTCCATGGTGAGAAGAGACATGGCCTTACCATACATACTTTTTTTTCTTACTTCTCTTTGATTAACAGAATACTGTCCTTAAAAATAACGACTAAAATATAAAAAAGGCGAAATACGCAATCGAATTAAAATGACAGAACTAACCATGTTTTTTTCCGAGTTTTCTTGATTTTGAGGTTAAAATTTTGTTTACAAATTAAGTCAAGTAAGAAAGAATAGCATTTATGTACCTAGGTAGATAATTACACCAACAATATAACATCTTAAACTTTGCTTGTTACGTAGTGTGCTAAAAATAGAAAGTTTTAAAGTGCCTTCTCATGATGCCCCGAGAAATATAAAAGAAAATCTTTGGTGAACCTAAATAGACAGGCGCCCTACATGACGTGCAACATTTTCGATATTGAACGTGTCACTGTCCTGCCTTTCACAGACTGCGTTGTCACCCTTCTTGATGTCACTTATTTGTAGGATGGTATAGGTGGTACACATGCGTGTGAGTACATACGAGTGCGTAAACGTAACTTATTGAAATACCTACTCTGCCTATCACAGACGGCGTTTTCACCCTACTTGATTTAAATTATTTGTAGTAGAGTTTTTTCTGATTCGGCGAAGATTGAAGTAACTGTTACACTGCGTGTATGTATACCTACGTAATAATGTACATACCACCTCATTGTTCGGTTTCCCCTTTAAATATTCTACCATACTAAGTACTTACGGAATGGTATTTGGTAACTAACTAAGAAGATAGGTAGTAGTAGTAGACCATGGACTTAAAAGTTTAAAATGTTAGATATTTTGTTTAACAAAAAAATAAATGTTGGTCCATGTGAGTGAATAAACTATGTATATACATACCTACTCTTTTAATAGAACTTTATATTTGTATTTTTTGTTATCATTCTTAAATGTCAGTAGTCCTACTTTATTGGTTGGAATTAAATCGAAGGAACTATGGATCTATCCTACTTTAAGGCACCTAAATGCATAGATGTTGGTGGACAGTCACTTAAGTAAGTAGAATTATTTTATAAGAAAAAGTACATAATCTACTCATCTTTTCAACAAATATTACTACCTACTTATTAGGAACCTACTTCACCTGTTTTGAGTGAAGAAACACAAAAGAGAACTGTCAATTTATTGGGAGATAGATGTTTAATTATTTTGTATTACAAAGGGGATAGAGTGAAGGCGTATAAGTTTTACAAAATAAAAGATATTCAGTGAGCTAATGGAGTGGGCCATGCCTGGATATTTGAAACATCATGATCACAAATAAGGCGACCTTACAAAGAACTAAATTATAGCCCACAGATTAAGCCTGAGTTACCGGAAGTATTTGTAGCAGTACCGATCGCCGTTAAACAGGAGCTTTAGAGTGGAGACAACGGATCGATAACACCAGCCAGATGAATCGATGACCTGAAGAGGGAAGCAGAAAGTGGCTCATTGAGGTGGAGGATCAGGTGTGGTGGCGCTCATGAAGAGCAGAAGTTTTACAAAGCTAAAAGTTAAACAGTGGAGCCCTGACTCACATTGCTTATGTAGACTAAATACTTTACGTGACACTGAACTAAATAAAATGGTAAACGATAGCCTCCCTTTCCCTGAAGATTCATTGCCCTCTAGAGCTTACACGAAATTTGGGGCGTGCGGTGAACGCCCGGCATGGACCGGGTATCGAAGCCGTGACCTCCAATTCACGGCTCGGTAATCATGACTGACGGTCTTACCAGCGCCGCCGTCCTAAACATCGCTTTTGTTACACCAACTCAATGGATTTTGGTCTTTGTTGGGTTATTTTTAGTCAGGTTTCCAAAAAATGTGCTATGTTTATCTGAGCTAATATAAGGGTAAATAACATCTAAGTTTGGGGCGATGGCAGATAATTTATTTTGGCACATGAGGTAAATTATTGGTTACCTCTTCTATCCAATCTTGAATAACTTCCGTCTGTTCTTAAGGATCTGTATTTATATTATTCTGGCTCTTGCTCATTTATTTTACAATTTAATAGGTATGTACACAATATGCGATTTTAGAGCCAGCTTTTTCAACCGATTTATCAAACTAGGTATAAGGAAATTGTCGCAAAATATATGCCAATAATAAATAACGAGTTTTAGGTTCTCACGGCAAACTTCACGAAGTTAAAAAGTTATCAAAAGAAGGAAAATAGTCGATAATGTTAATTAGGTTCATACGTTGTTATAGGTATACTAAACAAATTTTAATAACACCTATTTTTGTTACATACCTACCTAAAACTTCGATTGGTTATCAGACCGACATATACGTTTTTTTTTTATAACAAAAAAACCCGAAGTGCAAAATAGCAATCTAAATTACCTAATTATATATTTTTAGCTTGCTCCATATACCTATCTACTGCACTGCATAGAACAACATATTATGTAGTGTTAGCTATTTAGGTATCTACTGTTAGATATCTAAGCATTTATAAAATTCTTAGGTAAATATTGGCACTGTAAATTACTTAGACGAAAACTTGCTAAATTACATAAAATATGAATATAGTTGTAGTTGGCTGGTAGAAAATGCTGTATGGCATTAAGCCCGCCATTGCGCAACAGTGTACAAAAAGAATATTTAAATAAATAAAAGCTAAATTTTGTATGTGTACACAAATGCAAAGAAAGAACCATGTAATGGGATGGGGCGAAGTCCTAAAGCGCTCAACATTTTTATTGACTGACTGTAAGACATACATTTTTATTGACTGACTGTAAGACATACATTTCGACGATAAAGATACAGGTACTTTATAATATATAACAAATAATTCAATCCTAATTTACGGTAAATTATATTATTTTTTGGCTGAATAAAAGCAAAGGCTTATAATTTTACTGACTTTAGGTAATTTAATTGACTTTAAGACTACAAAATACGTTTGACTTTCATTAAAATCGAGTGATATTGGTATCCCTACATTTAAAAAAATCGAACAAGAAGTGTTGGAACAATGTTAATTTTTAATTTACATTTACTGCTGAATAATATGATTCTTAGGCGTTTTTCTTTTCTTTTCTTTTTGTTGTAAATTTTGAAAAGTTTTAAAAGTAAAGAAAGTGCTTTGCCTATAATTTTAATCTAAAAATAGACGGAATATATCAGATAATGGGGACAAAGCCTAAATATGGCACTAAACCATTTTTTTTTAAGTCTGAGAAAGGAGCAAGTCCCATTATTCGATCCATGTATCAAAAGTGAGTTCAGTTATTATTTTCACCAGCAGTATGAGTCATGTCACTTCTACACAACACAACACAACAAAAATACAGTGTTGCACAATGGCGCATAGACAATTATGATTGTGTTCGACGCGACGAGACGTCCCATATTATCCAGACAGGGCCAGACCTAGATAGGTCTCGAGAATAGAAATCTTGGTTGTATTGTTTTCTCAAACGTTGATTGTCTTTAGTAGGTACCTACGTAGATAAAGGAGGCTTCAAGGCCATAGTTCGCTCGACTTTCAGAATTTTCAAACCACCCGTGAGGGTATCATCTGAAAACACCCAGAACAAAAAAAAAAAAAAGACTGAAGGCTAACTCCATAGTAGGCCCGCTATGTCCCATAGTTCCGAGTTCAAGGTATTTTAAAGGCGACTGCCTTTGGGATTTCCTTGAGCTCGGGGGAAGCAGGGGAAGGATTTAAAGCGCTTGCCCAGAACGGACACGGTTTTTCAAGAACTCTTAAGCACGGAGGAGCCCGGAAAAATAGGCGGTCACCCATCCAATAATTGACCACGTCCAAGGGCAACGACACTTCGGGTCAGCTTTAATAAATTTTAATTCCATAATTTTGTATATTTATAAAATATATAAAACTTAGGTTGTAATTATTTGTTTCACAAACTAAAAAAAATAAAACCAGCCAAGTGCGAATCTGGCTAGCGCACCGAGAGTTCCGTAAACTTATTGTAGATAGTTCTTCCATCATGAGATCAAGTCTTACAGGTTTATCAGTGTTTGGATTATTTCCTATATTTGTGATGTAACATCTTGTTTCTCGCCAAATTCCATAATTCTAGGTCAACGGGCCGTATCCCATAGGTTTTGATTTATCTGTGCGATGCGACAAAAGTGACCGTTTTTTGGGCATATTTTTTTTATTGCATTGCAGTTGTAATTACAAGCTTTTTATTATTGATTTCAATTCGATAACTAACTCCACGCGTTCTTAAGTAAAAGGATCGTGATAGACAGACTGACTGACTGACAGACTGACGAACAAAAAAGGTTCCTTTTTACCTTTTGAGGTACGGAACCCCTAAAAGTATACTTACTTAAACTACACATAGTATATCGTAGTTTTATTGATCTAAAACTGGCTACCTCATCAAATACCCAATCTATTAATAATTTGTCGATGGCATAAAACACCCCATTCCCCGTCCCAGTATTGCCAGATATTTCATAATAAATTCCTTACATAGCAAATAATTTCGCCTTCCATTTAAAACCGTTTGCTGCGTGCCGCCACCAGCGCCGCTCGCCACTTTTTATTACACCCGCCAATTAACCGAGTCCCATTAATTTTTCCCCACTTCTCGACAACGGCACGTGCCAACAATTTTAGGGCTACCAAATTATTATTTGTAAAAACTACTACTCTAGGAAAGTTAGGGTAAATCTACATGCACTGACTTCCCTAGAGTAGATAATTAAAGTTTTAGAAGTCAAAAACGTTTTCATTTTTAAATCTTACCTTTTGTGTTTTATGTTTGAACTTAAAGCATTGGAATTCGTAGCCAACTAGCAAAAGTGGTATCATTTTTGAACCCCCAACGAAACAAAAAGTATTATAAGTTACGTGTTTGTCTGTCTGTGGCATTGTACGTAGCGCCCAAACGAGTTACCTATTTTAACTAAAGGTGACTCGATCAAGAGTGTTCGTAGCAATAATCTAGTTGATGAAGGGATGTAAGCAACTTCTACTTTTATGATATTGCAAGAACGTTGTAATCTTAACCTGATGTTAGCAGCATCATCTGGAATCTGCTGGACACACAACTCCATACCTATTTACAGCAGAGGTTTCATGTTTGGACTCATTTCAATAAGGAAAAAAACACACACACTAACACATCCTCACACACCACACCACACACATACACACACACACACACTTTTGACTAATATTAGTATTAATTAAAGTTAAGTCAACACAATGTGCTGTCGTCACTGCGATACGAAGAATCACTGACTCCCATCATACAGAATATTCAAATTTTGGAGTTAGAAGATTCGCTATTTACACACTTACAGCCCTCTCTCTTGTTACAATATGTTATCTCTTAAGCGGCTTTAATGTTATAAAGATTTATTTATTTAAAATAGTCTCAATAAATAGGTTATAGGAAAATGGTAATCAGAGTCTGACGATAGGGCAGAAAAATGAAGCGAGGATAGATTGGTGAGGGATTTTAGGCTGCTTTTACTATTATTCCGAAATTAATAAAATTATAGATGACATTGTAGAATTTAAGTTTTCTAGGTGCACAAATGATCAAACATGGACTGATGACGCTCTAGAGATGAGAGGCGAAATGTTTCTCATTTTTTGTTTTCTATAAAGAAAACGTATATTAAAGTGATATATTTAAGTGTCTAAAGTATAAAGTGAGTTTTAAAGGTACTAGTTCAGTTCATTAACGTGGCTACGCACGAATTGAATTTCATCATCATATCAGCCAATTGACGTCCACTGCTGGACATAGGCCTCACCCAACTTTCTCCACAGCGTGCGACTCTGTGCCGCCTGTAACCAACGGCTCCCCGCTACCTTAACGAGGTCATCTGTCCATCTAGCGGGGGGCCGTCCCACGCTGCGATTTCCGGTTCGTGGCCGCCACTCAAGAACCTTCTTACCCCATCGGCCATCGGTTTTTCAAGCTATGTGCCCTGCCCATTGCCACTTCTGCTTTGCGATTCGGTGAGCTATGTCGGCGACTTTAGTTCTCCTACGGATTTCCTCAGTCCTGATTCGATCACGTAGGGAAACTCCGAGCATAGCTCTTTCCATCGCCCGCTGAGCGACCTTGAGCTTTCGTATAAGGCCCATAGTTAGCGGCCACGTCTCAGTGCCGTAAGTCATCACTGGCAACACACACTGGTTGAAGACTTTTGTCTTCAAGCACTGAGGTATTTGGGACGAGAAAATAGGTCACAGTTTTCTGAACGCTGCCCAACCGAGTTGGATTCGGCGATTTACCTCTTTCTCGAAATTGGACCTACCTAATCGAACAGTTTGTCCCAGGTATACGTATTCGTCAACAACTTCGAGTGTAGAGTTCCCAACAGTTATTGGAGTGGGTTCTACATGGCCATTCGACATGATTTTCGTCTTGTCCATGTTCATCTTGAGGCCCACTTGTTGGGAAGCTCTACTAAGGCTTTCGAGCATTGTGGTAAGGTCCTCCACTGATTCTGCTATGACCACAATATCCATGTTTCCACCGAATCGAAGGCTTTCTCATAGTCTACAAACGCTAAGCAAAGGGGTCGATTATACTCTTCTGACTTCTGTATAATCTGCCGTAGCGTATGTATGTAGTCTACGGTAGTATAGCCTCTTCGGAGACCAGCTTGTTCGGGAGGCTGGAAGTCTAGAACTTGCGAGCGAGACGGTTCGTAATTACTCTTGGAAACAGCTTATAAACATGGCTCAGAAGCTTGATGGTTCTGTAATTCTTGTTAATTCTAAAAGCGTATTGTCACCTTTTTTGAAGAAAAGTACGACCACGCCCCTATGCCATGCTTGTGGCGAAGTTCCTTCGAGTATGACGGTGTTAAAGAGCTTCTGAAGGACTTTTAGTACCGGTTTTCCACACGCTTTCAGAAGATCAGTCGTAACTCCATCATCACGTGCCTTATTGTTCTTAAGCTGTTTGAGAGCCATACTAATCTCGTACAAGCTGACGTCCGGGATGTCCTCGGTATAGTGTCGAGTCAGTCTAGCTCTAGGGTCTTTAGCTGGACTGCCAACTGGTTTCTATGTCGACGTATATAACTGTCCATAGAATTTCTCGAACTCATCCAAGACCTCTGGTCCAGACGAAACAATGCTGCCGTCCTCCGTCTTCAGCCTTGCCAGACGGCTTCGCGCAATAGCCAGATCTCTCACGAACGCTTTGAAACCTTTGTTCCCTTCTAATTGAATTTATCTTGCGCATACTTGACGGTGAAAATTTGGATCAGATCTGAATTGTTATCCGTCAGTACCTAACACTATAGGGTCCGACGTCAATGTTAGGGTTCCGTACAAAAGGGTTGCCAATAATGTAAGCCTTGTACTAAAGCATAAAACATCTGCGTCCGTTGTACTGTATTTTTTTATTATTTTAGTAAGTATTGGCAGTTTTCACATAATAGGAACTTTAGCTACTTCAGCCACTTATCATGGCAAACAATAAAATATCAACAAATCAGACCCCAAACGGCTCCCATTCAAGAGACCTTGAAGAAATTGCATTTGATTTCAGCTTTCGTGCAAAATTGGACTAGGGACACACATTTTGCAAGAAAACGTGCAACTTCACTGCCCTCCTAATATAAAGAAACAAATGGAACGTAAATTAAACTGGCCAATTTCGTGTTGTATACCCATTAAGTTAGGGTACCGTAGGATGAGAATTATTGCGATTATGAACAAGTTATAAACTGGATTAGTTTAAACCAATTTTCGTTGGTATTTTTTTATAAAGTCGTATTATCTTAATTTCATTCTGATTTTATAACACGCGGTTTTTGTAAGCCAATAATTGAAATTCAGAATCGAAGCAAACACGGCGGAATGACATACGGACGGACCGTCATGACGAAACTGTAATGTTTCCGTTTTCGCTATTTGGCTACGGAACCCTAAAAAGCAGGCTTGTGTTAAGAAAAAAAAAAACGGGTTGCACTCCGGGAGTGCCGGCAGAAGTGAAAACATACTCGCTATTTACTTCCCATCACTTCTTATCCATATTTATTTATTAAAAATAATAAATTTTGTTTATTTACTTTTTGACGTTGTATATTTGACAGCTCAATCTGTCATAGAATTAAAATCCCATATTCAACCTCCCTGTACTACTCATAATCGCCATATACTAAAAATAAAAACTAACCTAATGTAAATAAAGGTCTAATGTAAAAAATAATTTTCGATCAGGACACGTGACCTGACGCGAGTTTAACAGTTTTTACCCATCACAAAAAAAGTGCACAGCGCCGCTAAAGAAGTTTTCACTTCAAAAAATAACTGCTTTTTAACATTGTACTTATACATAACGGCGTACCTTCGTTGTTATCGAGTCCGGAAACAGCTTCAAACCAATCTTTTACGATCTTAACAAGCTAAGCTATGAAGTGTAGATAAAGTGCCGACTACGAACTACAACTATGTAGGAAGTCATTTTGTGTAATGGTATGCGATTGGTTGAGATATCTACGGAATTGTCTGCACAGGGGTACCTACATGCAACTGTGTTTTAAAACAAAATTCCTACATACTCTATGAACTGACTGGAAAAAAGGAGAAGGTTCTCAATTCGTCTGCATGTTTGTTGTTTTTTAGCCAAATGGAAAAAACGGTCCGTCCGTTTTCACATCCTTATAATTCTGTCATCTTTGGGTAGAGTCTCATCCCGTAAAGACGAGCCAAGCAAAGCGCAACGGCACTACCTACCTTTTCTCGAAGCGCGTCGTTGTTTTTTGAACCCACATAACTTGGGTTTGGATTATACCAGATAAACAAAATTCTCGGGATATGATGTCTCATAGAATGAATAGTGGACTCATTAAATATGTAAAGTTTTAATTGCATGCTCTAATACTTTCGATTTTATTCATATCTGAAAAACCCTGATTTCGCCACTGACTCACTGATGATCATCAAAATTCTTAGGGTACTTAAAATTTGGTATGAGGGCTAGGATGAGTACACAAGAAACAAAAAAAAAACTGAAAATTGAAACTTTTTCCCCCAACCCCATAAAGTAGGGGAAGGAAGTTTGTATGACTTCCGCAAATTTATAATATAGGGACTTCTTAATAACACATTTCAGGATTTTTATTAAATCACCCCCCACTATTTTAATTAGGGGATAAAAGTGTATTTCGGGCTTTCGTTAGGTTTTAGAATATAACTACATTATTATACTTATATTATAGGAATAATATTAATATACATATGCACTTCGTAAAAATTACAATGTGACAGTATTTACAAAAGAAAACTTCTACGGAGATGGGAAATCACAATGGTGTAGGCAAAAAAACTAATAACAGTAAACCTATCGACATATATGAATATAGTTTTTTAAAAACAACAAAGTAATACAATAAGTGTTTAATATTTATCGACCATATGTCATATCATAAGCAACTTACAAAATCCCACCAAAAACATTTTCATGTAAAATGTTGCCAAGACGAGACCATATGAATAGTACTGTCAAAAGTTATCAGATCTCATGTAGAGCCAAGCTTCTAACACTACAAGCCCTAACTTCACAAACGCTGCACCTTAGACAAAATATGTGGCTTGGCCGTTTTGCTACCGTCACATGGGCGTAAGGTAAAAAAATATTTTAACTGTTCATTACGTTCTTGTAGTAACGAAACGGCCAAGCCACATATTGTGACTAAAGTGTATTGTTTGTGAAGTTAGGGCTTGTAGAGTTAGAAGCTTGGCTCTACATGAGATCTAATAACTTGAAAATGATTTGGTGGGATACAATTTTACAGAGATGTGTCTTTTGTAAACAGCCATACAGATTTGCTATGAAAATTAAATAAACAGTTACGGGTGCTCACCATATGAATTGAGCCGAGGGATGAAAAATTATTTTTTTTGATGAATAGAAATTTAAAAAAGTCTCTTTTATTAAAAATTATTAATTGTAATTAGTAGGTATATGTGGACGCATGTCCTTTTTGCGACTATTATATGTAGCTATATATGATTTTCAGGCGCTTTGAGTAGCAAAATCTTTATACCTAATGTTTTCCACACAGTTTCTATGAAAAAATTTAATTCCGGGTTTAGTGTATCTATATATCAGGGCTCTGATTTTACGTACCAAGTTCGTACAGATAACTGAATTCAAGGGTTCTCTACGTCCAACGCGTAGGAAATCGATGCAGCTCCAGGCCCTTGAACTGAAGGCTATAATCCAGGCTATTCCTGCCTCGAGTGCAAACGAGAATGACATACGACCTTCACTGTCGCTAAACAAGGACGGTGAGTAACTGCCAATTTTGTTAGGGCGTCAGATTTTACTGCATATAACGACGTCAACGGTTTTAAATTAAAATTTAGCGCCTAATTACATGGCTACATGTGTAGGTATGCTCGTGCGTCGTACGGTGCGGCGTAACGTAATAAAAACATTTTTAAATTAAAATTTTATTACAGGAAATTGTGCTAGCGACCTATGTAGGTGGCTATATCTACCCACTAGAGTGTATGTGAGTGTGTTTATCGATCCCCTCTTTGGAAACGTGGTTACCAAAGTGATAATAAATACAGACCGGATTCTAGAGGCAAATAAAATGAGCGCAAAAATTGAGGACAGCATTTTAAGATTTCGCATTTTATTATTTTCGATGTTACCAAGAAATAAAATTTCACAGTTTTATTTACAATTTGATAATAACAATTAAGAGATCTGTGGTAAGGAATACAATATATACCTAGGTAAGTAAGTTTTGATTTTATTTTGAAATCAACGCAAAATGACTGGCCTTTAAACTACTTCTTTGCAAGTTTAATGTGAAGCTCCTCTGTACATCTGAAATTTCGGCTGCAACTGGATGGATGGAGCACAGCTGAGTGTATGTTCAATACGAACATTCAAGTTACGATAGCACCACCACGAGCTCATAACGAAAATAAACTCCATACGAGCACTCAAGTGACAAGAGCACCACCACGAGCTCACAGCGTACAGTGCGGTTTCAGAGAAACTTCCTCCCGCGAACGCTTGGGTTGTGGAATGAGCTCCCTGCCAAGGTTTTCTCTAAGGTATACAGTAGGTATGAGGTTCTTTAAGAAAGAAGTTATGCGACTTTAGAAGGGTCAGCAACGCGCGAGTAATACCCCTGGTATGGACAAGCGTCCATACGTGGCCGCCGGACCGTGTGCTTGTTTGCCATCTTATATAAAAAAAAGAACATAAACTCGAGACGAATATTCACGTCAGTCAACTCCCTAATCATAGAATAAGGAATAGAAGGTACTGTAAAGGTTACGACCTCTCGTTAGGTGAAAAGTAAGTAAAAACGCTAGCGAACGTCTTATCGCAGTAAATACTTCATAGTGATATAACGGAGCTGTAAGATACGGTGTCAGATATAACGGAGCTGTAAGATACGGTGTCAGATATAACGGAGCTGTAAGATACGGTGTTAGATAGTTTTTGAATAAAAAAAAATCGAAACGCCGGGATTGTTCCTTTTTTCCTTAAGATAATATTCAAGTCAAAGAGAATATAATATACTACGTATTCAAGTGTAACATATAGAGCCGGAAAGTCTGATGCATTTGTAGGGCCGATTGCTGTCTTTTACCAGGAAGCCCTGAGGTATCATAGAATGGATATGTGTAGTTAGTTAGGTCAACGCCAGACACTCTTGTGTAAAGTATCTGATAGAAGCTCTTATAGAAGATTTAGAATGAGCCAGTATATGTATATACCTGATAATGGTCCAAAGAAGGATGTCTATGGGAACCATAGAAATTAAGAGATAAGTTGTCTTTGTTTAATAAATGTCGCATAGAATAGGATAAGCAATACTATCGATAATCGATTCAGATAAGAAAAGAACATGAATATTCAAAAGATCTCCCTAATTTACCTAGTTCGATACCGTACCTAAGGGCAAATTTATAGAATAAGCAGCATTACGCCCCTGCCCGCTGCAGTACCTACTCCTTAATGTCCATACCTAGCCTTATTCTCAGTGGAGGATTTATCGGAAAAGTTTTGTAATATTGAAATGTGAATAATATCACGAGATTTTGCCAGCGGCTCCAACCGCCCAAAATTCGGTTATCGGCGTGGAATTTCTATACGTCAATAACTTAATTATATACTAATGAAGTTTGCTATAGCAAGCTATAGTTCTTTTAAGCTCGGTTATAGTTATTCCCGTGGGAACTTTGAATTTATTGGGATAAACAGCCTATGTCCGATTTCAGAAACTTACCTATAATTATGTGTGCCAAGTTTCATTCCGACCCGTCTATTAGTTGAAGCGTGATTGAGTAACAAATATCTAAACTTTCACATTTATACCAAAAAGTCTGATTTTGGTGTGGTTAACCCCAACTGCTCAACCCAACGTTGATCTGTCACTGAGTTTTCTTGTAGATACCTAGTTATTATTAAATTAAAAGAAAAATTGCAGCAGATTGCTTTTATAATAATTCATAGGCGGGTGACGCGGGTGTCATACAAATTGTGACAATAATATTTAAAACCATTTTTTAAGTATCTATATGGGTACTTTTATCAAAAACTAATCTGGCAACACTATTCTACATAGGTGTTCGTAAACATGACGTCATTTCTCCACGTGTCTACGCAAACCACAGTATCAAACAATAACCAATCAAATAAAAGATTAAAGTGTTATCTTCCAATTAGGCGCCAGCGGATGACATCAACCAATCAGAGCTCAAAGTCACAGTGTTTCTATGACGTCACCTGATAGTCTTATGATGATAAACCGTAAAAATACCTATTATTTAAATTAATTGGGCAGTTATTATCATAAACTTGAAGCTCTCGTTAAAATAAAATTTTTGATTTTTTGAACTTATCAACTTACTGTACTGTACATTACATAGGTAGGTACCTTATTAACTTACTGTACTGTACATTACATAGGTAGGTACCTTATTAACTTACTGTACTGTACATTACATAGGTAGGTACCTTATTAACTTACTGTACTGTACATTACATAGGTAGGTACCTTATTAACTTACTGTACTGTACATTACATAGGTAGGTACCTTAATTCATAAGTACCTATATGTAGGTACATCAGAAAAAAATAACATGGTTATAGCACATTCAGACACTCAGTCATCGCCTTTAATAAATCCAAGCGACTTAGCAACAAAATGTACGACTAGCTGGACAACACTCGACTAGCCAATGTGACGACTTGAACAAACAAGATTGCGGTCCGCCTGATGGTAAGCGTTTACCGCAGCATATAAGAGAAGTACTGCTTCGCTCTGTTGAGTAAACCAAGCTTTTTGGACGCCAGCTTTACCTTGTCCTGCAAATGATCTCGGAACTGGACATCGCTGGAGGTGTCAATACGAAGGATCTTAATGCTCGTAGAGATGGTGAGGGGAGTGTTCCGGAATTGTGTGAACTCAGTGAATGGGGTTTTCCTAGCGGTTAACGCGCAGACTTGTGACTTCGTAGGATTGAATCGGACCAAGTTTTCCCGTCCCCAGCCAGCTAGACACACAACTTCTCCGCGCTTTTCCTCCACACGGAACGAGGGATGTTTGCACGGCCCGTGTAATAAGCGTCTCCAGTACTGTCATCTGCATAGCAATGTATGTTGTTGATGTCCAACATGTAATTGATATGCAGTAGAAAGAGCGTAGGAGACAGCACGGAGCCTTGCGGGACACCAGCATTAATGTCCGTGCTATCAGAGCAACTACCGTTCGTATGCGTCTGCTGGACAAAAAGCTAGCTATATACCCATTTGCAAAAACCCTCGGGCACTTCGTAAGATACTTAACAAACTTTGATAGAAGACCCCGGTTACAGTATTTATATTACGAATATTAATACCGTGCCCCGGCGAAGACCCGATCGAACGCCTTCGCTATGTCCAGGTTTCATGTCAATTTCATTTCCCTTTTTGAGATTGCTCTGTCTAGACGATTGCGATTCGCCGACCGAATGAAATGGTTGTTTAAGCTGTGGTTGGTTTTGTACATATATGGGATATACATATTAACAAGATATTTCTTATTGTATGTAACAGCATTTTTGGGTCTGCAGGGAATATTTGGAGGTTCATTAAGATCTTAATTGAAATTTCGGGCAACGGCAACGGATACCCTATTTCATTTATTTTATATTTTCCTTCAATTCCCTCAGGGGGCAACGAAAACATTTGTAATCAAAACGACGAAACGTCACGATATTAAAACGAATACCTACGCAACGAAAATATGAAACGTAAATCTAAAATATCTTTCAACTTCAGATATCTGTAGCTTTCTAGAAGCGGCTAATAACGGAAAGCGTCTATCGGAAAAATTATAGTAATTTTATACATGGCATCTATTAAGTTTCTCCTATTGCTTGGACATAAAAGAAAATTACTTAAAACACAGGTTCTGCAAATCATTAGGATAATAAAGTATTTACAGTCATTGCTGGCTGGTTAGCCGCAGCGACAGTTAGCTGTAAATAATCTATGGATACCAATACGATTGACGTCACAGCGGCAAGGGTTAATGTTGTGTGTTAGGACTAATTTTTAAAACACGCATTAAGTTTAGGGTTTAGTTTAAGGGTTCCGTAGAATGAGAATTAACGTAGAATGAGAATTGACGTAGATATATGAAAACCTTGTAAATTCATAATTTTACATGATTCATAAAAAAACATATTTACTACCAACCTATTTTACACAAAAGTCGGTGGTGGCCGAGGGGTTTAAATTTCACTTCAAGTCCCAAGTGGCGGAGGTTCGAACCCCGGGGTTGGCGTGTACCAATGAGTCTTTTCTTAATTTCTCAAGTGAAGGAAAACATCGTGAGAAAACCTGCATACGTCAAGAAAAAAAAAATTACGTATGTGAAGTCCACAATCCGCACTGGGCCCGCGTGTGGACTATGGTCCAACCACCCTAGCTTATGAGGGTAGGCCGTGCCCCAGCAGTGGGGACGTATGAAGGCTGGCAAGTATTTTACGCAGTTAACAACATCATTCACCATAGGAAATTGTACGAAATTTTTACTTTCCCAAGTACATTTTTTAAGTTGGTCGACCATTATTTATTAACTTGTTGAGCCTACTTAGCTGTGATAGTTTTCCTTTTTTTCATTATGTAGGTATTTGATGATTTTGTTCACATATCCAAAGTCATCCCCAGGGCACTTTACACGTAGGGGAGCTACACTTAAACCTTTCTCTGGAAAAGTTCTTTTTTTCAAGATTTTATTTTACAATTTTGTCGGCCAGATTAATATGTATACTTATGACTAATTACAGATTTCTAGTCTGTTTGTGTCTAGTGCTAAGCCGCAGAGACAGACAGACGTGGCGAATTTATAAGAGTTACATGTTGACTACTTGTTATATTCCTAAACAAAAAAAAAACCACATTCGGACTCGCGCACAGAAACAAGCCTGACTCGCACTTGGCCAGTTTTCATTATTTATTGTTTTATTTGGCGCTTTCATTATGTGTATCACCGTTTTTCTTATAGATCAAAAAACAAAAGAAAAAACGTTTTCGTTGCCTAGACAGAGAACTGGACAGCGTATTTCCTAGCCAGCTGTAAAAAAAAATGCTCGCAAAAGTGTCACAGAGACAAAGCGAACGTGTGGTGTCTTGTCTATGAGAAAATATACCACAGGTTAACTTTGTCTCTTTCTAAAGTGTTGTCAATTTCGGGAGCTTATTGTGCATTCCATAGGCCAGATTACAGAACTCGAAGTCTACGGGAGACCCCCGTTGCCTTTTGTTTTTTTTGTTTGTACTTTTTTAGGAAATCTGCTACAATAATAATACCATATTCTATAAAAATTTTAGGTAACTTCAGGTCAAAAACAAGAGCCCCTGAAACGTAATTCAGACAGACAGCGTATATAGGCTTAGTAATAAAGCTCTGTTGGCACCCTATGGGTACGGAACCTTAAAAAAAGTCAAAGCACTTGGCAGTTGCTTTTACAAGCAACCAGCGGGCCGATTCCGAAAGATAGCCTAACCTTTTTTGAAAGATATACATTGCGGTTTCGCGACAATCAATGAATTTCATACGTCATTTTAACTGCGCAATGTATATCTTATTTCTATGGATTTCAAACGAGAATTGTTAGCTGTCATTTTACGGAATCGAGCCGCAAAGCGTAAGTATCTGTATCGATTCTCCGCCCATACTTCAACAATTAGCTGCTTACGACGGAAACAAAGACAACACAAGTTGTTCATACGCTAAGTACGACTTTTGAAGAATATTTTGGATAATTCAAGTAAAATTTTTAAAAACATACAAATAATAAACAATGATTATTATGTAAGTAGGTATGTTTGTAGCATAGTCTAATTTGGCTTTTGTTTTTAATTGCATAGGGAGGAGCACACCACGCGAGACTCTAAAAAGTCCTCAATTATGTGAACGACTCAAGGATAAAAATTCCACATTACAGGAATTACAGACTAGACTATTGCCTAGACGCTGATACGCGTCAATCTTCATTTTTATGCATTTAGTTTTAAAAATAACAGATTTTCACACGAACTTCGAACCCCCATTTTCCCCCTTTATAAGGAGATATATTTTGCAAAATCCTTTCTAAATGGATCGTTACGTGTTAAAGAAGCCTACACGCCAAATTTCAAGACCCTCGATCCAACGGTTTGGGCTGTGCGTTTGATATATCAGTCAATCAGTAAGATTCCTTTGTTAAATACATATATTTCTTGTCAAAGTCAAAGAGTGAAATCTGTCAAACCTGAGTACTGACTAGTTGGACAAGTTAATTTTAATGACCATACTAACTGTACTTGTATCAATACCATATCGTAATTAAAACCAAATTTTTTTTAAGAATTTAAAACTTTGTATAAACCGAGCTTTGACTAGTCAGTAGTTTCACGGATTTCGCCCTTTGAATAAAACTATAATACCTATGTAGTCATACTAAGTATACAGAAAGAAGATAAAATAACAAATACAGTTTGACCAAACCAACCGACCAAGTGATCGAACTGCTACATTGATTTAAACACATGTCCATATTTGATTCGTACAAAACTAGAATAGACTAGATACGTGTAATAAATAATGGACAAGACGAGAAATCCGTTTGAGGCCGATCAATAAATAAATTAAGGCTGGGTTCAAGGCCCAATGTTTCATATTAACGGAGTTTATCGATAATTTCAAATCAGAATTCAATTTTCCATTTGCTGACGTGTAAAATTAAAAGTTGCGTTGTTATTTTACCTCAAAAATCACTAAATTAAAAATTGTGACAAATTAAAGCTTTCGAATAATTACCTAGTTAGATAGTTGGTAATAAGTATAGATATAGGTTCCTACGAATAAAATACATGGTCTTTCAGTGCAGACATAGCAAACAACTAACAAAGACAAACACAATGACATTACTAATTTGTAACTATGTATTTCGAGCGCTATCTTAAATTAATTATGCAAATCGAGTAAGCAAAACATATCGATATATTTAGGGAGATACAAGTAAGTACATATATCCGTAAGTCGTATATAAAGCGGTATCTTCGTATTCCATGACGACCTTTACTGGAGAGCTTCGTAAGTTAAGCTTCAGGTACTTAACAGTAGAGTTACATAACAGGACAAAGCTTTTATGGGCAATTTTTACCAAAACTAAAAGCTTTTGAGACACCATTAGTAAAGCAGTATTATACTTATCTAATACCTTTAAACGAGCAATTCTTGTATACATGTATATATATATAAACTGAATCTCGGGAGCGGTTCCAACGATTCTCGTGAAATTAAGTATGCAGGGGGCTTCGGGGGCGATAAATCGATCTAGCTAGGTTTCATTTTTAGAAAACGTAATTTTATCCGTGTTTTTAGGCAGTGATAAACTGAAAAAATATTACTGTTCCTGACATCTATTATTATTATACTAATAATACTACATATTATTTTTACCGACACAACAACACTAAAGCTACTTGACAATAGATGGCGTTGTTAAGCAACACTAAAGCTGCTTGACAATATATATTATGGCGTTGTTCAAAAAAAGCAAATCTCAGTCTTCCAGGTTCTAGGGACCTATGTTCCACACCCACTACTCTTTCCCACTCGCCTTGTGTTTGGTTTGTAGTTAAGCACAAGTACATTATCACTATTTTACTACTGTTAAGTATATGAAATTTTACTTTACTAGCTTTAAGCGACTATACTAACTAAAAGTAATTTTATTGGCAAAGGTTTCTTCGTATCCGCTGAGCAGATACGAGTTAAATTTAATGAATGTGTTTTTTGGGTTATTGTTAATAACATAATCCTTTGTTCGATAAAAAAACCTAAACTAACCTCTTTTTACGGTTTTTTTTTTTAAATTGTACAACTTTGTTTAATATTTGTGATAGCGCTTCAGACTCTGAGCAAAAGGCATTTTTTATCTCATTGAGTTGAGATGTAGCTGCACTTTCGTTGAAATATATCTGCTCAGCTGATCCGGAGAAATATTTGCGAATAAAATTTAGGTAGTATAGCCTCTTAAGGGTTGAATTTCATGAACCCTCAAATGTGGTCTGTGGTATGTGTTTTTATATATGTTGTCCACAGTTTTGACGTTATCCCGTTAGACTGTCTGTTGGATAATAGCTCTTAGAATGTTAATTTATTAGGGCTCCGTAGTCAACCGTTATAGTTTTGCCATTTCCGTTAGTCTGTCTGTCTGTTCACGGCTTATCTCAGAGACTCTGAGCACTGGAAAGCTGTAAGGGAATACATGCTCGTAAATGTAGAAATGCCTACAAGTTGCCCTTGCAAGCTAAATGTCCGCATATTGTCACGGGCAACTACGGAAGCCGAAACTGCGCGTGGTCCGACACGCACTTGGTCGGTTTTCTAAAATTTTAATCGTTAGATGACACAAAACTACTGACAGATTAGGACAAATGTGCCTATAGCACCCGAATATACAAAGCTCTGGTTTTTACTTTTTAGTGAAGATAAGAAGTTTTCTTTGATGACTACAAGACAAGACAAGGCAAGACTTTGTGCCATGTCTGTCTTTACCGTCACAAAACGTATTTGACGTTTGTAGAGATTTTTCTAGTAAAATTCTTAATAGATTACATTGTAACTGATCAGGCAGCATTGTATTTTCGTCTGCGACCGAAACACTATTTTCAGTTCCGTCATTCAAGTCACATCAAAACATCGAACGTCACGCCTTGTTAGACAGTTTCCGAGTCACTTGAGGCAGACTGACTAATGACCAGCTGGGGGACATGGACTGACGAACCGTGTGCAGTGTTCCGGCAGCGCGGACACACAGATTTGGGGTGTCTGCAGTCGTAATGTGATACAGTACAGTGCTACAGCCTGTCTAAATTAAAATGACTTGACCATATATACAACTACCCCATGGAAAGGGGTGCGGCTTATTAGCTCTGACGATCCCTACCTGCTTACGTGAAGCGTGCTCGGTTTTCTCTCTCTTTAATTAAAGGCAGCTTAATTAATATTTTATGCAACAGTGATATGATTGTAGAGTTCGTTGGATACCCATTGCGCATAGAAAATATGACAACATATTGTCGGAATGTATCATTTGGAGAACAGGAAGCGAAACGTTGCGAGAAGGAATTATAAATTTATTAAATGATTTATTGATGTGGGGTGGGAAGGAATTTCAAAGAAGTTTAGCGAGATTTTATTTTGTAATTATGGCATTATAGAAAACATGTGACAAAAATTAGCGAGTTAAGTTCGGTTTGAAAATATCGGAATCTTCGCGGAAACCTATGGAGCTATGTTTTAGCTATGCTTGGTGCTTCTTTGCGGGATTAAATCTGGAACGAGTCGCCGAAGAACCAAAGTCACCGACAAAGCTCAATCGGCTAGCCAGCTAACGTGGCAGTAGACAGGCAATATCGCTCGTCGAACCGATCACCGATGGGTACGATAGGTTCTCCAGTGGCAACCACGGTTCGGACGAGCAGTGCGTTACGGTTTCCTACTTGTTGGACAGACGTCATGGTCTCAGGAAGCCAGTGGAATCTGTGGAGACATGTCGGGGAAGCCTACGTCTAACGTAGACGTCTTACAGCTGAAACTATATCGCAGAAACCTATTTTTACTTCTGCAGTTGTTAAAGGAAACGCGATGGTCACAGACAGTGACTAAACCCATACTTAAATAGTTACACGTGTTCGTGTAGGAAACAGAATTATCTCGCGTCGTTTGTATAGGTATATACTAAAGGTACCTACAATGACTGATGTTTTCGATCAAAAACGAATGAACCCAACTGAAACGAACGACGCAAATAGATATATAGGAACTTTGTGTATGTACGTTATTTATTTATGCATATATAAGGTAATACTTGTTAATTTTATTGACATATCATTAGTTACTATATACTTCCTGCACGGCTGCACCTCAACTTGCCATACTTGCTTATCTAAGGGTTATCAGAATTGAGTAGGTTAGTATTTGTGTATTTGTGTGTATAGTAAGCAGTGAGTGACAAAATCGGATCTTTTTGACGTGTAAATCGTACGTAACGCAAGAAAAACAGATGAAATTTGACAAGGTATTTAACTATAATCAAGGTGTTTTCGTAGGAATCCCAGGCCAGTAATCAAATTTAGGGCTGGCAAAAGCTAGTTATACAATTATGACTTAAGTATTAAGAAACAGAAAGGATTCAAAGTTCAGGAGTTGTTTCTATTAAAGAGCGTATGGGCATTAGTATGTCTAATCTGTATAGTAACCAATGGCACGTTACCATATCCCTCACCCAGCGCAATCTGGTCCCAAACTAAGTTACGATTGTACTATGTACTATTATACATATTATACATATAAAACCTACGCTATTTAGTTAGACAACAAGCAGCCTCTACCCACAGAGCCACGAGCAAGATTGGATAGATTTTCCTTGATATTGAAGTCTTCTGTTTGTGGACAATTAATATTAGAACGATGAGATACTTTATTACAGAAGTCACTTACTCATTCACTTACTGAAATGCCCTGAACGATAGATAGCTAACAATTTAAAATAAACTAGTAAACGCAGCAAATTATAAATATATTTTAAGATGCGATGTAAGCGAAATATATATGTATAGGGCGTTTCGTAGCAGAATTGTTAGCGGTTTGCTTTTAATAGCAAAATCATATTGACTTTTAGCGTTTTGTTTAACCGGTTTTGCTACTGGGTATTTTGCGCTGTCAAAAATGGCGCAAAACGAGTTTAAACAATAATAGTGCTGCTATCAGCTGCGCTTAAACGGAACGGGTGTTTTGTGCTAAAATGAGGTCTTGCTAATAAAATGTAACACGACTCATTACATAACTTGCACAACTAAAAATAAAACCTACTATTCAAGGAAATTCTGGAGTTGTTAAAATCTTCATCGAAAACCTCAACGACAATTATATATAGCCTATATCGCAGCACCAGTACTCGAGACTTTAGTTGCCCCTACTGAGATTGGGAATTAAACTCGAAACCTCTTCTTCTTCCTTCATGGTCGATAGTTGCATCACTCAGCCGCCAAGTAAGTAGGTATGTTGTAATATTAAAAAATACCAAAGCACTTGGTATATAGTAAGTACCTATATATGTTGAAAATCCTTTTTTCATAAAGTGAAATTTCTTAAGACAAATTAGGGACTGGTGTAGACAGAAACAATTAGGAACAAACCACTTAAAGTCGGTTTCGGGTGATGTTTCCATTGACACGGCTAATAGCGCAGGAAGGGGGAGTGGGTGATTTAAGGAAATGTAGAGCATTTTAGGAACGATTAGAAGTGTAATTTGACTGTTCAAACTTTGAATCACTTATTTAATTCGAACTCGCGTAACGATTCCACTTAATGTTCTACTTAGGTCAGTACCTCATGGAACATTGTCACAAAATAGTCCCACGCCCTCCAAGACCATTAAAAAAAAGAAAATAAGTCAGTCAATTATCTGATAATTATTATATCAGTTGCTAGAAGTTGAGACACAGGCTCTCTTAATTTCAAGACGATAAAATTTTACCACTTGCTTACTTTAGTGCGGTGACGGAGGCGATAGACGTATAGATGTGAAAAGAAAAGAGACCAGACGTTTGCTTTGTCTCTTTCTAAAGGATGGACAATTTTGTGAGGCTATTACGCAGTCCATAGGACAGATTACATAACTCAAAGTCAATGGGCAGCCCTTAAAGTCAAAGTCAAAGCCAATACAGTAAATATAAATTAATGTTGTTTATTATTCGACATAAAAATATTTTATACACAAAAAATAGTTTATACTGAACAAATCTAATACTTTTAAACGAGCAATCCTTGTATATATTTATATTTATACATAATCTGAATCTCGAAAACGGCTACAACGATTTCCATGAAATTCAGCTGGCTTGGGGTTTCGGGGGCGATAAATCGATCGATCGTTTTCAGGCGATGATAAACTGAAAAATATGACTCTTCCTGATATCTATTGGCGAGTAGTAATACTATTATTTTTATCGACACAACTACTTGACCCTTTGCCAACTAAAGGAAGTTAGGATTAGACATGGTGTTGAATATTTTTGATATTTGCAATAAATATGAGTACCTGGAAGACCGAACTTTGCTCTTTTTTTTAACAGCGCCATCTATTGTCAAGTAGCTTTATTGTTGCTTATTACTACTCGCCAATAGATGCCAGGAAGAGTCATACTTTTCAGTTTATCACTGCCTTATAAACACGGATAAAACGTCGTTTTCTAAAAATGAAACCTAGCTAGAACAATTTATCGACCCCGAAAACCCCACATACTAAATAAATTTCATGAAAATCGATGGAGCCGTTTCCGAGATTCAGATTATAAATATATATATATATATATATATATATATACAAGAATTGCTCGTTTAAAGGTATAAGATAGATTTAAAAGTAAAAGTAGTAGTAGTAAAAGACCTCAGTAAATTAGATTATGATGTTTTAAGTAAAAAGCGGTTTAAGTCTCCCGGAATTCCCTTTATCGTTTCAAAAGGGGTTAATCTACATAAAACCTTATCGTTACTACAAAAATTCTTACCACCTATATTTTCGACAAAGAAGTGGCACAAATACCAGTATTCATTTCAGCGATACCGTATTACATAATTCATGTGATTTCTTTTAGCGACGCCTTCAAATTTTTGGTTGATATTTCCAGCGTTTCACTGGTCAAAGGACTGAGGTAATGTGGAACAAATCAGTTCGCCGTTAGGGCAACGACCTACTTTAGTAGAATAAATTGCCAGGTTCATTAGACTGAATTAGAAACAGCTTCGCATTTTTCCCGTTTTCAAAGTTAACGGTTTGTTTAATGCCTGAATCGGTAATAATCATATGGTTTTGCGATGATTGCTTGGTCACAACGTTCGTCTATAAAAAATGAAGTCGTTATCATTAAGAACCATTTTAATTTTACTCAGTGAGCTCAATCAAGCTTCCAGTCAAAGGTTTAAGTATCGGAATTAGAAATGCGCTTTGGTGTAATTCAGCAACTCAGCATATTTATATTCGCAGTTGAGAATAGGTAACTTCAAATGATTTATAAAACGTAGGTATAGCACAAAGCCATTGGATATAAACAGTAAGGTATAGTCAGCTCCAGTCGTTGATCGATAAAGGTGAGTGAAACCAAGGGTCTGATAATAATTAGATACTGTGGTGTAACTTGGCCTATTCATTTGGATACAGGTATTCAATTGTTGAAGTCCTATGATTGTTAGTGTAAAATTAATTCTGAATTTACTTTCCTTCGGCAAACCAACAGTCACTACCTACCGACGTAACAGTTGAGAGGTTGTTGGGAGGACGGAGAAGGTCATAGGATACCTACTTTTAATTCTAAGAGTACCCAAGGGAATTTATTGTTCTACGGGTTATAGCACTGGACACTGTTACTTTATGTCATAGGGTTACTCGATGATCGAATTCCGCGCGACGAGTAGATAAAATATATAATATAAAGACAATAATGGCAACAAAGTAAGAAATGGTTGCAAGTAGATTAAAAATATAAGCGACTAGCCGACCCGGAGAACGTTGTTTCTCTTTTAAAACAACTGGTGCGCCAACAATTGTGAAAGGGTTGTATTAATTCAGAAACCTTCCGGCGTGTACATCGGTTTACCTACGCTTAGTACGCGTGTGCGACTCACACTTAACCAGTTATTCTCTCCGAAACCTTTCCCGGCGTGTGCACAACAATTTACTTAAATTTCATTACAATCGGTCTACCCCTAGTGCGCGAGTCCGACTCGCCCTTGACTCATTTTTTCTTACATATAAATCTCACTCTAACAATAAAGAACACAACAAAAAAGAATTATCCAAATAGATCAAGCCGTTTTCGAGTTTTTGTGAGACTAACAAACGTCAATTTATTTTTATATATAGGGGTATAGATAGATTCTTATGTGTATAGAGAAAAATATGGCAACAAAGAAAGGAAAAGTTAACAAAAATATAAACAATAAAAATATTTATATGTTTATAATGAAAAAATGGCAACAGACTAAACAAAAGTTAGTTGAAAAATATAAGGAATAAACAGAGTCTTATATAGATAGAATAAAAACTTTCTAACAAAAAACAACCTGCTTCAAAAAGATTAATTATTGCCAAAAATCTAATCTGAATCACAGTTTGAAATTGGTGTCTATACCTAACAGTTTATAGCACACTTCACTTGCATGACACCAACTAACTGCAAACGGTAATTCAGATCAGATTTTTGGCAATTATTTTTTCACTCACTGGCTCGAAAAGGTTCACTTTGTAGTTTAAAATCTGATTAAATCTGCGCGGAAAAGCCTACTTCATCCACTTGCGCGCAAAAGGATTTTTTTAATTTTACAGAAACAAACATAATGAGATATGCACACCTTACTCAATTTTCTTGTTTTTATAATTTCCCTACCCAAAGGTTGTCTGGAAGAAATCGCTTAATTAGCGATAAGACCGCCTTATTGTACTTTTTTTTTTTCTTTTTTTTATCGATTTAAATGTATGTCTAACTGTGCAATAAAGAATATTATTATTATTATTATTATTATAATGAAACTGTCCGAAATATAGATCATCCTTACTACTTTATATATTAGTGAACCGTTAATAACACTTGAGTTTAATTTTTGATAATATTGCAGTAAAGATAATGTTTTGTTTAATATTATATAATAAATAATTTATTGTTATTTGTTAAATTA
The DNA here is from genome assembly GCA_946406115.1 of Apoda limacodes. NCBI lineage: Eukaryota > Metazoa > Arthropoda > Insecta > Lepidoptera > Limacodidae > Apoda > Apoda limacodes. The sequence goes on from OX291552.1 coordinate 25,894,268, forward strand.
TTAAATACAAGAAAATAAATAAGTTTTATATATAATTCTTATTCTAAAATTTTAAAATTGGTATGGTGAAAATTCGGAACGCACATAAAAAAATAAAAAACATTTTTTTGGAATTATGTAGTAGGTACATCATTTTGGTTGTTTTTTCTATTAACATATTACTTTTACTAAATAAACTAAAAGTTATGAATAAAAAAACATCAGTGAGAGAAAACGATGACGTAAAATACCTAAGTTTAGCCTCGAAAAATAGGTAAGTGAGCGATTTGTTGATTACATGCGGACATACTAAAGATGATCGCCTTTAGTATGTCCGCATGTAATCAACAACCTATTTCAGAGACTTATAATATGTTGTTATCATTTTATAAATACTTAACTTTATTACTTAATAATAAACAACTTAGTGAACTATTTAAAATAAGTATACTTGTTCCATTCATAAGTAATTAAACACAAATTATTGTTTTTCGTGTATCTTGTATATATTTTCCTTGCTGTAAGATGAAAAATTGTGTTTTGCATGGCTGGATTTTTTTTTGAGTTTCGTGCCTTAGAATCCCTCTCTTTGATCAGGGTTGAATATGTGAACCATTGCTTCGTTCGTGGTTTCAATCTTTGAACCCTTCCCTTGCTCGGTATTCAATAAAGGCACTCACGCCAAAAAGCAACTTTACACCCTTGCATAACATAACATAACATACAACTTTACACCCTTGCATAACATAACATAACATACAACTTTACACCCTTGCATAACATAACATACAACTTTACACCCTTGCATAACATAACATAACATACAACTTTACACCCTTGCATAACATAACATAACATACAACTTTACACCCTTGCATAACATAACATAACATACAACTTTACACCCTTGCATAACATAACATAACATACAACTTTACACCCTTGCATAACATAACATAACATACAACTTTACACCCTTGCATAACATAACATAACATACAACTTTACACCCTTGCATAACATAACATAACATACAACTATTAAGTAGGGACCTTTTTAGTGCATCTTTTTGAAGCCATTTGTTATTTTTTAAATAAAAAGTTTTATTTTTTGCTTTTGAGTGACGAATTGCTTTTTTTTCTCTTACACTAAAAACTTTGGAGTCGGTTTAAAATAAGGCAACAAAGTAAGAATAAGTTAGTTTAAAAATACAAACAATGATAATATGAAAATGTTTACAATGAAAAATATGGCAACAGAATAAGCAAAAGTGAGTTGAAAAATATAAGTAATAAATAGTAATATGTGTATGAAAAAAAATATGGCAACAAAGCAAAAAATTAGGCAAAATTTGTATGAATATGGCGCTCAGTTCAGTTGCTACACTTTGTGCACAGTGCGACCGGATTGATGTACAGTGGGCAGCAAAATACGGGTAACAGGCAATGGAGTGTGACACGTAAGTGGTACGTGTAAGTTAACACACAAGTGTCACTCCGGAGTGGTTTTATACCGTGAGTACCGACATCTATATATAATCCACTATTGAATACTGCATCTGTTTGTACGACGTAAGATGATTGATGAGAAGTGTCACGGGGGGGGGGGGGGGCAGCACGTGTATGAATACCCACACACAGCTTTGGCTACCATAACAACGCTTATGATTTAACGTACATTCCTCGTCGCAAACGTTTTTATCAAAAAACCAGTACACTGAACCTCCGTTATGACGAGCAATGTACGTTAAAACATTAGTGTTACAATACCAGCTGGTCGTAATTGCTATTACACAATCTAGGGGCCGATCAGTCGGATGTTGCGGCACTACAGAAAGGTAAATGTTATCCCGGGAAATTATATAAACTAGATGATATTTATATCAACATTATAGAAATGAAATATCTGCAACTGATAACAAAATATAAGTGTTTATAAGTTATATTTAAAGCTAACATTGAGAGCCATTAATACCTTAACAGATTTATTTTTATACAATTTAGATATTTTTTTTGATTAATTTGAACCCTGACCAACATAAGAACGTTAAATTACTGTGCTTTTGTTAAAATAAATAAAAAAAGCCTATATTTACCTATTTGAACTTTAGTATTTCAAACTGTTGGCAAAGAAATATTTAGTTTTACGTGGTGTTTACTGTTTACATACAACTTTAATAAAGCTCTTGATAGTTATATAAACCCATGCAAAAATATTTTTTATGTCTCTAAAGTGTAATAAACTATTAATATATTTGCACCATTTACGCACGCTCAGTCACCCAGGTATGAGTATATACTTGTCCTTGTCATCCATCACTCAAAGTTACTGCTATGTTACACTGGCTCTTAAAAGGATTTTATACTCACTAGGTTATGTATGATGCGTAAATCCTCTATTTCGTTACCGTAGATTATGTATAAAACTCTATGTTATATTATGTTGTATTCAGGTCAGCATAATTTCATTATAAATTATTTTTTAACAACATTAAGACGAGGAAGAAAAAGATATAGTAAAAACGTTAAGGAACTAAGGAATAAAGAGTTTATTATTAGAGATTACAAAATTTGGAAAATTAAGTTTTTTTTTTAGTCAACATATTAATTAATTTAAATGAAGTTTATTTTAACTTAAAATAAATTACGAATATAAAGTTTTTTTTTAACTCAACAAAAATTAAGAATATGGAGTTTATTTTAAAGTGAACATGAATAAGGAATATGGAGTTTATTTCTAAGAAAACATAAATTACGAAAATGGAATTTAGTTTTAAGAAAACATAAATTACGGAAATAGAGTTTATTTTGAAGTCATCATAAATAAGGAACGATCTGTTTAGTTTATTCTGAAGTACTAGTATAGTATTATATAATCTGTATTTTGAAGTAACCATAAGGAAAACGGAGTTTAATTTTAGGTCGACATGGATCAGGAATATAAAGTTCTATTTTTTAGGACAACATAAAGTAGGAATATGCAGTTTATTTTTAAGTCACCAAAAAATATAAATAACATAAATTAGCAAAGTGAAGTTTTTTAACTCACCTTAAATAATGATAATGGAGTTTCGTTTTAGGTCAACATGAATAAGGAATATGCAGTTTGTTTTAAAATTACAATAAATAAGGAATTTAGAGCTTGTTTAAGTTAACATTAATATGGATTTTTAGTTCAACATGAATCAGGAATTTGGAGTTTATATTTAATTCATCAGGATTTAGGAATATGAAGTTTATTTTAAGTCACCATAAAGAAGGAATATGGTGTAAATTGTATTAGCAAAATTGGGCTTTTGTCAGCGTTGTAACTTACTTATGGAAATTTTCTATTTCGATCAAAAACTAAGTACGCGAGTATAAATAAGCCGGCTTTGATACATCTGTTAAAATTGTTATTAATTTTTACAAAAGTATGTAATATGTCATACAAATATCAAAGGTCCTCAAGTGTAACGCATACCTATCCTATAATATGGCTGTATACACGAAATATTGCCACTTTGGATGTTGAAAGGCTTTCTAGAGTGGTAAAACTAGAACTAGAGTAATTAATACAACCTTAAGGATCCAATAGATTATAGGGATGAGAGGTTTTGGAGTGGAGAGAAAATATGTATTTATTACTTGACTATAATATAATTTTCTTTTGTAGTTTTACAAAGAATATCTACTGGATGCTGGCATGCAATCAGTTTTGTAGGTAATTAGTTTGTAAAGCAAATTGTTGTTAAGTCTCTTTACAATTCAAAAGTATTCCCAGAATTCCAATTAAGTAAAGAGTTTTTCATTTTATTTCCACAATGGCCTCGAGAAATCGCTGGATGTGAGAACCTTACACCCATTTATTTTGGTAATCTAAGAAGAAGGCAGATATATATACTGGAGATATCCAGTTGTGATGTAGTCGTTCTAACATTTTAAAACTTTAAAAGTAAAAACTTACGAAATCTGCAAAATTGATGCTTTAGTCATGCATATTATGCTTTATGTTTATTTCTAATTGTACGTCCTTAAAAAGATAAATCTTTTACAATTAATAAAAAAAATATTACAATCTGTATTATAATATTTATTTTCCTTATTTGAGATTTTAAAGTGTTATTAATTATACTAATGTACCTATACATAGAGTAACGCTCTGGTTTTGTAGTTTTTTAACCGCAAATCAGGAACATCTCTAAACAGTAACTGTTATTACTTTCCGATGATTTATACGGACATAAAACCATTTCGAGCGGAATAATGCTTTACAACCTTTCTACCGTAAAAAAAACTTTCCGATTGGGATCTCTATTGTGTTCGCATTGTAATTGTGTATCAGAACACTTTTGAGACGCAGATAAGAGGTCTCAATATGAAATACAGTTTAGTGACGCAATCCCTTTCTGTGAAACACAAAGTCCGTCTTTCTGTCGGTATGTGTTTCCTTATACAGATAAAGTTAGTCTACTTTGATAAAACATTCAGAACAAGAGTATTAAAAATATTTTTTTATAAATATATTTGGACATTACACACATCACTATCTGGTCCTAAACTAAGCAAGGTTTGTACTGTGGATACCAGACAACATATTCAAATAGTTTTTTGTAAATACATACATATTTTAAATAGAAAACACATAAATGTTTCTATTGTGCGGGAATCGAATCCATTCCCCTCGAGTCAGCAGTCAGGTCGTTACCCATAGAGCCAAAATTTTTTAGCTTAATAATTATTTATGTTTATTTTGTTGATAATAGAATTATCATCTGTGTTTCCTAATTATAGCAACATTTCTTTTGATTTGTAAGCAAAACCCGTAGCCAAAAGCAGTCATATAAATAAAAATCAACAACTTTTTTATTAAGATTTGGTATTCTATATAAGTAATAAAATGAAATATTTTTGTTGCTTCGAATAAAAATTGAATAGAATTGTCACATTTTTAAGGCCTTTGTATTATTTCTTTTGATATAATGGTTGCGGTAAACCAATTTCACCCACAATATAACTTCGTCTTGCCGTTTTATAATAAAACATCAAAAAGAGAACGAAGTTATCGTTTTTATGGAGATTGCAGAGTTCCAAATACTTGTGTTCGATATGGTAGTGAGTGTTTTAAATCCTTGTGGTTAGCAACACTAACAATTGTTTTTGTCAGTAAAAAAATATTTTTGAGTACTTAACTACATTTTGTTAAGTATAGGTAGGGTTGATAATTTCACTCTAGGACCATTTATAATTATTTTTCTTTTATTAATGGTTTGTTAAGGAAATTTGAACCCCTAAAATACCCCCTGGATACGCCTATGCTGAATATTTTCTACCACCGCACCGTTCACCATAGGCAGGGAATTCAGTCTCACACTTTAGAACCGAAATGGTCGCGTATAGTGTGGTTTCAGAGAAACTGTCTCCCGCGAACACTTGGGTTGTGAAATGAGCTCCATGCCAAGGTTTTCTATAAGAACTACAGATTCTTCAACAAAGAAGTTATTAGATTTTTGCAGGGTCGGTAACGCGCGAGTGATACCCCTGGTGTTGCAAGCGTCCATAGGCTACGGTAAACGCTTACCATCAAGCGGGCCGCAAACATGTTTGCCACCTTAGTGGTATAAAAAAAAAATTGGGGATTTGGTAGTCCTTCCGAAGATCTGTGTTGTGCAAATGTTTCACAACAGTTTAGTTTTTAGGGTTCCGTAAATCAAAAGGAAAAAACGGAACCGTTATAGGATCACTTTGTTGTCCGTCCTTCAAGACCCTTTTTCTCAGAAACGAGTGAAGGTATCAAGCTAAAATATATATCAAATACTCAGGTCTACTGTCTCTTGGAGCTGCGAAAAAATCAAACTTCTAAGCCAACGCAATCAAAGGATACAGCCGTTTATGCCGCAAATTTCCGCAAATTTTCGAAACTCGCAAGGGAATCAACACCTACAGGGTACTTCCCGTGAACTCAGAATCTTGAAATTTGGTACGAAGCAACGTCTTATAGTACCTACAGATAAAGGGAAAAATGCGAAAACGGTAAATTTTTACAGATACAGCCGTTTATGCCGCAAATTTGTGAAACTCGCAAGGGAATCAAAACCTACAGGGTACTTCCCATGAACTCAGAAACTTGAAATTTGGTACGAAGCAACGTCTTATAGTACAGATAAAGGAAAAATTGCGAAAACCGTAAATTTTTTGTTACATCATATAATAAAAATATTTTTAATAATATACAACAACATATAACAAGTGTAGGGTTCCCCTCGGTGCGCGAGCCAGACTCGCACTTGGCCGATTTTTATTTAGTTTCAGTTTAGTTTGATGGAGTCAAAAGGTCAAAGACTGTTTTAAGTCCTTATTACTCCCAGTTTTGCAAAAGCGCACCCATATTTTAGCCTCCCTTTACCGTGCCATAATGTTTTACTATATTTTTAAAAACGTTGTGTTGGTGAGACACCGTGTTATTGCATCGTCTATCAACATATTATCTTTACGACTATATATTCGGTTACATAAAACCATTATCTTGCTTCCTACCAATCCTTTACATATTGGCGTAGCTAAGCAGGCCCAGCGGTGGGGGGAACAGACACACCTACCCCCAGAAATGTGCAACATTAAAATTAAGTGAAGTTCAGATATATCATTACGGCAACATCGCAATTGACAAATTGAACAATTCTATTTTAATAATTATGTGCCACCTCATAGTTAATTATTAAGGGCTGTTCCCTCTTTAAAGGGACCACCAGAGAAAAATGTTAGGTACGCTATTCCCTATATAGTTAGCAGAAACTTTTAGGTACAAACCTGCCGCTAAACATACGTAGGTACGTTATAGTTGGTAATATAATTTATTAGTACCTACATGCAGCCACTCAACGAGTTAGCGAGTTTCCCACAGTGGTGTAATTAAGTTACAAGCCCAGCGAGCGCCCAAGGGATGTCTAACTAACCACGCTATCTATCTATATACAAGTTTTAACAATACACAGTTAACGTGTTATACGGTTAGGTACTTACTACATGAGAAGAAATACATTTAGTGGTTGAATGTAATGAAGCGACTGATGGTAACTAGTTGGGCAGTAATGGGTGTGAAGTGGCAAACCATGTTTGCGACTGACTTCGACAGCTAAATGCAGAAATAGGCACTAGGCTTAAACTATGTATAGAGAACAGTGGCAAATAGAGCGATTCCATGGAAAATTAAGTACTTGTCTACAGATCGCTACTAGTAAAAGAACTGTAATGTAAGCTTCGGCTTATAGGGCTGGTCCACGGGAGGCGGTTTTGGCTTTTCAAACCTTTTCGCAAAATCAGTATAATACATATCGATATTCAAATACAATATATAAAACTAATAAATTATAATAAGTTCCAAATTTTCTGAAACCTCTTTTAAACATCCTAGATCCGCCACTTAAAGTTATATTATTGCAGATGAATGTTTTCTTCTTATAAATTTAGGGTTATTTAATATAAGAAGAGGAAAAGTAACATAATAATTATAAAGTATAAAGTACCTACATCAATAACTGCATATCGGAAACTCGATAAAACCTATCGCGGTAAGACCCGTTTCATTTAATTATAAAATAACAGCATAACCCATATCTAATTTAATCTCTGCATTTCATCTGTCTATCTCTGAAACTTTACGCTATTACAGCAAGATTTGCAAAGAGTAAAATTCTGTCGATTTTGCATACAGCGAGTACAGCGACGACCTTTCAACTCACTTCGCTATTTTGGGCGTGCATCGATTTTCTTAACGCTCTCGGCCGTCTGACCTATTAACGGTTTATAAATAAACAACCAAAATATGACAATCGATCTTTTGAAAATAAGAGGTGTCAGTCTTTTTCCGTTATAGACAATGGAATAGAGTATAAAATGTTTTAATTTTTAGCACAGAAAAAACATAGGAAATAAATGTTAAAATACTTTAAAGAAATCGCTAGGCAAATTCTTATGAATAGAATTTCCATACAAAGGGAGTTCTCTACCTATTTTAATAAAAACAAAACGGAACTTATGCTAAATATAACTAAGTAAAATAACTTTTAGATTAAAGTTGCCTAAAGTATAAACAAGTTCTACTTTTTTTTTAATTATCGCTTTCTTTCTTTCTTTAATCTTTAATTTCCTCTTTGTACAAAACGAATAGTAAAAAATGTGCTTCTACAGAAATATATAACTGGTTATGAACTATTTTAACCGACTTCAAAAAAGGAGGAGGTTCTGACTCCGTCGGAATTACTCGAAGACGCCTGGACCGATTCAAGAATTTCTTTTTTTATTCAAAATGGTGGTCCAGGTGGTCCCATATTAATATAGTGAATTAAAAACTTAAGCTTTCGGAGAAAAAAAATGATGTTAATTTGGAACTGGTGAAACAAATGATATAATATTTATATATTCAAAAAGATGCACTATAAAGATTAAAATAATTACTTATTTCCAAAAATCTAATCTGAATCACAGTTTTAACTGCATTTAGTTGAAGCCAGTTGTTTTTTTCTGTTAAAAAGTTTTTAGAACATTTGTTATTGTTTCTAGGGAAAATCTGTCAATTGCAGATAGCATATTTGCTAAAAGCTGCCACTTTTAGCAGAAGTGCTATCCACAACTCACAGACATTGCCTAGAAACTTTACAAAACGTTTGAAAAATAGCTTATAACTACTTAGTCATATATTTCTGTATAAGCACATTTTTTTAATTCTCTTCGTACAAAAAATATATACATGTACCTATACATATATAAAAATGTCTATTAACAGCGCTATTGGACGTCCTGAGCCCTCGACTTTGTTTTTAAGCTATTCTCAAGACTAACCTGCGGTGGAAAGATTCATCTCTTACTAAGTCATATTATCATGCTAATTGTTTAAACCATAATACATACTAACCTTTTATATTAACTAATTCTTACTAACTTATTTTATCAAAGTCGAAACACGGGCGCAAGCACAAGTAATAATGCAAGTTTTTAATGTAAATAAACGTTCGAGAGTCTTGCCTGCCTATAGTGAAAATGTGGATACATGAAAAGGTGTTAAATATATTCAAAAATCCTTACTTCTAAACCGGCGAAGCCATTTGGCTTCGCTGACAATTGTAAACAACCCCAATTCAAATCGTATGACAATCTTTAAATATCTCGTATAAAAGCGAATGATTTTAGGATACTAATATTGTAATTACATTTGATGGTTCCGTACCTAATCTTTAAAATTCTATTTGGTTTTGTGACTAAAAATATGTTATAAGCGATTTATTTGATCCCAAATTTACAGCGAGATTTAACTTGTGCGTCGAGAGTTAGCGTCCTGGTTTAATATTTTACATTATTTCAAAATCTGCCCTATTTTATATTGTTTCAAAATCTGCCCTATTTTATATTGTTTCAAAATCTGCCCTATTTTATATTGTTTCAAAATCTGCCCTATTTTGCAAACAAACTGGCTTCCTGATTTCGGACACATATCTTTTCATGTCAATATGAGATAACTTAATCAATCTCGCAGTAGTAACTGTTAGCGAATATTCTTGAAAATATGTCACAATAAAAATGTTATTTACAAGTTTGTACAATACTTGTTAAGTTACAAATAATTTAAGATTACTTAGTAACAATATATCATTGTGCTAAAAACGTTATAGACAAAGAAAGTAGATAAAAAATTAAAAAGGGACAACAGAAACGTACTTACTTGCCAAACAACGGATGCCACAAGTGGAATGATGAAGGATCATGAGGATGCGGCGGCAGATGAGGCGGCAGGTGCGGCACCGGCGGCAGCTCCCCGAGCGGCGTGGTGCTGCCCACCTCGGGCTCCTCGCGTCGTCGCGCCGACGACGACACGGGCGTGTTCGATGATCGGCGACCCGAGGAACCCACACTACTTCCGGCGGATGAATTCGGTTCCATCATGTTGTGAAGCGACCTTACACTTATCCTAGGCCGCGGAGATTCTTGAGATCCTGCACTACTGCTCCTCTGAGTACCTTCAGAATGCTTCACGGAATGAAGGTAGTTGTTATTTGGGAAGTATGGCGACGTTGGACTCTTTTGCTGTCCAGTTCGCGGAGATCTTTGGTTTCCCATTAAATTAGGGTTAAAGTAAGGTATTTGTAGACCAGGAAGAGGCAGATTGTGTCGGATATTTGGATTCATACCTGGGTACATACTTTGAAGAAAGTGGTTGTGGTTCATCGTACGTTGATTATTATTGTAATTATGCGCTATAGGACTTGTCCTGGCCGATGAATGTGGTTTGGATTGATGATTTTTTGTGGAATGTACGTATGGATTTTGAACATCGCTCGATTTTGAAGCAGATTCTTTTGTCGGGACCTCTGTTGCTGCGTTAGACTTAGACCTTTGCGATGATGAAGCGTTCGCTTGATTCATTGCCTCTTGCCACATTGCAAATTGTAATCGACTATCGTAGTCCATGGGAGGCATCATCGGAAAACCGGTGGGGCCTAAGAATCTAGCTGAAGGATTAAACATTTGTGATACATCTGGATAATTTTGACCAGTATATCCAGTAGAATTTAAAGCTTTTATGAAATCCATGTTCTGTGAGCATGCTGCCATAGCTTCCAACTGGCTAAGGTAAGGCAACCATAACATTTGGTTGAGAGTTGCGGATGTGGCAGCATCGATGTCACCAGCTAGAGCATCCATAGAAGGTATCGGTTTAGGCTGACTACTTTGGTCGGGTTGGGGAGTTGCATTTTTTTCTGTACTTGATGAACTTTTGATAATAGGTTTAGATTCCATAGGTTTATGGGATATTAATTTTTTGGCATCGTTTTCTAAAATACTTTCTAGTTGAGACAATGATATGACAAGAATATCTGGATCCTGCAGTATAGCCGGGAACGCAAACGCTTCAGGCAACCTGAGTTCTGGTCTCTGTATGAGAAGCGCCGGGATTTCTCTACCCGGAGCAGCGAGTATGTGATTTAATTTATCTTTAGGTACTAACAGAGGATCGGGAATGTTGAAATCGGGACTTGTTTTTAAAACTTGTAACTGTTTTAAAGGACTAGTTTCATCGCCAGATTTGTGTGCAGTCTTTTCAGACTTATTTGGCTTCGACTCCAGTTGGTCTTCGCAGGATTTGTTAAAAACTTTGCTTATTTTTGCTAGATCTTCAACCGATTCTCTTTTTATCCTTTTCTCTGGCGGTTCACCAAAGTCTTTATTTAATTTCCTTATTTCGTCTGAACAGCTAGATACTGTTGGACTTGCCGACTTTCTATGTTTACCTAAGTTTAATGGTTTACATTGTTGTTTTGTAATTGTTACTTCCGATGTATACATTTTTGGCGAAGGAGATGACAAAAGAGTTTCCAAAAATAATGCTTGCTTGCTTTTGCTAGTAGTTGGCATACTAAATATTTCAGGCGATGAGGGTATAGCCGGAATGCCACTCGGCTGTGGTGATTGCATAGCATCAGACTCTCTCGAGGGAGCTCTTACCATTTCCAATCGCCTTGGAGAGGCATGCGGTGTGGGTAGCCTTCTGTGTACACTTAAATCCTTAGGTTGTTCATCACTTTTTTCTGACAGATTGTCTTCCATAGAGTTTGTCATCTCTGCAATACTGGTAACAACGTGAGGGATTATGCTATGTTCGATGTGCTTTATACTGAGATCTGTTGGTAATAATTCTTCACTATTTGACGATTCCGATAGTTCTTTTGCAAAATCAATATTATCTATTTTAGTTACGGCTGCATTTTGATCGTTTGTATTACACATTGTTACGTTACCATTACTACAGGTATTTGTTATTTGTTCATTAATAACTGCACTTTTAGGATTAGTCGTTTCACTGGGGATTTCACTCTGATCATGTGATGAATGTGATTGTTCTAGGACAGCATTATCTTCACAAATCTCTCGTGTATCAGGTACTGGAACAGTATACATAATGTTAGTAGATTCAATATTACTGTCTAGTATCTTTTCAGGGTTTGGTTCAAAATCTATATGCTTGATAAGATTAGCTGCTTGTGTTTCTGATACTGAGGTGAGGGTGACAAGAGTACATTCCGAGGGATTTTCAGATGCAAATACCTCATCAGTTAAATATGCCGGTTCAACGTTTTGTTGGTGTTCCATAGGAGGTAGATGGTCACCTATGTGATGAAGGTGCAAAAGACCTTGAGCTGCAGTAATGCTACTGCGTCCGGGAGACTCGAGGGATTGCTCTAGCCGGTCAATTATATCCGTGACCGGCGCACTGCCCAAAAGCATATCGTCTTCTTCTTCGGCATAGTCTCCCGAGCCATGGACTAGATGGGCAAGTTTATCCAGCGCTTGCCCGAGTATCTGGTTATCTTCGCAACCTTTCTCGACGAGAGACTCGAGAAGGTCTTCGTCATGCGGTCCACTAAGGTCCGGTAAATAATGAGCTTCACTTATAGTTTCAAATAAGTCCTTGTGCACAACCATATTGTTCTGAAAGGCATCGTCGACGGCAGAGCGTTCCGCGGCCACGTGCGCCTTTCGCTCATAGAACATCTCGTCGTTCGTCTTGGACGTTTCGCCGAGCTCAAACGACATCACTCCACGCGCAACTTCTTCTTCCGGCAGGAAGGTGTCCAGGTCAAGCACCCGCTCGCCGCGCTGCTGGTTAAACTCGAGCTCGGCGACCGCCAGTAAATTGTCTAGCGGCGTCGGCTCGGAAGGTGCAGGCGGCGACGGCGAGCGCGGCACCGGCGCCCGGGGGACCGCGATCGTGTGCGAGGGAATGTGCGACTCCAGATCTCGCGCGAGCCAGGCGGGTGGCGTCGCCGGCGCTGGACGACGGCGCGGTCGGCCGCTGCGTCGGCGCCGGCGCCGTTTCCGACGCTCGCGCGGTGGGATTCGGATAGAGTTGTATATCTCAGTGCGCGGGATAACGCGCCAACCGGTGTCAGTACGTGCAATTCGAATCCGATTTCTTGGGTCGTAGTCTTCGCAGCGGACTTCCTGGACGGTGCCTTCGAGCTGGCGTGCCCAGAGAAAGACGGGGCGCAGGCGCGGGGCAGGCGTGGGCCCTGGCGGGAGCGGCACAACGGGCTGGCTGCGCGCGCGTCGATCGGGGGCGCGGGAGTCGCGATGGGTAGGGGCGCTGCGGGCGCGGGCGGCGCGAGGCTCGCCGCCGCGGCGGGGCACCCGCTCTCGCGGAGACACTCCGGTGCGTCGTACCACGGACAGGCGACGACCGCGCGGACGCGGCCCCGAGGCGGACTGGCGCAGCTCGCCGCGCGGCCCCGCCCCGCCCCGCCCCGCCGATCGATGCCGCCGCCCGCTGCACCCGCATGTAAACACCCCGCGCGACGTTGCCGCGTTTACGTGCCCTCGTTAATCTTAAATCCATATCTGTGGCGCTCGGCTCTGCCGATGCCGGCACGCCCTCGAAACCTTCTTGCCTCTTTAAAATTTTTAGTCACTTTCCCGATGACCTTTAAATTTATTTTAACCTCAGAGTAGACGACGATACCAGATTCCGCCTCTGCACACCGGTCTCGTGAGTTGGCCGGGGCCCGACGAGCGGACACCCCCTGAGCGCGGCAGGGTGTCACCCTCTCATCACTTCGCATGCACTTTGCAGATGAATAAGCATTTTTTTCTAATGACATGTAATGTGTCAATTGTAATCAGCCGAAATAATTAAAATAATATGATATTACATAGTAGGTACAATAGGAATTATCAGACAAATTCAAATTTGAATTTATCAAAATATTAGAATTTACCTCACTACCAAACACAAAGTTGCTTATAAAAATTGACGTATGCAAATTGTGGGCGAAAAAATATTAAATAATATAAAATCCTTATCCTATTTAGTATCATTCTTTTAAAATAGGGGTTGTTGCCGGAAGTGATTAATAGAGTGCTACAGTGGCACCCTCTAACATATTTAATGTATCCATCACAAGAATAAGTGAAGGCAGTCAGTCGCCACCTTGAGACCGCACAAAAGAAAACGGACATCGTACACCAGATGGCGCTAACAAGCAAATTCTAAAAAATGAAAAACTGAAACTGAAAATCATATGTTGCGTATATTTAAATTTTAAGATTTTAAAAGTCCTAGGAAATACTTTTTTTTTAAGCTTACATACAAAATGTCCATTTTTGTGTTAGGGAACGATATACCTGATGGATAGGCATAAATAGGTTTTTTGCAATTTTTATAGCAAAACAGTACACAACAGCGTTTGAAACATTAAAAAAATAATTAAAGGACCTTAATTAACCGATTGATTCCACGCTAAGTTGGTCAACACAAAATATAAAATATATATGTATATATATATATGTATACTAGCTGACCCGGCGAACGTAGTTTCTTTTTTAGGGTTCCTTACCCAATGGGTAAAAAACCCTATTACTAAGACTCCGCTGTCCGTCCATCCGTCTGTCACCATGCTGTATCTATTGAACTGTGATAGTTAGACAGTTGAAATTTTAACAAAAGATTTATTTCTGTTGCCGCTATAACAACAAATACTATAAAACAGAATAAAATAAATATTTTAGGGGGCTCCCATACAACAAACGTGATTTTTTTTGCCGTTTTTATAGATAATGGTACGGAATCTTTCGTGCGCAAGTCCGACTCGCACGTGACCCTTTCGGAAAATTCTTTCTTTTCAGATGCCTACGTCATACAAAGGACACACCCTCCATGTTTCAAGTCTCTACGATCAGCTGTTTGGCCGTGCGTTGATCCGTCAGTCATTCAGGACAAAGCATTTTACATGTATAGATTATATATACAGTAAAACCAGCTTAATACGATTTCCCGCAAAATACGCTATTTTACGACAGTACCTGCAACTTGAGGCATATTAGCATACATTTTATCACGCTTATTATGATTCGTCACCTGCTTAATACTTCAAGATATGTTGGAGTTGACGGATTGAACAATAAGGTTCCTGGGACGTTATTGGTAACAGTCTCTCGCTATTCGGATTCTGGAATTCGAGAGATATATGCAAGTCAATTCACGGATTGCAAGGGGTAGGTCAGACTTCCATACATTATTGTCTCGAATTCCAGAATACGAATATCGCGAGACTGTTACCAATAACGTCCGAAGAACCTTATTTTTCAATCCGTCAACCACAACATATGTTGAAGAGCGTTTCCTATTTGTAGGTATCTCCAATCCTAATCGCCGACCATCGACCAAACTTCTTCTGAAAACACCAGCGCACTACACTTATGTTTACAATAATACATTTACAGTGCAAGCTATCAAACTTTGGAATGCTCTGCCTTTGTCCATTAAGGAGGCTCCATTTTTACATATTTTCCAAAAGCAAAATAAAATCAATTATATCCTACATCATAATATATATGTATGTATACTATTTTTGTAATATATTATGTAAAATATGTATATGTATATGGCGTCACCTAACTTAAACTGATTTTTTTAAGATCAATGTTACCTCTAACCAAAGGTCGCATGGCAGAGATCGCTCTTAAGCGATAAGGCCGCCTTATTCTGTGCTTACCAATACAATGCAATATAATTAGTTTTAAGTAAATGTTTGGTATACAATAAAGAATACATCTATCTATCTTATTGGGAACAGTCTTGAGCTTTACGGACTCCTGGAATTCGAAAGAAAAAATCATGCAAGTCCATTGCGGGTTCGAGAGGTTAGTCAGACTTCCTTACATTTTCTTACGAATTCCAGTGTCGGAATAGCTTGATACTGTTCCCAATAAGGTCCCTATACACGTGTTTAGTGTCACGTAATTGCATACTACTACTAACTTAATTGTCAGTTCAAAAAAAAAATGTATTTGATTTGATGAAATGAAACACAGCTGCCTGCTGAGCTTTTGTTACCAGTTCACATCAAAATCATTTTGTAAATGTGATTAACATTAGGTAATGTAATCTATATATATGAAACTCAAAGTCCTGATTCATTCATCACTGACTCATCAACGCCCAGCCCAAACCCTTGACCCTAGAAAGCTGAAATTTTGCACAGGGGTTCCTTTTATGATGTTTACGTGTGATAAGAAAGGATTTTTTAAAATTCATCCCCTAAGGGGGTAAAAAGGGGGGTGAAGGTTTAAATGAAAATCCGTCACTTTTAAAAGTTAAATGGATGAAAATTTGTATATGGCCTTTCTTGAAAAGAATGACTTTTGGAAAATCACCCCCTAAAGGGATAAATAGGGGTTGTAAATAGAAGAAACTGACTGACTGACATATCAACGCACAGCCCAATCCGCTGGGTCTAGAGATTCCAAATTTAGCACGTAGGTTCATTATCAGGTATAGGGGTGCACTAAGAAAGGATTTTTCAAAATTCAGGTGGAAGGGGTGAAACGGGGGCCCAAAGTTTGTATGAAAATCCGTCATTTTTACAAATTACGGGTTGTAAATTTGTGTGAAAAACCATTTGGCTAAAATTTGGAACACAGATAGCTTATATCTTAACATAACACATCGGCTACATTTTATTCCGGAAAACGCACAAGTTCCTACGGGAATACTTATACCTTAATATGACTTCTGTTACTCTTTCACGTCGCACCACTGCATCGGTTTCAGATGAGGCATAGAGATAGTTGAAAGAACGAAGAAGGATAAGGCTTTTTTCCCGATTGTCAGGTCCCATAGGAATGAAATACTAACGCGATAATCAAACTCAGCGCGGGAAAACACGATTTAATTGGGCGGTAATTTTGTCACAGGGATAGTTGAAGATATGGAAAAGGATTGAAATTCCTTTTAATCCCGATGCGGAAGTTCCCGTGGGAATAAAACCATGGTAAAATATTATGCAACAGAGTTGAAATTTGGCAGAAGGTTAGTTGAAGAGACCGGAATAGGATATAAATAACATTTAATACTAATCAAGAGTTCCTGTGGGAATAAAAACTTATCGCAACATTTGTATGACATGTTTGTTGTAAAGTGTTGTATGGTGTTGCATAGTGTTGTATGGTGTTGTATGTTTTTTATTTCTTTGGCGCGTTAGTTACTTATCACCTCATAAGTTAAGAAAAGATATTAGGGTTTGGGGTACTAAGAAATCATTTCTCTAAATTAAATTAAAATTAGACCGATTTGAAAAATGTTTTCACCATTAGAAGCCGACATTATCCCTGATGAACTACACGCGGACTTCAGCGAAGAGTTGGGGCAGTATGCGCAAGGGTGTCCTGGACACGAACCTCGGGTTGGGCAACCGCTCTTAAAACTAAATTTGTATCTGACTTAAAATTTACCGCCGTTTCGGAAAATAGCAAAGGCGTTTTGAAGAGAAGAAACGGCAAGAAATTCTTCAGCCCTCGCCTATTATTATTTAAATCTAACTAGTCGAAGCGCCCGCGTATATTAGTGAACCTAGTATACCCGCGCGCTCGAGTGTGTGTGTGTGTGTGAAAACTAAACTGTCTAGTGTTCCGTATTCTGTATATATTTGTATAATCTGTGTTCGCGGAAGGCGCATGAGCTCTGAGCCTGCTGGTTAACTCATTATCTGAATCTATTATTACGTGCCTCGGATATCTAAAGGGTCCTTAGGCCCCTTTATTGGGGGCGTAGTTTATAGATTGCCTAATTTGGCGATTGGGGTGGAGGGCTGCCGACTCAAAGTAGCGTTTAGACGCATCTTTGATGAAGGCTTTTATGGTCGGAAGCTCGAAATCACTATGGAGATCGATGTTACGCATATAGTACCTACGGGGCGCCGACTGCGCCTCGCATAAAGCGATTTTGTAAGACTTGCAAGGAAGTAGTGTTGGTGTGACCAAACGCTACGCTCGCATATGTGAGTATGGGCCGAATACAAGTTTTGTAAAGCGTCACCTTATTTCTAAGAGACATTTTACTGTACTTGTTTAACATTGGTTTAAGGCGACCGAGAACGAAGGCTGCTCGGTCTCTCACTCTTTTAATGTGGGCTCTGAAATTAAGACGAGAGTCTAAAGTGACTCCTAGGTATTTGACCTTATTTACCCACGGAATGGGTTGGCCATATAGGGGGACTGGGCTCTTTTTTGATTTTTTTCCCCGGCGAAGTGCACTGCTGCACTTTTCTCGGGGTTAACCTCGATTCTCCACTTCCGAAACCAATCGCCTAAGGCGTTATCGGCAGAATCGACGGACGTTTCAGTGAGAACAATAAAGCGCTGTGTGTTGGCGTTTTTAATAATAAATTAGTCGAATCTCGAGTTATTGCAGAACCATGGAATTGAAATTGATTTTTGTGATAATGAGGTGTTGACGGATTGAACAGGATGTTGTACAGGAGAAATAAAATATGTGTATTCCTGCGAAGACGAATTGGGAGCCACTTGAACTTTGATCGGAACTCGGAAATGTGATCAATTTGCGTAGGCCAAATATAAATCTAATACATAAATTTTGAAGTCGCTCAAGTTTAGTAACTTGCTCCTCACTAAGATCAGGATAGCTAGCATCAGCATAGTCAAGTATTGGAAAGAGTAAAGATTTGGCAAGAGCAATTTTTGTGGAGATGGGTAAAAAGATACGCAACCTTTGTAAAGATTTTGATGTAGCAAACATTTTTTTGCTGATTTCTTTAATCTGAGGTCTCCAGGTCAAAGACTGATCAAATATAATACCTAAGTTTTTCACGCTATTACTATAAGGTACAAGTACTCCGTTAAGGTGGATTTTTGGTAGGTCATCTAAATCAATTTTAGCGATTAGTCTTGAGCTACCCATAACTATCGTTGGCGTTTTGCAAGGATTTAGTTTAAGACCATAACAATCGCTCCAATCAGCTATACGAGCTAGGTTTAGGTTTATTGCACCAACAGTTTTATCAAGCTCTTGTACAGAAGCCTGAGCATAAATTTGGAGATCGTCTGCATAAAGATGGTAGAGAGAAGATATTTGAGACGTAACAGAGTTAATGAAAATCGCAAAGAGGAGAGGAGACAACACACCACCTTGCGGGACGCCAGCAGATGTGTTACACCAGGTGGAACAGGAGTCCTGAATGCACTGTCGACATCCACGCAAGTAACTATGAAACCAGTCAATTACTGTTGGAAATATGTTAAGAGAACACATTCATTTTAGCAATATATCAAAGTCCACGGTGTTGAGCGCGTTGCTAAAGTCAAATAGAGTAAGAACAGTAAGTTTTCTGTTTTCTATGCCTAGACGTATGTCATCAGTAATTTTTAAGTGTTGTAGTTGTACTATGACCAGGTCGGAAACCGGATTGTAATGGATTTAGCAAATTATTTTTTGTAAGGAAATAACTAAGTTGTTGGTGGACAAGGCGTTTTAGTATTTTGGATAAAAAAGGGAGGATTGAAATTGGACGATAATCGGAGTATAAGGAAGGATTAGCTTTTTTTAGGTAAAGGAATGATCTGTGCTTCTTTCCATGCTTCAGGAAAGATGCCAGAGGATATTGAAAAATTGAGGATATGAGAGACAATAGGAGTTACAATATCAAGGACATGATTGATACAAGGACATAGTACGACTTATATTATCACTTCCCACGGCATTCGAAGAAATTTTAAGTATGTTTTTCTTAACATCACAATCTGTAAATTGACTAAAGACGAATGGAGAAAAATTAGGAGTTGGTTGTACTGAAAGAGAATTTAGCGTAGTACTTTTTTTTGTTTCCATCAAAGGCAACCGATGAAGAAAAGTGTTGATTAAGTGCGTTGATGTCTACATCATGCGAAGTTGTAGGATGATTTGATTTGCCAACTCCTAATGATTTAAGAAATTTCCAGACTTTAGCTGGATTACCGTTTTCTACGGATTTGTGAATATGTCGTCGTTGTGCGTCTCTACACATCCATATTGCATATTGCAGTGGTTTCTTAAAGCTTTATATTTGATCCGATTTGAGTCATTTGGTTTAGTTTTATTTGTTGACTTGGCGCGATTTCTCTTTGCCATCAAATATTTTATATTATCATCAAGCCATGGTGCTGGAATATGTTTTATTTTTACTGGACGTATAGGTGCGTGAACGTCATATATGTTAATAATAAGTCAGTTGAGCATAGCAATTTTTGCATCTACCGTAGGCGCATCTAGTACTAAAGACCAATCAATTTTAAGTGCATCATCACGTAATTTATTCACCTCCATTCCACTAAAATTGCGTTGCAGAAGTACTCTTGGCTTTGCTTTGGAAGGGCCTATCTTATAGGAAAGGTAAATCAAATCGTGATACGAAAAGCGTCAGCAGCACACTGACCATGTTTATGGACTTGGTCTGCACACGAAACTATGATAAGATCCAATAGAGAAGGCGTGCAGTTAGGAAAAAAATGGGTTGCGTTTAGGGGGAGCAGATGTAAGTTACATGCCTCTACAACTGTCTGGAGCTGAGACGTACGAGTATCATTCTTCAAGAGACACGTATTAAAATCTCCCATAACTATGGTATGACTGTAAAGAGGGGTTAAATTTTCAAGAAGAGTTTTGAAAGAAGTGAAATAATTGACATGTAGTGTTGGACTGTAGAATACACCGAGAAAAATTTTTGTGTGAGATAGTGATACTTCAACAAAAATGTGTTCAGATGTAATAGAAGTGGGTTTTTGGGTAGACATATTTACAACAGAGTAAGGAAAATGGGAACGAAGGTAAATTGCCACCCCTCCACTCCCTTTATCAGTGCGGTCGTTACGTATGTTGATGGTAAACAAGGCTTTAACCATGACTCTGATACTAAGATAGCGTGTATATTTTTGTTATCAAATGATGCTAGCATATCAGGATAATGAGCAGGAATACTTTGTGCATTTATGTGTCTGACGTTGAAGTTTTTCAGACAATCTGAGAAGGTTGAAGTTAAATTTGTGCTGAGAGAAGAGAAAGTACTACAAAAACTGTCATCTGTGCCCTGTTCGTGTTATACAAGCGGTTCTAAGTTTTAAGTCAGTACTGTTAAAGTACCAGTCAAGTGTCAGTAGGTAGGTGATGTGTGTGAACCAATAGATTTGTATATGTGCTGCGATAAACACACCCGAGAAAGTGTATTGGCCGCTTATCAGGATTACGTGGCTTCCATACTAAAATAATATAGGGAATTTCGACGGACGAAACTAAAGCCTTTATAGTACAAAAAAATGCATTAGAACGATATGTGGTGCCGCACCTTATGACTCTTGTAGGCCTTTGTTTAAAAAGCTAAACATTCTTGCGTTGCCTTGTATTAACTAGTATATATTTGAAGCTGCTGTCTTTGTTAAATGTAATTCATACATAATTAAAAAAGCTTGCGATTTTTACAACAGACAGTCGCTATCCAGACAAATTGGCTCTTGATGCTCGCACAAATACGTCCTCATTCTTAGAGCAAGCATATTCAATGTGCATGGCGATTTACAACACTCTTCCTAAAGAAATAAAATTTGCACGATGTAGCAATTTCAAAAAGAAACCTAAGCAACTGGTTTAAGAATAAAAATTTCTACACAATATCTGTCATATTAATCTGAAAGGACGACTAGTAAATATTTTATGCGAGTCTTAAATAATATAATAATTAAAAAAAAGAAGAGCAAAGTCATCCCATCGTATTTTTGTAAGTATATACTTTTCTTAAGTTACATTTTTTTACTTTGTATCTGTAATTTTCCTTTTCTTTACTCATACATGCATGTTATTTTTGTAAATATATGTATAGGAATGATTATAAAAAAAACTTTTCATTTAAAAACGCTATGAAAAGTTCGAATAACATTCGAAAAAGCATACGAGAAAGACATAGATGCTGGGTTGCTGATAAAAAAAACAACACTTTCAGTCCAGATAAGGCGACAGAAATTTCATATACGATTTTCTTTTCATAGCCAGTTATATAGATCGCAGACGCGCACAAACAGAAATACTACAATTTTTTTTTTTTAAATATCAAAGTGGCCAGTGGTGATTGACCCCGCTACACAGACGCCGCGACGTCATGGATTATAAATAAAAAAATATGGCAGGAACGCGGGAACTCATAAGTTTTTCAAATTTTTTTTTATGTTCAATGTAATTATGTAATTTGATTTTTGCCCAATTAGTATAACATTACATTAAACATAAAAAAAATTCCTCGACATTTTTTTTTTTGTATATATTTAAACCACTATTCTATTATATGTCTGTTTTCTTATCCCTGCGTTTTTAAGTGAAGCTCCATACAAGTCTCGGCCGTGAAGGCATTGCTGAATGCGTATTTTTATTTACGGTACGGCCGTCAAACTCTACTTGTCCAGTAAAAGCTTAATTTTACGGCCTCGTCAGTAATATCAGTAATATACTATTACTGATTTTTCTCGTCGTCACGCTAGTCAGCAATTATACAGCGCCGTCTCTTTGCTTACGTCACTGTAGGGATGGCCTAAAGTCGTAATGTCTATGTTGATTTTTTAAATAAAGTTCTCAATTATCTCAAGTATTTAAAAACACTTTTATTGCAACAACTTTTACAAACATAGCAACAAAACAGCAATTAACATTTTAAATGCATAGCCTCTTTAATAATAAAAAATCAGTACCTAACAAAGACATTACTCAATTAATGGATATATAATATATTTTTATTAGACGAGCTCGAGCTATTACCATCTTTAATTACTGTGTTAGCGCCATCTAGCGAAAATACTCTAGATTATTAAAATTAAAATATACCTACACAGTTTTTTTGGAAACGATATTCAGTCAAAGAAGCAATGTCAGGCTTACTCAGTCAGTGCATTTGTGATCTCTTAACAACAAGACAAAAGTTCGTAATTATTTAAATGCTGGTACGAAACTCACGTTGCGCGAGTCTAACTCACACTTGAATAAATTATGTTTATTATTATTTGTCGGAAAATCAGGCTTCTAGCCCTACTTCGGTCCAAAAGAAAGAACCCAATTATAGGTCGGACAGTAGTTTCAAGAGGAGACACTTCGCGTCGCCTCGCAGCGGGCTACATACTGTGCAAAATTTTACATCATGAAGGAAGGACGTGACGGTAACTTTATAAATATAACATCCTAGCTGATTGTCCATGGTAGACGGTAACTTTATAAATATAATACTAGCTGATTGTCCTTGGTATTACCAGCATGATAAAAGTAAAAAAACCAGAACGCATTGTACTAGGAGTACTTACAGCGCGCCCATTTTAAGTACTTTGACTCCTAAATATCTAGTTACTTTGCATATAACTTATATAAAGTGTTTCGTAGAATCTGTTGACGATTCTACAGAATCTTAAAGAGACAACACAAGCTAACATTAGTTGCTTCACATCACTTTACAAAAATAGGATAATTTATTATTTAGTACATGGATAATTAGCTCAAATTCCTACAAACTACGATTTGTAACTAAAAACCTTCTACTCACTAACATATGCAAGGAATGTACAGTTTCTAACGACTCCATGTTAACTCTTTGTTCGAAATAAGTTAGTATTGTCATTACTACACTTCTTTTCAACGAATCTACTTCACATAAAACACAGGTTCAATTTATTTTTAGTGTCTTTTCTTATTAGCCTTTACTTGGTATTCATGTATGGCCTTCAACAAGTACAACGAGCCCACGATGATTGCGACGGCAGTACCGATGGCTACCAAATAGTAGTGGTCGGTGTTGCCAACTGGCACCTCCCAAATTAGCGTATCGGTCATCTGAAATATTAATAGTAAAAATTGTATTTTTCAATTGAATTATTGATTGAGAAGTACCGGCAAGAAACTCAGCAGTTAATCTTTTATATTTTTTCAACTTTGTATTAAAATACAATATAGCCTTAGACTTTAAAAATATTACAAATGCCCCAATACAAATACAAATCAATTAAGTTCTAACATCCCTCCGACCGACCTCATATAGTAAGGCGGCCTCGGCACGTACTAACGGCCCCAGGTGACGATCTCGCTGTCCGGATAGCAAGATTAGTCTCTACGACCTCCCCTAATAGGGTCTCCCCGCTAACACGACGCCGACGTCCCCGGGTTCGTCGGCGCCCGCAAGGATACACGAGGTATCAAAGAGTGACGGGGCGCTTCTCGCCCCCACTCAATCGCAACCGCACCTGCGTAACGGGGAACTCCCCTCCTGGCGGTGACTCACCTTCGGGTTCGAGGCTCACGCCGGTCGAAGGGACGCCCCCGAGAGCGACAACCCAAGCCGAGGCTCCCCCCGCGGAGAGCCCTTAAGCGTTGGGCGGTATATGGGCTGAGGCTCCTTGGTGGTGGTGGTGGTTGAGGTGAAGCAGTTACGGCCGCAACAGCCAACTGCATTGTTAGTCAGAACAAAAAAAAGGTCTAATTTTTCCAAGCATTTTTATCTTTTATGTCTTTATCAACTTTGGAATAACTTTATTTTATTAAACTATCTTTGGCATTTATTTTAAATTTATTTGGAGGTAAATTAGCCACCCGTTGTGGAATTTTATTGTAAAAATATATACTTTGTATTTCGAAAGAGTTGTACCTTCAGAAGACGACATTTTGGAACTACTTATTTATCCTTATTCCTTGTATTAACACTGTGTAGGTCACTATATTTGGCAAATAAGTGTAAATTTTTGCGTACATACATTGAACAAGCAAAGATATATTGGCAAGGTACAGTAAAATTATCAATTTCCCTAAATAGTTCAAGGTCCTAATTTCTAGGCTTTTTTTTTTGCAAAATAAAGACTATCAATATCAGCTGTCTTACCTCAAAGCAAAATGCCATAATACATGACGGAATGGAAATAGCTGAACTAGACCAACGATCCGTGTCAACATCTGTAAGCTGCTTAACTTTTCTAACTGCATAAGCAGCTGAACTAAGTTTCCTTGCAAGAACTGAGATGTAAGGGTTCCATTGCAGGCTATTGTCTAATTTATTACCTAGAAACACTGTTGAGTCTAATAGTTTCTGACATTCGGCATCATAAATTTTAAATACAGTCTTTTTCGCATTAAAAAGTAGGTTATTTGCTGTAAACCACTGAAAAACCTGAGAAAGTGCACTACTACTTACGTAGTATCAGTATCAGTAGAAATTTTAACTCAATTGGATGCTCCATCGCGACGTCAAGAAAGGACAAATGTATTTATATGGTTATAAGAATGTAATAATAATATGCCTACTAGTACTATTAAATATCGTAGTACTAAATTCCTTTATGTAGCATAGTGCATAAAAACAAAAAATAATAATTGACATGTATATCATAACTGTGTTTTTAGTAGTTTTACTAACTTACTAGTATTTATACTAATAAGATTCAATATAAATTATAGAATTGTTGGTTGATTAACAAAGTATTGTATAATTAATTTAAATAGTTGAGTTTCTTGCCGGCTCTTTTCGGCAGAAATTAAATTGTATTGACGATTTAAAAGTGTTCACAAATTTTTGATTGATTGACTCTGGTGGTAGGGAACTCTCAGTGCGGGAGTCCGACTAGGACTTGGCCGGTTTTTTTGCATTTTCTGTCGGATGATTGATATCTGAAGTTTTAGTTTAGCCGAATTATACATACATACGTGAATACGCAAATACAGGAAATGTGTCCATCAAGCAAAATAAGGAAATTTAGCAAAATGAGTTAGATAGCGCCAGAGGTAGCAAATACTTGCGTTCAATAGGCAAAATGCGAAAATAATAGGTTAAAAGTACTTTATCTAGTTTATAAGCGCTTACCAAAGTATATGGAATCTCTTTCCAAGTACATTTTTCCCTGGAGCTCCCATTACACAGAAAGGTTACTGGGGACAAAGTCGCGCCGCACACATCTAACCGCTCATCTCGACAACGGAGATACAGTTTAGGGGCCTCTATTTCATTTCGCGCAAAGCTGAAAGTTCGAATATTATCACTGGTTTGAAGATCCATCTCAGTCCAAATACACAGTATCTGAAGCAGTGTTGTGACGATGGGCTCACCACTTGTCAAGCAGGACTAAAGTGGTTGGTCAAAAGTGGCTGTCCTTCATATTGATTCGCAGCCTAGTTGGTAGTGTGGCCGACTGCTGTGCAGAGGGTGTGGGTTCGATTCCCGCACAGAACAAACATTTATGGAATAAACATTCGTGTTTGTCTTGAGTCTGGGTGTAATTATGTATGATCTGTATGTACCTATTTACAAAAAAAAAGTAATATATTGTAACGTGTCAGAATGACATTCACGTTACAAAGTAAAGAAAATATGCAAAAAACAATGTAAAAATTACTTAGAACTTGTTGTTGATTATGTAGTTACAAAATGTAAACCACAACATAACCTAACTTTTTCATTTGTGGGAATTGTCCACACTAATATTTTAGTGAATGTTGGAGAGGACATTTGGGAGCCTTCCTAGTTTACGTAATGAAAGTAAAAAATATTTATTTATCAAAATTGTAAAAAAACATCATACAGAGTAAACTGTCAGTTAAAATCGGGATAATTATAGCAGATTAGCATTCTAAAATCGAATACCACTCGTTTTGCGGAAATTCGTTTAGAAAGTCGATCTTTTCGATCGAAAAGCAAACCTAACCTATGGTCTTCTATCCAGAACCCATGATTTTATAAAAAATCTATTAAAATTTTTTTTTTTAATGAAATCTGTCAAACGAAATGTCCGATGTGAGGACTTTTGGTTCGTTCTCTTCCAGCCGAACCGTCCAGTGAACAGGACGTGATTTATTTTTTTAAATTTTTTTTAAATTATTTCTTTGGAACAAAAATGTTTTTCTTAAGATCTTTAAAAATAAGAAAATCTATCCACAATAAGGATGTGATTTAGCCGCTCGTCAATCCAAATCGTCGGGAGTCGTCCGGACGCCGCTTTGGGTAACTTTGAGAAGCAAAAGGGAAAAGTCACAGTTTTCTCCCGGGTTTTATTAATCCGATTACAGCCCATTGATTTAAGGATGTATCTAATAAATTGAGATATGCGCGGATGAAATTTCTTCCCTACGATGACTTAGGGAAGAAATTTCGACACGCCGCCAACAAAATTTGTACCACGTCAATTTAATAATTTTTCGATTTCGTTTTACGCCCAGAAGGAATTAATAAGTAAATAAATGTGGAGAAGAAAACCGCATTTTCAATAAACGTCTCCTTAACCTAAATTTCGTCAGAAACAACGACGAAACTACTCTCGTGGCCAACTTAATGCATTCCAGCGCGAAGGACATGGACCAGCTCTGCCCACCACGATGGCGCCGAGCAGCGGCGAACGCCACGTCACCCGGTGAGGGATCCCGAGTCCGGCCATCGGAGCACTGCACCTGGAGAGTGGGAGATGATGCTGCGCGTCGGAAGTGATGTGCGTCTATAAGGTGGATAACGTATCAAACCAAGCTAGTTTTTAGCATTCAGAACAAGGATCTCCAATTTTTTTCGCGTAAACCACCGCGCGTTTTTGCCCGCCTTATCTGATGATTGAGGCAGAAAATAAGTGAGCAAACATTGTATGATTTGTAATTTAGGAACTTTACAGAAATACTCGTATGAGTACTGTTTAAATTGCAAATCAATAGCAAATGGGAGAGAAGAATCCTTATGGACATAAAGTCAAGAGGTGGAACATGGACATTGCAAAACCACACTTTTCACACCACCGCTAATTAAAAAAAAAAAAACGGGTTGCACTCCGGTAGTGCCAGCAGAAGTGAAAACATACTAGCTATTTACTTCCCATCACTTCGTATACCTTTATTTACATTAGGTTAGTTTTTATTTTTAGTATATATGGCGATTATGTGTAGTACAGGGAGGTTGGATATGGAATTTTGATTCTATGACAGATTGAGATGTCAAATATACTGCGTCAAAAAAGTAAATTTTTTTTTTTTTTTTTTATACCACTAAGGTGGCAAACAAGTCTACGGTCCGCCTGATGGTAAGCGGTCACCGTAGCCTATAGACGCTTGCAACACCAGGGGCATCACTCGCGCGTTGCCGACCCTTCAGAAATCTAATAACTTCTTTTTTAAAGAACCCCATACTGTAGCCCTTGCAGAATACCTTGGCAGGGAGCTCATT
This sequence comes from Apoda limacodes, assembly GCA_946406115.1. Lineage (NCBI taxonomy): Eukaryota > Metazoa > Arthropoda > Insecta > Lepidoptera > Limacodidae > Apoda > Apoda limacodes. The sequence continues at coordinate 25,922,250 of OX291552.1, forward strand.
CCACAACTTAAGCGTTCGCGGGAGGAAGTTTCTCTGAAACCGCACTGTACGCGACCATTTAGGTTCTAAAGTGTGAGAATGGATTCCCTGCCGATGGCGAGCGGTGCGATGGTAGAAAGTAGCCGTGGGCATCATTTCGAACAATTTCTCAGAACACAACCCATTGTACAAGCTGTAGAACACACACAGTGAGGCAAAGTCTCTCCTCAGACTTAAGGGCTCGATACCGCAAGTGAGTTTGGAATCGTCGAAAATTCTCATAGCCCGTCGTTGAACCAAGTCAAAAGGGCCAAGCTGGTATCCGGGTGCACCTGCCCAAAGATGGCAGCAGTACTCCATATGGGGCCGAACTTGCGACTTGTAAAGTAACAACCTTTGACTTGTAAAGTAACAACCTTAACAAGTTTTTTGGACCCAAGCTTCACCTTATCTTGTAAATGATCTCGAACTGAACATCGCTGGAGATATCGACACCAAGGATCCCAATGCTCTTGGAGATGGAGAGGGGATTGTTCTGGAATTGTGGGACTACAGTGAATGGGGTTTTCTTAGCGGTGAACGCGCAGACTTGTGTCTTTGAAGGGTTGAATCGGACCAAGTTTACCCGTCCCCAGTCAGAGACCTGGGACAGTGTGGTCTCGATTTGAGACACAAGTTCTCCGCGGTTTTCCTCCACAACGGAACGTGGGATGCTTGAACGGCCCGTGTAATAAGCGTCTCCAGTACTGTCATCTGCATAGCAATGTATGTTGTTCATGTCCAACATGTCATTGATATGCAGTAGAAACAGCGTAGGAGACAGCACAGAGCCTTGCGGGACACCAGCATTAATGTCCATGCTATCAGAGCAACTACCGTCAACTACGGCTCGTATGCTTCTGCCGGACAAAAAGCTAGCCACCCATTTGCACAAACCCTCGGGCACTCCGTAAGATGGCAACTTCGATAGAAGACCCCGGTGCCAGACCCGATCGAACGCCTTCGCTATGTCCAGGCTACATGCCAATGCCTCCCCCTGACTCTCAATGGCTAGTGCCCATCGGTGTGTGAGATACACTAGAAGGTCACCAGTTGAGCGACCGTGGCGAAAGCCATATTGACGGTCACTGATCAGGTCGTGTTTTTCTAGGTATCTTAGAAGCTGTGTGTTGATCACACGCTCCATCACCTTAGAGAGGAGAGAGGTAATAGCGATAGGCCTGTAATTCGATGGATCTGATCTATCGCCCTTTTTGGGCACCGGGTGCACATTCGCAGTCTTCCATGAAGACGGAAATTGCCTAGTGTGGTAGGAAAGCGCGAAGAGGCGCTTGAGTACAGGACATAACTCAGGAGCACACTGCTTAAGCACCACTGCTGGTATACCGTCTGGCCCACTCGACTTATGAACGTCTAGAGAAAGTAACGCCCGCCTGACCTCCCGCTGCGTTATGGAGATTTCCTGCATGGTCTTACCGCACCACGGTATAGTACGTGGTACAGCGCCTTCATCGTTCATATTCGAGTTCGAGGCAAAGAGACTGCCCAGTAGATCGGCTTTCTCTTCAGCACTATGGGCCAAGTCACCGTCGGTCTTTCGCAGTGGTGGTAACGACGACTGGCAGAAGTTCCCTTCGGCAGCTTTGGCAAGCGACCAGAAAGCACGACTCCCAGAAGGATAGCTCGCAAGTCGCCCACCTATTTTGCCGATGAATTGGAATTTTGCTCTGGCAGTTGCTTTCTTACTGAACCTCGAGGCAGCATTTAATTTGCGTTTTAACTCAGAAATATTCGGATCCTTATTAAAACGAGCCGTGGTCCAAGCCTCATATGCATTTTGCTTAAGAATTTTAGCTTTTCTGCAAGACCTATTAAACCACGGTCGTTTTTTGACGCCGGCAGCTACTCGCGGGTTAGGAATATAGCATTCCATACCAGCAAGGATTGTCTCAGTGACTGCGGCTGCGCAGACGTCAGGATCTTCTGAGTTAAAGCAGATCTGCCTCCACGGGTACGATGCGTAAAATTCTCGCAATCCATCCCAGTCTGCCGACTTATAGTGCCACACACGACGCCAATTAGCTGGCCCAGAAGGATCAGGTTGTGTGCATGACACTTGAGTCCGAACAAGACAGTGGTCCGAGGAGCCAAGAGGCGCATCCACTGAGACGGAGTATCCTTCCGGACGAGTAGTCAGCAGAAGGTCCAGTAAGGAGCTCGTATGTTCCTCTATATCTGGTATTCTCGTTGGAGAAAGTACCAGCTGAGAGAATCCATAGGTCAGAGCAAATTCATGAGCAGATATCCCAGCATAGTTATTGGTTCGAGAACTGAGCCACTCACGATGGTGGGCGTTAAAGTCTCCCAAAATAACTAGTTCTGCTGTGGGATATTGCTCTAGAACTTTGTCAGTCGTCAAACTCAGGTGCGTGAAGAGTCGAGTTACGTCCGTGTCACCGCTATGAGACCTGTATAGGCACGCATAGATACGAGTGATCTGTTTTAAAATAGATTTTTTACTTTATTGTTTTACTCACCCCCTGGTACACACACCACTTCAGACCTGGATATTCAACTATAGACCATATGCATGCCCTAAAACAATTAATAGAAAAAAGCCAGGAATATGGATACGCTTTATATCTAGGTTTTGTTGACTATCACAAAGCCTTTGACTCACTGGAACACTCTTACATATGGAAAGCGCTAAAAACCCAGGGGGTACCCTGTAAATATATAAGGTTAATAAGGAACATTTACCAAAACAGCTCAGCACAAGTGAAATTGGAAACACAAGGAGATAGCTTCCCAATCCAAAAAGGAGTGAGACAAGGTGACCCACTTTCACCGAAACTCTTTACTGCAGTGCTGGAAGAAGTGTTCAAAGAATTAAACTGGGATAACCTGGGAATAAATATCAACGGAACAAAGCTCAACCATCTTAGGTTCGCTGACGACATAGTGCTGATCACTGACTGTGCAGAAACATTACAAACCATGATCACAGAACTATCCCTAAAAAGCAGAAAAGTAGGACTTGTTATGAATAGAGGAAAAACAAAACTAATGACCAATAGATCAAAGACTATTATACAGTTAGAAGGTGAACCTATAGAGTATGTAAACGAATACATATACCTAGGGCAACTTATCTCTTTCAATGACCAGCTCGAACAAGAAATAGAGCGAAGAATAGCAAACTCATGGAAAAGATATTGGTCCCTGAAACATGTAATGAAAGATTTCAAATACAGTATGCAAGTGAAAAGAAAACTATTTAACACATGTATTCTACCTATACTTACGTATGGATGTGAAACATGGGCCACCACACTGAAACTACAGCATAGAATCCGAGCTTGCCAAAGGAGCATGGAAAGGAGTATCCTGGGGTTCAAAAGAAAAGACAAGAAGCAAGCAGTAGAACTAAGAAAAATAACAAAGCTTCAAGATATTACAACTAAAACAAAACAACTCAAGTGGCGATGGACAGGACACATGCTAAGAGACCAGACAAATAAATGGTGCAAAACCTTAACAGAGTGGACCCCTAGATTTAACACTAAGAGGAAAAGAGGTAGACAAAAAAAAAGGTGGTCAGACGATCTCAAAGAAACAGCAGGTGCTTTATGGACAAGAGCTGCCAAAGATAGAGCAACCTGGAAAAGGTTGGAGGAGGCCTATGTGTTAAAAGAACACGCTGACACAAACAAAACTCCGGAATGATGTGCAACAAACTTTATTTTTATTTTATTTTTAGCATATTAATAGCATAAATAAATTAACAATGTATTTACATATATGTATTCACCAACTTGCATGTAATTGTCAGTAATAAAGGCTTATTATTATTTACTCACCCCCCACCTGGAACAGCTTTGTGATACCTGGCATGCACGGGAAGCCATATATTTACAATATTATCACTGATCTTGCTGATGATGTATATGCTGCTTGGGCTGGACTGCTCCATCGGCAACTCAATGTACACGCGATTTTTGGGAATGGCATTCAGCTGGAAAATGTATAAAATAAAATTTAGTGGCAATGGAATCAAGATAATTTATATTTTACCTTGATGAGACATTTCATTTTTAAGAATCAATCTACCTGCAAGAGAACAGGAAAAAGCAGAACTATTATAAAAGGGCCAAGCACAAGTTCCTATTGTATTGGTAACCTAAATAATGTTCGAATTAGATAGTTCTGTTTACGCTCTCGCATGATGCTATTTTTTAACCTATGAAAAACAAAAGGAGAAAGTTCTTAGCGCCTATATATATATAAATCAATCGAGTTTGATTTTAATATTTTTGAAAAAACTTGGACCCATTCAAATTTGAAAAAATAAAACATCCCTAATGGTAGATAAATAGGGATTAATTGATTTTTCACCTACTTAATTTTCACTTGTGAATCAATCTTAGAACAAATGTAGTTTTTTGACACTACAACATAATGGAGACTCCATGTATCTGGATGATGAAGCTGGAAGACAGTCTCGAGGTAATTCCTCAATGGTACCTTGTGTTTTATGAACTTTAGATCAAATTATTTTATTCTTTTAAGTATTGTTTTCTTATTCAGGAAGAGTTACACCCTACCCGTCACCCGCGATAAAATTAAAAGATTTTAATAAAAAACAAACTGTCAAAAAAAGAAACTAGAAGCGAAAATCAAAGTAGACCCTTTAAAAAGTAGTCTTAAAAACTAAACTTCTAATGTGGGTAGCTAATTAAGAGACGGTGCCAAACAAACAATTAACAAAGAGCATTCATTCAGATACTTTAGAAATAATCATAATATTATAAGATACTTAAGTTTATTTAAAAATAAATAAATGGAATATGTCTGTATCAATGGAAAGGCATTTAGATTTAACATTGTTTAATATTTAAGAAGAAACTCTCATTTGAATATCTATTGTCTAACCCATTGTAAGCTTTACCATAGAGCACAGCATTGACCCAGTGCGAATTGGCGGAAATAGTCGAGCTTGAGGACACGCAACTACATATAACAAATAATAAGAAGTTCAAAATGTAATTATTTAAAAGGGGTCCCCATACAAGAAATACACTTGCGTTATTTACAGTAATAAACTTCAAACTGACAGTGATAATCACTATAGCATGGATGCTAAGCAGGAAGAATTTTGTTCATCCATGCTATCCACAGTGTCAGTAAAACAACAAATAATAAATCAGCTAAGTGTGAGATGGGCTTGCACCATTATCATATAAGCACTATTTGGCGAAAATTGTCTACATTATTACTAGAAACAGTTGCACATTTGGTTATTGAAAAAAAAATCCAGGTTTTGGTTAACTTAGGGGGTAATTGAATGGGTGACTGCTCATATTTAACATATTTTGTTGTTTGTGTTTGTAAATTATTTGGTGGTACAGAACTCACTGTGTGCAAGTCTGACTTGCACTGGACAGATTTTTATATAAGAAAGGCCATGAATATAGAAAACCTTAATGAGTACATAAAGTAGGCTTTGAAGAAAATCAAGAAAAAGTTTTTTTTTAAAATTTTTGAGAAAAATAAATCACACTAAAATGATGTGTTTGGTTGTGCTCTAAAACATTATTGGTTCTAGGAATGGGACATGGTGTGTGTGGTCTTAATAATATGTCACTTTTTTTTTTTCAGAATTTTAATTTAAGATTTATTAATAATTGATAAGTATGTGAGTACGGGGCACAAGTGAAAGTCAAGACGGCTGTCAACGCACTCGTTTATTTTAAAGTAACCGTTTTGCGGACGCAGCCGCGTCTATAGCTACCTAGTTATAGCTACATATATAACAACCCTCCCCTAACAATTTGGACTACATACTTAATTCTAACATGACATATCACAAAAATGGATGATAGTTGACACAGGGTCGAACACGTTTGGACCTTTCCGGGAGCACAGGTTCCTCCTCGGCGGCCTCTATGTCTTCAGTGTTCTCCATGTCAAAGAAATCATCGTCATCCTCTGAAGGTGGCCGACGAACTCCTCTTGTTAGGGTGACATGAGACGATGACAGTGACGGCGAATTTTCTGGCATCACCACGGGCTGCGGAGATGCGGCTGTGGACGGCGCTGTGTCGTTTTCTCCCTCCTCCATTGTGGTGGTATCCGTTATGTCACTACCATCATAGGCATTTGCTACGCCGTACCCCGGCATCAAATCGCTTACATTCGAGTCTTTATAATGCCACATTTGGTTTTTATGTTTTTTAACACAAACAGAAGTTTGACAGTTTTCTATTAGGTACATCATTTTCCCTAACTCCTTTTTTACAATTCCTTTAACCCAATTAAACTTGTTGTTACTGAATTATTTTTTGTACCAAACATATTGTCCCAGTGCAAATGATCTCTGTTTCCCTCCTTGCACTTCAGTTTGCAAACTCTGTTTGGAACGGACACGATCAGACAGGGCGGCGGACGAGGGTGACGGTGGCATCGACGGGCTCAGCAGGTCGAGCCGGGAACGCAGCTTGTGGCCAAACACTAGCTGAGCTGGCGATGTGCCGGTGACCGAATGAATGGAATTACGATAGTCAAAAATATACTTTAATAATTTCAATTTGCTTTCTCTTACGTTCTTACTAGTTTGTAAACTAGAGCGGATTCCACGTTTAATTATTTTAACAAATGACTCGGCTTGGCCATTGCTGGCAGGATGGTACGCAGGTGACGTCATGTGTGATATACCGTTCAGGTTGCAAAAATAATTAAACTCTTGTGAACAAAAAGATGTTCCGTTATCTGTTACAATAGTATGAGGTAGGCCAAATCTAGACATAAAATCATATAACCTATCTATGACCGCAGGTGAGGTACTAGTTGTATTCATGTCGTAAACCTCTACCCATTTAGTGTAGGCATCTACAATGACTAGGTACATGTGTCCATTGATCGGGCCTAAAAAGTCTAGATGTACCCTATAGAAAGCCTGCTGGGGATAGGGCCATGGGGAGATGTGTGCCCGGGGCGGCGATGGTCGCAGCTGCACACACACTCCACATTGTCCTATCATACGTTCTATCGCTTCGTCTATGCCGGGAAACCAGAAACGGGCGCGAGCTTCGGCTTTTGTTTTAACAATGCCTATGTGTGAAGTATGCAGCTCTGACATAATTCGTTCACACAAAGACCCCGGTATAACTACTTTATGGCCGCGCATGACGCATCCATTTTCGTAAGACAGTTCTAGCCTACACAAATGATATGGCTTTAATTCAATATTAGTGACTTTTTTTGGCCATCCTTTGTATATATATTGAATTACTTTAGTCAGAACGCAATCCTTGTTTGTTGCGTCCCGTAATTCGTGGACAGTTACCGGTAGCGCTCCTTCTACAACAAAGCATACATAAGTGGCGGGGTCGCACGCTTCGTTCGTGGGTTGTGGCGACCCCGTCACTGCGGCACCTGCACCGACGTCCGTTATCTCGGGCAGGCTTGCGCGCGATAAATAATCTGCGCTGTTAGATGCACTTTTAATATATTCAATGGTATAATTATAACCACTTAAAAACAGAGCATAGCGTTGCAACCTATTTGCGAAGACTTCTGGTATTCCCTTGTGTGGGCCGAATATGGATAGCAAAGGCTTGTGATCTGTGCGCAGTACAAAAGGTGTCGATCTACCGTATAAATACTGGTGGAATCGCCGGACCCCAAATATTATGGCCGTAGCTTCCTTTTGTATTTGAGAATAACGACGCTCTGCATTATTTAGAGTACGCGAAGCGTAAGAAATTGGCTTTTCTTGACCATCTTCACCTACTTGCGATAAAATTGCCCCTAACCCGCTGGGCGACGCGTCCACTGTTAGAATTATCTTAGCATTTTGGTCGAAATGCGTTAGAACTTCTTCCGAAACCAAAATTTTCTTAATTTTTTTGAATGCGTCATCTTCTGAAGCACTCCAACACCATTTACTGCCCTTTTTTAAACGTTCATACAATGGACTCAGAATACTAGATGCCTCTGGAACGAAACATCTGTAATAATTTACCAAGCCCAAAAACGATTGCAATTGGTTTATGTTTTTTGGTGTCGGTGCATTTAAAATTGCTTTCACCTTCTCTGGCGATTTTTTTAGGCCCTCTTTATTAATCACATACCCAAGGTAACTGATTTCATCGGAGAAAAAAGAACATTTTTCCTTTTGCAAGGTTAACCCTGCGTCGTGCATCCTCTGTAGAACCTCGTTCAACCTATTTAGGTGCTGGCTACGATCAGGGGCTGTAATTAAAACGTCATCAAGCAGGACTAACACGCCGTTGATGCCTGCTAGTAGGTTTTCCATTGCACGCTGAAAAATAGCCGGCGCGGAGGCGAGCCCGAACACGAGACGCGTATAGACAAATAGCCCACGATGCGTGTTGACACACGTTACCTTTTGCGACTCGTTATCTAAACAAAGCTGGTTATAAGCCATTGACAAATCTAATTTTGTGAACTCGGTCCCCCCACTTAGCTTAGAGAACAGTTCATTAGTCGTAGGTAACGGGTACTGATCAATAGCCAACTGTTTATTGATACTAACTGAGTAATCGGCGCAAATCCGTACAGAACCGTCTCGCTTTAACACCGGTACGATCGGTGACGCATACTCTGAATGTTTTACCGGTCGAAGCACCCCTAACTGGACTAACCGGTCTAGCTCATTTTCAACTTTGTCCCTTAACGCAAATGCTATGGGACGTGCTTTGCAAAATATGGGATTTGTCCCTTCCTTCAAAGTTAATTTAACTTCGTATTTATTAAATTTTCCTAATTGCCCTGAAAACAACCGAGGGTATCTAAATTGTAACGATTCAACTAAGTCATTTGTTTGTTCACAATAGCGAATTGGACTAATCTGTAACTCGAACTTAGCAATAAAATCACGACCTAGCAACGACGGCCCGTCACCGCGCACAACGAACACTTCAAGGACGCGCGTGCGCCCGGACCAACACACTGACATACGTACACACCCTATACAACGCAGTACCTCGCCTGTGTAACTAACTAATTTTTTTGTTGTTGTGCCTAATGAAAGATTTTTGAAATGCAACCTGTACGATCTTTCTGAAATGACGGTCACCGCTGAACCACTATCGATTTCAAATCGTAATTCCTTTCCATTAACATACACCATCTCAACCAATGGTTCACCTTTAACTGAGCGAATATTAAATAACTTACCGTCGTCATCGTCGCCCTCGTCTACCACATTTGCAACAAAATTCAATTTTTTGCACATTCGGCGCAAATGTCCCTTGGTATTACACTTATTACACGTATAATTAGCAAAACGACACAATTCCGTTTTATAATTATTATAACCGCACACAGAGCACTTTACTTTTTGACCACGGTCGGCGTCGGCTTTGCACGCGTGGGTTCGAATCCCATCCTCGTCGCCACTGATAAGTATGTGAGTACGGGGCACAAGTGAAAGTCAAGACGGCTGTCAACGCACTCGTTTATTTTAAAGTAACCGTTTTGCGGACGCAGCCGCGTCTATAGCTACCTAGTTATAGCTACATATATAACAATAATGATTTAAGAAATGGATTCTGTTAACTAATTAAGGCATTAAGTTTGACAACTACAATAAAAAAAAAGCTTACTCTGTTTGCTCTCCTTAGATCACCTAACTCATCAGGGTTAGCAAAAACACCAGCAGGTAGTCTCAGGTCTATGCCCACTATGCAGTCATGGTACAGCCATTTATCTTCATCAATTCTACCATTAAAAACTATACCATATGTTAAGTTCCTGGAATATTTAGAAAATAAAAGTTATTGTGCCATTCTAGTTAGTTTTTATGACAAACAATTTTTTTTTGCACTAAACTTGATACATATACCTAGTCACCAATAGGTTTGTTGTACCATTTTAGTTTTATCTAGAAATCCAGGTGATGTTAGTATGTACCTCTGTTATGGTTTTAGAGGATTGTCTGTATATATGGATACCCAACAATTAATAAAAACACTTAGAATACTCTATTTTGTAAATAAAAACATTTTATACATAGTAAACACCCAGAATTCAAATGTTCCTTACATAAAAATTTGTCCTGTGAGGGAATCAAGTCATCAGTTTGGCAGGGGATATTAGTTTTATGGCTAATTATGACAGGAACGCATAGCCTTTTATTCATTGTCTCATATATTTTTTATACTATTAAGGTGGCAAACAACCTTACGGTCTGCCTGATGTTAAGCATTCACCGTAGCCTATGGACGCTTGTAACACCAGGGGTATCACTCGTGCGTTGCAACCCTTCAAAAATCTAATAACTTCATTCTTGAAGAACCCCATACTGAAGTCCTTAGAGAAAACCTTGGCAGGGTGCTCATTCCACAACTGAATAATTTGCGGGAGGATGTTTCTCTGTCACTGCACTATATGCAACCATTTCGGTTTTAAAGTATGAGAATGAATTCCTTGCCGATGGCAAGCAGTGCAATATATATTATCTTGATGCAACTAGCTGATAAAACTTTTGTAGTTCAATTTGTGGCTTCTGTGATAAAGACTGTTTAACTAGTTTTTCTTATTGGCTCACCAAATTAAAGGGTAGGAAAAGGAAAAGGGTAAATATTTACCCAAACTAGGTCCAATAGACATAATTGTGTGCAACTTTTATTTACTCATACCAGATGACCTGCCCTGCTGCTTCATAACCGACTGTTTAAAAAATTATTGCATAAAAAAATGTAGACATGTGTAGATTACCGATGGAATCCTTCATTTAGAAGATTTTGTTTGAATTTCACATCAAAATAGCAAGTTTTAAAGGAAAAGCCCTTTAGAAAACATAGAAATATAACAATGCCGTAATTTATACTGACTGAAAAGCGAATTTGCATCTTTACTATTATTCATTAGGCATTATTTTATTTTGGGCTCTTGGCTTGCTGTACTATGCAAAAGTAAGTAATAGAAATCTTTTATAATGGATTTATATTAAGGTTAAAAAGATAAAATTAACCTCAAATTAAAACATAAATATTTTTTTTCTGATGTTGTTTTTATACGCCGTATATATGGCAATATGGCAGGCAAAGGACTTAATCCATACAGCCTTATCTAAAGTCATCTATATACAGTCTTTTATAATAGCGAAGTAGAGTGTAAACACGTGTAGGGAGACACGTGCATTTACTATCTATTACAATTATTGGTATAAATATTAATTATTACGTGCTAAATGTATGGAAGTTGAGAACATAATATTTTCGGATAGATCCAGTTCATTTTATAAACCCATTATTAATACCATCGGATAGAGCTCATGAAGCAATATTAATGTGAGATCACTTAGCGTTTCCACTCTGTTTATTATACAATCAGAAAAACACTTAACCGGTCAAAAATAGTTTTGTCTGCAAAAAACAGTCTAAAGAACTTCTAATTGCAGACGACGGTCAATAGTGCTTACGACTAAAATATGGGTCAAAACTACTTTTGTTTAAATTTCAGTCTAAACTCTTAAAAATCATGTAGGTTATTGAAAACTACCAGGAAAAGTATTCGTAAAGTTTTTTACGCTTGGGTGCAATTTTCTTAGAAAAATCATACGAATATTTTATCGATGCTTAAAGTATCAACTACAGGAACAACTACAGAAATACGTGTGGAACAGAATATGTTCTTATACATAAACAATAAGAAATTTATTTCATTTAACTATTTGTTTTCTATTACTGATTAAGCGAACGAGTTTTACCCGGTAGTGTCGGGTAAAGTGGTTAATTACACTTACTTAAAGTTTTGATTTATACTGATATTCTAAATGCGAAAATTACTCTGTCTGTCTGTTACCTCTTAACGCTTAAACCACTGTAGGGAATAAGATGAAATTTGGCATGGAGGTAGACTGAGTCGCGGGAAAGAACATAGGCTATTTAAAAACGTCAAATGTGAGTCGGTTTTTTCTACGTATAATTTTTCTGTACGTGTGTTTGCCACCTAACTTCTCCTAAACGGCTGAAACGATTAGGGTGAAATTTTGTATGAATATTTCAATGGGTTTCTGGATGTTTTAAAAACACAGTTAGACCCGGTAGGTGGCGCTGTAGTCGGTGTGTCACTGATCTTCTCCTAAACGGCATAGATTGAATGTACGACAATGATTTCAACATTCGCTACATTGAATGCGACTTAATTATTTTCATATCCCACAACTTCAATCATTATCAACATCATTAATTTGTGGCTTTGTTAACCGACTCCAAAAAACGGAGGAGGTTCTTAATTCGTCGGATTCTTTTTTTTTGTATGTTACCCGATTTCTCAAAGACGCCTGGATCTGTTCGAGAAATTCTTTTTTTATTTAAAAGGTTATACTTTCCAGGTGGTCCCATACTATTATAGTGATATAATATTATTGTGGTTTAAAACCTAAAACTTTTGGAAAAAAATAATTAATGTGAATTTGGAACTGGTGAAACGCCTTTTATGTTGATGATTGTATAAAACTTTGTTACGACTATGGATGTTTTTAGTGTACAAGAAAATAAAAGCAATTCGTCACTCAAAAGAAAAAAAATAAAAACTTTTTAACAAAAAAAAAACAACCGGCTTCAAAAAGATGCACTAAAAAGGTAAAAATAATTACTAATTTCCAAAAATCTGATCTGAATTACAGATTAAGGTCGTTGATATGTACCTATGTTACAGTTTATAACACACTTTGCTTTCATGAAACCAACTTTAAACTGTAATTCAGATTAGATTTTTGGAAATTAGTAATTATTTTTACCTTTTTAGTGCATCTTTTTGAAGCCGGTTGTTTTTTTTTTTTATTAAAAAGTTTTAAACGACACATTACATAGAACGTAATAAACGCATCGAAAGGGTTGGCTTAAAATCAGTCTATTTAAAAAGGCTTCCCGCCAATACTTTCACCATAGAAGATTTGGAAAAAAATGAAGAATTTAATAATTTAGAAATAGAGACCATTAGGATAGCATTGAAAGCTAAGTATTTAAAAATTATCCTTTTGCCACCCAGAGACTTGCCCACAGAAGCTTCAGATTGAATGTACTAGAAATTTACAAGAACCCGACCAATATTTCCCACTTTATGAATGAAATGTTAACAACCTCCAAGTTTAGACTATTACACTAAAAATACTGATGCAAATGTCTTGAATAGAATTTTGCCAGCGGCTTCGCCCTCAATAAATTTTGTTAACGGCGTAGGTTTCTTACGGCAACTCCTTCATTATACTAAAAAAGTTTGTTATAACAAGCTATAACTGCAAGTTTTGTTCGTTCGTGGAATTCGGTTATAGTTACTCCCGCGGGAAATTATGATTTTTTCGGGATTAAAAGTAGCCTTTGTCCTTCTCCGTATCTTTAACTATTTTTGCAAAATGCCAGCTCTATTGGATGCTCTGTTGCAGTATGAGTGAGTAACAAACGTAATAGTTATTTTTATTGTCTTTCCCCGGGACTCAAACTATCTCCATACCAGATTTCATCTAAATCGGTTCAGCGGTACTTGATCTATCCAGTGGTTGATGCGTGATTGAGTAACATACAACCAAATTTCCGCATTTATTATAAGCTGGCTGAATTTTGCTAGCGGATCAAACCGGCCTAAATTTGGTTATCGGCTTGGAACTCCCTAATTATACTAATAAAGTTTGTTATAGCAAGCGTTTTATATAGTTATTCAAGCTAGATCTTTTAAATTTTCGGGTCAAAAAGCATAGCTTATATGTTTATCCAGGGTGTCAGCTACCTCTATACCAATTTTCATTAAAATTGGTCCAGGGTGAAGATGTAACAACAAACATGCACACTCACAAACGTTCGCCTTTATAATATAAGTGTGATGTGATTAAAGACGTGGCTGTATTACTCAGTCCTTGGTATTTCCGCAAAAAAATAAAATAAACCTTAGGCCCCTACAGACTTATGACGTATTAAGTAGTGTCTATGTACTTAATAGTTTATAACAACTTCAAACTGTAATTCAGATCAGATTTTAGGAAATAAGTAATTATTTTTACCTTCTTAATGCATCTTTATGAAGCCGGTTGTTTTTTTTTTTAAAAGATTTTAGTTTTTACTTTTGAGTGACGAATTGCTTCTTTCGTACACTAAAAACATCCATACTCGTAACAAAATTTTATACAATAATAAACATAAAAGGAAATTTTTTTTTGACCAAAAGTTTGACTTTTAAATTCACTACATTAATATGGGACCACCTCGGAAGTATTCCACTTTAAAATAAAAATAGAATTTGGCAAATCCGTATTTACGTCGGATTTTATGACGAAGTTATGCCCGAACATACATAAAAAAAAAACAAAAAAATATAAACACACGAATTGAGAACCTGTTCCTATTTTTAAGTCGGTTAAAAATTACTATTACCATTGGAATTAGTTGTTTTTTTTGGAGATAATCAATTTGTCTTTTAGCAATGCATTGTGGATACACAATGTAAATATTTTTTACCATTGCTACTCGAAAAAGGGCATTTTATTCATCAATAACAGTGAATAAAACTCATTTTACTCACTAAGTAAATAAATACATAACAGTGAATAAAAAACTGGTTGCCTGTAAAGTCGGTATACGGGCGAAAGTTTTACGTGACAACTTGTGCCTTTCACTTTTTATGTCTGTCTCTCTCGCTCTTAGGCGGGCTAACCATGCCGCGTGCCTCTCACTCGCTCTCATTGTGAGCGCATAACGTGAGCGGAGCGTAACGCAGTTTCTTGAAGTGTCACCCGGCAAACCAATTTATAAGACGTTGTCACGTCAAAACTCACTTTTATTCATCGAGTGAATAAAAACATTTTGAATTTGGAACAATTGTTGAATTGTTTTAATTGTTATTGTGGTTGTTTTATGTCATTGTTCACTTATCACCCGGTAATAATTACCGAATATGTACTAAAATGTGTTAATAGTACTTTTTATTATCTTGCAGTCAATGTCAAAAATTAAGGTATACAACACGTGAAAAAAATTAATCTCGGTCCTTTGTAACCCTCGCTACGCTTAGGATCCCCGCATCCTTTCCTGCCCTCGGGATCCAACTTAGTCCCTATACTTAAATTCCCCGTTTTTTCACTTGTTGTTTAATACATTTTTTTACGCAATTCAGATCAATGAGCCAGACATAGACAATACTACCCTACCATCCCAAAATTGATGCACACATAAGTTTAAAATACCTATTTTTATAACGGGAATTGCTTAAACAGGTTGCACATCAACTGTTACAATGTGTAAATTTTTTTTATCCATTTACTTTTCTTACCAAATTACTCTTCATCTTTAATGTTTTTGTTCTTATAATGCCAAAAAACTTAATGTGATTAATTTTAATGTCATTCAGTGGTTTCAACATTTGCACATTAAGGTATTTATTTGTACCGATTGAATTATTTCTCTTCTTAACCCAGTTTAACTGTCCATTCTTTGAAACCTAATTATTTTTTAAACATAATTTTACGAACTTACTTCATTTGACCATCTAGCTTAAGAAAGTGTTCAAGTGTTGGATCTTTTAAACGAAATACCTTTCTTTTATTTGCAAACACGTTTGTAAACGGCCATTGAATTAACATTCGTTTTTCTTTTATCACATGAAAGTTTAGTTATTAAGTTCTGATATTTCGTTATACATTTTTATTATACTTTTGGAAATCACATTTTGCATTCAATATTATCTGTTTTCGAAGTTATTACTTGAACATGTGTCTAATAAAAGAACACGTACCTACTCTTTTCCCTCCTGTCTTTTTCGTTTTAGTACATTTCTTGTCTAAAGTTAAACATTGCCCTTCTCAGCTCTCTTAATTTTTAATAAGCCCTTATTAGCTCTCTTTTTTACTTAGCTAAATCTTCATCTAAGTTTTTTCAGTATTTTCTGAATTGATTTAATAACAATCGCTGCCACTGTCAAAGACATAAAAATCAGATAAATGCGGTTCAAGATTTGGAGATGAATAATATAATACCTTTAAACGAGCAATTCTTGTATTTATATATATATATATATATATATATATATAGCTAGGTTTCATTTTTAGAAAACGTCGTTTTACCCGTGTTTTCAGGCAATGATAAACTGAAATATATGACTCTTCCTGACATCTATTGGCGAGAAGTAAAACTAAAGCTAAGTACTTAAAAATAGATGGCGTTTTTAAGCAACACCAAAGCTACTTTTGAGCAGAGCTCGGTCTTCCAGGTACTAATAATAATACAAAGAAGCCGGAATACCTAAGCTGACCAGGATTTTCATTCAGATCATAAGAAGTAAGTATATTAGGACACGGTTTATAAGAATCATGCGATACAAACTTTTGGACCGGAAGTCTCATACAAAATAAGTTTTTCTTGTTTTTGAGTATTTAGATTGTTTCAGATTTTTTGGGTAGGTATGTCGATGGATTCATTCATTCATAGTACTTTTAGAAGAATAAATTTATTCAATATCTTGCTATATAAAAATACAACTTAGAACACAAATGGAAGAACATGGTAAATGGGAGGTTTAATAATTAAAACCGAACAGCACATCAAAATACGACAATAAAAAGATAATTTATTTATCTTCGTGAACTTACCAATAGGGTACTGTAGAGGTTACGAACTCTTGTTAGGTGTAAAGGAAGTAAATATGCTAGCGAACGTTTTTCACGCAGCAAATACTTCGTAGTGGTTTTATGAAAATATAATAGATGGTGTCAGTGCGTTTTTAAATAAAAACAATTTGAATTTAGAGTTTGTCATAATTTTTATATTGATTGAAATTCCAGTGAAAATTATACATCGGACAAATCTATATAAATTTGGAGGGTCGATTCCTGTCTCTATCAGGGAGCCCTAGAGTTTAAAGAATGGCCTAACATTGCCAGTAGACTTAGGGTAAGATACTCCAGTATCCAAAATGCACTAAGCATCGCCACCATTGGGATTAAATGTAGATATTACCCAATGTACTGGTACGACGACCCGAGGCCTATTGAAGGATGGCCTAATGAAAGAAGACGTACTGCAGATAAGTTTAAAATTGTATATTAAATCTCCTAGGTAGTAGATGAGTCTAAAGGATGTATACTCTTGTGGCGATTGAAAACAACATCTGAATACATAAAAGAACTCCCGATGTCGTCTTTTTATTAGCAGAGATCCCGATACCTAATAAGAAATAGGTAGAAGCAGCTTATTTACGCCCCCGCACGCTGCAGTACCTATCAGTTCTAAATTAAAATACGTAATTTTGTTTTTATTAATAGTCAAAAAAAAATCCCAACACCGAGCTGAAACCTCGCATCTCACACTTAGGGGTTATTTAATACTTGACTTTTTGCAGTGAATTTAAGGCTGAGACATCACATTTTATGTTGCGAGTTCATTCGTGCGGTGATTCAAAGTCCACACGCGCACAACGTACGAGGAATTTGTACTGTCTATTGCTTGCTACTAGCTTCATTTAAGTACCAGTTTGTTGTAGTTATAAAACAAGACTTGTAGATTTTTTTATGAAGATAATAATATAAAAAGGTATTTTTTTAAGATAAGACTAATACGCGGTTGAGAAATAACATTTCAATGAAATAACAAAAAAAAAAAATATTTTAACAATGTACAAATAAAAACTAAGTTACAGATTTTTTTAATATAATGATACATCTTAATGTCGCGCAAATATATCAATTATCGCTCATCAACATGTGGATAAAAATATACATTTTAAATTAATAGGGCCTAGGCCGATTAGTTAACTGACTCAGTTTGGCATCATTAAAAAATGTTGCAGTAAACCGTCTGATTTACCTACTTATTAAATGAAACAGTTTAAAATGACCGTTATACACCGTTCCTACTAGTCGGATGTCGGACCTGATTGAAGATTGAACCAATTTTTACATTCCAGTTCACAACACGAAGCTATAAAAGCTATAGACGTCGGCAAAGCTTTTCTTGTGATGTATTTTTAAAAGAAAACAAATAAAACCGACCAAGTGTTTGTCGGTTCACGCGCAGTGTAGAGTTCCGTAGTAACTGAAATTTTAATTAAAAAAAAGGTTATCAAACCATACTCAACTCAAACCAATCTAAAACTAAACCTTTAAAGAGCAAATCACAAACTTATCTAGGTATAGGGTGGTATAGGTATTCGAGAGACACGTCCAAACACACTGAGAAAAATGTACCCCTCGTTTTATGAAGGATTCTCAACAAATCATCAGAAATACCTCACAAAAAACGACTCAGCGTCCAAACATATACCTATATTAACAGGAAACTGATATACTGTCATGTAAAGTAACTGATGATACTTAGGTACTGTACGGATACCGCCAAAGTATTGTATGTAATTATATCATGCATGAACTGAAGAATTATCAAGATATAATGTTTTTATAGTAGAACCATACCTAAAAAATAACAAGAAGTCGTGTTGTGAATGCGAACATGAACTGTTTTTATATCAGGAAATGATAGTGATAATTACCATTCACATTACCATTGTCATTACGATCACCATCGTCATTGCCATTGTCATTACGATCACCATCCGCATACCATATATCATACCATACATATGAGATGTTTGCATACTATACGTATGATTTTACTCGTTTGTATGGAGCACCATTTGTATTATGTTCTTTTTAATGATTCATGTAGAAATCGATCGCAGGACCTCTGGCGTTATACATATCACATTTAACTAGCCAGTTGAATAGTAAGTTGCCGAAAATTAAGGTATAGATTTAAAATAATATAAACACTTCATCACAACTGTTACTGGTAATTCTTAAGGACAGGATATATAAAATCAAATTAAATCAAATTAAAATCATTTTATTCAAATGGGTTACTAAGAACACTTTCGAATCGTCAAGTAAATCAACTACAACTAGCTTTTCAAACTAATTACAATATTGTTTTATTGCGTATCACAAACGAAACATAAAATTATAGTGTATTAACTAATAAATACATGTTTTGTATTTAAACATTAAATAAACAAGATTTACAATGTAAATAGTTTGATTTACAATAAAACAATCAATATTTAGGTAATATTTCAAATGACTATTGTTTTTCAGATTGATAGGGGGGGCACAATGTGATACGTTAAAAGTTTTCAATTATTCTGTGACGGGATTTAAAGTAACTCCCGAGAAAAATATATTCATATAACTTATAATATAGCCTCCACAAGCGGCACCCGTTTACAAGTATGACACATGAATCAGCCATCGCTTCGCTCAACCATGTTTTAGGGAACGTAACGACCCGACGCACATGCCACCACCGCAGAGACTTTGAGAGAGCATGACACACTCAAGCAACTCCAATAAAACTTCGATTGTACTATACTCATATAACATATAATATTACACAGCAGACGTACATACATATATATATATCGACACACATACATACATATTTACATTTTACAAAAATGCAAATAAATAAATAGGTATTCATAAACTTATTAAAGATAATATAAGATACACATACATGCAAATATTCATATATACGCATACAGACAAATATATATATATATATATATATATAAAAGATAGAAAATCTGATTCAATCCTCGTTCGGCCGGCCGATAGCGACAGGGCTCCGAACACGCACATATACATAAATGCACACACATATTCAGACAAACGTTGCACACCCGGAAGTGGCCCAGCCCCTACACAACAGCCCGGCAACAAATGAACATCATTTAAACTACCATCACTTCGGAAACTCCAAAATTTCAGTGAAATTGTATTCTTTTCAAATGACATATCATAACTTTCAATGCAGATAGAAATAAAGACGACTATGACGAATTCTCATATCATAACCCTCACGGGGTTTTAACTGCCTTTGTTGTTCAGTCACAAACCGATGACTGCGATCTCGATTCTTTTGAGGTTGAGTCATGTGTTAGGTGTGTAGTTGTGCTCGAGTGTTATCCGGCTTGCCGTGGCGCCGGACTTACTTTCTTTTATAAACAACTAGCTGACCGGGCAGACGTTAGACGTTGTCCTGCATGATACCGACTGCAGCGCCATCTGCCGGGCTGATTTGTGAATCTGCACCATCCAGGGCGCCACCCAAACACATACAAAAACGTTAAAATCGATCCAGCCGTTTAGGAGGAATAATGTGACATACACACGTACAGTAGAATTATAGTTATCTACATATAAAGATGTACTCTATGGCGCCGGGCAAGCCAGTCCAGTGTGGAATCAAGAGACTACCACGTAGAGCCTTCGGGCCAGACCGCTCCGATGGGCTGCTCCGAATAATCTCTGTTTTCGAATAGTCCAACCGCGGATGCACACTGCGTTAGGAGCAGGACTCCCTACTGCGCGGCTGCACTTTGTGCCACAGTCGTAAATCGTAACCTTGTACGCTAGGCGGCGACTAGAGCTTGAGCGCCCTGGCTGCGAGGAGACAACCTCTATCAAGGTTTTCTCTAAGGACTACAGTATGGGGATCGTCAAGAAAGAAGTTTTTAGATTTTTGAAGTGTCGGCGCAAGTGATGCCCCAGGTGTTGCAAGCAGCCATATCGTATGTGAATCTTCTCCTGTCACTCCATGGGGCCTTCGGGTGGTAAAGTTTGCAGTTTCGCACTACCAGTCCGCCCCCGTAGGTAGGAGAGACGGGCGATGTGTTCCCCATGTCTCTCTTTAGGAGTGGACCTAGAAAGAGGGGTGTTGGGAAATTCCCCCGATTCTGTCAAGTTACTCTATTCTGTATAAGTTTTCATTTGCGATCCTGTCACAAAACTCTCACTAGGCACACCAGTAGGTATACTGAAGTCTTTGGGTGTAGCTAAGGTAAGCTGGTTAGTACCTACGAAGATTCTAAACCATCATGAGCCTCATTGATTTATTTTGGCAAAATTAGAGTCAAGTGGTAGCCGATAACCCGCGACAGTAGATAACTCATTAGCCACTTAACTTACTTATCGCAAAGTCGGGTACATCTCACTTGAGAGACAAGTAAATGTGCTGGTAGTAAAGTACCGACATTGCGCCTTGAATTATCGACGACAAGACCGGAACATGGTGTGACCACACGGATATTGATTGAGGACACTGTTTAGTTAGAATATAAATTATTTATGTATGGGTCCATTAAAAATTACAAATATATTAAGGATATGCACAGTTATTTATTTATACTCTACCCGCCAACCAATAATTAAAGTAATATAATTATGAACATTATAAATGTTAGATAATTATGTCAATAACATATGTTATCTACAATGGGTTATCAAATAAACAGTTCAGCAACTTAAATAAATTCTCCAGTGCGCTGGTAGCTAGTTTCGGAGTACGATACTCCTCTGCTCAATTGGATGGGCTTTTTCTTCTGGTCACAGGACAATACGTACTAGTACGGACATTGTAGCGGCGTTATACAGACATCTTATCATCTTGATATAACACCAATTATCTTGGCATTGTCCCAAGGATTGCAGAATCGAAGGCGTTTTCGTAGTCTTATTTGCTAATGCTGCATTAAGAATCAGACCATCCTGTTGTTGGTCCGCTCAGATCAAATAAAAAAGTTCAGATGGATCCTCTGCGACACTGAAGTGAGGCCTGTTAAAACTACACCTTGCCGTGTACACATTTTTTTTAGCTCGACTGACAAGGCAAGGTGTAGTTTCGTTGTATATGTGTGCATGTATGTACACAATGAGGTATAGTTTTAACCGGCCTCACTTCTATGGCGCAAAGGTATTCATCTGAACTTTTTTATTTGATGTGAGTTGATCCGTTGCTACGTGAACCTACACGAGACTAAGAATTGTTAAGCGCAGCGTGGGTTGCCCTCTAGCTAGGTGGACCGACGACCTGAAAAAGGTAGCGTTTCCACTTGAAAAGTTTCCAAGGGAATAGTTTTTTCACGGTTAAAGCAGTGGGCAAAAGTTTTTGCTCATTGCATCTATTATTCTACAGAATTAAATCCAGTTTCACTGTTGTTATAGACTAAGGAAAATTTACATTTGATACATTTATTACCACATGGAAAAAAACTAAGCTTAGTTTGTAACTTGAATTTAATTATATAGAAGTGGTAAAACTAGATTCAGAAAACATGTTATACGTAAATAATTTTAGCAAAATAAAATGGTCACCCCACTCTGACGACTGCCGCCGCACGTTCTCAAGCCACTTCGGCCATCGTACGTTTAGTTTACTTCTGAAGTTTGAATCAGAAACTCGCTGGTGTTGGTGGGTTCGTTACTTTTATCTGACGATTCAACCGAATGACCTCTACAAAGTCGTTAAATTCGTGAACTTGTTCTTTAAATTAAATAATTTTGTCATCTAATTCGTGAATTTTAAGGTTAGTGACATTTTCTTTTTGTTTCTAATTAAGGTGAGTTTTAGCGGCTCTAATAGCCGGTTTCTTGGTGAAATACTTATGATTTTGTTTATTTTTACGGTGATTTTTGTGCAAAATTTAATTAAATCGTGAATGAGTTTAGGAGTCAATATTTTTTTAGTATCCCAGCTAGTAGGGTAAGCATGGTCACTTTTATTATTAACTCTATCTATATCGTATATATTTCTGTTTCGTTTGTGGTTTTATTTTTTAATACTTTTGGGTTGTAACTGATTTGCCATTTTTAAAACAAATGTCCCATATTTGTTAAAAAGGTACACTTAGGTATTTTCAGCATTTTTGTATACCTACTTTAAGCCCGTTATACACATACAAAACTGAAATATTAACTGGTAACTAACTGTATAACTTATACAGTATAACTAACGTGACCATTTATTTATTTTGTCAGACCGGGACTGTCTGCGGAAATATACTCGTATAATAAAAAAAAGTTTTTAGAGTATAACCTATACTCCATTTGGTAAATATTCTCTGCATCTTGTATTTTTTGCATAAAAATCTACATACTAGCACCCCTTAATACACTAATGAAATAAAAAAGTCGGCGGAAAAGATAAGTTGTCGGAAATATTTAAATATAAAGTCTATACTGACTGAAATACTAGTTAGGGTAAGGTTATTCTTTTCCCGAGCGGAGCGAGTATCGCACACAAAGGTGTGTTTAATACATACCAGTAAATATAAAGAAAAAAATTTAAAGAATTTTTTTTTTTTTAAAAACCCATAATAAACCATACAAAAAAAATATTTCTGCATTCCATTTGGGAACAAGGGGATAAGTTTTTACGCAAATTTAACGGGTTGCCGTGGGGTAAAAATTACATAAACTCATCCCTAGTGACCACAATGAAGTCAATGAGTATTTAGGTTTGAACTTATAAAGGACTAGCCTTTTCCCGCGGTTCCACTCGCCCTGAATTTGGTTAACGGCGTGGGATTTCAACGGAAACTCCTCAGTTAATAGAAAAAAACCGACTCACACTTGACGTTTTCAAGTAGCCTATGTCTCCTCGGGACTCAAACTATGCCCATACCGAATTCAATGTAAATCAACAAATAGAATTGCTTTCGCTATTATATTACACTAGCTTTTGCCAGCGGCTCCGCCCGATATAAATTTGTTGATTATAAATTCTTACGGGAACTAATGAAGTTTGCTATAGCAAGCTATAGCTAAAGTTCGTTTGCAAAATTCGGTTATAGTTACTCCCGCGATAAAAACTATCCTATGTCCTTCCTGGGACTCAAACTATCTTTATACCAACCCTATACTGTAGTCCTCAGAGTAAACCTTGCCAGGGAGCTCATTCCACAACCTATGCGTTCGCGGGAAGAAGTTTCTCTGACACAGCACTGTACTCAACCATTTAGGTTACTATGCTGTGGGAAACGGAATTATAGTACCTTATTTTATTCTGTGGGTACCTAGGTTAGGGTTGCAGTGCCGGCAATACGAGGAGTTAAACTAAGCCGTGTCTCTTTGTTATCATTCTATGTACATAGATACATTAGGTACTTCGCTATAAATCGAAACGAATACGTAGACAGACGTAAAATTTAATACGCCTTCGCCAAAATCTAGATAGTGTAAGTCCATTAATGTTAAAAATGTTATGGAAATGTAAATCAGATAAGAGGAGGTTTTGAGCGCAAAAAGCTTTCAAACCGGTTCCATTTGGGTTGGACATGAGATGCGGGATTTTTGTGGTCCGACACCAGCACCACAAGTCACAGCGCTTACGTCATCTTGTCTTTTAGGAGCGCTAAGCGATACGGTGAAGTACCTGACTAACTACCTAGTTGACCGAGATGTCCTAGTTCGTGTATGAATTCTTGTCATTTGTATCGCCTACATTTTGTTATTTTTAGTACCAGTCCGAACTATAAAAATTTTTTAATAAAAAAAAACAACCGGCTTCAAAAAGATGCACAAAAAAGGTAAAAATAATTACTTATTTCTAAAAAATCTGATCTGAATTCAGTTTGAAGTTGGTTTCTATTTAATTTACCTAACAGTTAATATCACGCTTCACTTGCATGAAACCAACTTCAAACTCTAATTCAGAATAGATTTTTTAGAAATAAGTAATTATTTTTACCTTTTTTGTGCATCTTTTTGAAGCCGGTTGTTTTTTTTATTAAAAAGTTTTTTATTTTTTACTTTTGAGTGACGAAGTGCTTTTTTCAAGGGAAAGTTATTTGGAATTGTCTAAAAACTAAAATACTGAATCGATTTCGATAAAATTTCTATGGAACCAACTCGCAAGTATATCCTGTCGAATAAAAAAAAAATCACGTAAATCGGTATATAAACAAAAAAAGTTATGGCTGAACACCCATAAAATATATATATATATATATATACAGTCGAATTGAGAACCTCGTCCTTTTTTTGAAGTCGGTTAAAAATGGAAAATTGGTGTATTTTTGAATGATGTAGATTTATCGGGATTAACGCGGTAATATTTTCATTTTTTTTAATTATATAATAACATATTTAATATAATACAAAAATATAAAAAAAAACCATAGTAATATTATAAATGCGAAAGTAAATCTTTCTGTCTGTTACCTCTTCACGTTTAAACCACTGAATCGATTTAAAAGAAATTTGGTATGGAGATAGTTTGAGTCCCACGAAAGGACATAGGCTACTTGAAAACGACAAGTGTGAGTCGGTTTTTTATCTACAATTGAGAAGTTTCCGTATCCTACACCGATAACCGAATTTAGCGCGGGTGGAACTGTGGGCAAAAGCTAGTAGTTTTATAGTTTTGGAAAGTATAAAAACATTCTAGGTAGGGAAAGGGGGGCAAGACGAGATAGCAGACTTTTTGGCCTTCTAATTAATCAATCATGATTCCACTAGCCTAGAACAATGCACTGCTTTGTGACGTTAGTCAGTTCGCTAACTGAATATTCATAAGCCACGTATTTTATATTCTATCAGAGAAAAACTGATATTTGTTAGTTTTTTTGCGAATGTTAAAAGTTACTTCTTAGATGTATTTATCTAAATATAATAAAAGTTTAAATTCACTTCCAAATTAATACTGTGTGGCAAGCAAGGAATAATACTTAAAGGTAACAACTTATTTGTCCTGGTATTGTTTGTTGTTTTTCGTAAAAAAAATATTCAATTCGGTACATAAACCTATTAACAACAACAATATTAGAAAGAAAAGTCAACATTGTTGGTGGGAACTGAAGAGAAACTGCTACCACGTACATATAATACCATCATTACATTCAGGAGAACATTTAATCATCATCACCATAGCATAGCGCCCAGAAACACAAATACTATCTAATGATGAGGAAAGTAACTTAGTTATAGCTTTATTTTGGCTTAGGAGAATAGACTTACTGGGCTTATAATAAATGATTTTAGAGCGTTATATTGAAAAAAGCGGGTAAAGACTGAGTTGCTGATAAAGCAACATTCACATGCGAATTTTGCAAAGATCAGTACGCAAATTGCTTTACTCCATATTGACCTACCTAGAGATTCCTTACTCTGTGCCATGGGGAAACACGGGGGGCAACACCAGACTCCATTTCCATTAATAATAAAGTTATTTTCTTGTTGTTTTACCTTAAATAGATGTAGAAAAGCAAGGTCTGTAAATATCTTTCTTTACTAAAAGTCGATAGCATTATATATGGTAATTGCTAAAAAAACACACTTATTACATCTGTATGTCACATTGTAATGTGCACCTTATTCATAATGAAAGAAAAATAGTTGCGAGCTGTGACGTAAAGACAGAAAACGAAGTTATAATGGTTCCTTTAACCACTTTGGTAATAACGAAACTCTAACAAACAGAACACTGGAGAATTGTTTGCCATAATTTTTAGAGTGATATCTCTCTCTCTCTCTCTGTTAGCTCTTTTTGCTACTCGATATCTCAAGAACCAATGGACCAATTTGTCTCGTGACCATATCAATCGATCGGTCCAGCGGTTTGTTTTTATCTCTAAAAATCTTATTTTTTTAAAGACGCCAAAATCGGGTACTTACTACCGAGCTAATTTTTGTTTTTAATATTTGGTAGGGTTTTTTTCATGCAATCTTTTTAACCCATTTTGGAGAGTATTACTGTTAACCCATTTAAGGGATTGAATTATTAATTACGGTGGAAACATATCGATTAAAGGTTTCAATAACGTCACCAAATACCAATTTCCATGAATTCAACCTCCAACCCCAATTTTACCCACTTAGGAAATGAATTTCAAAATATCCATTCTTACAGTGAGTAGTTCCTAGCGTGTTGCAACATATAACCAAAGACACACTTTCCATATTTAGTTCATTCTAAGTTTAGTAGTTTCGGCTAGGCGTTGTGATAACGAGTCAGTCAGGGCAATTCAGGATATTACATTATATATGTCATTGTGAAATTGTAAATACCGATAGATTATAATCTTTCTCGCGATATTATAAACTGCCGAAAGATTGTGAACCATCACATAGTGCTTACTGAGTCCCGGGGAAGGACATAGGCTACTTGAAAACATCAAGTGTAAGTTGGTTTTTTTATAATTCAAGAGTTGCCATTGAAATCCTACACTGATAACCAAATTTAAGGTGGGTGAAACCGCGGGAAAATGCTGCTATAGAATATCTTAATAAAAAGGAAAAAAAAGGCCAAGTGCGTCCCGTACACGCTTTAAGTTAGGATTCTATGTAAAATGGGAATTGTTTTTGGCATTCGTATTTTTTGCTCGATATTGATAACGGCAACAGGTACACGCTTGAAATATTCATAGAATATAGTTATATAGGTATTCACTTTAAAAATTAATAATCAAATTAAAATAAAACAAATATTTAAAGGGGGCTCCCATACAACAAACGTGATTTTTTTGCCGTTTTTATACATAATGATACGGAACCCTTCGTGCGCGAATCCAACTCGCATTTAGCTGTTTTTTTTTTATTTAAACTGCACAAACTAGTGCCATACGGTATTCTACACCAGCCGACCCTGGAGCCAAGAAGATAATTGCCTGGCTAATTTGGTATAATTTTTTTTTCAAATAATTGAAAAACAGTTGAATTCTGCATGGTCAGTTTCATAAGCCATCATGGAGTTAAGTGCAGGTATATTAATGTTATTAATTTAAGACTTATAAGGAGTCTCGGTGATTCAAGTTACTTAATTTTTGCTGACATCAGCACAATATTGATTAACATTGTTAACTAAGCAAATAATTATGAAAGTTTTCAAAGCCAAGCTGTAGAAAAAAATTAAGTTTTACTACACGTTCCTACGCTCGTTAGCTAATTTAAACTTAATTAACACTTAAGCGTAAAGTGACTGGTAATTAGTTACAATTAGTACACTTACTTACATTCGTTAAAGCATTTGTATTCAGTATGTACATGACTTTCTCTAAATAAGATGTATGTATGTACATATATGTATGTATATATTCATTCTGCCACTTATTTAATCATATTACTCCCTTGAGTGACCACGCATTTAGACGTAGTTACATTTTTATTTAAATTAAATTTTTTTAAAAAAAACTCCCTAAATTAGTACGTTTTCTAAAAAATATATAAAGCTTTAAATTTGTGTTTTTTTTATTAATATTTTTTTTATCAATTTTACGCCCTAATTATTTATTTTCTTTTTTTACGTTTGCTACTCTGGTTGCAAGGGTCAACTGATTGGTTTACCTAGGTACTAGTCTATTCCACAGCTGCCCGCTCTGTTCACACAAAACACAAAAGCGGCTTCAAAATTTTGAATTAGGTAGACTATAACATTCATAAAAATTTTCTACGATATTTATACTCCAAAAGTTTTCACATTAAAAGTTTTGTTTACGAATATACACAGGTTCTGTGTGTGTATGATATCACTTTTATTTTTAAATTGGGTCCCACTTACGTGTTTGTTCAACAATACGAGTTTTTCATTCCGAGGTATTATATATTATGTATTTACTCAACTGCATTCAAATCGATTTATTGTCGAGCCGGTCATAATAGTCGTCGCCATATTTGTTATAATAATTATGGAGAACGTTATAATAATAATAATAACGGAGTTCTATTGCAATTTGATAGTGCATAATAAAAATAACTATGGGCTATTAAACCATAAATATAAATGTCTATATTATATACTTACTTTACTGACTCGATTACGACTTTATTATTATTACTGACTGTGAAGCATTTATAATTAGTACTTGTTAGTAATTAGCACTAATCGTAAAGAGTAGCACTCTTTTGCAATGAGCGATACCTACATCTAATTATGACGATCTCTCGATAAATAAAGTGATTTTGCTCTCGTAAAACCAATGAAATGGCGGCGGAGTAAATGTCTAACCATATGGACTAAGACAAGGGGCGGCGCACTTTGACTAGAAAATAAAAAATAACGTTTTCCTCGTTTTTATTGATGAAAATTGGAACATGAAACTTACATTTTCAAATAAGGATGGTGATCTTCATCAACAACCTTTACTGGAGTGGTTTCGTGGAAAGCCTACAGTTGAGGAATGCAACCGCGAATAAGAAAAGGTTGTGTTTTTTGAAAATCACCCAGTAGTAGCGTGTTTCATCATTTATGAAAAATCAAATCATCTTCTATGGAGTGAGGAGAGGCCGTACTCCAACAAATAAGGGACGTATAAAGCTAGTATAAGATATAAAAGGTACATACTAAGTTTTTCTTTTCACATTTATTTTAGTGTTTTTTTGAACTGTTGTTAGTAGACTATATCTAATCAAATCAAATGAAACAATATTGAGTTTATTGTTAACAAGTATTAATAATGACCCTTTCACGACATCAGAATTTTGCCCTCCTTTATGTAGCGAAAATGTCGTTATTATAAAAAAAATATTATCACTATCCGTGAGTCCGTGACGCGGCGGACAGCCGTTAATAATCCAACTGCTAATCACAATGACAAAGGTAAACAAACTGCCCCAGCACAGCGCTGAACACTCGTGGCGCTGCACTTACTGGGTCACGGCGATCCACCGTCCGACATGCGTGCTGCATACTTTGTCGTGTTTGACATATTGTACCCGCTATCACCCAACTATAGGTACTCACTTCTCTAATAAGTTATTAATCTAACACGGACTCGTTAGAAAGAAAAGGTTCTCAGCTTGACATTTTTAAAGCAAAAGTAGGGGGTCAGCGCAGGCTTATTAATGATTTTTTTCATACCACTAAGGTGGCTAACAAGCTAACGGCTTTATTTGTGCAGAACGTAGTGCTAAACTCCGTAGGCTTCGTGTATGAGAGATAAAGAAAGACAGAGAGAGAATTATACAGAAAATCGTTTATTATGCTTCTCACAAAACACTCCTTGGTTTATTTTAATTTTTGTTTTACATTCTCTTATTTCATTTAAAAATGCCATCTGATTTTAAAACAAAAAACACACCAAAATAGCATTACAAATAGACAACAGTAACAACATTTGAAATGTACCAATAAATCGTGTCTGGAAAATAAAAAGCGAACTGGAATATGAATATTTATGGATCTGTCGAACCGAAAAACCAGCCAGTTCACCTTGGAGCGGCTCCTTAGGAAGTTTTTGTAAGATCGGGCGATGCTGGTTGTTCCGTAGGTGTCGGTCGTGTAGATTGCAGCGCTAGTGGCAACGGTCGAATTCTGACCTTTCTACTCCTACGCCGGGCTGGAGGGCATTTCATAACCCTGACAGGCGCACCACGTGACACATAGTATCTGCAGAGCATTCAAACCACGTATCAAATAAGTGGTTATGATGAAATGTCTCAACAAAACCGGTCGATAACAAATTAGAGTAATGTCAAAAGCAAGTAGTTATCTAATTTAAAAATAATAAAACGGGATTAAACGCGTCATTTGGCAAAATACCTTAAGGCACTTAAGAAAAACGGGTACAAAACGAGTAGAAGAAGTTCAGTTCGCCGTAACACACGTACGAAGAATCCAGAGGTGAGCAGACAGCCAGCGTTCATGCCCTATATCAAAGGAGTAACGGATAAAATTGGATCGCTTTTGAATAAATTCTCCATTAAGACGGTATATGTTCTATACTCCAAAATTGAACAGCAGGTGCGCACGCCAAACACCAGGTGTCTACAAAATTGAATGTAGCTGCGGCTGTTCTTACATTGGCCAGACCAAACGCACAATTGCGGACAGGGTCAAAGAACATATTGCTGCTGTAAAGAATTGCCAAACGACAAAATCAGCTATAGCAGAACATTTAATTAACTCAAATTCCAACCACTGGATTGAGCTCCACCAGCCTAAGGTTTTATCCACCGATCGCCAATATTACCGTAGATTGGTACGCGAAGCGATTGAAATAAAAAAGCATAAGAACTTCAATCGTGAGGATGGATACAAACTGTCGCCTGCATGGAATCCATATGTTTATGGCTATTGTCATATCAAAAACATATGTTTAATGCTACTATCACAACAAAAAGATATGTAGTGTGTATATATTTATGGCTACTATCATAACAAAAACATACGTCGTGTATATATGTTTATGCCCACTGTCATAATAAAAACGTACGTTTATGGCTACTGTCATAACAAAAACGTATGTTTATGGCCACTGTCATAACAAAAACATATGTTTATGGCTACTATAAAAAACAACATACGTAGTGTGTATATGTTTATGGTTACTGTCATAACAAAAACATATGTCGTGTATATATGTTGTATATGGTGTGTGCATATTAATTATTATAATAAAAACATATGTTGTGTGTATATGAAATGTGTGCGAGTTATATGCGAGTGGGTACATAACGGACACAGAGTACTTACTACAGTCTATTCCATATTACAGTTCTGTGTACGATATCTGGGACTCCAAGTTTACTAAAAAGAAAATGGTTGACTAAAAATCAAAGTTAGAAGAACAAAACATTCTAACTCTCTTAAATAAAATTCGTTTGATTTGATAAAATCATTTTCTTAAACGAAGCATCAAAACTACCTAAATAGTTTACTATTGTTTTTATCCACAAAAACCGTCCTGGCCCGTTGCTAGTTCTTTGGTCATTCCCACTAGTACACCCAATTAGTTGAACCGTTGAACTAATGGGAATTTTTTGTTGCAGTAGTTCAACTATATATAATTTTTTTTAAGAGTTGAACTACTGGGTCAATCTAGTTGAACTAACTCACAGGAGTTGATTCAGTTGATTTAAAAGATGAAATTTAAATATTTGTACTTAATCTTATTTATTTACGTTTAATTATTTTTGCTGAAATAAAACAAAAAATTAAACATCTGTTTATTTAAAAACGAAAATCATTGAAACCTCATTGGTCAGTTACCTAGTATACAATTAAATAAGTTATAAATAAATAATTAACTTATAAATAAATAAGTTATTTACGTTAACAATTCATAAATTTTTGCTGAAATAAAAAAATAATTAATCACCTGTTTATTTAAAAACGATTTATTAATACCTCATTGGTGAGTTACCTAGTACCACAAGAAATGTTTATTAAAGTCATTATATAATGTCATTTTATAAAAAAAAAGTATGTCATTTTATTGAAAAAAAGTTAAATATTTAAAATGCATTACTAAAAAAAATACTTTTTTGGATGACCGGTGTCAAAATAGAAAGGGCTATATCTCCGTAACTATTGATCGTAGGCTAGAAGTTTCTGCACAGAAATTATAGGTCTCATCAAGATCTTTCTTTCAGATGACAGCTGTCAATAATAGGCTATATCTCCGTAATTATTGATCGTAGGCTAGAAGTTTCTGCACAGAAATTATAAGACTCATCAAGATCTTTCTTTCAGATGACAGCTGTCAATAATAGGCTATATCTCCGTAATTATTGACAGCAGTCTAGAAGTTTCTTTACAAAAGCGTAAGATCTTATCACGATCTTTATAAAACATTACATATCTTCATTATATTCCTATAACCAAATTTAGGGCGAGCGGAGCTGCTGGCAAAAGCTAGTAATTTTCATAATTTTTTAACGCAATTTTTTCCAAAGAGAGCTCTAATTTTTGTTTACAAGTTGTATTTGAATACCTTTTATGTTGTCGTCTATTTTCATGTATCGTTAACTTCTTTTGTTCGTTAGTTGGCTTGAAGTTTCGGTTTCGGTCTCGTGTTCCCCTGATGGTTACCCTGGAGGACACATCAGGATTTTGAAAGTATCGGTGTCTATCTGTCTATTAATCTATAAAGTTTTACAGTTTGACCAATTGGGATTTAATACGGAGATAGTTTGAACCGCAAAATATAAGACTACTTTAAAAAAAAATTGTTATTCCTAATATATTTTTTTGTTTTATTTTTAATATTTTTTTTTTAATTAGTATTTTTTTAAACTATTCATCTTACACGTCTAGTTATTTTACAAAAGTGATCTTTATTTCGGATGACAGCTGTCAAACTAGAAAGTGCTATAAATCCGTAACTATTGATCGTGGACTAGTAGTTTCTCCACAAAAATGATACGTCTCATCAAGATATTTATTTAAGATGGTAACTGTCAAACTAGAAGGAATATATTTCGGTAACTATTGATCGTAGACTAGTAGTTTCTCCACAGCAAGGATAGCTCTCATCAAGAACTTTATTTTGGATGACAGCTGTCAAACTAGAAAGTTCTATATCTCCGAAACTATTAATCGTAGACTAGTATTTTCTTTACAGAAGTGATAGATCTCATCAAGATCTTTATTTCTGATGACTGCTGTCAAATTAGAAAGATATATATATCGGAAACTATTGATCATAGACAAGTAGTTTCTCCGTAAAAACCGTAAAACTTTAGAGATTGATAGGCTCCCCAGCCTAGGGGAGACAACAGTTCTTTTAAAATCCTGATGTCTCCCCCAGGGGAACCATCAGGGGGGGGACACGAGACCGACACCGAAACTTCAAGCCAACTAACGAACAAAAGAAGTTAACGATACATAAATATAGATGACAACATAAGAGGTATTTAAATACAACTTGTACACAATTATTAGAGCTCGTTTTGGAAAAAATTGCGTTAAAAAATTATGAAAATTACTAACTTTTGCCCGCAGCTCCGCTCGCCCTAAATTTGGTTATAGAAATGTAATGAAGATTTGAAATGTGTTATAAAGATCGTGATAAGATCTAATGCTTTTGTAAAGAAACTTCTAGACTGCAACCAATAATAACGGAGATATAGCATATTATTGACAGCTGTCATCTGAAAAAAAGATCTTGATGAGACTTATAATTTGTGTGCAGAAAATTCTAGCCTACGATCAACAGTTACGGATATATAGCCCTTTCTAGTTTGACACCTGTCATCTGAAATAAAGCTCTTGATAAGTTCTATCATTTCTGTGAAGAAACTACTAGCCCATTATCTATAGTTACGGAGATAGTCTTTTATAGTTTGACACCTGTCATCTGAAATAAAGATCTTGATGAGACTTATAATTTCTGTGCAGAAACTTCTAGCCTACGATCAGCAGTTACGGAGATATAGCCCTTTTTATTTTGACAGCTGTCATCTGAAATAAAGCTCTTGATGAGATCTATGATTTCTGTAAGGAAACTACTAGCATACGATCAACAGTTACGGATATATAGCCCTTTCTAGTTTGACAGCTGTCATCTGAAATAAAGCTCTTGACGAGATCTATCATTTCCGTAAAGAAACTACTAACCTACTATCAATAGTTACGGAGATATAGCCCTTTCTACTTTGACAGCTGTCATCCAAAAAGTATTTTTTTTAGCAATGTATTTTAAATATTTCACTTTTTTTCAATAAAATGACATACATTTTTTTTATAAAATGACATTGTATAATGACTTTAATAAACATTTCTTGTGGTACTAGGTAACTCACCAATGAGGTATTAATAAATCGTTTTTAAATAAACTGGTGATTAATTATTTTTTTATTTCAGCAAAAATTTATGAATTGTTAACGTAAATAACTTATTTATTTATAAGTTAATTATTTATTTATAACTTATTTAATTGTATACTAGGTAACTGACCAATGAGGTTTCAATGATTTTCGTTTTTAAATAAACAGATGTTTAATTTTTTGTTTTATTTCAGCAAAAATAATTAAACGTAAATAAATAAGATTAAGTACAAATATTTAAATTTCATCTTTTAAATCAACTGAATCAACTCCTGTGAGTTAGTTCAACTAGATTGACCCAGTAGTTCAACTCTTAAAAAAAATTATACATAGTTGGACTACTGCAACAAAAAATTCCCATTAGTTCAACGGTTCAACTAATTGGGTGTACTAGCGGAAATGACCCCTTTAGTATAGGTATGACGTCACTCGCGCTTGCCTAAGCACTATTCTTAATGCTGTGTCGAAACTAAGATTATCTGAGTGAGGATTGCGCATAAAAGACTCCACATGTCATGCATGACCCAGTTAACCCCCTGATCAAGTTAGTAGAAAACAGCAGGTTCGTCAGGAATGTAGGTTAGTTATAGATTTGTGTGAAAATGATATATTGCACCAACCGAACAAGGTATAAAATAGGTTCCTTGCAACTTCTCAATATAACGGTTCAGGTATGGTTTCATCTGGAAGTCCTGAAACCAGGGTGGTGGCGTCGTAGCCCTCGTATTGAGTAATCCTATTACATTCCGAATAATGCCGGAAAAAGAAAAAGTTTTCTTTACTTCCTAAAGACGATAATATACCATCTGCCTGGGAATGGAAAGATGGTAGGTACAAACAAAGAGTTTTATCACATCCGATTGCTTAGGGGCTTGACAATTGAAAACAAATCCAATCAAATGGAAATCTTAAATAACCTTCTTTATAAACCAATACTTTAATGTAAATAACAGTGCAATTACATGTCGGTGATGTGTTATCATGCCCAATATTATTTGATTTCTTTTTATTTATTTTTTGGATACTACACACAAAGTAAACAAAGCTTGTGTTATAGATACCAGACAACGGATGCAAAAGCTACATTTATATGTATATATTACTTTTTTGTAATTATACATACGTATTAAACATAGATAACACCCAGTCGCAAGACAAACACAAATAATAAATGTTTGTCTTGTGCGGGAATCGAACCCTTGTTCCTCGATTGAGCAGTCGAGTCATTACCCACTGAGCCACGGAGATGACGTGCTTTGGTGTTATATTTGATGCCAACTGCAGGATTATAAGTGAACGTTGAGAGTAACTTCGTTAAACAAAAAAATGAAGTTTTTCGTAGTGTTGTGCATATCAACCACGCACAAGACGTGTTTACGTATAATATCACAGACGCAGTATGAGCCAATTCAGCCATATTGTGTTAAGGCCCCAACGCGGCGCGTCCATTTTAAAATAAAACTATTTTATCATAAATGTGTTGTTATTGTAAAGATTTTATGGAAAAAACCGCTACAAAAAACACTCATGTTGACAATTTTATTGTTTTAACACTCTTTTAATTAGATTATGCGTATTATGGTAATATTGATATCGGTATAGGTAAGTCACCTATAGAGTGCACAAATATAATGTGCTAGCTTATTTCCGCGACTTCGTCCGCGTGGACTTTTGAAAAAAGAAAGCTTTTACCTGTTTTACCTAGAAAATATTAAAATCCTCATTCAAATTTTCATTCCATCTTTTGCCCTTTAGAGGATGATTTTCCAAAAACACGTAAATATATTTTTAACCTTAAAACCAAAAACCATTTTTTATGCTTTAACCTCCAAAAATGATGGATTTCCATACAAATCCTTGTAATTTTGTAAAAATGTAAATTGGCGAGCATTTCTTGTCGAACTGTCACGTGGGATACTTTGTGATATTCAACGTTTGTGAATAATGGTATGCATTATGTGAATGTTAGTGTGTGATGCGCCCTCTGGCGACGGGTTTCCAATGGTGGCTTGCTGCGGGTTAGTAAAAGGTATATTATTATACTGTATTCATAAATATTAAAGGTACTAGTACCTGCGTATGTTTAATTTTGTTTATTGTTATATGTATATTTATGTACAACTCCTAGTGACTTATAAAGTTGTGTGTGACGTTCGTAGCTAGAATTTTCATTGCCTCAATAGCTCAATTGGTAGAGCATTTACACGAAATGTAAGGAGTTGCAGGTTTAATTCCTGGCACTAGGTTAATCTTTTGACAGCATCTTTGCTATGAATAATATTTATTTGCATTGATGTATATTTATGTGTGTATATATATATATATATATATATATATATATATATATATATATATATATGTTATCAGCGTAGGATTTCTACAGCCACTCCCGGAATAAAGTAATTATTTATTTTAAAAAATGCCATTGCAAGATATAGGTACCTGTAGCTATATTTCGTTTACGTCGAATTCGGTTATACCTGGTGAAACTCCAATAATTATGGCTGATACGGGACGCTTAATAAATTTTCTCAATAAATTCACGATTTGCGACAGACAGATGTGTATACGTATGTTTAACGAAAAACGGGACAAAATAGCAATACGGGACAAGTGTACTTCCAAGAGCCATTCCAGCTTACCCTGCAAAAATAAATAGCCATATGGACTGCCTCGTTTACATTTAACATAGTATAATAAATATAATATAAAGACTTACTTTAATATTGTGACATTTATAATTACTTAAATAACACGAACAGACTGATTACTTACCAAATGACAGTTTGTTTGAAAGTTTGTCACAAAATCAACTTATATTATAAGTATAATATAAGTTGATTTGGTGATAAATACACTTTAAAAGTTATTAGATAGTTGATTTTTGAAGCTTTAATTAGTAAGATAATATGAAGATATTATATTTTACGGTATGATTGTTACCTGATTGTCTCAACGAGTGCTTTAATAAAAAATATATTTCTCATTTTAACAACGTGTTTTATTACAGAAAGCATTATTTGTATACATTTCCTAATACGATATTGGAATTATATACAATTCCTAGGAAATGTACACATTTCCCAGGATATCTATGTATTAAATAGTTTTTGAAACAATATTTTATAGATTTCCTAAATAGCTTCGGAATTGTATACATTTCCCAGGATTTGTATACAATTCCTAGATTTCATACATTCCCGTTAACATATATATATATATATTTACATATGTGTCATATGTTTATTTAAATATGTATATGTAGGTATATAAAGTTATTTAATATTTATGTATATTATAATATTATATAAATATTTATAATAACACATTGTTTTTGCGAAATTTTACATTGTTTAATAATTAATCTACACTTATGTTTGTTTATTAATTTATCTCAACGCACACACAATCCTGGAACTTTTAACGTTTTTTTAAATTCCTTTACCCAAAGGTTATCTGGGAGAGAACGCGTTTTGTACAATAAAGTGTTTTTATTATCATTATTAA
Source organism: Apoda limacodes (assembly GCA_946406115.1). Classification (NCBI taxonomy): domain Eukaryota; kingdom Metazoa; phylum Arthropoda; class Insecta; order Lepidoptera; family Limacodidae; genus Apoda; species Apoda limacodes. The sequence continues at coordinate 25,960,066 of OX291552.1, forward strand.
ACTTCTAAACATATGTGCCAAGACAAACGCAAATATGAAATATGCACTGAGATCGAACCCGAGAGTACAATTTTACTGACGAGGCGTGCCAATAAATGTTACACAAAATGTGTTAGAATTTTAAGTCGCGTATCTTAGAAATCAGAAAATAAATTATAATAGTTTTCTAAGAGCTTTATAAACTTACCACGAAAGGTGTTTTGAACAAAATCGGCTTACACGTTTTTTAGATAACCGCAGTTATTAAATTCTATGGAACTAAAATGTTGGGGAACATTGAATATACGACGCGCTCTTGACCGTTTTTTATAATTAATGAAGACAAAAGCATTCCGGCAAAAGTGAACCGACTGTGGTAAATGTTTTGAAATTTACATTTGCTTTATCGCACACTCGGTGTTTCACCTCAATGAATTTAATTCAAAAGTCATTTACTCGTGTAAGCAACTTGCGGTTAGAGAATAGTGCATTATATGATTCATTGATGGTTTTTGTGCATGAAAATGTAAACTCTATTTCTGTGTTCCTAAAGTAGCAGTTTCTTTGTGATGATTAGTTAACGACACGCTAGTTGCATAGCGGTCGCTCTACGCACATCCCGCAAGGAATGCGATATTATTACCGGAGTTACAGATCACAGAATACTCCGGAGTCTTAATATTTTGTACTTGTATAGTAGAGTATAGTATAGTTATATAATCTGTGACTTTGTGTTATAAATTATTTTTCATCTTTGAAAGTAGACCATATAATATCTTATCTCTAATCAAAATCAAATATATGTATAGTATGTATAGGTATATGTGTGTGTTTATGTATGTGTATGTATGTTTGTATGTATGTATGAATTTATGTAGTTAAGTATATAATGTAAATAATACGCAGGTATATATGTAAATATCTTTTTTCTTTATACCTACCGACACATTTTCTTGAACATTTGTAGGTTGACTGGTAGAAAGTGCTGTTAGCATTAAGTCCACCTTTTGTACACTTTTGGTGTTCAGTAAAGAATATAAATATATAAATATCCATATAAGTAATATAAAAAAAGAAGGTGGGTAGTAGCAAATGTCGGCCCTAGGGCCGAAAAGTAAACAAAGAAAATTTCAGTCACATTGGGCAAAGACAGGCACCTGTACAGCCACGTTTCGACTCATACTAGTATGGGGATTGTTATCTTGGTTGTAAATTTCTTGTTTGTTTTTAAAAGCTTTTATTGAACTTGCAATGTATGTATGTTTGTTCTTGCTACTCAATTTTGAAGCAGATATCTTCAACCGATTGAGCTGAAATTTTGTATCACGTTAAGTTTGGATGACAATATACGATAAGCTGTGACGTCATTCCATTTACGTAACCCAATATTGCGGACCTTCCAAGATGGCGGAATAGTTATTTTAATGCATTTGTACAATATGGGTATCAAATGAAAGGGCTTGTTGAGAGTAACTCGAAAAATAATGTGACGTCATTCTGAATCCAATATGGCGGAATAGTTATTTTTATGCACTTCTGCAATATGTGTATCAAATGAAAGGGCTTCCCGAGAATAATTAGAAAAAAAATATTCTGCCATCACTCTTAATCCAATATGGCGGACTTTTGAATTTTTTTTTTTGCTTTCTTATAGCATGGGTATTAAATGAAAGGGTTCGCTAAGAATAAAAAGGCAGGTTAAAAATTTTGTGTAGAGAGAGAGAGAGAGAGAGATACCTCGATTATTCTTCAGGTAGAATTTTTTGAGCCTGTAAAATCGATTGATTATCTTTGACTTGTGTGATATAGCGAGATGGGCGTCATTAGCATTGGTCTGTAACTTGTCTAGGAGAAGGATACCCCCAAAATCAAACCCGAAACTGTGTTTCATCAGACTCAGAAACCTAGACAGCGATAACTAAAAAGTAAAAAATAAATTAAAAGCCAAAAAACCCTTTTTTAAAAAAGCTTTTATTAAATGCTCTAAAAAGAGGAAAATAAAATTTTTCTTTAAAATTTTAACTATCCACGTATCATTAGACACAATGAATATATGATCATAAAAGCTTGTCGCGGGATTTACTTGTGTTAATAAACTAGTACATATTTAACTTAGTAACTTAATCTGCTAAATTTTTTTTTTTTTAATTTCAGTTTAATTAAATACTTATAGGTACTTACGTTAACCTCGCGACAAGCTTTTATGATCATATAAATTGTGTACAATGAGGTTATAACTTGATCGTAAAAATTTTAAAGAAAAAACTTTTAAGAGCTTTTATAAAAAAAAAAAAATTTAAAAAAATGTTTTTTTGCTTTTAATTTTGTTATTAATTATAGCAATTAATAACAAAATTTTAATACAACCGGAAAACCGCGTTTAAATAAATTAAGGTAGATCATGACAAATTAAAAATAATTTATAATAGTAAGTTCATTGAATCAACTTGCAATAACTACAACTCAAAAAAACTGCCCAGCGTTATGGCGCTTAAAAATGTTGCGCGTAAAATAGAAGGCGGTAAAGCTTCATAAATGCAAATTCTAAGGAAGTTCAAGCAAATTAAATTTTATACCTAATAAAATAATTTATCAAGCGATGCTGAAATGAATTTACGCCTGATTTTTTAGAAACGAGGCTCAAGCTGTTATGGAAAACCTTTTCATAATTTAAGCTTGTGTTTTATTTTCTAATATGCGAAATGGAAAGTAAAATAATAGTAGGTTGTTTTTCTCACAATTATTTCATCACTCAGTTCAATGTATGGAACCTTTTAAAAAAAATCTAAGGGCAGCTCTACGTTTTAATTTTTTTTTCAGTTGCATAACAAAACTGTACCTATTGCGGTTTACATGAGAAAAGTGTTATCACCAGGCTTATTATCGATTCAAAGATGGGGGAATCATAATGTTATATAAGGGACTATTTATAAGGGTTCCGGGTATTTGGCTACGAAACCCTAAAAACTCAGAATTTTGCTGTCCAACCGCCAAGAGTCACTAATGTATTATCTGATCTGCTAAATGCTTATACGTACAGCCAATAACGTAGTTATTGTTCCAAAAATAACCATCGGTGAGAACAGGCCCCTTTTGTGGGAACTGCTGGAGCTGTCACACAAAACACCAAACGTCACACAAACGTCACACAAAGATCACACTTATCGGTAACGTGTCAGAGGTGAAGATGACCTTTGAGTTAATACGACACATTTTTGATACCACAAATTTCATATTTATTATACTTCAACTTTAATGTGACTCAATGTTTGGATGTTTTTTTGCAAAACCCTAAACGACCCTAACCCTAAACCGCGAAACTGATTTATACAGATTGGATACTATACAATCGGCCTATGTCTTCTAACAGTAATTTTACCCCTTTAAGGGATAAATTTTACAAAATCCCTTTTTTCATTACAGGAAACGTCGTACAATATTTTAAGTCTCATAGAACCAAAAATATCGAATTTCTCTTACAAATTAAAAAAAGTACTTTCGGTATGACTGAGGCGCCTGGTATCCTAATTCGTACCGCTTATAACCTAAGTCGTACTTAGAATATGGCGATAGCGATGACATCATAAATCCATTAACTACTAGATATGTTTGTACATAATCTAGTCACACTTTTTTTATACAGTTACTGCAGTTTTCCTTCACAGCTAAACAAATATAACATAGAGGAAGCAGATTGGTATGGAAACTATCCTTATTTCAGTAATATTTTGTCCAAAAAAAATTATGTATCAATCAATCAAAATATCTATAGTATTCGACTTCTAGGCCTTTCCCAAGGAACGCCACCGCAGTAGATCTTCCGCCTTTTTCATTCAGCCACTTAACTTTGACCTACTAAAAACCTATAATATATCTTTTTTTTGCTATTTTATTAATTAAAGTATTAAATGCTGCCTTGATACTTCTATATCTGCGGTTATATCAACCTAAGTTTCAGTCTTTAAAATTTGCTTTTAGTGTTTGAACCCTTAATCTTGTTAACTTACTATTAACGAATTCAAGTCAATTTTAAATCAAATCTACTGACAAAATGTAAATTGTATGTAGGTACCAAATGAATGGCATAATACAATAAAAATAGACAAGAATAAAAAAAGTAACTTAACTATCATATTTTTTTCAGAAATTACTTACACTTAAGCAAAAAAATTCAGCGCAAGCAATAAAAAACTTATTTTTCGATTAAATTATTTAACAGCACTAGATTTTTTTTTTCTATAAACGTGTCGAGGATTCTCTACCAAAATCACATTTTTTTTTGGCAAGAATATCTCCTAATCCACTGAGTAAGTCTGACTGAATGTTAATGACTGTGTTAATCGGGATATGGTTTAAACCCTTACAAAAGTGAAAACACGATTAATGAACTTTCTATTCTATAAAAAAATCCTAAACTGACGATATATTTTATCATTTTTTAATTGTTTTAGCAAAGAAATCTACAAAATTGCTATTGTTAACAACTTTGGCAAGAGTCGTAATAGTGTTTTGATAACACTGATGTGATGTGTGATAATAAATCATTAATTTATTTATTTTATTTCAAAAAAAATTCAGTAAGTTGAGTCGTAGCTGCACTACTCACGCACGCTCAGTTACATATCGCGTCAACCTTGTTTTTACACAAATTCCGCAATTCACAATACTGCCGCTTAAGCAGTGGTACGATTTATGCAGGTTGTATGGATACTAGCATCACCAGTTACAGCTTTGAAAACGATTACGATTGCCACTGGGTTAGACAATGGTCATGTTGACACTTACCACCATTTCTTAATCTACATAAACATACTTGTGTATACGTCAAAAGAAAACCTACATATTATACAGGATGAAAACGTTAAGTGTTGTCACTCGATTATTTACTCGATTGTTACCATACACGATATCGAAATACTGATTATTGAGCCTGAAAGTGCTTCAAGAACTCTATCCAATAGTATCAATAATGGTTTATAAAAGAAACTGGATCTATCCGAAAATTTAATGTTTTCAGCTTCCATAGATTAAGTATGGCAACAACTGAAATATTTTTTCATTTAGTTACGTACTTAAAAATATATTATGCAATAATTGTGATAGTAGATACAAGTGTGACCACTCCACGTGTTGTAAACACTGCCTTGCTATTATAAAAGTTGCTAGCTTTTGTCTCGATTTAATTAAAATAAAAACCGGTCAAGTGCAGTCAGACTCGCGCACCGAGGGTTCCGTAAAAGATTAACAGTATTGAGGGACAAATTTAACTTTGCCATCGAAATCTGTCGTCCCTATACATCAACATAGGTCGCGGTTAGTTTACCAACTGCAAATAAGTTAATGATCGTAAAAGAAATATTTTTTTATGATGTAACAAAAAATTGACGGTTTTCAGATCTGTTCCTTTATTTGTGCTACATGGCATTACTTTTTGCCACATTTCATGATTCTTGGTCAATGGGAAGTACCCCGTAGCTTTTGATTTATTTGGGTCACAATATACGAGAAAAATAACCGTATTTTGGGCATATTTTTTTATTTAATTGGATTAGAAAATTTTTTTACAACTCTAAGTGACTAGTATTTGATATTAATTTTAACTGGGTACCTCCACGCGTTCTGGAGTAAAAGGGTCTATTTAGACAGATAGACAAACCTTTTTTTTTATGTGTTAGAACTAAAAATTAACAAATTTTGGATCTTTTCCTATATTTGTGATGTAGGGCCTTGCATCGTGCGAAATTTTATGATTTTAGGACAATAGAAAGTAGCCCATAGGTTTTGATTTATTTGTGAATGTCAAAATATGCCTCAAAAATGGCCGTCATTTTTTAATGCGTGGACTTATAAGCTTGATTTTTTTGCAGCTTCAGGGGATATAATACAATATAGTACAATCGAAGTTTTAATGGAGTTGCTTGAGTGTGTCATGCTCTCTTAAAGTGTCTCTGCGGTGGTGGCGTGTGGTGTCGGGTCGTTACGTTCCCTAAAACATGGTTGAGCGAAGCGATGGCTGATTAATGTGTCATAGTTGTGAACGGGTGCCGCCTGTGGAGGCTGGTCTGCTCTTGCAAACTTCTTACAAACTCTTTTGTATTCTTAGTATATATTTATATGTATTTGTACGTCTGCTCTGTAATATCATATGTTAGATGACTATTTTTTTTTCTCGGGAGTTACTTTAAATCCCGTCACAGAGTAATTGAAGACTTAACGTATTACTTGGTGCCCCCCCTATGAAAAACAATAGGCAATTAAAATAGTACCTAAACTTTGATTGTTTTTTAAATCAAACTATTAACATTTTAAATCTTGTTTATTAAGTGTTTCAATACAAAACATGTATTTATTAGTTGATACACTATAATATTATGTTTCGCTTGTGATTTTACAAAGAGTACCTACCTATCTGTTGGACGCACGCAATAAAACAGTAGGCATTGTAATTAGTTTGTAAAGCTAGTTGTAGTTAATTTACTTGACGATTCGAAAGTGTTCTTAGTAACCCATTTGAATAAAAAGATTTTGATTTGATTGTAGACCTTAGTATTTGATATTAATTTCAACTTGATACCTTGACGCGTTTTTGATATAAAGGATATAAACAGACAGACAGACGGACCACAAAGTGATCCTTTTTTCTTTTTGTGGTACGGAACCCTAAAAAATCATGCAATAAGTGCCATATTAAATGCATGGAAGCTGAAATCATCAAATTTTCGGATACATCCAGTTAATTTTATAAACTAATATTGATACCATTGGATAGAGCTCGGGAAGCACTTTCAGGATTAATAATTAGTATTTCGATATCGTGTATGGTTTAGAAATAATCGATCGATCACTTAACATTTCCGTTCTGAATATGTGTACTATTTGTTTATTACGATCATATCGTCCGGAATTTACTTACCTACTCGTACATAACAATCGATTTTTAATTAATCTTAATTGGTAATTGATTAAACGTTATTTCCCACAGAGTCTATTACTAGGTATTACACATATAAAAACGATCTCAGTGTTAAATATTCAACCAGATAATGATCAGGTTTCTCTTACATATGTTTGTATATCAGGACCACACGGTGTGAGTTATAGCTTCTTTTTAACCGACTTCAAAAAGAAGGAGGTTATCCATTCGACCAGTATTTATTTACTTAATTTTGTTAGAATTGCAGAACAGCCAAAGTACAGTTCAACTTAGGGAACACTGCAAGTTTCATCAAAATGGGATCAGTATTTCTAAGATATGGTCTGTTAAGTGTGTGCCAGTTAAGGTAGGTGACTGTTATGTCATGTAATATTAATATCTGACAAAACAATACGCAATTGTATAATTACTAAATTTTACATAGTTCGGGAATTGTTGATTCGATCATTAAAGTAACAGTTAACTTATTAATTAAAACCCAATCTTAGTTTCGATAATCAATAATTATGTTTGAACCGCTGACCTCATTAAACTTAAGGTCAGTGGTTTTAACCCAAGAAAATTGATTGGTTTGTAATTAAAAAATATTCCAATGATTTAACAGCGGTAATTAGGAATTACATATTTATCTTTCAGTAAGTTTAAGCATAATTCGGTGGTAGCCCAGTGGTTTGTGTGTCTGCCACGCGTTTAAAGGGGGCGAATGTTCAAGCCCAGCGTGTATTATGTCTTTTTCTTGATTCCTCAAGAACATTGATTTTTAACTTATATTTTCTCAGTGAATGAAAACATAAATAACCTGCATACGTCAAAACGACGTACCTACGTGAAGTCGTTAATCCACAGTAGGCCCGCATGATGGTCTATGACCCAATTCACCCACTGAGAAACATATTCCCATGGGTACTCTTAATCGGGATGGAAGTAGTGGTTCTCGTATATGTCCTTATAGAGATCTCTTAATTGTATCCACCGGACGACAACGCAACTTGAGGAAAAGTGATTTGCACCAGAAAAATATAAGTAGAGGGGATTCGGGAGACTTTTAGTTCTCCAAATAAATCTCTTTTTTTGTCACACTTTTCTTGAAAACTTTAGATTCGGCAATTACAAAGTCTACAACAATTTTTTTTAATTTTTTGTGTAAAATAGTATGTTTCACACTTCGAATTCTGCACGTGAACTATTTACATTTGTGATACATAGACACGACTTATAATTCTCCAAATAAATATCTTTTTTTCACAAATACACGTTTTTCAACATTTTCCATATTTTACCAAAGAATGTATTATTTATAAAAATCTTTTTCAGTCACTTTTAGCTGTAGTTCTTACTTAAGTATTTAAATCTATATATATTTCAACTAAGGACTATGCTTAAACTGTAAAACTCTATGAACCCTAATTAACTTCATAGTAAGTTGTAAACATTGTTTGAGATTTCTATAGTAAATTATATTTTAGTTTTATTATAAAACTTTGATACTAATTTCTTATCTTTACTGTAATCGTTTACAATGTTTTTCAGGGCATAAAGGTAAATCTGAATTAAGATCATGTAAATGTTCAGGGTACTTAAGGTTACAGGTTAATTTTAAAATAGAGCTCATTTTCCGTGGCAAAAATATATTATACATAGGTGTACAGCTTAGTGTAAAAAGAAGAAAATAAATAATAACAATTATATCACATTAGATATAACAAATTCTAAAGTTATCAGAAATATCAGTGAGTAGCATTACATAAGTTCTTAAATATAGATTGGAATATTCCAACATATTTTTACATTTAAATTGGGCTGACATCGTTTTGAGCATGTTTATAATTATAATTTGATACACTGGTATTAAAGAGTTAAAGAAAGAGTCTTGATTTGGAAGAGATGTAATTTTTAAGGACTCATAAGAATTAACAAATTCATGAAGAAAAACACCTTTCCTAATAAGTTTTTTAAAATTCGTTTGTAATTGATTTCTTAATTCTGCAAATTGGTCTTTATATAATATTCTATATATCTAAACTCTAGTAGATCATAAATTAAAAATAATCTAAAAACCGCAAATGAACTATACGACATATTAGGTTTACATGAGAATGAATTATATTTTTACTTATTTTGCGGAATTATTTTTATTTCTCAATCTTTAAAATTCAAAGCATGAACAATAAAATGAGCATCATAATTGTTTAGATTGTGAAATAGAATAGAAATGAAAAATGGAACACGATACTTTGTGCTACTAAATAATTCGTGACTAACACCTCTAAAATTACTAGTATTCCAGTCATAGTCTACTGTGATTTCATCACCTAATATAACATAATTGCGATTTTCTTATAGATTCCTTCTCTTCATTAGTTAAAGAAAGTGGACATTTTTGAAAACAATTTATCCTATGTATATTGCTAATATCTTTGTTAATGCTTTCCATAAACATTTTTGTACAATTAGGCTCTGAGTATGTTCTGTATATAGACAGTTTATCATCATATGAACATTTTATATATTATCCATAAGAACAAACTACATGTTCATGTATTGTTTACGTATATGACTTCGATGGATCAGGGACACAATAGGTGACAATAGGAGGGTTTTAAATAAGCTACAAAGTCTGCATATATTATAAAATGTAATTTTAATATTCTTTGAAATTTATCAAAATAGATTTCATCATTATTTGTTTCCCTATTAAACCAATATTTTTCTTTTTTATGAATTCCTAGTTATTCAGTAAAAATTTGAGCACATTCATGTTTCTGGTGATTAATTAAATTAACTTTAGATTAAAAATAGTTACGGCAACCGGCCCAGATATGAATAGTGTCATTTCAATTTGTTATTTGTTTATTTACCAAGCGTGATAAATACAATAATGACCATTTCAACCGTTGTTTAAAAATAATAAGTTAATTTGTAATTAATTAGAACATTTTGTAAAGTTTTTTTTTCTTTGTTAAACTCTAATTCAAACATATTAATGCTAATATCATTTTGTTTTTCTACCTTGGGTATATCAGATAATTTGATTGGGAACTGAATATTATTAAACGTTAGTTTATTTTAATGCCTCAAGTATGATGATACCCTATCGGAATGTGTATTTGCAGGATATAGTCCTCTTAAAACATTGTTGATCGTTCTTTTTTACGAATATACGAAGATCCCCGTAAGGGATTAAACTTATTAACATGCATTTCTAAAAACTGTTTTTTTTTTTTTTTTAAGGTCTACATTTTCTTTTTTTTCTAAATCACTATGTGTCATTACACATTTTATTTTTAATGTCATCACTTAAAGGTTCTGAATAATTTTCTAATTCACCATTTTTTATCCAATTCCTAATAGTCAAATTTAAAAATTCAAAAGAATTTTTTAAATCTTTTGTTTCCTGATCAAAATCTGCATGAATAATAAAATAGTATTGATTCTTCAATTGATGCTATAAATACTTCACGAGTGATATAACAGACACATAAAGTAAATTATGATTAAGAATAAGACATTTCTATTTGTGTTTCTTAGATCGTAAGTGCTGAGCATAGAATCTTTGCTTAACCTGTAAATCACATATTTGACACATCATGATGACGTGTCAATGCTAGTTGTAAATCTTTAACACTATTATCAGCTTTTCTCTTTAAACTTCGACCGACTTGAATTGAAGATTTTCTGTAGGTATAACATGTCAAGTCATATCAAGCGTGAACCGACACGTCTCCAGGTTGTTTTTGTAAAGCGTGAGTGGACACACCCCTAAAACCTTGAGATACACCCTCGGGGGACTAGTTTTTGGAATGTCACCACCAACATCATTGTAATTAAATAGGAATAACTTTATTATGAACGGGGAAAAACATGATAACCCATTACGATAATGATGTAATTACATAACAAAACTAGAGACAAGTTATACACAGGAGCCACTGTGACGTCACGCAGTAGTTTTGGTCAAGCGTGAGTCGACATAGCCCCAGACACAGGGGTTGGTTGCGTGAGTCGACATAGCCCCAGACACAGGGGTGGTTTTGAGAGTGGTCAAGCGCGAGTCGTCACACCCCAGACACAGGGGTGGTTTTGAGAGTGGTCAAGCGCGAGTCGTGCGGGGCAGAAAAGTTTTTAGGTGAGGGGTTGGGGTTGGAGGGTAGTGAGCCCGAACCAACGATGTTTTGAGAGTGGTCAAGCGCGAGTCGCCACACCCCAGACACAGGGGTGGTTTTGAGAGTGGTCAAGCGCGGTGCGGGGCAGAAAAGTTTTTAGGCGGGGGGTTGGGGTTGGAGGGTAGTGAGCCAGAACCAACGATGTTTTGAGAGTGGTCAAGCGCGAGTCGTGCGGGGCAGAAAAGTTTTTAGGCGAGGGGTTGGGGTTGGAGGGTAGTGAGCCAGAACCAACGATGTTTTGAGAGTGGTCAAGCGCGAGTCGTACAAAGCAGAAAAGTTGGAAGTGCGCCAGAACCAACTATGTATTGAGAGTGGTCAAGCGCGAGTCGTACAAAGCAGAAAAAAGAAAAATTGGTGAGCTTTTTTTTAGGCGAGGGGTTGAGGTTGGGGGGAAGTGCGCCAGAACCAACGAATCCCCTCTACTAATATATACTCGTGGGAACTCTCGTTATCCGGATAAGTAGTGCTATATCTAACATCCTTTTCAGTCATTCTAGTTATCTCTGCGATAATATCTGGTCACAGCGTTGCTTCGTTAAAAAGTGTTTTTTTTTCTTCCGGTTTGTTTTCTCAGATATAAAATATGTTTCTAAGGGATAGTGTTGCTTTCTATTCGTGAAACAATTTTCAAGGTCGGTTTAATAGTTGCAGAGAGTACATACTAACAAATAAAAATACACTTTGTAATATTAGTATAGTTACATAAATGTGGTAGTTAATTAAATGAAGGGTATTGCATATTAATAAAGATCCTATAGCGGAAACTAAAAAACCGGTAGATCGAAAATTTAGTTCAAATAAATGTTCGTATAGTTTTATTATTGTGATTTTGAATATTTGGCTATAAGATATCGATAGCTATTAGTTACTCTCATCTCTATAGCCTAAGAGCTGTAGTTTTCAAAAATCTGAAGAATTCGATACAATATAGTAAAAACTTATTTATGTACAATAAAAATTATTACGACCAACGAAGCCTTTTCAGTGACGCACGAGTCGTATCACGACCAATAGTGGACAATGTTACAATGTAGGTATTATAGTTAAGTAGTAATTTTGTCTCATATACGAAGTGTTTCAAAAAAAGTGTGTTCGTTCGTTTATCTCAGCTGAGGGACATATACTACTGAACGTCTCTCGGGACGTCTTTAAGTTACTTATTAAAATACAGTTACTATTTTTAGTGAAATGCAAACAATATAGCTAATTTGCCGTTATTTATCCATTATATTTAACTTTCGATAATTTCAAATTGCGATATATTTTGTTATGCATTTCATTAGAAATTGTACGCTAACTTCAAAGACCTGCCTGGCGCCGCCGCCACGCCTTGCTGTCCTACCCACGTCCCGTCTCGTCTTCCCTTAGAGCTTATTATGAACAGTCTCGACTACACCAGTCCCTGGAATTCGGGAAAAAAATGTATGTCCCTGTCGAGTAAAAAATGTCTGGCGGACTTGAGATGTTTCGGTTCCCGTTGGGTATGCACTGTCGCTCTCGACTCAGAGCAGAGTTGTGTTGTGTGTTACGTGAGTGTCATAGCTGACGAAAAACAATTTTTTTTATACTAATAATTTAGTTTAGACATTTGCAAATAGGTAATAAAATTAACTTTTTGAGTACAGAAAATAGATGTCAACGGTGAAAGATCTCCGGGATCAGCAGTCAGTATAGGAGTCCCTCAGGGCTCAATTTTAGGTCCTTTTCTATTTCTTATTTACATTAACGATCTCCCATATAATGTAAAAAACCATGACATTGTCTTATTTGCTGATGACACCTCTTTGCTTTTTAAAGTTAAGAGACGACAGACATGTTATAATGAATTAAATGATGCCCTTTCTAAAATTGTAAATTGGTTTAACGCTAATAATTTGTTACTTAATGAAAAAAAAACCAAATGTGTTAAATTTTCATTACCAAATGTTAGTCAGAGACAGACATGTATTAATATTAATGGCGAGCAATTAGAACTTGTTAATTCAACAGTCTTTCTTGGCATAACGCTGGACTCCAAACTTCAATGGGGTCCTCATATTCATAACCTAGCCAAAAAACTTAGCTCTGCTGTGTATGCGATCAAGAAAATAAGACAATTGACCGATGTCGACACTGCAAAAATAGTATATTTTAGCTATTTCCATAGTTTAATGACATATGGTATACTATTATGGGGTAGCGCTGCTGATGTAAATACAATATTTTTGTTACAAAAAAGGGCAATTCGTGCTATTTATAAATTAGGATCTAGGATATCTCTGAGGGATAGGTTTAGGGAAGTAAAAATTTTAACTTTAGTGTCGCAGTACATATATGAAAATCTTTTATATGTACATAAAAATATCAATAGTTTCAGCAAGAAAAGTGACGTTCACAAAGTAAATACTAGAAGTAAAAATAAGCTGTTGGTGCATGATACACGTCTACACAAAATAAGTAACTCTTTTATGGGGCAATGTATACACTTTTACAACAAAGTTCCCAATAAAATTCAAAATCTATCAATAAGTAAATTTAAATCTTTTATCAAGCAGGTACTTTGTAAAAAGGCATATTACAATATTTCAGACTATGTAAATGATAAAAATCCTTGGGACTGATGATGCTCAATTACAGGATGCATAGGTAAACCAAATTAAAATGGAAATAACATAAAATTGTACGACTAAAAATCTTTTATTTAAAACATTAATTGTATTTTAGTTTATTTAAGTATTTTTAAAAGAGTAACTATCGAGTTTCTTGCCGGATTCTTCTCGGTAGAAATCAACAACATTTTGAACCGGCGGGAAGGTGGGAGGGTTCAAAAAATTATATTTTATAACTTTGACGATTCAAAAGTGATTGTAAAATCCTCATTTGAATAAACCATTTTGACTTTGACTTTGACTTTGAACTTCCATAATCAAGTATTTGCCTTATTTTTAATATAATTTTTTTTTTTCTGTAAAAAAAAGTATTTATATGCTGTTCTCATATTTAAAATGTAGATACTTTTAAAAACCGGGCAAGTGTGTGTCACAGACCACACGCAGGTAGGGTTCCATATTTGCCCGTTGTCCTTATATGTAGTTATGATAGTTTTTCTTTTTACTCTGTTATATAATATACTACTGTCGTGATTTTTATAGGACCAATACGTAGGTAATAGTTAAGCGCCTCAGCTCGTTCATGTGAAACTCGCTTAAGAACCAGTTACCATCATACCTTACATATTCAGCAAGCTGAAGTGGCAGTGGGCAAGCCACATCGCTCGTTAAACCGATAGGGAAGAAAGGTTGTTGAGTGGTGACCACAGATTATCAGACGGAACGTGGGACGGCCTGCTACCAGGTGGACGGACGACCTTAGGTTTGCTGCATACGTAACGTGATAAAAAGGGACGGGGATGTGGCGTGCTCACGTGCATCAGTCATAAATAGAACGTGTTCCTAATACATTATAACTTTAATTGTATATATAATATCATTAGCATCATTACGTAAGAAAACTAAAATTATCTTAACTAAAAACCTGAAAAAATAAATAACTAAAACATAATTTATGTTTAAAAACCCCAGACATTAGACTAAATACATTAGATTAGAATAAGATATGTCAAATCTGTTTTCAAATCGGCAATTAATACTTATTCTGACAAGATTAGATAATAATAATAAAAATAAGAGAAAAATAAGGCCCGTCAAATTATACCGCTTTTCAACTTGTCAACTTGGTTTAGAAACGGATGCTTGGCATGGGAAGTTACTGGCAACACCTTGAAATTTGCTTATAACACGTTGTTCTGACGTTAAACCATTTAATTAACACATGTTGTGTAATTAAAATTAACCGCCACACTTCCTGACCGTTGAGACCCAGTGGCAACACCGTCACTCGAGCGTGCATGTTGTACAAGGTTATAATACCTACCTATGTATCTTGTCATAATCAAATAAACATTAACAATTTAACTACCGAAAATACGGTCTTTCATTCCTTCAAGTCTTCTTAGCGGTAAGACAGATGAATAAATTAATTACTGCATTGCTAGCTTCTACCCGCGGCTTGTTCACTCAGAATTCAGTAGTAGTAAATAAATTAATCTCTTCCCATGGGACTGTCGATTGGGATAAAAAGGTCTTCTATATCCTTCTCTATTACCCCTCACCCTTACGTACCCTTACGCGAGGAAATAGTGCGCTTCTCGATTTTATAAACGGAAAAACCTTTTCTTATGGTACCTCTTGATCGGGATACAAAATTATCTTATGTCCTTAGCTATCTCCTACAGTTATCTCGGAATACAAAATCTTCAACTAAAATTTTAACAAGAAAAAAAATAGGCCAAGAGCGAGTCGGACCGAGTTCCGACCAACATTTACGAAGTCAAACTAAAACGAAAACTGTGCCGCTAAGCGGTTACCCATCTAATTACTGCAATGAGCAAGCTCGACGTTGCTTAATTTTAAAAATTCGTTTTATTTAAAATAGATAGATATGTAACTGTTTCTCCTAAGAATCTAGAATATTTTCGCTATATGGCGCTGATACTATAATTTAAGATTACGTAATGCCTTGAGCCAAAGTTGAGCCCGTCTCACACTTGGCCGATTTTTGGTGTTTGTTGTTATACTTTAGAGCTAACACTATAATCTATAATCACGGCAAGTATAAGAGTTTTATGTACCTATTACTGTTTATAAGATAGAGTAAAAACAACTAAAACGTGTTTCTGCTAGGTATATAATATGAACCTTTGTGCCCTTATAAAATTTTTTAAAGTTTTTATTATTTGTTAGATAATCCACCAACATAACTCATATTCTGTGAAATTCCATTCTTTTACCTACTTCGTTCTAAGAGATAAATCTCTTTAATGGTGTTGCAGACAGAATGTCACACAGCGTAGGCTTTATATTATATTATAGGGCTCGGTTGGCACCCTTTCGGTACGGAAACCTAAAAATAATAAGTAATTAGTAGTGAGCTTTAAGGCGTGCTTAAGGAAAAATGACTAAAAAGTAAAACTTAAGTAACCTGGGATGAGACGCGAGGAAGCGGAGCGCGAGGCTTGTGTTAGCACTATGTAGTACTTGGGGACTGAGCTTTGCTAGATTTAAAAAACGCCGTCTATTATCGAGTAGCTTTAGTGTTGCTGTGTCAGTAAAAATAATAGTATTACTACTCACCAACAGATGTCAGGAGGAGTCTTATTTTTCAGTTTATCATAGCCTGAAAACACGGATAAAATGACGTTTTCTTAAAAATGAAACCTATTTAGATCGATTTATCGCCCCCGAAACTTCTGTTTTTTAGTATTTGTTGTTAAATCGGCAACAGAAATACATCTTCTGATGACAGACGGACAGACGGACGGTCGGCAAAGTCTTAGGGTCCCGTTTTGTACCCGTTGGCCATGGAACCCTAAAAATTACTTTAATCCTCTTTGGTCCCCCCCTCCCAGCGACCTCGATAGATCCCCGCTTGGTTTCCAGGCTAACTCGGGATTAAAAATTACGCTATGTCCTTAGTTTCTACAGCTATCTGTAACGAAAATCACATAGCTGTTTCGTTTCGACGTCAAAGAAAATTTGCTCCTATTTATTAGAAGGATAAAGGATTCAGAAGTTTTAATATATATCTTAATTTAAATAAATACTTTTTAACTTTAACTTTTACATGAGAAATCATTATGTATACTTACATAAATAATTAGGTAGGTAACTTATAGTAGACATATTCATTATTCTCAACGATCTGATTGGCTGACAACTTAGTAAGTAAGAACATAACATGAGAAAGCACTTAGTTTATTTGAGGGCAGACTTACATATTAGGTATGTCGACATTGTTTTGGGTCACTGCTCATGCTTAGCTTTAAAGTGCTTACACCCGTTAACGTAATCTTTCTTAGTATTTTCCTAGCTTATACTTAGGTTAAAAAGCTTTAATAAGTACAGCTTTTTATTATTTTTTAGAGTTTCCTAAAAAAGTGGCTAAGTACGTGTAATACACGCATTTAGAGGATACGATTCGAATCGCCTTGCGGCGTGCTTCATACAAACGAATTTCCCACTTATTTTTGATAATTTCATTCAAATGCCATGAATATTTATAATTATAATTGTATAGTTTCGAAGTTATACAGGATTCCAGTTTTTTATATAATTGGTCTCAAATAAGATTACAACTTAAAGAAATATTATTTTAGAATTTTGGAAAACCACAGACATATATTCGGCTGAAGATTATGTCTACAAAATTTCACATTATTTTATCAGTAAATTTCGAAAACAATTGTGAAATTCTTTTGTATTGCACTCTGCGAGGCGCTGCAAATTGTATTCTCTTAAGGTAGGGTTCCGTAGAATGAGAATTATTGCAGATATCTAAAAAACTTATAAAACGATTTTGTTCAAAACAAAAAAGCTAGATTTAAATCTTAGTAAAAAAAATCTTTAGAGTAAGCCTATGCAAAGCAGAGAGACATCGCCAAATAATTGCCGCCTAGTATGACGGCTATAACTACCGCGTAAATCTTGCGAAAAATAGATAAACTGTAGTTTGTAAAAAAAAACAAGATAGTTATCAAAAAAAAACCGGCAAAGTGCGAGTCTGGCTCGCGCACCGAGGGTTCCGTGCAAAGTTATTATTATTTGTTGTTGTTTAAGAATATTTTTTATTATAAAAAAATAAAATTTTCGATTTTCGCAATTTTTACTTTATCTGTACTATAAGACGTCGCTTCGTACCAAATTTCAAGATTCTGAGTTGATCGGAAGTACCCTGTAGGTTTTGATTCCCTTGCGAGTATCGAAAATTTGCGGCATAAACGGCTGTATCTTTTGATTGCGTTGGCTTAGAAGTTTGATTTTTTCACAGCTCAGAGGGACAGTAGACCTGAGGATTCGATATAAATTTTAGCTTGATACCTCCACGCGTTTCTGAGATAAAGGGTCTTGCCAGACGGACAGACGGACGGACAACAAAGTGATCCTATAAGGGTTCCGTTTTTTCCATTCGAGGTACGGAAACGGAAAAAATCTTTTTGTTATTGCCTTAAAGAATTGATGGAAAGGAATCATAAGGGTGTGAGATACGGACTGAAGAATGGACATGATGTTTTTATAAGGGTTCCGTTTTTACCATTTGGCTACGGAACTCTAAAGAATGATTTATAATATTCGTGACACAAACGCATTTCATCTAGCTATGTTTAATAGGTACTAGAAAATAGGGGCTAACATAAGAGAAAGTGGCGCCCTCACTACATTTTCTTAAATACAAACTCATTTTCAAAAAAATGATCAAATTTAACTTTCTAAAAATAGCTTACTTGTACTTTTAACTTTTAATTTGAGCACTTTTTCAAAATTCCTTATGTGATGAATACAAATTGAAAAATCTAATGGGGGCGCCACTTTCACTTATGTTAGCCCCTTAAGAAAGAATGGTCGGATCGGATTAACTTAAAAACAATTTGTTGGTAATTATTTGCAGTTTATTTTTATATAATATATAAGTTTTTCGTAGCTCTAATAGTTTTTGAGAAAGTCTTATAAAAAATTCGTAATTTAACCAAAAACAAAATTTTCATGCTGTTTGCCCTATCAGAAGAACTAAACACTAGCTGTAGATAATTTAATAGAGTTTGCTTACGCCTTTAGCAAAATTTTTTAGCACTTTTTTGTGAAAATACCAAAAAACCACGACCAGGGTGAAATTTGTAGGAGGGAAGCCAGCACCTTAGGAGTGGGGACTTTGGGATGGGATACTTCTAAGGAACTTAGTACCACTTGTGCAAAAATCAAAACTAGGTTATTTATTTTGAGGTTAATGTCTATGTATCCCGAAGTATATGGAGAGTTATTTGGAAATACGTTTTTGTGTAGGTGAAGTCGTGGGACATAGCCATAGCTACTTTCTATATTGTCAATTAATAAAATAAAATCGTTATAATATTAAAAACACGCAAGTAATTCTGTCGGTCTGTTACCTCTTCATGCTTAAACTGCTGTACGGATTACGATGGAATTTGGCATTGAGATAGTTTCAGTCTCGGGGAAGGACACAGGCTACTTGAAAACGTAAAGTTTGAGTCGCCTTATTTCTATAATTGAGGAGTTGCCGTTGAAATCCTACACCGATAACCAAATTTTGTGCGGGTGGAACCGCGGGCAAAAGCTAGTCATTAAAACTAATGACGGAACATATACATTAAGCCTCATAAATATTTAACCAAAACCGAATTCAAGGAAATAAGTGACCATTTTAAACAACTTTCTTCAGAATTTAATGACGGAATCACAACTAGTTTTTTAATTCAATAAGTGACTTTTTTTATATACTAACTTGGCACTTTTTTTTATTCAGGGGAGCTCATTTGACAACTTGAGTGTTCGCGGGAGGAAGTTTCTCTAAAGACCATTCTCTAGGGACTATAGACTTCAAGTTCTGTAATTTTTCCTATCTGCTCTCTCTGCAATGGCCTTGATTGATTTTGTGAGGCTATTGAAAAGTATAAACTTTATGGTTTTGTGGTCTCTTTTCTCTTTCTATGAACGTCCGCCATTTTGTTTGTTTATGTTTATTAAAACAAGTTAGAAAGGGACAAAAGACCGCAGATTCGCTTCATCTCTGTCACATTATTGCAAACATTATATTTCAAAGCTGGCTAGGAAATGAACTGCCCAGTTCTCTATGTCTATGGTGCTTGCTTTCCTACTAGGTAAATAATTAAAAACAAACGGCATTGTCTATGATCCACTCACAATAATAATGGTTAAACAAAGGACAATCAATACAATCGTGTGAAGCGGAAAACATCATTTATAACAGCAGCTTTTAACAAGAACATGATATTTTTATTTTTAATATTTCGCTAAGTTCGGTTTACTTACCGTAACAACATTCCTGCTTTTACAACGACATTCATTATCTTTAACATTTTAAAAAAAAGCCTTGTGCTAAACATGCTAGTTTAGGGTTACCAGATCAGTAACACAGTTTTTCGGAGGAAATTCTGGACATATTTTGGAAATTTCGGACTTTGCCTTTAGGATTTGATGTGTGCGTTTCCTTAACGTCTGTAGAGGTGTTTGCAGCATAACACGACTCAGCAGTAGTGCACGACAGGGCAGCGTTGCCATTGTTACGGCAATTACCGTCTTCTACGACAATCGAAGAAAAATACTTTTTGTTCATTGAGCAAAAACATATATATAAATATCTGTTGCAAAATTATGCTAGGTGTCAAATTATTATTATTAGGTGTCATATTGCACTAAATAATACACTTACATAATAGGTTAACTGGTAGCTCTATTTGGTGTTTAAGAATCTATAAAATAACAGAACAGAACTTTTTAAAGAAAATTGATTAGTTCAAAATAAAAAAAAAAAATGTACAAACATGTTTATGGAATATGTTTTAACTTATCTCATATTTGCAGTAATCTATATTGCTATAATATTACATTAAAATATATAAACGTAAATATAAAATAAAATTAAATGCTGCATGTAGTTAAGCGTGTCACTAAGAGCGGCTTCACTGATTTAAGTATTTTTTTTTCAAATATTTGTAATAATCCGTATAGGGAAAAATAAAAAACGGTTAGGAGGCAACTAAACTGTTAGAGTTTGCAAGGCGACGCCGCCTCTGAATTGGCTTAAAGGATACGACTCGCGACGCCTCGCAGCGGGCTTCATACAAACGAATTCCTCATTTGTTTTTGACATTTACTGATCAATCACTGTGAAATTTCTTAGTCATAATCCCAAGCTGATAACTGATCACTAATGTCTTGGGTTTTATCGTTTTTTAAACCATTTTTATGAAAAACTAGAATCCTGTATAACTTTTGAACTATAAAATTTAAAAGAAAACTGACACACTGCAGACCTAGATATTTATAACTAGAACATGTCTTCAAAATTTCGTGGTGTTTTATATGTTATAGTTCAAACTTTAATTAAGTGGGCTTTATAGTAGGTATTATAATAATTTGCCTATTAAAACAGTTAGAAAAAAAAACTCTACACTACACTCAATTTTTGAGCTTTAATTCAAATTGTAAGCAAAACTAAAAGTGATATTCTATTGATTCGTATTTCATAAAATATATATTAATATGACAAAGTGAATTTGCTTATTTCATTGTTCTAAATAAATATTTGAATTCTGCACCGAGAATAACAAACCGACAAAATCGAGATTTTCAACGTGCGGTCACGTGCTAGCGCCTATCGTACGCGGAACTGGGTCTCTTTGTATGCTTCAATAGTGTAGTGTAATATGTCTTTGTACACTGGTCGAAACGGCACAGTTTGCCATAGCCGTTGTTTTTCGCTCATACTACGCTCATATTTCGCGTTGTATGCAGAATGCGCCTGGCCTTATGCTCCCTCTTAACGACTGCATTCATATGACAAGACATCCACAACCGTTTATATAATGCGCCCTCTAAAACAAGAGGAAACTCACAAAACTGTGCCACAAGGTGGTCACCCATCCTTCCTTATTATTATATCGGTTAACTCACTTTGACTATTCAAATATGAAAGTTGACTCGTGCTAGAGCCTCTGTTGGTAGTGCACTGCACGAGCACGTGTGCACAGAGTGGTAGGTACAGGTGGTATGCGCACGCGCACGCGACCTCCGAGCTTTCAAGCTCTGGCCAAGGTCGTTCAACTTACGCTGATTGATTGTGCCGCAAACTTGTTATATTACATTATATTATAACTACTTCCGTTATTAAATAATAATACGTGCTGTAATTTTCATAGTAAACTTTTTTGTATGGATGTAAACACGTCTATAAACTTTCTAATAAAAAAATAATCAAGTCAAGTCGGACTTACGCGCCACACTTTCCTATCTACTCGTTCCACCACACAAATACAAAATCTTATGCAAGGAAATTGATACAGTGTCATTTTAAGACCATCATATACCACTTATAGGTTTTCCCTTGGTCTATATAAATTTTGGGCTTAGTAGTGTTAGAGAAAATCTAGATAATATTCTTTTACATATCTATTTATTTTAAAATTTTGAATATGTATATGTATTTGAAACCCTTACAACAAGACAAGCCCTTTAATTTGATATGTCACATGACACAGTTTGCAAAACAGACACACTAGTGATTCTATAAGGGTTATGTTTGTTTCATTCTGACGTACAGTTACATTTTATTTTATAGTGAAGAAGCTGGTATACGAGGAGGCTAACATATTACTTTATGAATTTCAGACTCAAGCATCATGGGGGGCGTCAAATCGCTCATCCTTTTGCATCTGATATATCTCAGCACCTGCATGGACCAGCTTCATATTCGCTACGAGTGGAACCAGATCGACTATCAATTTCCAAGCCCAGAGGATAGGCAACTGGCCATCGAGAACAGAACCTTCATACCTGAGAACAACGTACCCATGGGAATCGAAGTTTGGGGTGACAAGCTGTTCATCACTATCCTGAGATGGAAGCCTGGAGTTCCTTCTTCCTTGAACTATATCAATCTGAATGGTAATTACTAACCATATTCTACTCTAGCTTTGATACTAATTATTGATAAATTTCTGTACCTTCTTACCTGACTTACCTGATCGTCACCTTACTTATTTCTTCCATCACAGTGGCAACGCCAGCGGTTGCTGCGTAGTCGAGCGAGTGCGAATCGAACATTCTATGTAAGGGCTCAGTGTACGTGTCCTTAGCACATGTACCTTTCAAAACATATAAACTGTCAAAATAACTATTTATAGGCTGTCGATTAGCCTGTCTTATTTATAAGCCATGCCTGCGTAGGTGACAGCCACAATCACCAGACACACGTACCTGTCCCCTACTCTCATATATTTTGTACAATGACCTTCTAAGTAGATTTTGTAGATCAATTATCGCGGTACATGTTGAGCTGCTATAAAAATGCTAGCTCAAGAACAATTAAGATATGGTTCATGGAATGGTCTTACCTTTGGACCTTTATCCTTCAAAGGTACTTCATTCTTATAAGCCTCTTTTACGCAGAGAGCTTTTACTAAAGTTGACAAATGTTCACTTAAATACCGGAAAAGTGCGGGCCCGATGCGCTCACCGAGGGTTCCGTACCGAATAGGTAACATAACAGTTTTTTTTTTAATTATTGATAAATTCATTTCGGGTAGTAAATGGGGTAAAGTCACAGTTCTTAGTATAAGAAAACAAACCTTCCGGAAATAAGTAATTGTCCTATTTAAACGCATATTTCTTAAAGATACATTTCATTTGGTATTTGGCAGATCTTAGGGTGGGCCGAGCCCTGTCTCTGCCTGCCCCATTTCTGCATATGCTCGATGGTGTTAACCATTAATCAGTTTGCGGAACCATAATGTGTGGAATGAGAAGATCTTACTGTCTTGTAAATAGATGTGTTATAATCTGGCCAACATATATTTGTATATAAAAGAACTTTGAGGATAATCGATTTCGATGAAAGTGAAACTATCATACAATCATATATGATTGATTTTTTATATTTAGAGGTAAGGTTCTATTCGAATATAAAACCATAACGATCACCTTATACATTTTTCATTTGGTGCATCACATTTTCGTAAACCATTTACATCCATAAATTAGATTTCGATCAATTCTGTGTTGTGTCTGAATCTTTGAAAATAGTCACAACTTTTCAATACATGTACTTACATAATATGCTAGTACTAAAAAAAATTTATAATTATGAATTACCTATGCCAAGTATTGCAATACCTGTAAGAGTCCTAAGTCGCGAGTACCTACCTAACATAAGACCTTAATTTTAGACTTAGTTTGCAATAAATGTTTTGAATTTGAATTTGAATTTATTAGTAAATTACAAATCCAACAGTTTTTTAGAGCACTCTCAGGTAGTTTTTGGGGATACCCTCACGAAAAAAAGTTACACGACTGTTATTATCTTTTGTTTTTAAAATCTTTGCTAAATATAGCTTTTCTTTTAATTTACGACGAAGAATATAATAATATAATGTAATAATACAATAAAATACACTTATTTGATTTTTATACTGATTTTTAATTTAGACAGAACCATCCGCAAAGAGTTACTATCTCGATGTCCTTAAATTAATCCTCATTCAAAATATTGTTAGCTTGTTTTATAATAACTACAAAGAGTATTAAGTTTTGTAGTATTTACCCATGGGTAAAAATCCTAGGACTGTCTTAATAATGTATATTAAAAAATAAAAATAGTTAAATTTCGAACGTCTCTTTTTTAAGATCAATTTTTATCTGCTGATTTCTATGACGGATTTAATTTGTATTCGAATTTTTATTTTAATTAAATTTAATAACAAATTAAATTACGTATTAATAATTTTTAAACATGCCTTTAAAGGAAAAATATTTAGGACATGATTTGATACGACTTTGCCTTTAAAGAAAATGTGGGTGCTGTCAGGTAACTCATTGCACATAACCTAAAAATCATCTTAGATACAGACTCGTAAGGAAACGTTGCGAAATTTCAAACAATAGAAACGTAA
This sequence comes from Apoda limacodes, assembly GCA_946406115.1. Taxonomy (NCBI): domain Eukaryota; kingdom Metazoa; phylum Arthropoda; class Insecta; order Lepidoptera; family Limacodidae; genus Apoda; species Apoda limacodes. The sequence goes on from OX291552.1 coordinate 25,984,661, forward strand.
AATCTAGATTTTATTGTGTTATCTGATAAGCAATCGTTCTTTGAATAGTTGCAGGTTGCACGCAGAAGTCCTCAGATTAAGAAATCGGCAGTTAGCACATTATGGCCAAAAGGTTGCACGTATTTTTGAGCCATGTCTTTCTTGAGATGCAGTGATAAAGTTTGCGAGAAACGGCCAGGGTGGCATTATCCTGCAAAAAAATAAACACAAAATGTTTGTGACTGATTCTGCACCCACCCGAGGAGGTTTTGCTAAATTAAAATACGTAGTAATAGAATTAACTTTTATGGTTAGAGGCAGGGATAGCTTTTCTCAAGCTTATGCAAAAAAACCATTAGCTGAGTGGTTGTTATGTTCCAAAAAAATGATTTAAGGATGTGAAGCAATGTTTGAACGATAAAAATTTTCAATATTGACAAAATGATTCTGTTTGGAAATTTCGTAATTTTTTTGATAAGTTCGCAAAACGTTTAGTCTGTTGCCATGTTCAACGAATTAAATAAATTCTCACCACGAAAACGTATTTGCTTGCATTTCCCACACACTCTGCAGTAGACAATTTTTTACGCCAAGAGTCTTCACCTTGGGTTACCATCATACAAATTACCAAATAAAGCTTTATCAATGAACGTAGCTAAACTCAAAATCTGGGAGTTTAAACAAATAGAATTACCATTGCCTTTTAAATATTTCTTTATAGTTAAAAATAATGTAAAACTAGATGTTTTTTGGGCTATGGGTAACCAGTCCCTCATGAGGACCCTGAATAATAATAACTAGAGGACAAAAGTCAAAAACCTCAAGTCAAAGGTTGTATGTTTAATAACAGTTTGTATTGTTGCTAAGGTATTCTATAGTTAAGGTATATTACTTTTTCCCCACATTAAAACCTATACAATAAACATTGATCATGCGACTACATTATACATAATGGTGCTATTTGTAAAAGTTGCTAGATCAAAATATTAACATATTTTTCATTTTTCATTTCATTGATGTTTACAAAATGATATTTTTATTTTTTCATATTTGATAAAAAGCGTCAACTCTCATAAAATATTCTTACTTTTCAGATAGTTCATCAACATCGCCCAAGCTGATGCCCTATCCGAGTTGGGCCGCCCACACCTACATGACAGGAACTGGAAGACCAGAGATCATTGCGCCCTATAGAGTGCGTGCAGACCGTTGTAATAGACTGTGGGTTTTGGACAGTGGTAAAATAAGCGATACAGATAATCACACCACCAAATATCCACCTGCAATCATAGTCTATGATTTAGCTACAGACAATTTATTGAGAAAATATGAGTTTCCACCAGATCAAGTCAAGGAAGAATCCGGATTTGCAAATATCGCTGTAGAAGATACAGACTGCGAAAATACATATGTTTACGCAGCAGACGCTGGAAAACCAGGCGTGGTTGTTTATTCATGGGATAAGGACGAATCTTGGAGGATATTTCATCAGTACTTCAGCATAGACCCTTTGGCTTGCGATTTTAACGTCAAGGGATTCAAATTCAATTGGTACGATGCAATATTTGGACTTGGAATTTCTGGACCAAATCCTGACAACTACACTACCCTATACTTCCATCCGATGTCCAGTTTTCACGAGTTTTCTGTATCAACTGAATATCTAAGGAATCAATCAGTTGCTGAAGAAAATTTTAATGCTTTTAAGCCATTGGGTAGTAGGGGACCAAATGCCCAATCTGGGGTAGCTTTCGTTGATAAAAAAACTGGAGTCCTTTTCTATTCTTTGGTCAACCTTAATGCCGTAGCATGTTGGAGAACAACCAACAAAGAATATGATTTCAGAAATCAAGGCCGCATCTACATGAATGACACGACGATGATTTATCCTACGGACATTAAAGTAGATTATAACGACAATCTTTGGGTTCTTTCGAACAGATTACCTGTTTGGCAGTACGGGACCCTGGATCCTAATGAAGTGAACTTTAGAGTGTTTTCAGCTCCAGTTGTGGAGGCTATTAGCCACACTACTTGCGACATAACACCAAGATCAGATATTCTTGAAAAATATATGAATAAGACTATGAAAAAGGATCCCAACTCTAGTGCTAACTTTGCACCCATGTCTTTAGTAGTGATTGTTTCATTTAGTTTATTTGTTTCAACGATTTTATCAAAGTAGTGTGATGACCATTAATGTAATGAAAAAATGCTGTGATCACACATTCCGTTATGGAGCACTTTAAGAGTCCCAATCCTAATCAGCGTCATACGTCCCCACTGTTGGGGCACGGCCTGCCCTTAACGAGGGTGATTTGGGCCATAGTCCACACTAGGGACCAGTGCGGTTTGTAGACTTCACATACGTCTTTCCTTTTTTTTTTGACGTGTGCAGGTTTCCACACCATGTTTTCTCTCACTGAAAAGCCAGTGGTGTGAATGTTCAATGTACTTGAGAAATTGAGAAAAAGACTCATTGGTACAAGCTGGGTCTCGAACCTCCGCCACTCAGGACGCAAAGTGAATTCAAAAACCTTCGTCCACCACCGAAATTGAGAGTGCTCCATGTGATTTCGTGTTTTTTATAATAGTTAGTTTATTTATTTAAATTACTAATAGTCGATTGTGATATATGTGTGATGCCTTTCTTAAAACGATTTAATTCTGAAAGTCTAATGTTATGTAATGATCCACAAATACGCCAGTTGTACCATTTTTACTAACTTATTATGACTTAAGTTATCGTTTTTAATTTAAGAGAGAAAGAGATAATGGTGGAACATATTGTCTTCGAACCAAGCAGCGGTCCCTTCGCCATGTCTTATATTAAAGCGTGACAAAAGTTAAGGTTAATTATCTTGATTTAAAACCTAATATTTAAAATTTTATTATGTATATTATATATATATATATTTTAATGGTACCTATGTGATATTAATTTGTGTCATGAATTGCTTTTTGTATAAAGAATACTGACTTGCATTATGATACGTGAGCTAGGCTGGCGTTACAAATAGCACCATTACAGACCTGGGAGGTTATTGGGAACAGTCTCGAGTTATTCGGACTCTGAAATATATATGTATAGAAGACCGACTTACCTCTCGAAACTTGTGAATGTACTTCCATAAATTTTTGTCTCGAATTCCAGAGTCCGCATAGCTCGAGACTGTTCCCAATAAGGTCCCAGGTTGTGGGTTGCATAATTCAGCTAAGTCTGTATTAGGCAGAGCTCACGAGTGTCATATGACTGTTTAACACACTTGATGTAAAAAGTTTCTATTTGATGAGTCTAATGGTTTTAATATTTTTTTAACTAACACATTAGATTTATTTTTCCAAAAATAAGAATTTAGTCCATAGGCATAATTTTTCTAGTTGAAAATTGAAAAAAAAATGTAAGGTAAAAGGCATTTGTATGGTAATCATCATTACCGCACAAGTGCATTATGGATTGTATTAAGATGCTTAAAACGGTGCGGTAAGGGCTGCTTAATAAGCAAGTATTTTAAAAATATTTTTTTGAGACTGCTGGTATTAAGCATTTCGTGATTATTATGGTATTTATAGACTATTACTAACAAATAAGTCAAATACGTTTAGATCACGCATATGTTTTTACTTAAACATTTTTTATTTATTAAGGTGGATTAAATTCTTAAATATACCAGTGTTCTAAAAGTTAGATATGAAGTATATTTTCTGATATTCTGTAATAACATTCTGTAAATAATTTAAAAAGATTAAAAATTGTCATTTTAGCAATTGGTACATTTTCAGATAAGTAAAAGGTTTAGTAACCTAATACCGAATAGCGTAGTTATAATAGGGGTTTAAATATGAAATTGCCTTTTTGACGCACTGGCTATTTTAGATTATAAATTAATAACTAGTGTCAGAATTCAGAGTAAAACGTTTTTCACACGAAAATATTTCTAAATTTATAAAAAACTTTTTTAAATTTTTTTTTTTAAAATACAACCGGCTTTTTTTCTTTTCAGTGACGAATTGCCTTTTTTTCTTGTATACTAAAAGCATTCATACTCGTAACAAAGTTTTATACAATTATCAACATAAAAGGCGTTTCACCAGTTCCAAATTAACATTAATTATATTTTTTTTCTGTATAAGTTTTAGTTTTAAATTCACTATAATAATATGGGACCACCTGGAAAGTATAACCTTTTAAATAAAAAAAGAATTTCTTTAATCGGTCCAGGCGTCTTCGAGAAATCGGGTAACATACATAAAAAAAAAGATTCCGACGAATTGAGAACCTCCTCCTTTTTTTGAAGTCGGTTAAAAAAAGACCATGAACATGACATTGATGTTCGACTTTCAATTGTTTTTACATCAGTTTTAACTTGAAGATGGATACATCGAAAAACAGAGTAACTTACAAATTCGAATACGAGTTCCGACGTGGGATTAACGCAGTAACCCTATGTCTCCATATTCTTTAGGCTCTATACTTTCAATAAGTGTTAATTTTTTTTTGGTTATGATATCGGTGAAAATATAGAAAAAAAATATAATGTTAATTAAACACACTTGAACAGGTTTTGTTTAGGCAACTCATCAACTTTACGTTTTTTTTTAATTTTTTTCATAAAAAATAAATTTCATTTGGTTACTCGATCGCTATACGTCGACACCTATAAAGGATCTTAGATTACCCTACTCGCTGGACCTTGTACCAACCGATTACCACTCTTTCCGCGATTGAAACAATTTTTTTCAACGAAAAAAAATTCTTTCCAGAGAGTAGTACACAATGCCTTCACACAGTTTGTGGAGTCCAGAGCTACAGAGTTTTATCGGAAAGGTTTAAATTATCTATATATTAAAAGGCAGAAATGTATAGACTACAAGAGCAGATACTTTGACTATATAAATATATTTCAACCTACAAAAAGAATTTACACATTTCATTACGAAACAGCAATTTCATACTCAAGCCCCCAATATTTACGTATATATACACTTGATATAAGTATCATCATAACATGAGATATACCCGCAGAACAATTTTTCTACACACTGGTTCGTATTTAAGTGGTTCTTATTGAACCGCTTTAAGGTTTATACTTTTACTGAGCAAAATACAGACTATTGGCGGCTTCTTATTTCTGTGAATAGGAATTATGTTATTACAAGCTTTTATGTTTAGTTTTACCTGCCCCTTGTCCCGTGTTTGTAATCAAATCTTGCAAGGCAAATTTACCTTCTTCCCGGTGTTCGATTGAGTTGAAATTATGCATACTTCATCGTATGACAATGTAATATAATGATGTCATAGAGCTGGTCTGATTAATGGGGCCGGAAGATGGGCATGTAATGAAACGAGGCTAGCCCGTCCAGTTTGGTCTTGTTTGATTTGTCTTAACAAGCACTCTGGTCTTAAACGATAACCAGGGTCTAATGAAAGCTTGTTAGTAATTTTTTTTACATAGATTCTTGTTTGACGCTTGGCTCACTTGTATCATAAAATATAATGTTTGTATGTACTATTGTCTAATGATGTGCAATATCAATGTTTTTACTGTTGTGACTAGAAAACCATCATTTAATAATTTATGATACTTACTTTATTTGTATTATTTAAGTGAATTTTTTCTTCCCCATTTCTTCGTATTTGTGAATCATGTTATACAAATATTTATTGTATATTGTATTGTCTCTATATTTTAGTTGTGTGTAATCGTTAGGATAAGTCGGAAGAGTACACTTAAAGTGGGTAATAGACGTACGAGTAAGTACTTATGCTTAGCGACCTTTTTCAACAGTGTGTCAGCCTAAGTACGCGAACTTAAAATCCGCAGAGTAAGTTTGTCAGATATCCAATTGGTTTAAAATATTGCTTGTAACCCGCATCGGCACGCTGATGTGTCAGACTGCGATCTACGAGCTGCTATTTTATTGCGGTAGCAGAGACAGTTCGTATTTGCTTTAGATACTTACACCGAGATAGAGAATTTCGGTTCAAGAAAATGTACGTGTTTATACATATCTACTAAATTAATAAAATCACTTTTGATTGTTATTCAAAACAAAGAATGAAATAAGTCCTACACAAAAAAAAAGGTTTTCAAAATAAAAACAACGTGTGTTGCTACCGGGATCCGAGTAACTTTGTTGTATTTTGAAACTGCGGTATTTAAGGTCGTACATCTATCACCCACTTATTACTATAATAGAAACTCTGTGATTTGAACAGCCATAAAAACAATAATTTTATTGTATCGTTACCGTCGTTTGTATGTTTTGTGATGACTGTTGTAGTTTCTACAATTAGTGACGTTGTACTTAATACAATTTTTTAAAACCAGGGTCATGCTGATTAAAGGTCATGTAAGAGGACGTGTACATAGTACGTGTGGTTACTATAAATTATGTATATATATTTTTTTTTAATGTAGTTTTTTTTTCTTATAGTTATATAAATAATCTTCGAGACCCCCTTACATACATAAGTAGGTATACCATATTAGGTACTTAGTTTTTATTTAATGCAAAGGTTACAAATAATTATTTAGTTATATTAGGATAATAAGAAGATCATAATAAAAACATTTAATTTTATTGTAATAAATTTAAAAAAATCAACAAATCACTTAACATATCGTTAGTATGTAACTATTAGGATATGACGTATAACAAGCAGTTTCCACAGATCCGCCTGCGCTAAATTTGATTAGATATCAGCGCGGGATTCCTAAAAATAGGAAATTTTAAATTTTCCGGAATGACATGCAGCCTGTGTGTTGATTCAGGATATAAGCTATGTCCATTAAGAATTTCATTTAAATCCGTTCAGCCGGTATCCTACTAAGATTTTAAAATGTGAAAGTTAGGTTGTTTGTAACTTAATCACTCTTCAAACACTGGACGGTTAGGGATGAAACTTAGCTCACATATAGGTTAGGTCCTGGAATAGGCCACTTTTTATTCCGAAAATGTCATTACTTTCCACAGGAATAACTATAAGCGAGCTTAAAAGAGCTTTTACTATAGCTATAGCTTACTAAAGTTCACTAGTATAATTAAGGTGTTAATTAAGGAGTTACACGACGATTACCGAATTTAGGGCGTGCGGAGCCGCTGGCAAAATCTAGTTAATAATATTTTATCAATACTTATATACTTATTTTAAATGCGAAAGTAAGTATGCTTGTTTGTTCTTCCTTCACAACGCAACAGAGCTTCCAATTGAGTTAAAATTTGGCACAGGGATAATCGAGGAAACGAAGAAAGACATACGCGGCAGTTCCCGTGGGAACAAAAATAACCGAGTTCCACGTTGATTGAAATATAGCTACGTCACAGCTATAGCTTGTTGTAGCTTCTTATTATGAGTATTAGTCAACGAGTAGAAGTATAAATTTTGTTTGTTTCAAAGGGCTAATCTTTGGGTTTAACAGCCCAATTCATGAGGAAGGCTAAAGGCTATATCACGCCTGCACCTTAGGAGCGGAGCAGTACATTAATGCGGTTGAAGTAAAATATCAGACTGAATTATTTATGATTTTTAGAACATCGGTGATAACGCAGTAGACATTATTATATTTTACCCATAAGTTAAAAGAAAAAATTAAAAAAAAGAGCAATGTGCCAAATCCATCCATCCAGGACGACTTAGGTGCCGTGTCTAACATTTACATACTTTAAAATTAGACTAAAAATTATGATTTCAAACAAAAAATCTAAAAACGGGTATATAGATATATAGCCATTTCCAGTTTTTTGTATTGTTTTACATGGCATTACCAGCAAATTACCGGGAAAAGAACGACTTATAATTTATTACCAGGGACCTTATTGGAAATAGTCTCGAGCTATTCGGACTCTGGAATTCGAGAGAAAAATGTATGAAAGTCTGAATTACCTCTCGAAACCTGTGACTGTACCTGTGTTTGCATACATTTTTCTCTGGAATTCCAGAGTCCGAATAGCTCGAGACTGTTCCTGATAAGGTCCCAGGATAGTTGAAAAAATATATGATAAATTCTACCACGACTTTATAGCATGAAATTTTTTTTTTTAGTATACTATTTTATAGTATATTTGCCTATTAAGTATACACCCATTATTTTGCCTACTTTGTATACACCCAATGATTTTTCCTAGTTTGTATACATCCAATGATTTTGCCTTCTTAGTATACACCCAATGATTTTGCCTACTCAGTATACACCCAATGATTTTGCCTACTTAGTATACACCCAATGATTTTGCCTACTTTGTATACACCCAATGATTTTGCCTACTCAGTATACACCCAATGATTATGCCTACTTAGTGTACACCTAATGATATTTCCTACTTTGTATACACCTAATGATTTTAACTGCTTTGTATACACTCAATGATTTTGCCTACTTGGTATACACCCAATAATTGTGCCTACTATGATGCCAAAATTTCATTTTTATGTTTTTATTAATTAGAGACCTTGCAATTATAATGCAGTATCTATATGTTTTTCACTTGATGTACATACTCACTGAAAATTCAATTTACCTTTATACCCCCTCTTAAGACATAAAATTGTTTATTGCAATTCTATAAGCCTACCAACTTTTACAAAATCCCACATTGACTGCAGTGTTGACAGACAAAAAGACATTTACAGTTGTTTTAGTACAAAAATACAGTAGATTACAAGTATACAACTAAAATACAGTGAATTTTACAGTACATAAAAAAACTCAAATGACACTTCTAAAAATGTTTTTGTGTCATTTAAAAGGAGGTTATTTACTATCGAAGTCACTTAGCGGTCCATTCTTATATATTTCATTGTTAAATGCTTTTGTCATATTTTCTTCGGGTTTGAAGTCCGAGCAACTATCAACGAAATTTACACATAGAAAAATAAAATTTGTCAATATTATTTTAGGTACTTAAAAGCTAATTCACTAGTTCCTAGGTACTAAAAATTAACACACTAACAGAAAAAAAGTAAAGTAAAGTTCTGTATAGTTTTATGACGAAGAAAATAACAATATTCAACTCAATCCATCTCTTTTGTTCTATCGAAAGCGTTCTTGTTGTCTATTGGCCGATAGTAACTTGCGGGGCATTCCCGAACAATCCTAATGTTGGTGTAGCCAACAACAAAACATGGAGCTCAGGGAAACCATAAATTGACTCTATGATATGGTTTAAAAGATAGGTATTCTAACGCTTCGTTCTACGATAAATTTTTAACATCTAAATTACAGTGTTATTCATACACTGTATTCTTGTATAACAGAGTGCAGTAAATGCAGCAACATTATAGTGATTCTACTGTAATTACAGTGCATCTGGCATTATTGCTTGACCATTTATTCGCCTTAACTGTGTTCCAAGGTCAAACCTCCCTATAAACCACTAGTTGGTATACTGAGCTGTTAAGGTGGTTGTACAAGAAGGACACCATGCGAACTGCGATGTGATATAAGAGAAGGAAAAATTGTAGTCGTGACAGAATCGCTGGAAGAGTTTGGCACAATGCTTATCAATCCCACTAGAACTAAGACATCAAATTGATTTGAACGTGGAAAAAAAGGAAATATTTTGGATATGTAATGTCAAACACTGTTGGGAATTTTACTTGTCATAAAAATGTGATGAATGAGAAGGAACTTTTAATAAAAGATTGGATGAAGACCGTATTGAATAGTGGTATTCAAAACGCTCTTTTAAATAGAGTGGAGTGGAAGGATTAAACAATACAGAGTAGAGAAGTGAAAGTATGTGAGTATTCCTGCGTAATCGTATAGGAAGCCATTTGAGTTGTTTGCGGTATTCGGAGATATGGTCGTATTTGTGCAATCCAAATATGAACCCAATACAAAGGTTTTGAAGACGTTCTAATTTGTCAAGCTGGTCTTCAGTAATGTTGAGATAGCTAGCGTCGGCATAGTCGAGAATAGGGAGAAGGAGAGATTGTGCAAGAGAAATTTTAGTTTTAGTTGGAAGAAAATTTTTTAACCTACGTAAAGAGGCAACTGAGGAGAACAACTTTCGGCTGACCTCCTTGATTTGAGTGACTCAGGATAGAGTTTGATCGAATAAGATCCCTAGGTTTTTAACTGTGTCACTGTATGGTATCACAACTTGATTAAAATAAACAGGCGCTACTGTATCCCAGTTGATTTTACTAATTAAGCGTGAACTACCAATAATAATCACTTTAGTTTTGGCGGGATTGACTAGTAGGCCATATGACTTACTCCAGTTTGAAATTATCGATAAATCACCATTCGTAGTATCTACTGCAGTTTTGAAATCTTTTAGAGTGGCATGAGTGTATATTCGAAGGTCGTCTGCATACAAGTGGTAGAGAGAAGAAATGCGTTGAGTAATAGAATTGATGAATAAAGCAAAAAGCAAAGGTGACAACACTCCACCTTGCGGCATGCCTGAAGATACAGTGCACCAATCCGAGAAAGAATCCTCAATGTGGATGCGCTGTCGGGGCCCATGTAAGTAACTACGAAACCATTCAACCACTGTTGGAGATATGTTAATAGAACATAGTATACCCAATAAAATATCAAAATCAACATTGTTTTTTTTTTTTTTTTTTCTTTATACCACTAAGGTCGCAAACAAGCTTACGGCCCGCCTGATGGTAAGCGGTCACCGTAGCCTATGGACGCTTGCAACACCAGGGGTATCACTTGCGCGTTGCCGACCCTTCAGAAATCTAATAACTTCTTTCTTGAAGAACTCCATACTGTAGTCCTTGCAGAAAACCTTGGCAGGGAGCTCATTCCACAACTTAAGCGTTCGCGGGAGAAAGTTTCTCTGAACCCGCACTGTACGCGACCATTTCGGTTCTAAAGTGTGAGAATGAATTCCCTGCCGATGGCGAGCGGTGCGATGGTAGAAAGTAGCCGTGGGCATCATTTCGAACAATTCCAATTGTTAAAAGCGTTGCTGAAATCAAGCAAAGTGAGTATAGTAAGTTGCTTGTTTTCCATTGCCATACGTATGTCGTCAGTAATTTTGATAAGTGCCGTGTCGTGCTGTGTCCAGGACTGAAACCGGATTGATAAGGATTCAGAAGGTTGTTTTTGTTAAAAAAATGCTTAGTTGAAAATGTATCAGGCGTTCAAGGACTTTTGAGAGGAAAGGAAGAATAGAAATAGGTCTGTAATCGGAAAAAACTGGAAGGATTGGTGTTCTTAGGTAAATGAATAATCTGAGCATCCTTCCAAATTGACGGGAATTGGTTAATGGAAATGGAATTATTTAGAATTTGGGTAATTATTGGGATGAGGATATCAAGTAGAGGAAGAATCATTTTACGACTGATACAATCACTGCCAACGGCATTCGAAGTAATGGATAGTATGTTCTTCTTAACATCACAATCAGTAAATTGTGAGAAGCTAAATGATGGGAAGGTGGGAGTAGATGGCGGTGAAATATTTCTAAGTGTATCATATTTTGAACTGTAAGTGACAGTAGAAGCAAAATGTTGGTTTAGAGAATTAAGGTTGACATCTTGTGGAAGTTTGTATGAATTAGATTTGCCAACTCCCAAAGTATGAATAAATTTCCAAACTTTAGATGGATCCCCATTTTCGACAGATTTATGTATGTGACGTCGTTGGGCATCTCTACACAGCCTGTTGCAGCGATTATGTAATATTCTGTAAAACTCTCGGTTCTCTGCTGATGGTCTACTTTTATTCTTGATTTTTGCATTATTTCTTTGTTTCATCAGTGATTAAATCAGTTCACCAGGGTGCTGGTAAGTGTTAAACTCTTACTGACCGTATAGGTGCATGCACATCGTACAGTTGGGTCAAAAGAGTGTTAAATACTTCAATTTGATGATCTACTATTTCTGCACGTACAACTATCGACCAGTCAATTTTAGAAGCATCCGAAATTAAACTGTCCGTATCCATTTTACTAAAATTTCTCTGCAGAAGGATTCTCGGCTTTGCCTTGGGAGTACGTATTTTTTAATAAATAAATACTCCAGTCTACAACCTATTTATGTTGCCAGCGATGACTTACGGTACTGAGGTGTAATGGACCTGCTAAGGAAGTTTAAGGTTGCTTAGCGAGCGATCGAAAGAGTTATAGATGATATTTTTTACGTAGCCGAATTCGGCTTTTTCAGCTAATTAATTTAAACTATAGTCGCTAGCTCAGCAAATCGCAAGTCGATGAGGCGATGGGAAGGAAACCCAGAAAAGGACCCAGGGCCGATGGTTGCGATGTATCGACAAATAAACATTCGAATTTGCGTATTATTTTTAAAACATTTTCCAAATGGCAAAATGATCAACTTTTAATATTGATATTGCTTTTATATTTTTTGTATATAATAAATAATACGTGCATATGTTGATCAAGGCAAATATTATATATACCATATTGGACCAAGTACCGAGAAGTTTCAGTCAATTTAAATTTCATTTTGATCATTTCAACAATATTCACCGAGCCGCACGCAATAGCGAAAAATGCATGTTTCAGACATAATATTTTTAGGTAATAGTAGGTTTACATAATAAGTCAGAAATAAAATATAAATAATAATCAGAAATAAATTAAAAACGTGCACATGTAAATTGAGATGTATTAAAGCGTATTCCAAATTGCACTGATTATAAAAACACACAAATATTTATCAGAACCCAGTTAAACAAAAATAATTGTTGATTTAATCATCTAATAGTTGCTTTTTCTTTAATTTCAATGGCAAAATGTTAGAACGACAGAACCATAGCAGGTTATAAAATGTTAGAACGACACAACCATAGCACGTTACAAAATGTTAGAACGACACAATCATAGCAGGTTATAAAATGTTAGAACGACACAACCATAGCAGGTTATGAAATGTTCGAACGACACAACCATAGCAGGTTATAAAATGTTAGAACGACACAACCATAGCAGGTTATGAAATGTTACAACAACACAACCATAGCAGGTTATAAAATAAAACAGCGTTCTAAAGTTACGAACTCCGGAGTAAAAAAAATAACTTATAAGGTTTGTTTGTAAGTAAAAGTAATAAATCTTAGGTTTTCCTTAGATCTTAGATTTTTTTTATGATCGGTGAGTGTGTTGGTGACATTTTGTGAAGATAGCCCGCATTTAACTGTTTTTAATGTTTCCTTTCTTTATGGACTAATTTCAAACTAAATCCTAAATTTTAAGTTTCTATCTCTGCTCTAAGAACTTCAGTATTTTGATGACTCATTAACAAAAAATAAGGAAACTTGACTTGAACTACAAGTTCAGTAACTACTTTTGATAACTAAAATTTCTGATTTCTACCATCACCCTTACACAACGAAGATAGACGGGGCCTAAAAGTGTCGTGAGTTGCTACGATAAAAGGATGTTATGTTCTTCATTTGCTAGACTTGATAAGGGGTCACTACCGAGTCCCCAGATATGGTATACATTTTGTACCGATCAAGAGTTCACGCAGGAATAGGTTTTCAGCTGGTGGAACTACGAGGCATGGCTAGTGTGATAAAAAAAAAATTTACAGCTGCATAGTTAGTTATTGTGAAATCTTGCATAAGATATAAATATCCATTATTTATATTTAATTAGCTTTTGCTATCCGCCCTAAATTTGGTTATCGGCCTGGGATTCTTACGTCAACACCTTAATTAACTAATTAATTAACTATAGCTACATCTGTAGCTATAGTTCGTTTAAGTTCGGTTATAGTAATTGCCGCGGGAACTTTTGAATTTCTTGGGATAAAAACTATCCTATTTCCTTCACCGGAACTAGAACCATCTCTATAACAAATTTCATCTCAATCAGTTCTGCAGTTTGAGCGTGAAAAGGTAACAGACAGACATACAGAGGTACTTTCGCATTTATGATATTATTATGGATAGAAGATTTAATATAGAGTTGATGTAGAATAATGACATTAAACATAGAAACATCTAAAAAATCTATCTTTAATTTCAGATACTTCTAAATCACCGAAGCTGATACCATATCCTAACTGGGCAGCTCACTCTGATGATGCGCATCGAAGAAGAGAAATTATTGCACCTCAAGGCATGCGAATAGATCGCTGCAGTAGACTATGGATTATGGACAATGCTAAAGTCGTAGAAGAAAATGAAAATATTACATTTGAACGAAACATAATTGTTTTTGATTTAAAGACTGATTTAGTATTGAGGAAATACTTGCTTCCTGAGTATCAAGCAGAGTCATTTAGAGATTTTGCAAATATCGTTGTTGAAGATACTGAGTGTGAGGACACGTTTGCGTACGTTGCAGACCATCAAAAAGGGGCTATTTTAGTCTACTCATGGAAAAAAAATGAGTCTTGGCTGATCACTCATGAGTTTTTCAATATAGATCCTATAGCGCGTGATTTTAGGATCAATGGATTCAAATTTAGTCGGAGTGATGCAGTGTTTGGTCTTAGTATTTCTGGACCAAACCCCAATAATTTCAGCACTCTATACTTTCATCCAATAACAAGTTTCGAGGAGTTCTCTGTTTCTACTGAATATTTAAGAAACAAATCAACTGTTGCAAATAATCCTGATGTTTTTAAACGATTAGGAAGCCGAGGTTCTAACTCACAGGCATTTGCGTCATTTATTGATAAGAAAACTGGTGTTCTTTTTTATTCTTTAGTTAATCTAAACGCAGTTGCTTGTTGGAAAACTAGTAACAAAGATTACAGTATGGTTAACCAAGGCCGTATTTACATGAACAACGAAACTATGATCATGCCATCAGACATAAAGGTCGACTATAATGATAATCTTTGGGTTATTTCAAATAAACTTTACATTTACATGTATAGAAAATTAGATCTTAATGAGGTAAATTTCAGGATATTTACTGCTCCTGTGATGGAGGCTATAAGTCATACAGCTTGTGATATCATACTAAGAACTGATATTTTAGAGAAATATTTAAACAATACGAAGAACTCAAGCAGCACTTTAGTTTCTACATCTGCTGTTATAAAGAGGATTTTAGTTAGTTTGCTTGTGTTGTTATTTGCATTTCTAAGAATATAATATTTGTATATTATGATAAGATATTTAGTCAAAATGCTGTGATCAAGATGTACTTACGTTTCTTTAAATACCTTAGAAATTGTAAAATGTTGTGTATTTTGTTACGCTGTACATATATATATATATATATATATATATATATAATCATTGTATTTAAGAGTAGTGTGTATAAAAATATAAAAAAAAACCGGCCAAGTGCGAGTAGGCCTGAGTATCGAAAATCCTTTACTCAGGACAGTCTAAGCAATAATAATAAAACATAGATTTAAATGCTCAAATACCCATGAATTACTTTTTCCTAGCTTCTTACGTCGACTTATGTACGGGTACCATAGGCAATTGGGAGAGGTGCGAGAAGGTGGGGAAATAATTCTATTACATGAGTACCTACGGTACTGTCGCCACGTCGGTGCGCAATTTAAGACTCGCAGTCGACCGGTTTTATGCTCTTTATGGCATTTAATGCATGCAGGTAAAGGTTACAGCCCCCTCACACTCTCCTCTCTGGATCTTGAATCGGGAAATGGAATCTATCTAATTCTGGAGACTAAAACTGGAATCTGGAATCAAGAATCTGGAACTGTAATCTGGAATTCTGTTAACAGAGGTCGAAAGTAGAGTTCTATATGGTATGTTTCAATCATTAATATTCAAGGCACTTCCCTATACAGTCCGCCCTTCCTTTCAACTCTATATTGAATATCTATTGAAATAATATAAATAGAATATATTTAAAAAATATATAAATAGAAAAAACTTTTTTAACAAAAACAAGAACCGACTTCTTTTTATACCACTAAGGTGGCAAATAAGCTAACGGTCCGCCTGATGGTAAGCGGTGACCGTAGTCTTTGGACGCTTGCAACACCAGGGGTGTCACTCGCGCGTTGCCAACCCTTCAAAAATCTAATAACTTTTTTCTTGAAGTACCCCATATATGTAATCCTTGAAGAACGGTCTGATGCATATCCTTAACTAAGAACATATCCAAACTATTTCAAATGTAATTACTAGTAACACAATTATTTATTCTATGGTAACGTAAAACGATTGTTGATCCTGATTGCCAGAATGTGTACTGCTAGCAGGTCTAGAGAGCGGTGAGGAGCTATGTACGCTGCACTGATAACTTGGCGTTCGACAATGGGAGTGTATGAACTGACAATGATACGCCATGCTCCATTCCAGCAGGTGTACACTTACCCGTCAGCACGTGCACTACTAGACTGTTATCAGACAGCATAGTACCGCCGCAGTTGACTAGTACAAGTGAAGCAGTAATGTTATATTCGAACAAAGCTTTGAACGACCGAGCCAGTTCTTAGGATCAAAATGGGGCAAATCGACATTTGTACGTTTGTTTGTTTATATGTATATATATAACAGTTCACCTGATAGTAACCTCATATTGTAGTCCTTCCTTTGAAAAACCTCGGCAGGAACAACCATTAATTAGCAGGGAGCTAATTCCGCAACCTAGGCGTTCCGGTGAGGGAGTTCCTGTGAAACCAAACTGTACGGGGCCATTTAGGTTCTAAGGTGCGAGAATGAATTTCCTGCCGATGGCAAGCGTTACGATGGTGGGCAGTAGGCGTGGGAATCATTTCGAACAATTTGTTAGAGCACATCCAATTGTACAAGCGGTAGAACACACACAGGGAGGCAAACTCTCTCCTCAGACTTAAGGATTCGATGCAGCTTGTGAGTTTAGGTCCGTCGACGATTTTCTCAGCCCGTCGTTGAACCCAATCAAAAGGGCGACAATTTAAAAACTGGTATCCGGGTGCACCCGCCTAAAGATGGTAGCAGTACTCCATATAGGCCGGACTTGGGAATTTGCTTCGAGGTAAGGTACTACTTTATGTCGGATGAGTACTCCAAGTTTTTTGGACGCCAGCTTCACATTGTCTTTCAAATAATCTTGGAACTGAAAATCGCCATGTCAACACCAAGGATCCCTTGTTCTTGGAGATGGTAAGGGGTATGTTGTGGAATTGTGGGACCTCAATGAATGGGGTTTTCTTAGCGGTGAACGCGCAGACTTGTTTCATCGTAGGTTTGAATCGGACCAAGTTTTCCGTCCCCTGTCCAGATCTGTTTCATCGTATGTTTAAATCATACCAAGTTTCTTGTTTCCTGTCCAGACCGTGAACAGAGTGGTCTCGATGTATGTTTCATGTACGTTAGTTCAACGATAGCTTGAATTTCGTTTGTCTGAACATTATGCAATTGAATAGGCAAATGGATTAGAAAACTACTTTTTTAAGTTTTAACATGAGCACAATCGGTTAGGGGATTACCAAGATAAACTAAGTGGAGGTTGAAAAATCTAGTTAGAATCCCGATTATCCGGAACAAATAAAACCAGGAGGATTCCGTATAATCGATTTCAGAGCCAAATCAAACAATGGAAATATATACATGTATTTAAATTTTAATTAAGTTTTATTATGTATGTATGTAATGGGTTTTAGATCCGTCGTTTAGACAATACGATATGAAAAAGAATTATGCGCTATAACGGTACCTATGTCATTTAAAATTTCATTAAGGAATCGGAATTCTTTTTAATGTCTGATATTGTAGAAGTTTTAACACCATATATATTTGTGTCAACTTAATGCCAAATTGGCCATTTTTATATCGTGCATTTTGTTTACTGTTTCAATGCGTTTCATGTCATAATCCAGCCAAGTTTAAAAACAAATGAATTCTGTATGGCACACTTCAAATCTTGGCTCATTCACTTTAGTTGGATTATCGACATTAAGCACATAATGTACATTATGTCGGTGGACAAAACGCCACTATACTTCCAATTATTTACTTTACAATATTTGCACCAAACCTTATAGAAAAATAATTTTAACTGGTGATTTAAATATCAACACATTGAAGAAAACGAAAAGTTGTACCGACTTTCAAAACATCTTTTTAAACTATAGATTAATACAACATATAACGCGCGGCAAAATGCATGCATTGATCATATTTTAATAATATTACAAATGCAGAAGGCCAAATACATGATTTGTACCTTTCAGACCATGAAAAGGCGAAAACATTAAATTTTAAAACTCCAAAGAATTCAAAAAGTGTCCACTATTTTTATACCTACTCAAGAAACTACAGACATGAAAATATTCAAAAATTTAAGCAATGCTTGTCCAGCCTCTCATGGTCACATGTAATTAACGATAATAATTTAAACTCAGCATTTAATGCATTTCATGACATGTTCTGTTTATTTTATAATATTTGTTTCCCCATTCAAAGAAGAAAAGTAAAAAATAAATCATCTTTACAATGGATCACAAAAGGCATAAGAAAGTCCTGTTCCACTAAAAGGTACTTAAAATCTTTGAACTATAAAAATAAATCAGATAATAGTCAATTAACGTGTATAAAATACGACAGAATTCTGAAAAAGTGTATAATTGTTTCAAAAAAAAAACCTAAATAATAAATACCTAAATCAAAAAATAAATGCAAGGCAAGGAAAATAAATATATACAATCAATTACAATAGATGGTGTGAATATAAAAGACCCTATAGATATTGCTACGGTTTTTAATGAAATTTTTATCAATACAGTATATTATTCAAAACATAAAAATAAGACCGGCAATAGTAAAAACAAAAACATTAAATTACAAACCAACGTCAATAGCATGTTTTTAAAACCTTGCACAGAAAATGACGTTATAAAGACAATTTTATCCTTAAAAGAAACTAAATCCGTAGGCTTTGAGTCTGTCTCTACACACATATTAAAATTATGTGCAAAAGAGTTAGCAACTCTCACTTATTTAATTAATCTTTCTTCTAGCCAGGGTGAATTTCCAGAACTCTTGAAACAGTCTATAGTAAAACATTGTAAAAAGGATATAAATAATTATAGACATTAATATCAATCTTTTCAAAGATTTTTGAAAAAGCAATGCATGTACGAATAACAAATTATCTGACAAAACATAGTATTATCAAACCAGAACAGAACGGGTTTCCAAAAAAAAGATCAACAACATTAGCTAGCTTTATGTTGCTACGTAGCGTTACTGAAATAATAAATAAAAGGAGTGCAGTGACTGGCTTGTTCTTTGACATGACCAGGGCATTCGATTTTGTAAAACATGAATTGCTTATCCAAAAGTGTGAAAAATATGGTACACGTGGTCCTGCTCTTATGTGGTTAAAATGCTATTTGACGAATAGAAAACAGTGTGTAGAAATACAAAGGATTGATGATAATTTTGATCTCACTCTATATAAATCGCCTTACATATATAATAATCTAGGTGTACCACAGGGAAGCATTCTTGGCCCGTTGTTGTTCGTATTATATATAAACGATTTGCCGTCTGTAACCAATCACCAATGCATTATTTTTGCAGATGACATCTCAATAGTTATACCAAACAATGCTAGCAACATTTAATATGAAGATGTTATTAATTCTACTGTCTACGACATTTTAGAATGGCTTGAAAGTAACAACTTACAGGTAAACTTAACTTAAACAAGTATATTCAATTTTCAAATTATAAAAGAGAAAACCCAGTTTTGAATATAACAAGTGATGGGCAGAAGCTAGAAAAAGCTCAAGAAGTAAAATTTTTAGGATTAACTTAAGATCAAAATTGTAATTGGAAGAGTCACACTGACAATTTATGTAAAAAGCTTAATAAATTTCTATTTGCTCTTAGGACTTTAAGAAAAACAGTGGGTGAAAAAGCACTGTATGCATTCTCACTGCTTACCATGGCTACGTAGCCTCACTGCTAAGGTATGGCATTTTACTGTGGGGCAATTCTACAGATAATAATAAAGTGTTAATTGCCCAATAAAAATGTATCAGAGCAATTACTGGCATTGGTCCTTATGATTCTTGCAAATTATTGTTTAAAAAATTAAATGTAATGATATTGACATCTTTGTATGTGTATGAAATAAGTATTTTTGTAAAAAAACATTCTCATTTATTTGCTAAGGTAGCAGATTACCGAATTCGGAATTTCACATGTCGAGATCCTACGAAATTAAAATATCCTCGATGTAATACATCCCTATACCAGAAAAACTGCGCAGTTATGAGTATAAAAGTATACAACAGCCTTCCAAAATTTTTAAGAGAGCTAATTTAAAAAATTTCAAATAGAGTTAAAAAAAATAATAATTGAAAAAAGTTTTTATACTTTGCACGACTTTTTCAAATTTTCCAACGATTATTAATATTATATTTGTTTAACTTGGTATATTTTTATTTTCAATTATATTATTTGTGCATGTGATATTTAGTACTCGGAACCGTAGAAAATGTATGAAAGCACTGATTCGTATAGATGAGGCAAGAGAG
Source organism: Apoda limacodes (assembly GCA_946406115.1). Lineage (NCBI taxonomy): Eukaryota > Metazoa > Arthropoda > Insecta > Lepidoptera > Limacodidae > Apoda > Apoda limacodes. Next base: position 26,005,032 of record OX291552.1, read on the forward strand.
GTATGCCAGGATCGTAGCAAGTGGCAGTCTTTGGTCTCTGCCTACCCCTCTGGGAAACAGGCGTGATGTTATGTATGTATGTATGATATTTTGTTTTATAGTTAAGGTTAAATATGACATTATTGAAAGTTCTTTTATATTTTAGTAGTAATTGTGATTGCGATGACATATTGAAATATTGACATAAATTTAATAAATATTTATTTTAATTAATAAATATTTTAATTATAATAAAATAATGCTTATTTGACATTTGGTATATAATATAATATGATTTGACTCGAATTAAATTGATGTGACATTGGAATTAATTAAATAAATTTTATAAGATCTTAGTAATACGCTACTGAATATGTTCATATATGAAAAAATTTGCATGCCAATGTTTTGGCGAAATATGTTTAAACTATCTGTATTTAAGATCTGTAATGTATCATATTTCTGGCAAATAAAGACAATTCTAATTCTATCTTCACTTTATATTTAAGAGACACCTCTACTCTTTTCGTTTGGACATTTTAGATTTCCATCGCAAAACTACCTGTCGGTAATATAAAAGACAACCTGTCAGTTGAATTCTACCAAAAAAAAATTAAACAATAACAAACACTATTGCGCAAACAAATGGGAAAGTACAGGATCAGAGGTGGATTTTTTTCTTTTTATATACCACTAAGGTGGCAAACAAGCTTGCGGTGCGCTTGATGGTAAGCGGTCACAGCAGCCTATGGACGCTTGCAACACCTGGAGCATCACTAGCACGTTGCCGACCCTTTAAATATCTAATAACTTCTTTCTTAAAGAACATAACTAAATATAAACTCGTAGCGTTGTAGCATATCTCGTTGCGCAGTCAAAAATTTAAATTGGCAATTAGAGAGTGACGAATGAGTCCGGATAATCGGATGTCCGGATAATAGATGTTCGGATAATCAGGATTCTACTGTATTAAGAAATACCCTGATTGAGTAGAAGTATCAAACAAAAGTAAACTAATTTGCACAGTACAAAACTGTTTTTAGGGTTCCATAAGTCAAAAGAAAAAACAGAACCCTTATAGGATCACTTTATTGATCTTTTGTCTGTTTGGCTGTCTGTCTGTATAATAGGGGCTTACAAGTTAAATTAATATCGAATACTATAAGATCCGCGGTCCCTTGGAGCTGTAAAATTCAAGCTTCGAAATCAACGTATTAAAAAATACAAAAAAAATGCCTAAAAACACGGTCTCACAGAACCAGCTGAGAAATATCTTCAAGTTTCTTTTATACACAATTTGTATAAAAAACTAGAATCCTCTATAAATTTCCAACTACAATTTAATAGAAAACTGGCAAATGGCATCTTTAAAATTTGGTGGCGTTTGATTAGAAAGTGTAAGTGTTTTCGTTTCTATAAGGCACACCGCAAGGCGCTGTGAAACTTAGAAAACGAAACATCGTGCGTTGTTTGTTAGGGGTAAACCACTAGTCATACAAGATACCAGACTCTACCCGTGAACAGCTCCAACCACAGATAATAGTATATGTGCTTCAACTGACTAACGGCGACGGCGGCGTGGCAGCAGCATAAGTAGGAGGAGATATTGTCACTGCGTGCGTGTATATAGGGCGCGCACACATACAAGCCGTTTACAGTACTTTTTATTATGTAATATATCCGATCTCCAAGCACCAACATGTTACGTACCTATCACGTATTATTAGGTACATATTTTATATATATAAGCCATGTTTCAGTTACCTATAGTACCTATTTATACATTATGACAAACACAGTTTATTAATAGAGTGTTTGCAATTAAGTTCGGATATCCCTGCAATTTTGGTAATAAAAAGAAATATTATTTTAACTAGCCGTTAGCAATGAACAAATATACCTGGATACACAGCGCTACATATTAATTTAATATATTGCAATAAATCAAACAACTATTAATTTTATTCTAGGAACTGTCTCCTACGCTGTTTCTACTGCATATCAATGACTGGGGACTGGAATTTTGGTCCGATTCAACCCTACAAAGACACAAGTCTACGCTAAGAAATATCCATTCACTGTAGTCCAACAATTCCAAAACACTCCGCTCTTCATCTCCAAGACCATTGGGATCCTTGGTGTTGACATCTCCAGCGATGTTTAGTTCCGAAATCATTTACAAGACAAGGTTAAAAAAAGGCGTCCAAAAAACTAGGTGTACTCAACAGAGCGACTGACTGGGGACAGGAAAATTTGGTCCGATTCAAAGACTGACTGGGGACGGGAAATTTGGTCCGATTCAACCCTACAAGGACACAAGTCGGCGCGTTCACCGCTAAGAAAACCCCATTTACTTTGGTCCCACAATTCCATCTCCAAGAGCATTGGGATACTTGGTGTACTCAACAGAGCGAAGCAGTACTTCACGTCGGGACAAAGGTGGCTGCTTTACAAGTCACAAATTCGGCCCCATATGAAGTACTGCTGCCATCTCTGGGCGGGTGCATCCGGATACCAGCTTGGCCCTTTTGACTCGGTTCAACGACGGGCTGTGAGAACTGTCTCGAGCCCTTAAGTCTGAGGAGAGACTTTGCCTGTGTGTGTTCTACCGCTTGTATAATGGGATGCGTTCGGAGGAATTGTTCGAAATGATGCCCACGGGTACTTTCTACCATCGCACCGCTCGCTGTCTGCAGGGAATTTATTTTCACACCTTAAAACCGAAATATAGAATATCGAGCAAAAACAAGCAAAAAATTACCCCTTAAATATTTATTTTGTTCTGTTTTTTAGTATTTGTTGTTGTTGTTGTTTGTTTTCAAGTTTTATCTGCGGAAAGGAAAGAAAAACGCCTTTTATGTTGATGGTTGTATGATTTTATTATGAGTTATTAATGGATGTTTTTAGTGTACGAAAAAAGCAATTCATCACTCAAAAGTAAAAAATAAAAACTTTTTAACAAAAAAAAAACAACCGGCTTCAAAAAAATGCACTATAAAAAAGGACACCAAAAAGATGCACTAAAAACTTTTTTAAAATAAAACTTTTAAACCAGGACAACTTTTAAACTTTTTAGATTTGCAAAAAAACTTTTTAACAAAAAAAAAACAACTGCTCCTGCTCAGCATTGTAATCCTATTTTTTAAAAAGGGAGAAAACAACCAGCTAAAAATTTATCGCCAGTACGGTAAGTAACGGTAGCATAGACTAGATCCAAAGTAAGGCAGATTAACAGAAGACTGCGGATGAGGAAGTACAATCAGCTCATGCGTATCGCTGTTTTGGCCTATAAGAATGTGGACTCGCGATACGTTGAGGTGTTTGAGATGTCTATATAATTCGATGAAGTATCAGCTCAAGTATAAAACAGTAAAACAAGAACAATTCAGCTACACAAAGGAGTGAAACAGGGGGATGTAATTTTACTGAAAGTGAAGAAAGTAAATAAGTAATTTGTAGTAATTGAGAGTCAGGGGAAGGCATTGGCATGTAGCTTAGATATAGCGAAGGAGTTTGATCAGATCTGTTCTATCGAAGTTACCATATTGCCTAACATTTTGTCTGGCAGACGCACACGAGTTGACGGTAGTTGCTCTGATAGCATGGACATTAATGCTGGTGTCCCGCAAGGCTCTGTGCTGTCTCCTACGCTGTTTCTACTGCGTATCAATGACATGACCATAGACAACATACATAGCTTGCATAGCAATGACAGTACTGAAGACACTTATTATATGGGCTGTGTGAACGTGGGATACGTTCCGTTGTGGAGGAAAACCGTGGAGAACTTGTGTCTAAAATCGAAACCACTCTGTCCAAGATCTCTGACAGGGGACGGTATAACTTAGTCCGATACAACCCTATGAAGATAAGTCTGCGCGTTCACCGCTAAAAAGACCCCATTCACTAAGGTCACACAATTCTAGAACACGACTCTTACCATTGACCCAAGAGCCTTGGGATCCTTGGTGTTGACATCTCCAGCAATGTTTCGTTCCACTTGTATATAATTTTTTAAATAGGTTACTGCTATTTAGAGTGAAATTGAAAAGAATTCTTGAAACTAGATAAGACTGTTAACTGACTAACTCGTTATCACATCTTTCGATACGCTTACTTCAGTCATGTCACTTTTTATCGCAAAACCATCTTCAAGAAATAAGAGCAGATAACATTCGGAATAAAGTATAAAATCATCATTTTTTTTGTCAGTTCCCAAGTGATGTTGCTGAATACTTAAGGTAGGCACAAACTACTACATTGTGAGGTAACTTTTCTCTTAATATCTAATTATTTTATTTGATTAGTCATAGATTATTATCTGATTACCCTGAAATATCTAAATTTGACGTACCATGCTCTGATTTATCATATCAGCTTATATTGGTCCACTGCTGGACATAAGCCTCCTCTATGGCGCGCCATTTCTCCCGGTCCTCTGCCTTCCGCATCTAGTCACCGTGTGGTTCCGGCAGAACAGAATTGGACCACTTCTTATCTTCGTGGGATGTCCTAAAAGGCGACTTGGAGGTAAAAGGGGTCTTATTTCTCAACCCCAAACACAGACTGATGTTGGGCAGCAGCAACATCCGGTAGTGGTCTAAATTAACTGCGGTCACCAACCCGCCTGCCCAGCGTGGTGACTATAGACAAAACCCAAAATGGTGAGACGATCTGATTAATTCAGAGGAATTAGTTCATGCACGTGGAATTCAGTCATTCCTGCATAAACTGTTTTTACGGAATAAAGGTCTAGCCTACGTTCTTCTCCGTCTCTTCAATTATCCATGTGCGAAGTTTTTAGCTCAATTGGATGCTCCTTTGTGACGTGATGCAGGGACAAACAAACAGACTATTATCTCCTTTATAATATACTAGCTTTGGCCCGCGGTTTCACCCGCCCTTAACTCGGTCATCTCTGTAGCATTTCAACAGTAACTCCTAAATTATGGAAAAATTAACGGATAATACTTGACGTTTTCAAGTAGCTTATGACGTCTACACCATCTACAAGAGGCGCGTTCCTTTTGATCCGCGTTGCAATTTAATAGTAAAACCTCATTTTAGCACCAACTATCCGTTCAGTCTAAGCGCATCTGATAATTTCAGCGGCGCTATTATTGTTTAAACGAAACGCGTTTTGCGTCATATTTTGACAGTTCTGTGTGTGCATATGTTTGAGTATTTTATTTTAATTTTTTTGTAGATACTAACAAAGATATAGAGTTCATAATGCGTAACTAAACTGTTCTTTAAAAGGAACAACATTTTTCTAAATGATTTAGAACATGTTTCGTTATTTGGTGTTAAGTATGTTTAGTAGAATGAGCACCAAACTAAACAAGTCATAATACGCAGCGGTGGCCGAATACTTTAGCCAAATATTCAGCTATTTGGCCAGGAATCTCGCAGAATATTTGGTATTCGATAATATACTATCCGTTGCAAGTCTATTAATAGTAGCACCATCTTGTGGTTCAAGATATGAACTACGCGCCAAGCGAGCAAAATCAAAATTTAATTTCAGCTAAAACTTTTTAGATAATAGAAAGAGGAGTACGCCTAGGCGATCCCCTCTCATCGAAACTTTTTACGGCAGTGCTAGAGGAGGTTTTTCGTCAACTGGGATGAATGTGGAATGTCTATTAACGGTGAAAACCTGTCACACTGACTCGCAGATGATTTGATAATCCTCTCGCTAACGAGTGAAAGCCTGCAGATGATGTTAAATGAACTAGATAGGGAAAGCCGAAAGCCGCCATGAACACACAAAAGACCAAAGCTATGACAAATGGGAAGCAAGAACCTATTAGGATCAATAACAACCTGATCGAATATGTTAAAGAATATATATACCTAGGTCAAATCATTTCTCGTTTAGATCTAACCACAAAAGAAATTGACAGACGTATTGAAAATGCCTGGAAACAATATTGGAGTTTAAAAGAAATAATGAAAAACAGTGAAACCAGGATAACTATCAAACGGAAGCCAAACTTGGGCGCTCACAAAAATTCACAAAAAGAAGCTTGAAATATGTCAGAACTCTATGGAAAGAAGTATGATAGGGAAAAGACTGTCCGATAGAATAAAAATTGCAACCATTAAGAAACAAACAAGAACAAAAGATGTCATAAAAACAATATAAAAGTTAAAGTGGAAGTGGTCAGGTCATACAAATTAGTCATGAACTGGTACACAAGAAAAAGTAACAAGAAAAGAAAACGAGGTAGACCATTTAGACGGTGGGTTGATGACATCAAAGCCATAGCAGGCAACATATGGACAAGAGGACAAAGACAAATGGCGACAGTTGGAGAAGGCCTTTATCAATCAGTGACATACAGACGGGGAGTTGATTCATGATAAAAAGTTGGATGAAAATTCTTTTTATGTAACTTATAAAGTTTTTAAACGTAATAAATGCTATATTATTATTATATTATATTTATATAAATTTTTATATTTTTGTATTATATTAATTATATTATTATATTAATAATTAATAATTAGTTGATTGAATTGAATTGTTTCTTTTCTTTTGGTTTGATTGTTTGATTGGATTTAATTAAATTAAATTAAGACTTAAAAAATCATGTAAAACCTGGGTTAAAACATTTTATTATTATTATTATTAAAACTTTTTTATTCATAAATTCTTTAGATACCCACTATAGGCGTAGTACATCTTATTCTGCCATTCCGATTTTGTTTTTTTGAGTTTATTTGTTTATTCAACTTATATTTTAATTTATTTACTCGCAAATGTGATGAAATCGTGGACGACTCCAAACTCGCCAGCCGCATCGAACCCTTAAGTCTGAGGAGAGACTTTGCCTCCCTAAGTCTAACCCTTGTTTAATGAGATGTTTTCTGAGGAATTGTTCGAAATAATGCCCACGGCTACTTTCTACCATCGCACCGCTCGCCATCGGCAGGGAATTCATTCTCACACTATAGAACCGAAATGGTACAGTGCGGTTTCAGAGAAACTTCCTCCCGCGAACGCTTAGGTTGTGGAATGAGCTCCCTGCCAAGGTTTTCTCTAAGGACAAGAGTTTAGGGTTCTTGAAGGAAGAAGTAATTAAATTTTTTAAGGGATGCTGTTGTAAGCGTTCTTGGATTACCATCAGGCGGACCGCAAGGTTGTTTGTCTTAATGCTCTCAAACTCGCCTTAAGCTCCAAATAGCCTCTCATCAGTAATCTACTCCTTACCCCCGTACTATATTATCAAGTAATCAAAGCGCCCGATCAAGTTCTCGCAACTCTACCGAGAAACGCGCACCGTGCACTTTTTACACGTATGCAACGAGTATTTTTAATTTTTGCCCCTAGACACAAAGCTTCAGTGGGGTCCACATATAGTTAGATTGGCTTAGTTCTGAAGCATTCGCGGTTAAAAAAGATTCGTCAACTTACAGACGAAACTAGCGCCTCGATAATATAATTCAGCTACTTTCATAGCGTAATGTCCTACGGTAGTTGCAGCTGATCAATATTTCAAACAATATTTTTGCTGCAGATGAGGGCTGTTCGAGCGATTTACAATCTATCTCATAGACTCTCTTTCAGAGATAAATTTAAGGATATCAAGATATTAAACTTACCTTGTTAGATAATTTAATTTAAGTTCAATAAAATATTCATTGTTTTAAAATGAATTGTGATATTTATAATCGTTATACTCAAAATAGACTCAAACTTGCTCTTAATCACACAAGGCTTAAGAAAATAGATAAATCTTTTAATGGGCAATGTATCCATTTGTACTATAAAATCCCTGCATAAATATGTTAATTTAACTTAAATATCTTGTAAAACTGAAACTTGTCGATAAAGATTACTACACAATTAAAGACTTGATGATGAAAATGCATGGAATTAAATATTTTTCCTTTATCATAGTTTACTTGATAATTTGTATTGATTAATAAATAAAATTAAAAGTGCGACTGCTGGAGATGGAGAGTTTCTCTCGCCGTTTTTTCTCACCAGAATGCCATTTTTATCTGCGAGACGGCAGTATCTAATAACATATAGTTTATTGTCTTTAAAAAGTTATATGATACCATAATTTTGAGAAATAAAGCATTTGAATATAAATTTTTGAGTAACACTGAATACTTCGTTTTTAGATTCCAGACTAAACTACCATGAGGGGCTTCATTTATCATTTCCTCGCTCTCCTGAATTTGGTTTATCTCAGTACCTGCATAGAACGCCTCCATATTCGCTACGAGTGGAAACAGATAGACTATGAGTTCCCGAGTCCAGAGCATCGGCAGCAGGCAATTGATGACAGGACCTTCATACCTGAGTACAATTTACCCATGGGGGTCGAAGTTTGGCGAGACAAGCTGTTCATAACTGTACTTAGATGGAAGTCTGGAGTTCCTGCATCTTTGAATTATATCAACTTAAACGGTAATTGTTACTTACGTTTAATTAACACTATATTTTTGAAATTTGAAACGTCTGTGTAATTAACACCAAGCTTACATACATCCACTATTATATCAATGCTGTGTCTGATCTCCATTTGCTTTCAGATTCCTCTAAATCACCGAAGCTGATACCGTATCCGAACTGGGAGGCTCACTATAATAATCCAGATGGAAGTCGAGAAATTGTTGCGCCCTATCGTGTCAGAGTTGATAGCTGCGACAGGTTATGGGTAATAGATAGTGGAAGAGTTGGCAGAGATGAAGAACAGATTTTATATCCTCCAGCCATCACTGTGTTTGATTTGCACACAGATGAAATATTAAGGAAATATTTTTTGACTGATGATCTATCAATGACATCTGGAGGGTTGGGGAATATTGCTATCGAAGACACTGACTGTCAGGACACATATGCGTATATTGCTGATTATCGCGTTGGAGCTCTTGTGGTCTATTCATGGGATACGAACGAATCTTGGCGGATCGATCACGAATATTTGAAATTAGACCCCAATGCTCGTAATTTTAGTATAGATGGTTTTGAATTTAATTGGAATGATGGAGTGTTAGGTCTCGCTATTTCTAAACCCAATTCCGATGGTTTTAGTACTCTGTATTTTCATCCAATAACGAGTTTCGATGAATTCTCTATTTCAACTAAATATTTAAGGAACAAATCTCTTGCCGAAAGCACTCCTGACGCTTTCAAACGCTTAGGAACCCGGGGACCGAATAAACAAGCATTAGCGTCGTTTCTGGATAAAAAAACGGAAGTTCTATTTTATTCTTTAGTTAATCTAAACACGATTGCTTGTTGGAATACTAACAACGAAGATTACAATGAAAATAATCAAGGTCTTGTTCACGTAAACAACGAAACGATGATTATACCGACAGACATAAAGGTTGACTATAACGACAATCTGTGGGTCGTTTCAAATAAACTATATATTTACATGTACAATGTATTAGATCTTAACGAGGTGAACTTTAGGATTTTCTCTGCTCCTGTGATCGAAGCTATTAGCCACACAGCTTGTGAAATCATTCCGAGCATAGACGTTCAATAGAAACGTTTGAAAAAACTATCTGAATCATTTCATGTCTAGGGAAAAACCATTTCTGGGACAAATTTGGCTCCAATAATTATGTTGAAATACCTACTTTGAACCATTTACTAATTTTTAATTATTTTCTGGATTTAGCTTTTACGAATCTAAATAAAAGGTAAAACATGTGTCTTACAAACTATTTCATCCTTTTCATTATTTATTGTTCACTTATATTTTTTACTAGATAATTGGGTAAAGCTAATAGTAACAAGAACTTTTACCGCTAGAATATTATACTAAATAATTTAAAAAATATTTGTTTGATTTTAACTTTTTTTTGTGCGTATATAGTCTGTATCTGAAATCTATGAAGTAGCTCTGCTGATTTAGATACAATATTTGTGTTGCAAAAATCTGTCAAGTGTGATTCTGAATCGCGCACCGGGATACGGATAACACTATTTACGAACACAAACAAAATCAAAATGTGTTTCGCTAAACGGTCACCCATCTAGTGACTGACCAAGCCCAACGTTCCTCTTTTTTTATACCAGTAATATAACAAACAAGCTTGCGATCCGCCTGATGGTAAACGGTTACCGCAGTCTATGGACGTTTGCAACACCTGGGGCATTACTCGCGCGTAGCCGACTCATAACTTTCTTAAAAAACCCCATACTGTAGTTCCTGGAGAAAATCTAGTAGGTAGGGAGCTTATTCCACAAACAAAGCATTTGTGGGAGGAAGTTCCCCTGAAAGCGCACTGTAAGTGACCATTTAGGTTCTAAGGTGTGAGGATGAATTGCCTGCCTGGCAAGCGGTTCTATTATAGAAAGTAGTCGTGGGTATAATTTCGAACAATTTCTTAGAATTCATCCCATTATACAAGCGGTAAACACACACAGAGAGGCAAAGTCTCTCCTCAGACTTAAAGGCCCGATACGGCTTGTGAGTTTGGGATCATCGACAATTGTCACAGTTCGTCGTTGAACCGAGTCAAAAGGGCCAGAGAGGCAGAGATCCAACTACTAACACCGACGACTGGACCTGGCAACCTTCTCCCACGAACGCTTAAGTTGTGGAATGAACTCCCTTACAGTATGGGATTCTTCAAGAAAGAAGTTTTTGGATTTCTGAAGGGTCGGCAACTTTCGAGTGATACCACTGGCATTGCAAGCGTCCATAGTCTACGGTGACCGCGTACCATCAGGCGGACCGTAAGCTTGTTTGCCACCGTAGTGGAATAAAAAAAAAAACCTACAATGTACGTACGCTAAGGGCCGACGAGAAAATAGTAGAACTGGAAGAAGCTACAAGCAAGTTACGCTGGGACGTTATTGGGCTATCGGAGGTCCGAAGACAGGGACAGGACACGATAGTTCTCAACCTACCTAGGAACCTTGATGTACTACTGGGGGGGTGACCAGTTATCCCAAGGTGGTGTCGGGTTTATCGCCCGCAAGTTCCTCGTCGACAATATCATCAAAGTTGACAGTGTGTCGACCAGGGTAGCGTACCTGATACTCAGAATATCAAAACGATATTCGGTGAAGTTCATATAAGTTTACGCGCCGACTTCAACACACTCAGACGACGTAGTAAATCACACTATAACGTCGTGATGGGGGACTTCAACGCGAAACTAGGCAAACGAAGTGGTAATAAGCTGTGAGTGGGGCTATTTGGATATGGATAACGGATCTCTAGAGGGCAGATGCTGGCCGACTTCATGGAAAAGGAAGGCCTCTTTATGATGAATTCCTTTTTCAAGAAGTGCCCCCACAGAAAGTGGACCTGGATGAGTCCGGATGGTTGCACGAAGAATGAGATTGACTTTATCATGTCGACGGAGAAGCAAGTGTTCAATGATGTCTCTGTGATCCACACGGTCAAATCCGGGAGTGATCACCGTATGGTAAGAGGCGCATTTAACTTTATGTCGATAAGGCTTGATAGGTCTCGAATGATAAAGTCCACGCTCCGACCCATAACCATCCAAATCCAAAACCCAGAAAACTTTCAGGTCCAACTCAAAAATCGCTTTGAATGCTTAAACGAAGACGCATCAGTGGAAGATACCAACGACATGTTTGTGGAAACTGTCCATAAGGTTGGGTCTAAGTTCTTTAAAACTCACCGTACAAATAGAACAAAAAGACTCTCGCACCAGACTCTTGGACTTATGGACGAGAGACGAAACCTTCGGCTGCAGTCTTCGGATGATGCATTGTCATATCGGCGGCTTAATAGACAGATCTCAAAATCACTTGCACGCGACAAACGCCACTTTGATACATTGACGTATTGAGAAGCATTAGAACGGAAAAAAGGTTCCAAAGTGTTCGCGAGAGATCTGGCTATTGGGTGAAGTCATCTGGCAAGGCTGAAGACGGAGGACGGCAGCATTGTTTCGTCTTGGAGGAGATCGAGAAATTCTATGGACAGTTATACACGTCGACATCGACACCAGTTGGCAGTCCAACTAAAGACCCTAGAGCTAGACTGACTCGACACTATACCGAGGACATGCCGGACGTCAGCTTGTTAGTTTGGCTATCAAACAGCTTAAAAACAATAAAGCAACGGGTGATGATAAAGTTACGACTGAGCTTCTGAAAGCGGTTGGCAAACCGGTACTAAAAGTCCTTCAGAAGCTCTTTAACATTGTCATACTCGAAGGTACTTCGCCGCAAGCATGGCACAGAGTCGTGGTGGTGCTTTTCTTCAAACTAAGTGACAATACGCTTCTTAAGAATTACAGGCCCATCATGCTTCTGACTCATGTTTATAAGCTGTTTTCAAGAGTAATTACGAACCGTCTCGCTCGCAAGTTCAACGACTTCCAGCCGCCCAAACAAGCCGGTTCCCGAAGAGGCTATAGTACCGTAGACCACATACATACGTTGCGGCAGATTATAGAGAAGGCAGAAGAGTATAATCGGCCCCTTTGCTTAGCGTTTGTGGACTGTGAGGAAGCCTTCGATTCAGTGGAAACATGGGCAGCGCTACAGACTCTACAGAGATGCCGTATTGATCATCGGTATATCGAGGTGCTAAAATGCTTGTACGATAACGCCACCATGTCAATCCGTCTCCAAGATCAGAACTCGAAGCCGATCCAACTGCAGAAGATGTCTTTAATCTTCTGGTCTGGTTGTGGTCATGGCAGAATCGATGGAGGACCTTAGCACAACGCTCGAAAGCCTCAGTAGGAGGGGCTACGAGTGGGCCTCAAGATGAACATGGACAAGACGAAAATCATGTCGAATGGCCATGTAGCACCCACCCCAGTAACTGTTGGAAACTCTACACTCAAAGTTGTTGACGAACACGTATACCTGGGACAAACTATTCGATTAGGTAGGTCCAATTTCGAGAAAGAGGTTAATCGCCGAATCCAACTCGGTTGGGCAGCGTTCGGAAGACTGCGCACTATTTTCTCGTCATTAATACCCCAGTGCTTGAAGACAGAAGTCTTCAACCAGTGTGTGTTGCCAGTGTTGACTTACGGCACTGACACGAGGCCGCTAACTATGGGCTTTGTACGAAAACTGAAGGTCGCTCAGCAGGCGATGAAAACAGTAATCGTCGTGTTTTCAGGCAATGATAAACTGAAAAATATGACTCTTTCTGACATCTATTGGCGCGTAGTAATACTATTATTTTTACCGTCACAGCAACACAAAAGCTACTCGACAAAATATGGCGTTGTAAAGCAACACTAAAGCTACTTGACAATGGCGTTGGCCACACAGCTTTTAGCTTGTTAAACTTGTGCGTTGTTAAAAAAACGAGCAAAGCTCGGTCCCCAGGTACTTAGATATTATACTTTAAAACTCACACTATAATCATGCCAAGTTTGAAGCTTGAATGTATTACTGTTTTTACAAAAACAAAAAAATGTGTTTGTATGTAAATTTTTTGTCACAAAAAAGTGACAGTGACGTAGCGAACCTATGGTCTCTTGTCTCTTTTTAACTTGTTTTAATAAACAGAAAAAATGGCGGACGTTGATAGATAAAGAAAAGAGACCGCAGGTATGCTCTGTTTCTTTCATAAGTGTGGTCCATTTTCTATAGGACAGATTAAAGAACTCGAAGTCTTTGGAAATCCTACGCCAATAACCTAATTTTGTACAGTTAGAACCGCGGACAAAAACTAGTATATAATAAAGAAATACTGACCAATGATTTAAATAATCTAATCTAATAATACCTTTAAACGAGCAATTCTTGTATATATATATATATACTAGCTTTTGCCAGCGGTTATTTTTGGTTATCGGCGTAGGATTCTAACCGCAACTCCTTAATTATAGAAAAGGACCTACTTACACTCTCTATCCATCTCCCAGTCTCTCTTTCTCAAAAAAATAAATACTAATTAACTAATAGATTAACCTCGCAAGCATCATACAAACTTTGAACCCCTGTTTACATCATATTAGCTATATGTGTGCTAAATTTCGAATGATACGTCCCGTGGTTGGAGATCAGCGTTGATAGATCAGTTAGTCAGTCAGTAATAGTTACTTTGGGCTAACGCTAACTTTAACCCGCGACTTTGTTTACGTAGAACGTGAAAATACTTTTAAATAATAGGTACCGCCTTTCCCCCTCATGACTGTCCGCCGGCCTTGCACATCATAAATGCGCATGCAGTACTGGATCATTATTTTGCTGTGATGTTAATTTAAAACTGCGATATGTCCTAAGATATTCATTGAAACCGAATGATGTTAAGGGCGATTTTGTTTTAAATTACTTGTGATGAATAACGTATTTATTTGGATAAAGATTAATATTATGTTTATAAAAATACTGTCGCAAATATTGCATTATTTCAGAACAAATTTGCTTAGCATAAAAAAGTTTATAGTGAGCCAACCTTAGAAGATAGACATATGCTGTGCCGGACTTCTTTTTAGAAAGGAAAACAATTCTGTCATACATGATTTTTGCAAAACTTTAACCGTTTACGCAGCGCACGAAGCGGAAGCTCTCAAAAGGAAAAAAAAACCCGATTTTGAAACATTCTTCATTGGTGCTCCGGGTCTTAGTGTTATGATTTATAGCCTATAGCCTTCCTCGATAAATGGGATATCTAACACTGAAAGATTATTTTTAAATCGGACTAGTAGTTCCTGAGATGAGAACGCGCTAGCGTTCAAACAAACAAACAAACAAAAAAACAAACTCTTAAGCTTTATAATATTATATATACACAATAGTATAGAAGAAGATTTGCTTATGTTTTTGAGTGAATTTAACCTTTTTTGAATAAAATCGAATTGAGTTGTCAAACATGTGTTTTGATAAAATGTAATTTAAATCAAAAGCACTAAGAAGTATTGATAACAACTTCGAAGCAAATGACCACCAAAATAACTTTCTACCCCTTTTGTACCCCTTTAGGGGGTGAATTTCAATAAAATACGAAACACACCTTCCACCAATCCTGTTAAAAAAGGTTTATGCAAAATTTGAAGGAGATTAAACCAAGGAATCACGTTGTCCCATACAAACTTTGCCCCCTTTTCACCCCCTTAGGGGTAGAATTTCGGAAAATCCTTTCTTATCGGATGCCTACGTCAAACAAATAACACACCCTCCAAGTTTCAGGTCTCTATGATGAGCGGTTTAGGCTGTGCGTTGATCCATCAGTCATTCAGGACAAAGCATTTTATATGTATAGATATAGATATATAATCTGAATCTCGAAAACGGTTGGTAGGCAGCGGGTTTCGGGGACGATAAATCGATTTAGCTAGGTTTCATTTTTAGAAAACGTTTTTTTATCCCTGTTTTCAGGCAATGATAAACTAAAAAGTATGACTCTTCCTGACATCTATTGGCGAGTAGTAATAAGCAACACTAAACACCCACAATAGTTGGCGTTATTAAGCAACGCTTAAGCTACTTGACAATAGACGGCGCTGTTTAAAAAAAAACTCCTCCAGGTACTATACCTTAAACTTGACATTTTACTAACACTACATTTATGTCTAAAAAGTAGATATAACGCGCTGGACCTTTTTATATAGTAGGTATTTACAAACAACAACCTTCTAATAGGTAATGTCGAGGAATAAGAGCTAACATATTGTTCGTGCGAGATAAATAAAAGGGTGGGACTTTAAGGGTGGGATCAAATTATAAACGGAAAAAATTGAAAGTGGTCAAAGGTAAAAATAATTACTTATTTTAAAAAATCTGATTTGAATTACAGTTTGAAGTTGGTGACATGAAAGTAAAGTGTGTTATAAACTATTAGGTACATAGTTTTTTTTTGACTTAAAAAGGTTATATTTTTAACTTTTGAGTGACAAATAACTTTTTTTATCGTACACTAAAAACATCGATACTCGTAACAAAATTGTATACAATCATCAACATAAAATGCGTTTCACCAGTTCCAAATTAACACCAATTTTTTTTTTACCAAAAGTTTAAGTAAGAAAGTATACCACTTTAAATACAAAAAAATATTCTGAAATCCGTCTATATATGACATACATAAAATAAAGTGTGTGTGTCAGCATCGAGACACGACTGGAGTTTTATCTATCTCTATCTTTAAAAAATTTAATAATAGTATAATATATAAGATAGATGGAGAAAGCATTGGGAGGGGGCAGCGTTACTCTGTCATGAAAGATTAACGCTCGATTTCACTACCTATATTTTTTTCATACCACGGGCCTTTATCAATTCTTAAGGAGTAAACTCCAAAAAAAATAATACCATGATCTCCCAGTCCTCGGTCTGTGCGGTAGCGGTGTTTTAGCGTAAACATCCGCTCCACACCGTAGCTACGGGGCGAACTTTGTCCACGTGCAGCATTGCATTGTGCCTGCCACCTGCGGCATATCTTACACTACTCACTACACGTCGGTAGGTCACTTAAAATCAGTCCCGTCCGCATCTACCTACTTTGGCGGCAGAGACCTGCGAGGTGTCCGCGACGTGCAAGATCGCTGATCGGGCTGTAGGCTGAAGAATCTATTCATATTTCTTTCCTTAATTAATGCTTGAAAACTTTACACTTTGAACTCTCTGTAGGTAGGCTTGCGTTTTCTCTTTCTTTCTATTTCGTTAGGTAGTTCTCTACTGATGTAAAATAGACAGTTTCTATATATATATATATATATATTAGGGGTTAAGAATAACCTTATGTGATTAGGTAAATATATATATATATATATTAGGGGTTAAGAATCACCTTATGTGATTAGGTAAATACTGTTTATTAAATGTTGTCATGATAAAAGTCAAAGAGTATTCATTACAAACTGCCTTACCCTTGAAAAGTATTTTCTTTACTTGCCTCTGAACTCCCTCGTCCAATTTTACGAATTTTACGAATACACAGCAGTATGGCCACTACACAGACGGTCGAGCCATCAGCTGTCACCATCCATGGATGCGCGTAGCACGCTGTAACATAAACACACACTACCATTCGCGCAAGCGCCCTGCGCCGCCTAAATGAAACAGCAGGCGGAGGCATACATTTTCGCCGCGCCGTAGAAAGAGAGGGGAATACTCCCTCTCCTACGCCGCGCCAGCTGTCTACTCTCCATCCGTCTTACGAATTTTCACGATCAGGACACGTGACCTGACGCGAGTTTATAATTTTTTACCCAAACCAAAAAAAGTGCACAACGTCGCTAAAGAAGTTTTCACTTCAAAAATTGACATGTTTGACTTTGTTTTTGGTAGCTTACTTACTTATTTTTTATTACCTATTGTATTGGTACATATTGTATACTCTTTATCTAATTATCAAAGTATTGTATTTCTACTTTAAATAGAACTTCTTGCCAGCTCTTTATGGCAGAAATTTACATTGTTTACATTGTATTGACGATTCAAAACTGTTCTTAGAAACCTATTTGATTAAATAATATAAGAATATAGATTTGATTTGATTTAATTTAGCAGAAATTCATTAATTTCCAGCTATCCCATTAATATTATAAATGCGATATAAGTTTGGTTGTTTGTAACTCAATCACGCTTCAACCACTAAATGAACCACTGAACCGATTTAAATAATATTTGGAATAGAAATAGTTTGAGTACAAAATTGAAATTCAAAAGTTCCTCCCGCAGCGGCAGTAGCCAATTGAGCTAAAATTTTGCATAGAGTTTGTTGAAGATACGGAGAAGGACAAAGACTTTTTATTTAGCCCGGAAAAGTAAAAAGTTCCCGAAGGAGCCACTTTAACCATATTCCACGAACAAACTATAGCTGCAGCTATAGCTTGCTAAAACAAACTTCTTTAGCTTGTTGATTGTAAGTCGGATTATTCCTAAAATTAAGACAAATTCTTAAATTCAAATTCAAAATCTTTTTATTCAAATGGGTTACTAAGAACACTTTCAAATCGTCAAGTAAATAAACTACAACTAGCTTTACAAACTAATTACAATACTGTTTTATTGCGTGCGTCCAATAGGTAATCTTTGTAAAATCACAAACGAAACATAATATTATACTGAATCAACTAATACATACATGTTTTGTTTTGAAACACTTAATAAACAAGATTTACAATGTAAATAGTTTGATTTAAAAAAACAATCAAACAAAAAGGTTCGTTTTATATTTTTAATTTAATATTTAAGTCCTGCTCGTACTTACCATACTGGTCACACATTAAAATAATTTAATAAAACATATGTTTTTATTATTTTGCCCAATAGGTCATGGTCATTATTCATAAAGTAATTTTTTATCATATTGCTTTCTTAGGTTAGGCATTTTTTAACAGCCCGGGTATTATGAATAATGTCCTATTAATTAATCACTTGGTCGACAACATATACATTGTTGTAAGAAATTGGATAACATTAACATAAACGTAATATAATGTCTGAGTATAATAATTTGGCCACCCACTGTACATATAAATTCAAATCGGAACAAGCTGGTAATGACGATCAGCTGGCCATGCGGTTTAATTCTAAATTCAAAGGATCGAGGTTCCGGCGGCGATTTCTTCTCTCAAGGAACTGAGGTGGCATTGCTCGTCCACTAGCATATAATAGGCATCTTCATATTGTCTTCGTACCAATGCGATGGAAGATGTATGTAGATGTAGATGCGTATAGGAAAACAATGGGACTAATTTGCACTGTTTACTATGAAACGAATGTCATTTAATATTGAAAACACTAACGCACACACACTCACACACACACACACACACACATGGAGTTACTAGTTGGCGATAACACATAAGTTCTTTGTCACCCAATTCAACGTGGGTACGTAGTACATGTAACCCATTAGAACAAAATATTATAATTTTTTTTGCCTATATGCTCCACTCCACACACAGGGATCTATCTATCTATCCCAAAAAAGGGGGCACAGAAGTCTCGTTATAAAGCCACCAGGCTGGCCTAATGCGGATTGGCGGACGTTGTCGAGCTATTGTCCACTCGACTGATAGAGTTTGTATACTACGAGTACATACAACATTTGTCTGAAACACTACCATTAAATATATCTATAAAATACGACTATTGACACAATTGTAGGTGAGCGAATAAACTGGGTAACATTAAACGACTGACTGGCAAGTTAGAAAATTGACATTCTTAAATAACTTAGGCACATTGGTTACTGGTGCACCAGCCTAAACTTACATTGGGCGAATACGGGTCATCACTGTTGGCTTTACAAAGGCTGGTTCTTTGACAGGTGGCGAGAACGAGACAATGTACTTGAGAAATTTAGAAAAAGACTGCATGGGGGTCGAACGCCCACCCCTCAGACGGCGAGACCACCACTGATTATTATTATATACTGATCATATTATACTAATACTGTATATGATGCACTTGGTCCAAAGGCCTTTTGACTTTGTCACTCACCTGCCGCATATTGTGTTACCTCCAAGACGTACGAATCAAACTTTAAAAACGACTTTCTGAGCAGGTCGTTCATCAGCCCAAAAACCGGAATGTAAATGCTTTGTATCTACATCAATTAGGTATGGTACGGTTATCGATATTAGACCTTGTATATGTATTGTTGGGATTGAATCGTGTGGAAACTCAGTGATAAAAGTTGTTTTGTGAAAAAGTGATAAATGTAAGTACAAAATATATTTTCTATTAAATAGGTAATTGTAGTTTATAAAATAAGGAAGTGAGGGACTGGGTGTAAATTTTTATAATGGAGGTAGGTAGTACGTACGAAATATTTGATCGCCACAGGCGTTATACACCACATCCACTGCACGGCACACAAAGGCCACTCCTTGAAGAAGGATCCACCACATTGACCTAATGCGGGTTCGCGGACGTTGTCCAGCTAGTACCCACTTTTACAGATTTTTCAAACCGCCCATTTTAAAATTTAACTAAAATGAAGATATCCCGTGTTACATTATGTCGTCGTAAAAGATCTTCAATAATTATATTCACGTACCTATAAAACTGCAAATCTTTTGTTCATTTAATGGCAGCCCTGGCGGATATTCTTTGAATGTTTATTAAGTGAAGTTAATATGTTATTTATTATTACCACATCTAAGTATATCTTCGAGCAACAAATATTCTTCGTTGTTTAAATAACCGACTTCGCGAGAGATCAACCCTAATTTAAAAAGCTTTTTACTATTATTATCTTTCGTTACATAATCTTGTTGAGTCAGGGGTTTTTAAATTATTTTATCCTATTTCGATAACGTTTTAACCGTCGACGGTTTTTCCAAAATTTTTAATTTTGCTTTTTTTAAATTATTTTATTCTTTTTCGATTACGTTGTAACAACCATCGTGTGTTGTCTAAAATTTTTCAATTTTGATTTTTTTTATAAAATATATATATGTATAAGATATCGACCAACTCTCGTTTCCCTAGAGTTCAAATTCTATCACACGACCGTCGCATAACTATGAATTATTTTCAACGTAAGTTTAATAACGTCGTTGCAAATTTAACTAAAGTTTTTTAATTTGTTAACAAACGTTGACAAATTTCAATTAGTGATTTTTTTAACGAAAAGGTCGTTGCGGAATTGAACTAGTTAACTTATAGGAGTTAACGTTAACACGTTGGAAGGAGGTTAACGATTGATTTAAGCAGTTCGTTGATCCATCCCGAACCATATTATTTTCAACGCTTACGTTACTTTCTATGCTACTGCGTGCCATTAATTAGCCGACTTCAAAAAACGAGGAGGTTCTACGTTTTATGGGTATATTTTCTTTATGTATGTCCATCGATTTCTTCATCAATTATCAACCGATTTCAAAAAAATATTTTGTAATTCGAATGAGTACGTTCTTGAGGTGATTCCATATTAATAAAGTAGATTTACTTTTACTTACTATTTTAAACTTAAAGTTTTGGAGTAAAAAAATATTTAATGTTAATTTTGAACTTGTGAAACGCGCCTTATTGTATAAAATTTTATTACAAGTATGGATGTTTTTAGTGTACGAGAAATAAAAGCAATTCGTCACTCAAAAGCAAAAAATAAAAACTGTTCAAAAAAAACCACCGGCTTCAAAAAGATGCACTAAAAAGGGAGGTTATAAACTGTTAGATACATAGACACCAACTTCAAACAGTGATTCAGATCAGATTTTTGGCAATAAGAAATTATTTTTACCTTTTTAGTGCATCTTTTTGAAGGCGATTGTTTTTTTTTTGTTAAATGTTTTTTTTTAGGTTAACATACATATTTTAATATTGTTACTTCTACACTCCTCATTTTTAGGGTTCCGTACCCAAAGGGTAATTAGTGAAACCCTATTACTAAGACTCCGCTGGCCGTCCGACCGTCCGTCTGTCACCAGGCTGTATCTCATGCACCTCGATCGACAGTTGAAATTTTTACAGAAGATGTATTTCTGTTGCCGCTATAACAACAGATACAAAAAACAGAATAAAATATATATTTATGGAGACTCTATTACAACAAACGTGATTTTTTTGTTCGATATTAATAAAGGCAACAGTGAGACGCTTGAAATATTCACAGAATATTTATTATATATTCAATTAAAAAAATAAATAATTAAATTAAAATAAAACAAAATTTTAAAGGGGGCTCCCTTACGAACAAACGTGAATATTTTCCGTTTGTATAGATAGTGGTACGGAACCCTTCGTGCGCGAGTCCGACTTGCACTTGGCCGATTTTCCTTATGTTGTTTCTTCTGTGCTTGTGGCTTTTATTGCTTTGTTCTTCCAAATCCTTTATATTAAGTTTATCACGCAGTATATTTAAATAACTGTCAGTGCAATGGTTGTGAAGTTTCTTTGCTACACCGACTACCTACAATCCCAGGTATATATACCTACTATCTATTTTGTACAAACACCTTTACCGTACACCACTATACAGATGTTCTACAATCGTCAACCAAAAATAGAAAACTACAAAAAAATAACGAAATTGTGTGACCCCAAAACCTTTCTCCATATAATTCATTACTCCATAATCTCTTTTTACATTACACAAACGCTAGTCTAATAAACCAAATATTGAATATTCAACATGTATATATAAAACCTATTAACATACAAACATACAATAAATGTTCAATAAATTAAAAATATGGTACCTAATTTTTGTTCGAGGTTTTGTGTAGGTAGTCCATTGACATAGACACAATACGTACCTGTTATGTTATCTTTCCGCCTATTTCTCTTAGGTACTTCGAAACCAGTTCTAAAATGTTACTTTAAGCACGGGGTCTTATCCCAAAGAAAACAGAAATGATTTAAATTCATATCAATAGATGGCGTTGTGTGTATCGATTTGTTATTTAGGTTGTTGTTTTATTAAAAAAGAAAAGTAACCGACCCTTAAAAATTATTGTTTTAATATCAAAATGTCCCTTAAGATAACAAAAATGAAGTAATGGGCGCCTTTATTACATTTTCGAAATTTTACATAAACTGGATGAGGTTGTTGTACTTTAAGCGGCAATAAATTGAACTACGTGCCGGTTTAGTTAATAAATTTTAACTATTGATTGATAGATGACGCTGTTCGCATGTTCTGAGTTTGACAGCGACACACAACGGTTTCACTGAATAATATGAATATGTGTACCAAATATAAAAAAAAATGTTTGGTATCAACCCACTTAAATACTTAGATATATTATAAAACAAACGCACGCAAGCGTGAACTTCGACTTCAGTAGAATTTGATTCTTTTAGTATTATCCTGGGTCGAATGCGTCAAGTTCTTAAAAAAATGTTTTGTAAAAAGGATAGCTCACTTTTAAAGAACAGGATGCCATCGCACAAGTGGCTACTTTCGATGTGAAAACACTGCAGATAATAGCGCTTACATTTTTAACCAATTTAAAAAATGGAGGTTCTCAGTTTGACCCGTATGTTTGTATGTATGTTTCTCCGATTTTGATACGGTTGTCAGAAAAGTATTTGTTACATTCTGGAGAATGTTTTGGTATACAACAAATGGACATCCCGAGACATCGTCGTTTGCATCGATCCATTAATAATTAAGCGATGCATTAGTTTAACTCGACCGATTTTTGACAAATTTTTAGTACACCTACGAGCAAAAACTAGTTAGTCACTTACATTAACGACGCTATTTCATAAACTAAGGAAGTAAGAAAGTAGGTATATTAAAAGTAGTTTTATTTTACTTATAAATAATTAAATACGCTTTAATCTTTCTTTAACAGATATCATGGGTTGTTTAGGAAATAACTGTCAAATTTCCTTTTGACAGATGTTTTTTTGAAAATCCTATGTTTTTGTGTTAGAAGCTAGTATTTAGTGGGTGTTGAGATTAAAATTTTAAAATGAATTTGTATTATCATAAATATATGTAATAAAACGTACCTACAAAAGAGTCGTACGAAGGAGACCGAAAGGTGGTTGAATGTTTAGGTATCTAAAATTTCTGAGATATTTTTTACTAGCTCGCCCGTGACTTCGTAAAATAACGTAGCTATTGTCGAAATGCACATTTGGTTAGGGCACATGACTAAACCTACAAACTGATAGCTTCAAACAACCGGCGCTAGTGAGAGCACTACTACAAGCATGGGTATGTGTGCGTGACCTGTCACTGATTAGAAAAGGAAATTTCCTTTTTACAGACCTAAAATATCTTGACAGGACTTAAATAATTACAATAGGAAGGTGAATCTTAAAAAACGTAGGTACGTAGGTAGGTACCAACGATAATAATGATACATATAAACATGCATATATTAATGTATATGCATAATTATATTATTGGTACCTCCTTACTGAATACAAATTAAACCAGAGATCTTTGTTAGGGTTCCATAGCCAAAAAGGTCCCTTATAAAAAGGTCCCTTATAAATCCATCATACACTTCCGCCTATCCGTATGTCACAACGTTATAATCACAGAGTACAATGTTATATACTGAAAGTTATAATTCCGCTAACTTTGCATATGTAGATTGTGATGAAATTTTACAGGAAAGTCTTATGTTAACCAACAAACAGATTTGTAATGAAATTAAGAAAAATATTTAGGGGTAGCTCCATACATTGAACTGAGGGATTTAATTTACTAAATGTGTCAGTTGAAAACACTACCAGTTTAGGTATGCGGATATATACTTGCGGAACCAGAGTAAAATATACAGATAACGGGTTTCCTAAATCGATCGTCTTGCCGATTACAAACGTTATTTTATTGACGCAACATCACATAAAGAAACTCACAGCCTTTATCGCAGGAAATTTGTTAAATGCGTAAACTTATATGAAATCTATAGAAAACGTGTAAGTTTACGGAAAGTGGTCAAACGGGTTTTTGAGTAACATCTTTCCTTATAGATTTAAGTAAACTTACAAGATGACTGACTGACTTTAGTAAACTTGTTAGACGAAATAATTTTTGACATATTTCCGAGCTTTAAAATCAATGTTTAAGAAAACTTGCAAGCTTTCTAGACGCCCGCCGCTAGTAAATTTGTAAACGCGGAGGTGACGACGAACATAGAGTTAAAGAAAACACATGCAGTACAACACCCCATTAATTATTTAGCCGAAACTTATTTCTACATTAAGTATTTTTTTTAAACTTTTATGCCGTAGTAGGCAGGTAGGTAGTTTCAGGGTTTCGTAGCCAAATGTCCGCGTGCTGTAAAAATCTAAATAATTATACTTAATAAAACTCTATAAAATACTTTACTTACTTTCGATAAAAAATATTTTAAATAATATCCGTTTACAATTTTATGAGATATTCTCAATAATACTCATTCTGTGGAACCCTAACTTAATGCGTACACGACACGCACTTAACTGCTTAGGGGATATGCACCAATCATGTTTGATGTTTGAGTACCTTACTATTTATCTAGTAGCTAATACTGAAAATGCTGTTCGTGATGTCGAAATTGATTGGTGCTTTAGCTTTTGCGGTTAAGTCAGCATATACTTCTATAATAGTTACAACACGTAATTAGTCCATTGTCGATGTCCCATTCAAGTTTTTGTTATCATCCGTTTGGCTGTTGTAGTAGATTCGTACCACTTTATAAAACTGCTTTTTCTTTACGCTGTTTTCATTTAAAGACTAGGTCTACGTAAATGGTGATCCATTGTACCGCGATGGTATATAAAGTACATGACGAAGTTACGTACAAATTCAACACGAAAACACCTCTTGACACAAGTAAAACAAGTTTAGGAGTTTTTAATTTTTGTTAAAAACGACTTTTTGAATTGCAACAGAGTGGTTCATATGGATCGCGCCATGTGAGAATAATACCTAGCGTTGGCGTTAGGTCCCGTGGGTCCCTCACTATCCCGCCATCATCCCTACGTTCACAAATTTACTGACGGCGTCTAGGAAACTTGTAAGTTTTTTAGGATCATCGATTTTTAAACTCGAAAATATGTCAAAAATTATTTCCTCCTACAAGTTTACTATAGTTGATCAGTCATCTTGTAAGTTTCCTGTATTCTATCGGAAAATATGTCATTTACAAAGCCGTTACACATTTTTCTGCAAGTTCACAACTTTCCTAGCTAATTTGTAAGTTGACAAATTTCCTGCGACAAATATAATCTCTATAAAGTGACTCTGACCTTAATGGTGACCGTGATAAATTACACAATGTTAAAAACACAACTTGGGAAGCTTTTACGTAAATTACAAATTTTGAAAATGTAATTATTTAGAATATACGAAAGGATCCGATACTAGACAACATGGTTCTGAGACCGTAAATAAGCATGACTCCACATGGTCTTGACCCGTTTTTAAGTAGTCACCAAGAAACCATCGATATGAAAAAACAATAGATATGTCCAAAAAGCACCGGCAGGCTAGCCGCCCATAGTCTAATTTTTAGACTATGTTGAGTAGCGCATCGATTTGACGCAACAAACACAAGGTCACCCTCGGCGAGTGAACATCTAAAGATATTTTGTTTGTTTTATTTGAATAATGTCGTATTGTGCTGTAAAAAGTTGTAAAAAGTTGTAAAAACTATAAAAAAAAGGTAAATAAGAGTTCCAGCGACGTAACTTATCACACTTTAGTATTATTTTTTCATAAATAACCGATTTAATTTAATTTATAATAAATTACTTTAATAGAGGTGCACTATTTTTATCGAAATCATGTTAGTCACCACTGTAATCTTGTTCATAAAAAGTGTTATTTTTTCAATTTCATGGCATAATTTTAAACCTTTCTTTTTATTTGTGATAAAAAGAATAAATTACACTTGAACTGTGACTGTTTTTCAAGATTATTAGGATATCGTTTCATAAATTCACAACGAAAATAAATCGAAGGCAATAAAGTACCTCACCTCTATTTGAGTAGAAATTGTTGTGGAGTCTTTATTTCGAAAAATTATTGACCTAAGCTAAACCGTATTACAATGACATAAAGAATAAATTAAATATGTGATGCGCCATCTACCCGTGAGTAGCTAAACTAATATCTATATCGCTTAGCGAAATAGCTTAATTTGCTTAGTGTTGTACGCATGAGATAAAGATATCAATGTTTTTTGCCCGTTGTGGTCAATTTACACCTGTGGAAATGAAGTGAATTGATGCTTGTAGTCAATGGAATGTTTTAGGGTTGCGTTCAAATTTCAAAAGCGTTGGAATAATTGAATTATTTTTAAAATGTTAAATAATTCTGTCAACCTGTGGGTACAATCAGTTAAATGAAGATTTAATTATACATTTTAACGCGCTTATTTAATGCAAAATACATCTAAAAATACTGCTTTTCATCCGACTAATATTTTAATGCGAAAGTTTGGATGTTTGTTACTCAATCACGCGTCAACCACTGGACGGAGCGGGATGAAACTTGGCACACATTTAGGTTTAGTCCTGAAATAGAAAGAAAATAGGCTATTTTTTTATCCCGGAAAATTCACAAGTTCCCCACTTTTCACAAATTCCACTTGTACGAACTACAGCTTTACAACTTTCATAGTACCATCAAGGAGTTTCCGTAAAAATTTCCCGCCGATAACTAGTTAATTTAGGGCGGGTGGAGCCGCTGGGCAAAATCTAGTCAGTAAGAAACTGTTGTATAATATTGTGTCAAAGTACATATAGTTTAAGAGAATTTGTCTAGCCCCAAGCTTTCCTGTGATTTATAGAAGTGTTTCGTTGTTTTATTTAATATACAGAATGATAGACTTGGATAATGTTTTTATTTCGCTTATTTGTTAAGCTTTATGGTATGTGATCGTTAACTTTTGCATTCTTTTGCGAGACTTCTTAACGTCTGGAAAATAATACAACGAGTAGTGTATGTGGAGTAAAACCTATAACTAGCTTTTGCCTGCTGCTCTGACTGCACTAAATTTGGTTATCAGTGTTAAATTTCTACGGAAACTTCTTGTTTTTAGAAAGAAAGTTTGCAATAGCAAGCTACAGCTGAAGCTATAATTCGTCCGCGTGTAATTTAGTTATAGTTATTTCTACGGGTACTTTGGACTCTCGGTATTTTATACTATCTCTGGGCCAAATTTTAGGTTTATATGATGCTCCAGGGCGTTGTAAAGGAAGAACAAACAAACTTTTACATTTATTTTATAATAGTATAGTAAGTATAGATTACTTTTCAAATTTCAAATCATATTATTAAATTAAATTAAATTAAAACTCATATTATTTATTATTTTTATGATAAAACTTTTAGCGTTCATCTATATATTTTCATGCCATGAATCAAATTCTATAAAACAAGCCGAGGGTAAAGTTTAAATTTTGAACTAATTTAGCCGTCTTAACGTAATGCGTGTTCATACAAAGTTAAGTTAAAGAATAAAGGTACAAGTAAGGTAAGGTAAAGTATATCTATATTCCAACTATGTACTATCTAAATCACAATATTATTTGCTGTTTTATATGTCCACTGCTAATTAGAATTAAATTATTTAGGTTCATTCATAATTTAAGTATATTTCATTAAATTAGACTTTTAAAAAGCCTAAAATCGCCAGTTTAATTAACGATTTTATAGATTCAGAATGATTTTACTACCGATAGTATAAAAATATGTGTTGATAGTTAGTTAGGACTTTGAATTTTCCAAAGATATTTTTGATCATCAAGCATCATAGTAATCTATCGATAATTTTATTCATATCGCCACAGGAACAACACTGGGTCTAATGTAAAGTTAAAGTACTCCTACTCATCACAAGATGTCACTAGTGTCAACGTGTAAGCCTTATGTAATGAACATAAGGTTTAAATTGGAAAAAAAAATGTGACTTTCTTGCCCCACTTCACCTACTCCACCCCCCCTATCAACGGCTACGCCGGTTTCCGAACCACAGTGTCATGTTACCATATCTATTGTTTTTTCATATCGATGCAAGAAACCCTTATAGTTTCGCCATGTCTGTCTGTCTGTCCGCGGCTTAGCTCAGAGACCATTAGTACTAGAAAGCTGTAATTTATTAGAGGAACATGTGAATTAGACCGACAAAGTTGTAACATAAAAATAAAAGAAAATAAATTAAAAAAAATCTCGTCTTATTTTATTTTTGAAAAGTTTTATTTTTTAGAACATACGAAGGGATCCTATTATACACATTCTAGACGAGATTTTTTTTTTTTTTTTTTTTTTTTTTTTAATGCCACTAAGGTGGCAAACAAGCACACGGTCCGCCTGATGGTAAGCAGTCACCGTGGCCTATGGACGCTTGCAACAACAGAAGTATCACTCGCGCGTTGCCGACCCTTCAAAAATCCAATAACTATATAATAATAACATGGTTTGAGACCGAGAATAAGCATGACTCGACAGTTCCGTAGTCAACAAGGAACCATTATAGTTTCGCCATGTCCGTCTATCCGTCTGCTATTTACAAAAAATAGCACTACCAGACATTCCAATATTTTAAAGTACAGTCGTGAACAAAAATACTTATTATACTCATTGTGCCAGGGTTGATTTGTTAATCACTAGGATTTTTTTTCATTTTTTGATTTTTTTATTATTTTTTTAAACTAAATTTTTAATCATTATTTATTTCTGATTACAGCTGCCAAACTTGAAAGGGCTACACCCCCTAACTATTGATCTTAGACTAGCAGTTTCTTTGCAAAAATGATAGGTCTCATCAAGATCTTTATTTTCGATGTCAGCTGTCAAACTAGGAAGAGCTATATCTCCCTAACTATTGATCTTAGACTAGCAGTTTCCTTGTAGAAATGATAGATCTCATCAGGATCTTTATTTTTGATGACAGCAGTCGAACTAGAAAGAGCTATATCTCTCTAACTATTGATCTTAGACAAGCAGTTTCCTTGCAGAAATGATAGATCTCATCAAGATCTTTGTTTCAGATGACAGCTGTCCGCAAGGAAACTGCTAGTCTAAGATCAATAGTTAGGGAGATATAGCTCTTTCTAGTTTGACAGCTGTCATCAAAAATAAAGATCTTGATGAGATCTATTATTTCTGTCTAAGATGAATAGTTACAGAGATGAAGCCTTTTCTAGTTTGACATTTTTCTAATTTGACAGCTGTCATTTGCAATAATATTGAAAATAAAAAACTAAAACGACTATAAAAGCTCGACATATCGGTCGGTAGGTCGGTGGGAAAAACTATCTTTTCTTCATCAATCCATCGAAATACAAACACACGTCAATCTTCTTAGATCGTACGGAACTCCTTCTCGCGCTAGGCCGGTTTCTTTTTGTATTTTTTTCCTCGATTGTACTATAAAACAGTTGAACGGTGCCATGGTAGTGCTAGCATTTGTAAACAGCACTACCAGTAGTGCCGCTGGTAGTGCTATCTGCAATAAATGATAAAAATCATGGAATAAGCATTTATAACGAAACTAAAAGGAAAACTATTATAGCTAAGTAGGATTTACCTACAACTTATTAGGATACTAGGATTTAGTAAGTATTAGTATTATGTAATGTGATAATTTTATTTTTCTGTAATGTTACATGGTTCTTAAACTTATATTTAATACCTTTTTTTTACACAAGAACCATCTTCATCTATGTACTTTTTGTTGGAATATGTACGAAAATTTTACTTATCCGACTACATTTTTAGGGTTCCGTACGCAAATGATAAAAAACGGGATCCTATTACTAAGACTTCGCTTTCCGTTTTTCCGTCCGTCCGTCCGTCTGTCCTTAGGCTGTATATCATGAACCGTGATAGTTAGACAGTTACAATTATCACAAAAGATGTATTTCTGTTGCCGCTATGACAACAAATACTAAAAACAGAATAAAATAAATATTTAAGAGGGCTCCCATACAACAAACGTGATTTTTGTGCCGTTTTTATAGATAATGGTACGGAACCCTTCGTGCGCGGTTCCGACTAACAATTGGCCAAATAAGTTGGTCGACTATTATTCATTAATTTGTAAAGCATACTTAGCTGTGATAGTTTTCTTTTTGATTTCGTCATTTTTGTTATTCCCCATGATTTTTCCACGCACCCAAGATCAGGCAAAAATACTTGGTGTACTCAACAGAGCGAAGCAGTACTTCACGTCGGGGCAAAGGTTGCTGCTTTACAAGTCGCAAGTTTGGCCCCATATGGAGTACTGCTGCCATCTCTGGGCGGGTGCACTTGGATACCAGCTTGATCTTGTGTGATAGAAAAACGCGACAAGGGGCGTGAGTACAGGACACAACCCAGAAGCACACTGTTTAAGCAACACTGCTAGTATATCGTCTGGCCCACTCGACTTTTGGACGGTTAGAGAAAGCAGCGCACGCCGGAACTCCCGTTTTGTTATAGAGATTTCCGGCATATGGTCTTACCGCATAACTTTGTCGTTCATATTCGAGTTTTAGGCAAAGAGACTGCTCAATAGATCGGCTTTCACTTTAGCACCATGGACCAAGTGACCATCGGTCTTTCGCAGTGGTGGTAACAACAACTGGCAAGAGTTCTCTTTAGCAGTTGCTTTCTTACTGAATATCAGCATTTGCCGTGGTTTAAGCTACATACGCAGTTTGCTTGAGTATTTAAGTTTTCTGCAAGACCGATTGAGTCACGGTTCTTTTTTATCACCGACAGCTACTCGCGGGTTAACAATACGAACGAACGGACATGGCACAATTATAAAGGTTCCTTGTGGACTACGGAACCCTAGAAATGATGTTTTTTTGTTATACTGTTTTCAAGAAATCATTCGTAACAAGCTTATTGCTATATAAGCTAAACAGAAACAGATAAACTGAAAAATATGACTCTTTCTGACATCTATTGGCGAGTAGTAATACTATTATTTTTACCGAAACAGCAACGATAAAACTACTTCTGCTGTTTGACAATAGATGGCGTTGCTAAAAACGAGCGAACCTCGGTCTTCCAGGTACTTTAATATATAAGTTAGGATTATATATTAAAGAAAAAAAATTAGAGTTTCTATATGACTGAGTCAATTACTTTAACCCCTAGGGACTTATGACGAATTTTACCCCTCCCCCCCCTTTAATGATACACTTTTTGAGACTAAGTATTGGTTTCAAACCTACTTTCAGAAGCTCTGACGTAATTCCGTCAGCCGCCACCCTACTTACGGGACATTTTTAATGTAGTGTTGAGTTAATTTGGATCTGAGATCTTTTGCCATGTAGTTTATCACAGGATCACGAGCTGTATTGCACCAATAGCCCCCCCCCCCCCTTACGCAGGACTAAAATATTATAATATAATAGAATACTATACCATCACGACACTTATCCCTGATGGGTTGGTATTCCGCCCCAAAACGTGATAGGAGCCGAGCCGGGCACAAACCAGAGCCGAGATAACTTTACTATTAAGAAATTGTAACAATTTTGATTGCCTTTTACATATAATTGAACCCGGACCCTATGAGATGGTAGCCGCACGTTCTACCTTTGCGCCACTCGGTCCTAAATATTGGTGAAAATAGGCTGTCCCCCGCACTATTATATGGGTGTGTATCCAGCTTGCTACAAAAAAAAAAGTTGGCAACCCCACGTAACAGTAACGTTATAACTTAATACAAAGTTGACATAACTCTTATGAATAAGACATAATTAATGAATACGACTAATCTTATTCTACAAATCGTTTCGCTAAATGTCTAACTTTTCTTTTAGAATTCAGGCTTCACCACTATGAGGGGCTCCATTTATCATTTCCTCGCTCTCCTAAATTTGGTTTATCTCAGTACCTGCATAGAACGCCTCCATATTCGCTACGAGTGGAAACAGATAGACTATGAGTTCCCGAGTCCAGAGCATCGGCAACAGGCAGTTGAGGACAAGACCTTCATACCTGAGAACAATATACCCATGGGGGTTGAAGTGTGGCGAGACAAGCTGTTCATAACTGTACTTAGATGGAAGTCTGGAGTTCCTGCATCTTTGAACTATATTAACCTTAATGGTAATTATTGTTTCTTATGTTTTGACTGTTCTACAAATATTTATTTTAAATTTTAAAAACTTTGTTTGTCACTCAATTGACAAAAATGAATAGAATCTTGGTTTTCTTTCAGATTCTTCTATATCACCAAAGCTGATACCATATCCGAACTGGGCAGCACACTATGATAATCCAGATGGAAGTCGAGAAATTGTTGCGGCCTATCGTGTCAGCGTTGATAGCTGCGACAGGCTTTGGGTAATAGACAGTGGTAGAGTTGGCCGAAAAAACGAAAAGGTCTTATATCCACCAGCCATAACTGTATTTGATTTGCACACTGACGAAATATTACGGAAATATTTTTTCACTGATGATCTATCAATGACATCTGGAGGGTTGGGGAATATTGCTATCGAAGACACTGACTGTCAGGACACATATGCGTATATTGCTGATTATTACGTTGGAGCTCTTGTGGTCTATTCATGGGATACGAACGAATCTTGGCGGATCGATCACGAATATTTGAAATTAGACCCCAATGCTCGTAATTTTAGTATAGATGGTTTTGAATTTAGTTGGGATGATGGAGTGTTAGGTCTCGCTATTTCTAAACCAAATTCCGATGGTTTCAGCACTCTGTATTTTCATCCAATAACGAGTTTCGATGAATTCTCTATTTCAACTAAATATTTAAGGAACAAATCTCTTGCCGAAAGCACCCCTGACGCCTTCAAACGCTTAGGAACCCGAGGACCAAATAAACAAGCATTAGCATTGTTTCTGGATAAAAAAACTGAAGTTCTGTTTTATTCTTTGACTAATCTAAACACGATTGCTTGTTGGAATACTAATAACAAAGAGTACAATGAAAATAATCAAGGTCTCGTTCACGTAAACAACGAAACAATGATTATACCGACAGACATAAAGGTGGACTATAACGACAATCTTTGGGTCGTTTCAAATAAACTATATATTTACATGTACAATGTATTAGATCTTAACGAGGTGAACTTTAGGATTTTCTCTGCTCCTGTGATGGAAGCTATTAGCCAGACAGCTTGTGACATCTGAACGAAAACTTTAACGTGTCATGTTTTTTTACTATTGGTAAAAATACAAAACTAGTAGAAAGTCCTATAACTGTTAATAATTGTTTCTAAACTCCGAAATAGTTAAATATTGTTATCTGTCATAATATTAATTGTACTTACGTTAATTTGTTGATTATTTTTTGTTATAAACCGGGTAAAGTAGGTTCAAGTAATTCAGCGAGGAATTGTTTTGGTATTAAACTTATTAAATTTGTAATTTCTTTGTTTTATTTTGGACTTGTTTACCATCAGCCTGCGTGTACGAAGGTAGATGATGTGATGTAGGTACGAGAATACGGTGCAGCGCTAAACTTTTGTTCACAAGCACGATACGCATTGAATCCGCTTTATGCCTTCTATGCGCAACAAAACGCAGCGATTCTAACATAGACTACTAAGCGCTGTGAAGGATCTAAAGTCACGTGATCAAAAAAATGTCAACTCTACTAGCGATAAAATAAAGAAGCTAATTTATGTAATACTAACAATGTGCATGTGAATTTACTAAAAATCATTACTTCATGTCATATACATTACTATGAGATATACTCGTTATATACTTCTTAAGTAATTTTTGCCATGATGACGCCTTGAAACTTAAATATTTTTAATTTAACGTTTTTACTGTTTGTAGACACATTTTTGACTTATTGCTACAACTTAGAGCCAATGCTCTAGATAACAAGCTATTCTAATTATTAAACCGACTTTCATTACAAGCAAGTCCAATACACGCTTTTAAAATTTGCACAAGTGTTGAAACAATTGTCACTTATAGATTCTTTATTGCATTAAATACAATAAATGACAATAATTCAGTTTTGTAATGCACTAGACAAAAGCAAGTTTTTTTGTTGTAAAAACTCCTTCAGCGGCGTTGTGCACTTTTATTGGTATGGGTTAAAAATGTTAAACTCGCGTCAGGTCACGTGTCCTGATCGAAAATTCATAGAAAATTCGTAAGACGGAAACCATAAAGCCACGCAATATTTTTTGTATATGGCGGTTATGAGTAGTACAGGGAGGTTGTATATGGGATTTTAATTCTATGACAGATTGAGATGTCAAATATAAAAAAAGTAAATAAGCAAACATTATTATTTATAATAATGAAAGTGCGGATTACGAAGAAAATAAATAAACAATCTTTATTTAT
Source organism: Apoda limacodes (assembly GCA_946406115.1). Classification (NCBI taxonomy): domain Eukaryota; kingdom Metazoa; phylum Arthropoda; class Insecta; order Lepidoptera; family Limacodidae; genus Apoda; species Apoda limacodes. The sequence goes on from OX291552.1 coordinate 26,039,630, forward strand.
TATGTTAGGTTCTGTCAAAGAAAATAGTCTAAAGTTAGAGGAGTTAGAGACGTGTGATAGGATAGAGAGCCAGTTCCATAGTAGTAGCGGCATAGTAATATATTACGTTTAATTGGTTTAATATAGCCTATAACATTATTGAGACATATAGGTAGGATATTGCTCAAAAATATACAATGGGTCAAGACATGTCTTGTGACACATTCGAGTGTTAAGCGCGAATTGTGCGTAAAGGACATTAGTTCTGTACAATTAAATATGACGTATGAGTTGCCTTGTAACATATTTGAATGTTAAGTGCGAATCGTGTGTAAAGGTTTTCACTTCTGCGCGCACTCCCGGAGTTCAACCCGTTTTTTTTTTATATATTTTTTTCAATCCTTTAAATGCTATAGTTTAGCCACAAAATTGGACAGAAACGGCATATTTACGCCATCTAGCCTATATACCTTAGTCAGAGAGGTAGGCCACGAGTACTCGCTCGAATAAGAAGCCCAAACTGGGGAAGAACCTCGGCCTGACAGAAAACAGCGGTCACAATAACGCTAACATTGAGTAGTGATGTGTTCCTAGCGGTGAGTAAGGTTGCCAGAGATCGATCGATTGAGGATAAGCTGCGCAGACAGCGGAAGACCGGTGCTTGTTGGTGTCATTGCTTTGCGTAGACGCGGCATTCTGGTACGGCGGTCAGGAAGACCTGATGAACCATAGTATCTGTGACGAGCTTCAGCAGTTCCAGTATCAATTTTTGTCCTCTAAGCTGTCTGTGCAGTGAATCATTATTTTTTTAAACATGGCAAGAATGAAAAGAGTTCTTTTCAGCGGCCACTCCACCCACATTCAATGTGGACTTCTGCAATATCAGGGGTATTCATGCCAAACTCGAGCACAATTTTGTAAGTCGTGCCGGTGTATGTATGTTCGTCCGCGAGGATATCTGCTGTCACCGCCTTCATAGCCTTGATCGATGGTTGATGGTGCGCGTAGATCACGGTGGCCACACTTGTATCTATGCTTGCTTCACAGGTCTCATAGCGGTGAAACGGACGTAACTCGACTCTTCACGCACCTGAGTTTGACGACTAAAAAAGTTTTAGAGCAATATCCCACAGCAGAGCTAGTTATTTTGGGATACATTAACGTGCACCGTCGTGAGTGGCTCAGTTCTCGAACCAACAACAACGCAGGGTAATCTGCTCATGAATTTGCTCTGACCTATGGATTCTCTCAGCTGGTACTTTCTCCAAAGAGAATACCAGATATAAAGGACCATACGAGCTCCTTACTGGACCTTCTGCTGACTACACGTCTGGACGGATTTTCCGTCTCAGTGGATGCGCCTCTTGGCTCTCCGTACCACTGTCTCGTTCGGACTTGTCATGCACACAACCCAATCCACCTGGGCCAACTAATTGGCGTCGTGTGTGGCATTATAAATCGGAAGATTAAACCTACTTACTGTGGTGCGGTAAGATGATACAAGCAGTACGCAGTTGACGGTAGTTGCTCTGATAACATGGACATTAATTAACAAGCGAGCAAAGCAGACGTGTTTATCGTATTATATGCTACGTATATATGCTGACTTTAAAATGTCGCAAAGATCAGTTGACGAGATTATCCGCGAGCTTTACAATACGGACAACCAGTTAAGTGCTAAAATTGTATCGTTGGAAAAAACAATATGTGATCAGTGTGATCTGATATAACAATTAGTGTGTAATCAAAAGACTGTCTGGAATAATCGTGGTTCAACTGTAAACAATAAGAAAAATGTTTCACTAGCTGGGTGTAGTCTGCCCACAAAAGACGTACGAGCGGCAAAGCCACGAGCAGCTGACGCGATTGTTAAAAAAGCACACACGCGTCATTCGAAGACAGCGAGTGCGGCATTGAAACGTGGTGGCAGCGCGGTGGCAACCGAACAAGCGAGTCCGTCGGAGCTACCCGCTGCAGTTACTCTGAGCGTTGACCAATCCAATGCGCCGCTCACACCGTCATCTGATTTAGCGCCATATACCGAGCCTGCAATGGATAGTAATACCATTGGCAACCATTTGGTGGAAGTACGAAGGGCAGCAACGCCGGGCACCACTGTCTTGGAGGCCACCCAGCACACGACAGTTGAAGTAGTAGAAGAGCATTTCTATTATATTTTTCCTGATGATGTGTGCTCTGTCGAGAAATTGTTAGAGAGAGGAGATTATGCATCCTTTTAACTTGGGGTACCTGCGCCACATCTGCAGGAATACCTATGAATCTGATAAGCACTGGACATAGGAGGTCTGTATAAAACCGTAGCTGAATGGGTTTCGCAGATCTGACACGAACATACTTTAGGAAAGTGGATCTTAATATTTTGTATGCTTCACTTGCATTATTAACATAGGACGAATTGTACTTGGTGCAAGACGTTGACATGGCAGTTAGTATCTTCTACGAGAAAATCTATAAATGTTTCGATGATTGTGTTCCCAGGAAAAAATGCGTATCGTTGTTAACATATCCTTCGTGGTTTAGATCTGATATTATACGCAACAATTTTCATCTAAAGCGCTATAAAGCTGAAAAAAAAGGGTTGCACTCCGGGAGAGCCGGCAGAAATGAAAACATACTTCTTCAATTCAACTTTCCATCACTTTTTATACATATTTATTTATTACAAATAATAATGTTTGTTTATTTACTTTTTTGACGTAGTATATTTGACATCTCAATCTGTAATAGAATTAAAATCCCATATCCAACCTCCCTGCACTACTCATAATCGTCATATACTAAAATATGGCGTGGCATTAAGGTTTCCGTCTTACGAATTTTCGATCAGTATGGCGTGGCATTATGGTTTCCGTCTTCGTACAATGGCCCTATTATGAGGCTAAGTGCGGAAAACATGAGTCTAACTAACTATGGTTTCCGTCTTACGAATCTTCGATCAGCCTGCGCGAGTTTATCATTTTTTACCCATACCAAAAAAGTGCACATCGCCGCTATAGAAGTTTTTACTTCAAAAACTTTTTGACTGTGAAATGTTTAAATTTTATAGACAGCGAGTTAAATAATTAACGGATTTGGCATATATGTGTTATATAAAACGTACGGAACAAAATATACGCACAGACCCGACACCAGAATTGTGTCTTTGTTACTTACATTAAGGACCAACGGACTACCAGACAGACCAATGAACAATACGTTCATAACGGTGCTAACGTTGCAGGGGAAGACGCGGAAACGGCGTTTGCTAATTATTTTAAATCTGTTTTTCGAGCTAACAAACCAAAGTTGGACCTGGATAGTTCCCAGCGCAATGCGTGGCCCGTAGCAGAATCCTCCCACGTGTCAACTCAATTACAATCAGTGAGACGTGCTGCAAAACGACTGAAGGGATTTTCATCTCCGGGGCCCGATGGTATTCCTCCTTATAGGGTACATAAATATTAACATTTGTGCTGACGTCATGGATTCCTCTGCTGAAGAATATTTAACCATTGCTGCCTCACATGAAATGCTGCCTGCTCATCGTTATCCGACTAGAGGACAAAGCTGCTTGGACCATATCCTACTGAATTCAAATTGCGACGCTATCACTACTATTCTCGACTGTCAAATCACAGATCTCTACCGAATTTTGTTGTGCATACAGAAAAAAAACGGGTTGCACTCCGGGAGTGCCGGCAGAAGTGAAAACATACTAGCTAGTTACTTCCCATCACTTCGTATACATATTTATTTATTATAAATAATAATGTTTGTTTATTTACTTTTTTGACGTAGTATATTTGACATCTCAATCTGTCATAGAATTAAAATCCCATATTTACGACTCATACGTCATATTTAATTGTAGGGAACCAGTGTCCTTTACACACGATTCACGCTTAACATTCAAATATGTTACAAGACAACTCATACGTCATATTTAATTGTACATGTGTCATGTTGATCTCGAAAATTATAGAAAACAGCTTTGTAAATCTGGCTTTGCGGAAACACAGACAGTTAGTTAGGGAGATATAGCTCTTTCTAGTTTGACAGCTGTCATCAAAAATAAAGATCTTCATGAGATCTATCATTTCTGCAAGGAAACTGCTAGTCTAAGATCAATAGTTACGGAGATATAGCTCTTTCTAGTTTGACAGCTGTCATCAAAAATAAAGATCCTGATGAGATCTATCATTTCTGCAAGGAAACTGCTAGTCTAAGATCAATAGTTAGGGAGATATAGGTCTTTCTAGTTTGACAGCTGTCATCAAAAATAAAGATCTTGATGAGATCTATCATTTCTGCAAGGAAACTGCTAGTCTAAGATCAATAGTTAGGGAGATATAGCTCTTTCTAGTTTGACAGCTGTAATCAGAAATAAATAATGAATAAAAATTTAGTTTAAAAAAATAATAAAAAAATCAAAAAATGAAAAAAAAATCTTAGTGATTAACAAATCAACCCTGGCACAATGAGTATAATAAGTATTTTAGTTCACGACTGTACTTTAAAATATTTGAATGTCTGGTTGTGCTATTTTTTGTAAATAGCACTACCAGTAGTGCGGCTTGTAGTGCTATCTGCAATAAACGGCAATACTGATTATTGATCCTGAAAGTGCTTTACAAGCTCTATTTTATGGCATCAATAATCTTTATATATAAAAATTACGTGTCACGTTGTTTGTCCATCTTAAACTTCTGAACCGATTTTGATCAAACTTCGTAACTATCTGTTATTTGATCCAACTTAAAAGATATATACATCTCAATTTATAGTCGCAATATTATTTTATTGCAAATTATTTGTCTAATATCTGTTAGCTCCAAACGATTCTTCAATAGATGGCGCTATGTTAAAAATACAAACGTTTCATATAAGCTTCAACTTAATAGTATAACCGCCACGTGTCACAATTATCTGTTAGCTCCAAACGATTCTAACAGATGGCGATATCTGCTAACTGCATTGATAGATAGATGGTACTATAAATATATATATATAACGACTGCACTGGTAATTTATGTAGTGTTTATTATTGTTAGGGCAAGGTTTATATGATATAAAGAAGAGTCAAGTGGGAGTCGGACCCGCGCACTACTGGTAAACCTATTGTAATGAAATTTTGGTAAATGGTTGTGCACACCGCCAGGGAAGGTTTTTCAGAAATAAAAATTGATCAAACATACTATGGGGTTTCTAAATTAGTAAAACCCTTTCAAAATAGGTGGCGCGCCAGTTGTTTCAAAAAAGAGAAACAACGTTCTCCGGGTCAGCTATCTGTTATTTGATCTAACTTAAAAGATAGGATAGTTTTTATCTCGATCTGTCAAGTGCAAGCCGGAATCGGGCACTTTAGGTAAAAACCAACGTTCGCCGGGTTACAGACAGAGGGACGGCAGCGAAACAACGTTCGCCGGGACCGCTAGTGGTTTATAAAATAAAATGGATCTATCCGAAAATGTGATGTCAGCTTCCATACATTTAGTATGGATACACAAAGTGAAATATTTTATCATTTAGGAACGTACCTGATTAGAAAGATATTATGCACTTATTAATATCTGTATCAATAAGTGTGATTGATAGAAGATACATGTGACTCTACTCCACGTGGTTACACTCTACTTCGCTATTATAAAAGAGTGTCTAAAAACCGAACTGGCTGTATGAATTTCTTCGAAAAAAAAACCTGTCCAGAAATGTAATTAAATAATAATTATAAGCTCTTAAATTGCGTTCTAATTCGAATTATTTACGTAAATAATAAGTAAGGTATTTGGTATTATGCGATTTGGTATCAAATTTCAGATCTAGTTTTCTTTACAAACCATTATTGATACAATTGAACAGAGCTCGTGAAGCACTTTTAAGATCAATAATCAGTATGTCGATATCGTGTATGGCTTAAAAATAATTGAGTGACAATACTTAGCGTTTTCACCCTGTATAGGGCCAAGGAGGTCCCATCCGAATGTGAATGCGCGCAGTTTATAACATTTATTATTAACTTCTCTTGAGAAGTTATTGGAATAGGTCCGAAAAAGAAAATTTTGTGTTTTCTTTACGTTTCAAGACTTGGAGAATCATTTGCAATCATTTTTAGAGTGATGTCTGTGTGTGTGTGTGTGTGTGTGTGTGTGTGTGTGTGTGTGTGTGTGAGTGTGTGAGTGTGTGTGTGTGTGTGTGTGTGTGTGCGATTGTGTGCGTGTGTGTGTGTGTGTGTGTGTACGTATGTATGTGTGTAGACATACTTTGGCTTTCGATTCCTCAATAACTACGGGACCGAATCGCTCTGATGACATATGAATCGATACGCTACGTCATGACTTAGATCTGAAAGGAGTCTGAAATAAATCGGCCCAGCGGTTCGTTTTTTATCCGTAAAAAACTGACTTTTTTATGCACGCAACATAAATTTCATGTATAATTTCATGTATCGAGGGGTAGCAAAGGGTTTTCGAGAGCGCTGATTTCGAATTTTTTATCAGTTGTTTAAAATACAAAATGGCGTATCCGATTATGACGTAATTTTTTGTTTGTAAAAGAATTTTTGTCAAGAGCAACTTGCATGTACGGTACTTGCTGCCGAACCAATTTTTGAGATTATTAATTATAAGTTTTACTTATATAGGTACATTCATGATGTAGATGTTCAGATAACACAAACTCATAGACAGAAACAAAACTTCCACATATACAACACTGCACTAATGTCACTCTGTACCCCAATAACAGCTGTTATCTTAGAATTTATTTTATATTAGCAATATTTACGAACGCTATAAATTTAGCGGTCAGATACAAAAGGCGTTATCGAATGCCCCATAGTATATGCAAGGTGACTCGAGGCCAGTTGTCGACGAGGACTCTCGGTAATCATGGAAAAAATCTGGTAATCAATTTCGACATGAAGCAGGAGAGTGAAAAGGTCAGTAACTTTAACATTGCCTATTTTATTTTCTACTCTCAATATTATTTGAATTTTCTTGACAATTTTGTTGACGTATCCTTAAATTATTATTCTAAGCTATATACTATTAGGCCTTCCCTGACGTACATCACCATGCTGTGTCAGGCTTCAATTAACGATATCATCTAGCTGGTGTACGCACTGTTCGCCCCCTAGATTTCGCCCCTAATAAGACAAGTGTACCCACTCACCCCTTGAAATTTATAAAGTGAAATATGCCTCCGATTGTCAGTAAGTTGAAAGTACAGTCAAAGTGATAAATAAAACGTTTTTTGGAATCTGAAATAGAATAATATGGAATTAAAATATAAACATGACTTTGATAGACTTATTATTTTACCTTTTAATAGATAGCTATTGACCGCTCTATCCGCTCCTCTAAGTAAATGTCGTTTAAGAGGGCGATATAGGCCAGAAAGCTAATTTCTGTAATTCTAACGTTGTGTATGTAAATGTACTATAAATCACTAGACAATGTCATATACATTACTATGACATATATATGTTATATACTTTTTAAGTAATTTATACCGTAATGACGCCTTGAAACTTTAAATTTTTTGTATGGAATTTAACGTTATTACCGTTTTGTAGTCACATTTTTTGTCTTTTCGCTACAACTTAGAGTCTATGCACTAGATAACAAAGTATTCTGATTATTGAACCAACTTTCATTACAAGCAAATGCAAAACACGCTATTAAAAATCTGCACAAGTGTTGAAGCAACGGTCACTTCCAGATTTTTTATTGCATTAAATACAATAAATGAAAATGAAAAGTAAGTTTTATAACATATTTTTTTTTCAATGCTTTAGATGCTATAGTTTAACCACAAAATTTGCACAAAAACGGCGTATTTTCGCAGTCTGGCCTATAACCCTAGCCTTAAAAGGTTTACTTTGACCGCATGTCTGCCGGCATACAATCGCCACCATCTATTACTGCGCCTATAAGTTCAGCCCATTTTTTAGGGTTTCGTAGTTTTAGTTAAGCCATGTCCGTCCGTCTGTCCGTCTGGATTTGGTTTTTCATGGCTCCACTGCGCACTGATCTGTCGCATATTTTCTATGTACAGACTCAAGGTCGGGTAAAATTTTATTGTAGACTAGCAGTCGCTCGCGGTTTTACCCACGTTTCAACTAAAGCAACCCGGAAAATATAAACTACGTGTTACTTTACTTTAAATATATCTGTTTCTAGTTATTATAATATAGAAACGTTCTCTTAATAATATTAAGTATTATGATATAGATTTCCAATTTTTTTATTTGTGTCGGTGGTGGCCCAGCGGTTTCGATTTCACCTCCAGTCCTAAGTGGCAGAGGTTCAAGCCCCACGTGTTACTATGAGTCTTTTTCTTAATTTCTCAAATACATTAATTAAAACAACTGGCTTCGCGAGGAAACTGGCATATGTCAAACAAAAAAATGACATATGTGAAGTCCACAAGCCGGACTGGGCCCGCGTGTGGACTATGGCCCAAACCATAGGTTAGACACAGGGTAGACAGTGCCCCAACAGTGGGCACGTATGAGGCTGATAAGGTAATCTTAATAATCTTGAAATTTATTATTCATTAAATAGGCATTCTCATAAAATTGAGTATTCGAAATTTTTATTTCATAATATTTTTGCAAAAAATTCAAAGTTTTGGTTCGGAAGTATTTTTATATTCTTTTCCTCATGCCGTTGGCGTTCATTCTTCGTTGGGATCTACTTCATTCACATAGTCTTCCGGGTTCTTCCTTAGCGAGAGGCGATGTGCTTCTTCTACGCAATTACAAATGAGATACCCACCCAAAAACTCTAAAAAATAAATAAATGTGTAGTGCTTAGTGTTTATAGGTGTAGTGAAACAGTTTTATTTTGTATTTTTTGACCATTGCATGTCTTCGAAGTTTTAAGTCCAGAAGGTTACCAGTGGCTTGATACAAACCTAAATCATAAAGTGGTGGACAACCTCTTTGCACCAACTATTTTGACAAATTCCCATGCAGTGTATTTGAACTAATCAAGATTTTGATTTTGTTTATGGTTTAGAAATAATCGAGTGAAATTACTAAGCGTTTCCACCTTATTTAGTCGAGCGGTAAAATGTTATTCTAGTTAGACTAGGTACATAACTAATCGACAAATATCGTTGGCTACCCTTAAGTTTGAAAAGTCGTGAAGTTACTAAAGGCCTAAAGGAATTTAATCCGTCAACTATCCTGACACAAGACCATATAGACCGGGAGACAGTGAACAGTGAACTATCGGAAAATACAAGGATTTTTATGGAACAAATCGTTCGACATCGTAATTTATCCGACACGTTCGACTAACGCCCACGCCATTGGGCCGCCAGTACCAGCGTTATGACCATCATTTTTCTTGTCGTCATTACGTAGTTAGACCCCTGAAGAACCGCCATACTGGTACAAATCACCCAGTATTTTCTGTCACTGTCTCCCGGTCTAATAGTCGAGGATGTTTATAGTTATAAACACCCTTAATATCTTTAGCTACCCTCCAATCGTAACGAGTCGTTAAGTACTGGATATATACAAAATAGACTAGGTTCATAAGTAAACGTCTAGTAACTAATCACTGGCTACCCCTGAGGTGCGAAGAGTCCTGAAGTTATAAACTAAATTTCTAAAAGGGTTAAATCTACTAAGTGTCCTAACAGTAACTTTACAAGGTGGGATAGAGAGGTCACAGAGGAGTGTGTTGATACATTACAAGCAAAATTTTCAAAAAATCCATTAAAATTATTTTTTTCATGTTACCCATACAAAAAAAAATTTAGACCGCCGATTTATTCATTTCATTTGGGTATAAGGGGATGCACCTTCATCCATTAAATTTTTTTTAAGGCAAATTTGACGGGTTACTGAGAAGTAAAAAAATACCAAATATACCCACTAGTTCTTGATGAACCATAAGGAAGTAGGTTCGGCGCTGGGAAAGTTTTTTGACCCATTCATTTACTAGCCATTTGGTTTTGAAGTTTTAGCCAGGTTGCATTGGCCGTAACACAGTGTATCGACTAGGTTCTCTTTCGAACATCATGTCCGGTCAAGGTTAACAGAGCGAGATAACGCTAGATTAGACCTGTGACACTTAGGCGCAAGCCACATAGGATTTGACGCGGGTGCTGACATGGCAAGAGCATATTTCCATTCCATTCGAATTACGCACCACTTTGATTCCTTGCATCTGGCCGGATGCTTAGATCATATAAGGAATCACAGCGGTGCGTAAGTGAAACAGATTAAGACAATTCTAGTGATAACTCGCTCTATTAACCTTGTTCGGACTTGATGATCGAAAGAGAACTTACTCGATATACTCTGGCCGTAGTAACTGGCTGTGACACATAAGCATCTCGTAGCCACGTTCAGTGCAATCTGGCCAAAGCTGAAACGTTGAAAACCAAAGTGTAAATATTTTGACACTTGTGCATTCTTGAAAATGCAAAATAACAAGTAACGTCTAATTAGATTCAGCCTGAACATATTTTTTTTTTAATAATAAGCAATGAGATTATAAGAAAATAGCTAAGTATTTGTGCTTTAATTCTTCCTGACGGTCTTCATCGGGTCTATTTAAGTTATTATTTTACTTACGAGGCAGCCAGTAACCAACACTCGCTAAAGTTCTTGGTATGAAGTTGATGATGCCATTTCTTATTGCTCCAGAGAAAGGCTTTTGCTCAATTGGTGCCAACACAAAATAAACTATTCCTCGCACAACCCCTAAGTTGCCAAAATGAGGGTGCCCCATGTCTCCTACGAAAATATATCTAAATCAAAGAGAAAATCAATGAAAATACAACTTAACTTTGATAGCTATGTTAAAAAGTAGTGATTATATTTTCTTTGGCTGTGTTCTTTTTCTTTTATCACAAATTTCATGTTTTGACGTAAAATATGAAGTATGATTTTAGGTCCGTTCGTTTCGGGATTCTTTATTTTCATTTATTTGATCATCTGTCGTCCGTTCGTTTGGCATTGGTTTCAAAAATATCAAAAATTTTGTATCATCTATAACAAACTGTCAAGCGTTCGTTTAAAAGTTTTTTTTATTTTCGCCACCAAAAAATGAAACTACAATTGGGATTTTGGTGTAAATCTGTTAAATTGCCTGTACATATTTTTTATTTGTGGTAGTGTGTGTGTTATTATCGTAGTGTGTGGACGTCAACCGTTCGTTTTGCAACCAAAAATTTTCTTAGTAACATTTTAAAGCTACACTAACGATAGATGTCGATGGCAAAACTGGCGTTATAAATATCAAAAGTGTGAAAAGTGTGAATTGTGGGAACTCTTTATCTCAAAAGTAACACATTTTTAATAGGTTTGTTTGATGTATTTTTAGAGAAGTCATAACCCGTGCATGTCTCAGGTAAATCACTTAGCCATCTTTGCATACCTTAGCTTTAAAACCAGGACGCTATTTTATTTGAATACAACTGATATTTTTTAAGCCTCAATCAAACGTAGCGATATATAGCTGCTATTTTTGGCTTACGATTACTAGCAGCTATAAAGCGCCGCTATTGTGTGAACGTCTCTAAGTCGACGTAGTGCTGTAAGACATACTCGTAATATAACGTCTGGTTCTTTGTTACTCAATCACGCTTCAACCACTGGATGGATCGGGAACCACTAAACCGATTTAGATGAATTTGGCTATAGTTTGAGTCCCGGGAAAGGACATAGGATAATTTTTAATTCGAAAGATTCAAAAGAAACTACGGGAATAACTATAACGTTTGTTACTCAATCCTGCCGCAACGGCGCACCCAATTGAGCTGAAATTTTGCACAGAGATAGTTACAGATACGGAGAAGTAAGTGTATTTAATATAAAATAAGAGAAGAACATAAAGTGTGGTTGCAATGGAAAATGAGTCGGTTGTGTGTGCTACTACAGCTTCTACAGTGTGCCTTGTTTTATTAAAGAGAAAAAAATTAGAAAAAAAAAGAATCTGGCTTCAATTATGGATTTCACGACGAGACACGGATACAGAAAATGTTGCCATATAACGATTTTTAATTACTCTTACGAGTTTTGTTTTCTTTAGAGGTAAAAATTGAACGAAATGCAATGTTCAAATATTTAGTATTGAGTTGCGTTCTTTTTGTGGGAAAAATTTGGAATTGTAGCGAATATATGCTACACTGTCTATCTGTCTGTCTGTCTGTCTATCTGTCGGTTATCTTTTTACGGCTAACCTATCTCCATGAAATTTGGCTAGTGAATAGCTTACACCTTGGGAAAGGACATATCTAGTTTAACACAGTCAAGTGTGAGTCTGATTACCACAGAGAGAGAAAATAAGAATCCTATTGAATTTAGAATTGGAATATCCTTAGGAAAAGATATATGCTTTCTAAAGGTCAAGTGTGAGTTGAAAGTCTTGCGGACTGAACAAAAAAATTCAAACCTTTTTTAATCGAATTGATAAGCATTCTACTTATTTTAAACAGGTAGTCATTTTAAGTTTATGAACCATGTAAAATTAGGGAACAATGATTCTCAAATTATTAACAATTCTTACATTCGAATAACGCAGTGCAGTGGGCAGCGCTTGATAGCCCGCTGTTCTATTACTTACAACTTTTTCAAATATCCGCAATAATTCCCATTCTACGGAACATTTACTAAATGCATGTACGACACGCACTTGGCCGGTTTTTATTATTGTTTTGTCTTTTTCAGGTGGAAGAATCAGTGACTGCCTTCAAGGATAAGTTGATACAGTCAGTAAGAGGTCAAAGACTATTGAAGACCATGGTGGTGCTCGTGTGCACCGTAGTCGTGATCCAGCAAGTATGATATGATTTTAAGAACACGTGGATTAAAATATTAAAAAAAATACTTTAAAAGTCGGAATTATTTCAAAATTTTCAGGGAATGCGTATTTTATTTTTGACATGATACTTTGACGTTTAAAACTGTTTCGACATTTAACATTATTGTGAGTGTATTACCCCCTTACCCCCCTTCCCTCCCTTTTTTACGTATTTAAAATACTAACTCAGGTGACATCTTAAGTGATGTATATAAGATTAACCTGCTGTCTGAAAATGGTAGTGAAAAAAAAAATTTATAAAAAAAACATACAACTGAATTAAGATCCTCCTCCTTTTTTGAAGTCGGTTAAAAATACACAGGAAGGCGTCTGTGAATAATGATTACATGTGGACAGACGTGACAAACATATTTCTCTTTCTATAGGTTACGGCAAGCATCCAAAAGCTGATCAATATCCCCATCACGACATACACGCACTTCGACTTCAACAAGACGCTGCTATATCCCAGCGTCACCTTCTGCCGAGAGCCACCCTACAAGTACGACAAGATGCTGGTTGGTTATTCATTCAGTTCATGTATGTGCAGCAATGATTCAGTTAGAAGTAAAGTAAATTGCAATTACAACGACGGTATAAATGTAGACATACATATCATATATATCAGTATTATGGAGATACAGGGTAAATGAAAAATTAAATTACCTTTGCCTTTCTAGGTCGTTTTACACAGAAAATTTATTGAGATTATGTATATTTCTCTGTTAGGAATATGGGCTGTACTCTCACCCCCGGTACACGTCCGTGTGGAGGAACTTCAATTTCTCTGACATTTCTCTGGACGATCTGTGGGAGGATATCACCTTCAACGATTCCGACTACTTCGTTCAGTTTGGACTGAATGGACTTATGGAAAGTATGTCTTTAACAGGTAAAACATGTATAACGGAGTTTTATATACACTATATGTCTCGTTGTCTGAGGTAAATCAAAATTAGAATCATTCTGTACAAAATTTTTGTCTAATGCATATATGATTCCGATTTCAGAAATTTTAACGGTCATTGCTAGCTATCTGTCACAATTTGTATGTGTTTTCGAATTTGTAAGGGTCTGATTACAGAAATTTCAACTTTTGTGAAACACAGTTTTTAGTTTTCCGATTACAGAAATTTCAACGGTAATTGCTTTCTATCCGTCACATTTTGTGTGTAATAAAACTGCTAGGGTTCCGATTGCAGAAATTTAAATTTAGCTACTTATCAGACGTAGTCAGATCAGTTATTTCACAGATATAAATCGCTCGTGCTATGGCATCTATCTCATTATGTACCTGTTTCGTCGAGCCCGTTGCTCTCTGCAACGCGCTACAGCACAAACGTAAAGTTTGCTGGCAATACTAGTTATCAATAGGTTGTCGTTGTCTAAGCGTTAAATAATCGAACGCAAATATATAAATTTTATGCCTATTTTTAGTCTTATTGAAGCATTTTTCATCGTTATACGCTTATACAGTATTATTTCGTTATCCTACTATTATAATAAATGTGAAATTTTGTATGTCAGGATGGATGTTTGTTACTCAATCACGCTTCGACCACTGGACGGATCAGGATAAAACTTGGCATACTAATAGGTTAGGTCCTGGAATAGCATATAGGCTTTTTTATCCCTAAAAATTCAAAAGTTCTTGCGGGAATAACTATAACAGAAATAAACGAACTATTGCTGCACCTATAGCATACTATAGCAATTCCTTACGTTAATTAAGGAGTTCCACGCCGATAACCGGATTTAGGACGGGCGGAGCTGCTGGCAAAGTCTATTAACAATAAAAAGGTGTGCTCAGTGAAGTGCTAGTGAAATTAATTTGTTTTGGACCACGATAGAAGGAAAATACTTAGTTTGAACCTTTATTTTATATTTAATTTAAGGTTTTAGATCCTGTCCCTATTTTTATATGTTCCTCTCATACGCATTAGCTGTAATTGAGGGCTCTCTAAGGTCCCCTGAGAGGACATTAGGACAGATAGACGTGGTGCATGTTGGTGCAACAAACTTACATATTGAAGGTAAGTAATAGTCATTCCTCTTAAGGTTTTAATCCTACTTATGTTTAGCTGTACTTGTCATTAGGACAAAACAATACCAATATTATAGTGTTTATTATTGTGTGTTGGGACGAAGGTGTGTGCTAAGGGTTAGCACGCTGCTACATTATCAGGATGCGCACAAAAAATGTGGTGCTTTGATAACCTAATAACTAAGTATCTACGTGAAATGCACATTTCGTGCCAAGACTGAAATCATGTTGGTCATACAACGGCCTTTAGATTACGGTGTTGACCGGTCTTTTATGCTACGGTTAAAAACATCTTTCAGACGTGGAGGTGACGCCAACCACGGGCTTCGTAATGGGCCGATGCTACACGCTGAGCCCGCGCTCGCGGAACTCTCTCGCAACGAAGGCCACGGGCTACTCCGTCACGCTGCAGCACAACTCTCGTGACATCGCCACCAGCACCGGCGTCTCCCCGCCAGGATACCATGTCTACGTGCACTACGTCCAAGAACCTTTTACAGGTATGTAGGTTGATACACATCACATTTACATTACATGTGTGTTTACACATATTTGTATAGATTTTGTGTATTTGGGGGCCTGGTTCCTGCGTAATTGATGGTAACAGGTGTACACCCGGGAAGTTTACTTCTTCTTCCCTTAGGCTTGTTTTCGAAGTGACAGTACGTTAACTGGTGTGCATTTGTTGCTGGTCTGTCGTGTGGGAGCTGGGCTACTTCATGATATACAACGTCTGTGAGTATGTGTATGCATATAAGTATGTGTGCACGTTTGTGTGATGCGCCCTCTCGCATTTGGAGCCTCTCTGGCGCTGAGTGGCCGATAGTGGATTGCAGCGGGTCATTAATACTATATCTTTATATATATATATATATTATTATTATTATTATATTAAGATACCGTTATCTTTATATATATTATTATACTTCACACCTTAACCGAAGACGATTACTTATTTACTTGCAGCAGCACACGAGATGATGCTGTCTTAGTCACACGTTTAGAGACCAAGTCCTAATAAAAAGAAGCAATATCTCCCTTCTCTTTCCCTCCCGGGCACCGGACGAGCGCGCCATAACGCGTTTTTGTCTTGTCGAAGTCTAAGTTCGTTCGGTTTAATTTAATTATATTCAGTGATAGGCAAGTTTGTCCAGTTTTATATGGTAAACAACCATGAGCAAAAGAAAAAGATCCAAATCCAGCCTGCGCAAGAAGTACAAAAAGTTGAAGGAGACTTCAATTAAACTCGTCGGAGGAGAACTCACGTGTTTCATGGATAGCAACAAATCAGGATGGGTCTGGACTCCCGTCATGAGATGAGAACATAGTGTTGTCACCGAAACATGCAGTTTTGTAATTTTGTCTACCTCTTATCAGGTCGGTTACGTAAGTATTCGAGTGTCTTAACTTAACCTCACTCTTACTACCCTCCTACTCGTGTATAACTTGGAGATCACGCTCACTTTAAGCTATTGTTACACCGATAGACAGTCAAAATCCCACGTAAATCGTGGGGAGAAATTATTTGTCAACCTATATGGTTTGTCAAAATACCTGACAAACTGTATCGTGTATACTTTGATAAAAAACAAAAAAAGCCCACGTAAATCGTGAGGAAAAACTATTTGTCAGCCTATATGGTTTGTCAAAATACCTAGCAATTGTACCCTAAATGGATTTCTTATTGTTTCGTTAATAAGTAGGTAGCTTAAGTATTCGTTTTCGTAATGAAAAGGGAATTGAAACTTATCCATAAGAATAAAAAAAAATACAAGTCACTATTCATTCGGTAAAGCTGCTAAATTTTGAAAAACAACAAAGTAAAAAAAAAATGTAATGTCTTAAATATATTGAAATGTAAAATAATATCTGTAAGAAAAGTAATACTTTATTTTTAGGGTTCGTGGGTAATTAGCGGAACCCTATTACTAAGACTCCGCTGTCCGTCCGTCTGTCACCAGGCTGTATCTCATGAGCCGTGATAGTTAGACGGTTGAAATTTTCACAGAAGCAAGCTAAGGAATAACAGTAATGTCCGGGTGTTGAGTAACCCAATAATGCACTATATGCGCGACATTTTGTTCTGCATAACGGGTTCCATTTCTGTGCCACAAATAAAGCCTCCCGTTTTCAGATGATACAAACGACTTCTCATCGGTAAATAAGGTGTGCTCCCAGTCAAAATCTAAATAGTTCCTTGCAAACAACAATCTATTTTGTTTATGGGTATTAGTTAAAAAGGGTTTTTTAGGTGGCTTTTTATGAACCTATATCCTTTAATATGCAGAGCTCGACGAACAGTGTGTATTAAACATGTTCCCAAACACAGCAGTCGGTATGAAACCATTGTTCCACCATAAATCTTCTTTGAGTCGCATCAATGTGCCGCGCACGTCCACTTCGATGTCGAGCTGATAAATTCCCCTCCTCTTGGTTGCTTGAGATCCAACGCTTTACGGTAATCCACTAAAAACCAAAGAGCCAGATCAAAATAAAAAAAATTCAAACTACTGAATTATATTTTAAAAATTTTTTAAGATTATAATATTTTGGTATAAGAATTATGATATAACATTAACATCAAATAAAATACTTACGGTAAAACCAGTCTCATTTCAAATTTGAGATATATTGTAACCCATATTATATAGTTCTATAATACGCATCCTCTCTTGAATATTTATATTGGCCTGCATATTATTTTCAGCAAAAAAAAATAATAAAAACACCAAACAACCTTATCAACACAAGCAGTAACATCCACAACGACAAAAATAAAATGTAGTGACCGCATCTAACTTACTAGCTAAATAAAAACACCAAACAACCTTGTCAGCACAAGCACCCCCAGAAACAAATCGGCAACGACAAAAATAAAATGTCTACCCACGTAGTCTCCGCATCTAACTTAATAGCTATTAGAAAATTGGTTTTTTCATAATTCGTGAAATGTAACAAAAACAAAAAGAAAGGCTAAAGGTGAGATTCGAATCCACAACCTGCATTGCACTGAGTACACGAATTAAGATCTGATACGTCTATCCACTAGGCTACGGATTCGATAATTGTTATATACAATATTAAATGAAACTAATATTACTCAGGTTCTACAAGACATATTACTTTATTTCTTTAAGTGTGTGAGTGACACTACGCCTTGCTATTCTATTTTGTTTTGAATTCTATATGCAGTTCTGCAACTGACCGTACGTCGGGTCGTTGCGTTCCCTAAAACATGGCTGAGGGAAGCGATAGCTGATTCATCTGTCATACTTGTGAACGGGTGCCGCCTGTGGAGGCTGGTCTGCTCTTGCAAACTTCTTTATATTCTTCGTATTTAGTCTAACGTTTTTGTTTTGTTTATCAATACTGTAAGACATTGATTATTTCAAAGTGAGGAAAAACATAAATTCGGTCATTGGTGTAAGGATTTCGACAACACTTCCTCAATTATAGGGAAGAAAAAAAACGGATAATACTTGACGTTTTCAAGTAGCTTATGTCCTTTTCTGGGAATCAAATTATCTGCATGCCAAATTTCATCTTGATCGGTACAGCGGTTTCAGCGTGAAGAGGTAACAGACAGATTTACTTTTGCATTTATAATATTTATTTATATATTATATTCATGGATAGTATGGATAGCTTTAAGTATATGTAAATATATGTATGTACATATGATTGAGCAAAAATATAATTATGATGGTGCTACTGCCACCAGTATTATCAAATATCGAAATACTCTTAAATATCTGAATTCCTTCACTCGATTGACGATATATGACGGATCACATAGAGCACCCCCTATGCTACATAAAAACAAAAAATAATAATTAAAATGTTTGACTTTGTTTTTAGTAGCTTACTAATTATTATTATTACTTAATTAGTGTTTCGGTACATATTGTATACTCTTTAGCTAATTATCAAAGTATTGTATTATTACTGTCTTGCCAGGTCTTTTTGGCATTTAATGTCAATTAACATTGTTTACATTGAATTAACGATTCAAAGGTGTTCTTAGACACCTATTTAAATAAATATTGTTTTATTTCATTTCATACACAATTTCTTTGGCAAGCATTCGAATCAGATAGACATGGCATTCAGAAAATTATGTTTACAGCAATTTCCGTTTTAGTGGACTTTGCAGAAAATTCGTAAAGGTTCCATCTCCTCTTTATGTTAAGATTTTTTTGTGTGAAATATCTAATATCATTTAAAGGCACCTTAATATATTTATTTTTTCATACCACCAAGGTGGCAAACATGTATACGGCCTGGCTGATGTTGAGCAGTCGTCGTAGCTTATAGACGCTTGTAACACCAGTGGCATTACACACAAGTTTCCGACCCTTTAAAAATGTAATCACTCCCTTATAAGGGAATCCTTAACTGTAGTCCCTAGGTTTCGATATGGTGTTTACTATTTAGGTTATAATGTGTCATGACGAACTTCTTGCGGATGGCGAGCGATACAATCGAGATGATAGAAATTAGTCGTGGACATCAGTTTAAACTAATCTTCTGTTCACAACAAGCGCAGCACACAATCGGTTAAAACTAACAGACCTACTCTAACTTCACTTCACTACATATCTTTAACGTTAATAATCAAAAATAAAGTTGTCGTTACAAGAACACTTCTAGTTAAGACGTCAACTGCGGTTATTTTTAGATATATTTGCTTTATGAGGAATACTGTTTCACATTTTCAACATAATGACTACAATTTCAACATAACTTCTTTTTTGAAGTGAAAACTTATTAAGTGGCGTTGTTCACTGTTATTGTGATAGATAAAAAATGTTAAACTCGCGTCAAGCTGTTCGAAAATTTGTAAGACAGAAACCATAATGCTACGCAATAAAAAATCGCAAGACAGAAACCATAATGCCACCATAGGATGATTGGCAAAATAAAAAGATTGATTTTGTTTTGCACTTTTTTTGTGATGGGTTAAAAATGTTTAACTGTATAGGACGAATAAAAAGTAAGAGGAAATTGGGTTGATGAAAAGATGAAATTGCGGATTAGACATGTTAAAATGTTATATCCAGGTAGTATGTTTTCACTTCTGCCGGCACTCACGGAGTGCAACCCGTTTTTTTTTCAATAAATCTTCTTTTTTGTTTTCTGTATTTTTAGAAGTGGAAGTATACAACGGTGGTTTGGTGGACTACCTGTACGCAAGCACCGGGGAGACCATGGACGTGAAGCTGACCGTAGACGAGTATATTAAAATTAGCTCTGTGGATGATCCCTGCGTCTATCTCCCCAATTACACCGCCAACAACGTGAGAACTATTCAACTACTGCAAATAACCATAAATCTCTTTTTTCCTTACCTACTTAAATATGGCAAGTGATTATATAATTTGGTCTTTTTTTCATCCGACGAAAAACAAAAGGTCTCAAGTCGACCCGGATTTTTTTTGTTTATGTATGACGACGCATAACTTTTAACTCAGTAGTCTGATTTTGATCATCCTTTTTTTTTGGATAAGGCCATATGTATTTTAAAGTTAATGCGGTCCTATTTATGTTTGGATAAATGATAGTGATTGATCTTATACTAACAAAATTTTTGTTTATTCTTATTCGAACAGCATTTTTTGCAGGCCTATTTTTTTAATTATTAACAAAAAATAAACCGACTAAAAAGCAGAAGTTTAACAAATTAAAAAGCTAACACAACAACCCGTTTACTTAAGTATAACTTAATACATAATAAGCTTTTTTTGATATATTGATGATGATTCTTATTAAGGTGTTACTGTGCTAGCTTGCCAGGGGGCGCTACCAAAAAGTATTATTTACTTTCTCTTTGTACAAAACACATTTTAAAAATGCTACAAACCTATTATTTGGAATCAGCTATTAACCATTTTAATAACGTTATGTATTGTTTTAAGATTATATAACTATAGAGTTATATAACTCACAGGTATAGTCTAGAAACTCTATATAATGTTTTAAAAATAGATTGTCACTAATTTTAAATAAAATGTTTGTAAAATTTTTGAAATGTGTTTTGAACAAAGATGAAATAAATATTATTTTTGCAGCGCTAGTTATACATATAGTCACAGAGCCTTAATGACAAACCATGAAAAGTAAAATCAAGTAAAGACCGAATTGAATATTTTTAAATTTAAAAAAAAACCTTAAAACACAGTTGTGCCGGATATAATTGTACCTATGAACAGTGCACCACAAAGTACGTTTCGACGCTGGTAGAAGCGGAGGCGGGATGCTCTGGACCCTGGATGCTGAGCAAGCTGCCGCGCTGCGACAATCACCTCGCCATGACTACACTCATCACCGCATATATGAAGTAATTTCATTCTCTAATCTAATCATCGATATTTGAAATTATGAAAGAGTTTAATTTATTTGGCAAAAGCAAATGTGCATAAATTTCTCGATCTCCAATTCTTTATCAGCAATCGAACAACAACAAACACTTGTTTCTCAAAGTTTGTCATTGTTTTAAAATTTTTGTTTTCAGCCACAAATACAGGAATACTTGTTAAAATATACTAAATATACCTACTCCACATTACATAACATAATTAAATATAATATATCATAGAATACATTATCGATACTAATATTATAAATGCGAAAATAACTCTGTCTGTTTGTCTGTTACCTTTTCACGCTAAAACTACTGTACCGATTAAGATGAAATTTGACATGGAGATAGTTGTGAAGTGTGAGTCGGTTTTTTTTAAATTGAGGTGTTGCCGTTGAAATCCTACACCGATAACCGAAATTCGGCCGGGTGGAACCGCGGGCAATTAGTAATTCAAATTAACGTAATACTCATTGCATATCTGTGTGTCCATGCACGGTCCATGGTCCATGGTCCTGTTGTCACCAAGTCAGGATCTGATGATGGAATCACAGGGAAATCGAGGGCAAAAGACCGTTTATTAGGCTCTTTCAAGTTATTTTTATTCATTACAGGCACACTTGAAGCGATTTGGGTATTTTTTTTTTGAGAACGAGATAGTATGTCACCAATATGTTACTTAAAATTAAAAAATAAAATCTTTTTAATAAATTAAAATAAAAAGCTGCAATTTGGCAGGGACATAGGTACACATTGATCAAGCCGACAAAGTAGTAAAATAAAATCTTTTGAAAAAAAAATCTTATGGTACCTCCGCTACACGTGAAGTGGGGACGTAATTTTTTTTCTCGTCTTACCCATCGTGTGGGGTATAGTTGGATAGGAATAAATGCAAAGATATTTTTTTTAATTTAGGGCTCCGTTTGCGAAACATTCAGCTTTAAAGTACTACTTTTTGTTAGAGTCCCCCCCCCCCTCTACCAGCGAAAGGATAGTATTGGTAAATGTAAAAAAAAATACGTTGGTAGCGCATATAATGAATTTAAAAGGAAAATTATCACGTGTAAGTACACCTTACAGGCTAACGAGTAATAGTCAACCAAGTTATAAAATGTACTTGGAAAAGTTACTTATATGAAGTAGGTGGTACATTACTGTAGGTAAAACAGGTATAAAATAAAATAATAACATTCTAAAGACTATTCTTCTTAAATTGATAACAATAGTTACGTTCAAATGACGCATTGGAATAGCCGGCGTGCTTTGCGCAACATCGAATCTAGCGTGTTACAGGCAGCTACGCTCATAAGCGCGCATGTTGTTTGGATGTCTCGAAGATAAAGAACGCCTAGATAAGTTTGCCTAGATAAATTAACCCTACTGAAGCCAACTTAGAAAAGTATAAAAATTTGCGAAATCGCTGCAATACGATGTGTCGAGATGCACAACGACGCCATATCCACAAATCCGTTGACAACGGAGATCCATGTAGAATATGAAAATTTCTTAAGTCATTAGGAGTTGGTAAAACTCAGGCTACACCAATTTCAAAAGATCTTAACTTAGATTTACTCAATCAACATTTCACTTCTGTACCTGCTATGAATAGCAATAAAAAAGCGATTACGCTGCAAAATCTTTCAACGACCTCAACTCCTGACTTCCTCCCTTTTACTTTTCGTCAATTTACTGATTGTGATGTTAAGAAGAGTATTATGTTTATATCTTCAAGTGCTGTTGGTAGTGATTGCATAAGCCGTGCTATGATTATTCCAATTATTGACCTAATTATTCCTATAATTACTCACATTTTTAATTCATCCATTGCTTCTGGAGTATTTCCTGAAGCTTGGAAAGATGCTTACATTATACCGTTGCCTAAAAAATCCAATCCAACTTCTTTTTCCGATTATCGACCAATTTCATTATTACCATTCCTATCTAAAATCCTTGAACGGCTCGTTAATCAACAGTTAAACCTTTTTCTAACTCAAAATAGTTTATTTAATACCTTGCAATCCGGATTTCGAACCGGTCATAGTACTGTTACTTCTCACTAAGATCATTGATGATATTCGTTATGGTATGGACAGTAAGCAAGTCACTGTCTTGTCTGCTCTTGATTTTAGTAATGCTTTTAACACAGTGGATTCAGACATTTTGTTGGCAATCCTAAGCTCTCTTAACATATCTCCAACAGTAATTGACTGGTTTCGTAGTTACTTGGGTGTCCGCCGACAGTGCATTCGGGTAGAGGAATCTTTCTCTAACTGGTGCCCATTAACTGCCGGCGTACCTCAAGGAGGCGTGTTGTCCCCACTCCTGTTTACAGTTTTCATTAACACTATCACTCTCAAACTATCTTCTCTCTACCATCTATATGCAGACGATCTCCAGATTTATGCACATGGTCCAATAGAAAATATCGTAACATCAATTCAATCAATTAACTCTGACCATGATAAAATAGTTGAATGGTGTGGATATTATGGACTTCGACTTAATCCTCTCAAGTCACAGACCATAATTATAGGTAGCCCAAAACTAATATCGAAGATTAATTGGACTGATTTACCCCCAATAAAACTCGATGGTATCATTATCCCTTTTAGTGACACAATAAAAAGTCTTGGTATTTATATTGACCGCACGTTATCATGGACTCCACAAATCAAGGAAATTAGCCGAAAAATCTTTGCTTCGGCCGGAACCCTGAGAAGATTACGGAATCTTTTACCTGTGTCAACTAAAATTGTGCTTGCTCAATCTTTACTTCTACCTTTACTTGATTATGCTGACATTTGCTGTACTAACCTGACAGAGGAACAACTTAATAAACTGGAGCGTCTACAAAATCTTTGCATTCGCTTCATTTTTGGACTTCGAAAATATGACCATGTCTCAGAATTTCGTTCACAACTCAATTGGCTTCCAATCCGACTTCGCCGAAATGTACATATTCTTTCACTCCTCTATAACGTGCTATTCAATCCATCTACACCATGTTATCTAAAAGAGCGGTTTAATTTTATCAGATCGCCTTGTCTAACTCTTCGCTCGTCTACTAGTCTTCTTCTTAAAACACCTGGACACAGTACTAATTTTTACAATCATTCTTTTACTGTAAAAGCCATTAGTCTTTGGAACTCTCTGCCGATAAATATAAGGCAAATCCAGTCGCTGCCTGTTTTCAAGAATTCGTTAAAAAGTTATTACTTACGTACTACTTCCTAATTTTCTATAATTTTGACCAACCTCTGGTTATTCAAACATATCTATCTTTATTACTTTATTTATTGTATGTATGTTTATGTATTCATATTATATAACCATTTATTTTATGTATTTGTTTAAGTAATTATATTAAGTATGTATATGTATTTTATCTATATAGTAAGTACAAAGGTATTTATGAGTGTTGTTATATTCTTTATTCTTCCTTATAATTTTCTTATGATGTTTTACGTATCACCTACCTCTTCCTGTCAACATTACTCTACCCAAAGGTTGCCTGGTAGAGATCGCTTTTAAGCGATAAGGCCGCCTTATTGTGCTATTTCCTCTATTGTAATTGTTTTTGTGTATTTTAAATTGTGCAATAAAGAATATTGTATTGTTTGCAATTTTTGCTTTGAAAGTTCAGTTTTTAATTATTTGATTTGATTAACATTTAAAAAACTTTAATTTTAATACTACTACAATTTGGCCCTTATTAATAAATTTCAGTTAATTATATAGATAATGGTAGGGAATCCTTCGTGCACGAGTCCGACTCGCACTTGGCCGATTTTGCTACTAAATTGCTTGCTGAACTTAAGACGTTTATTATTAATTTTTTAGTTTTTTTTAATAGATATGCGATTTAACGTAAAGAGTGCAGTTCGTTTAGGCATAAACAAAGGCTGCGCAAGGCGTGGGTGGTCCGACGTGAATAGAACACCGTTTGTTGCTCCGAACGTCAGTTTTAATCATCCAAGAACAAGATAAATAGTAGCATGATTTAGCGGAGAACATAAATTGCAAAATAGTGGTTCTCTTGTTTATAATGTAATAAAATTAGCTAGATACGTACCTACCATTCATCAAACTATCGTGTGCTAGATTTCCTGGAATTCAAAAATGGTAACATTTTAGTTACTTTTTCAAAACGAGTTCAAATAGTTTAGACAAGCAACCGAGATATGATTTAATAAAAGTTCTGTATGGATACTTACAAACTGATCACCTGCCTGTACCGATAGGTATGCTCAGGAGAAATACAATACAGACTCTTCAGTCAGTTCTTATTATATTTTTCTGATGCTAAATTTTCTTTTGATGAAAACTCTCCATAAATTTAGTTTATGCTATAAACTAGGGCTTTTGTCGTTGAAAGAGAAAAAATACTCAAGCAAGAATTATGATAGGGGTCAGAGTCGATTACTTCAGTGGTCAAAGCTGTAATTTAAAATACATAAAATAACCTTAAGGAATGATAGTAGTAAATACTTAAATAGTTATAAAATATGAATAAATATATAGATATGATTTTTTCTGTCCTTTTTTATATAAATTCTAAGAAATATCGTCACCATTGGAATTTTTATATTTTTCCTGAATAAATATGTTTAGTTGTTGTATGAGATGAGATAACAATAATCATATTAGATTCATTATTACACTTATTATCTATCTGTACTAATATATAAAGCTGAAGAGTTTGTTTGTTTGAACGCGCTAATCCCAGGAACTACTGGTCGGATTTAAAAAAAATCTTACAGTGTTGGATAGCCCGTTTATCGAGGAAGGTTTGAAATCAGGGTTTTTTATCCTTTTGAGAGCTTCCACTGCGTGCGTTTCGCAAAAATCATGTATGACAAAATTGTTCCCCTATAAAAGTTCTAAAAAAAAGTCCGCGATAGCATATGTCTATGTTTTAGGGTTGGCTCACTATAACCTTTTTTATGCTTACCATATTTGTTCTAAAATAATGCATTATTTGTGAAGGTGTTTTTATAGACATGATATTTATCTTTATTCAATAAATACGTTATTCATCACAAGCATTTAATTTAAAACAAAATTGCCCTGTTCTTCATTTGATTTCACTGAATATCTTCGGAGATATCGCAGTTTTAAAATAACGTGGCAGCAAAATAATTATCAAGTATTACGCGCGCATTTATGATGTGCGAGGCCGGCGGGCAGTCATGAGGGGGAAGGGCGGTACGCATTAATTAAAAATATTTTACCTTCTGTGTTTTTTTATAATTGAGGAGTTGACGTAAGAATCCTATGCCGATAACCAAATTTAGGGCGGCCGAAGCCGCTGGCAAAAGCTAGTTTATAATGTAGCCTCAGTTCCCAAATTAGGATGACCTAGATATCAGAAGTCAGTTCCTACCTACCCAGCTATTTCCCAAAAAGCTTAGCAGAAATCGTCTGACAATAATTATTTTACAAAGCACGTACAAGAACCACAACTGCAGTATCTGCCATCGGTCTTGCCGCGCGTATCTCTATAATGCCTTCGTGACGGGTCGCCAGGTGGATGTCTACTGGGACTCTGCCCACAGGATGTGGATCGCAAAGACTGGAGAAGCCGCTTTACAAACACAGGTATTTGTATCTACAGAATAATTGCTTTGTATATCCCAATACTATAGTTGCAGATCATGTGTTAAGAATAGTATTGGACCTAGAATGCAACCTTGTGATACCCCACCTGGAAACAGTTAAATCAACTCGTGGGTATCTTCTCTTTCACCCTTCTGGGTGTTGAGGTGCGGGTGTCGGGGGAGGGGAATTTACCTCCCACCATGACCCGGGCAGAAGCTCAGGGGTGCTGAACACCCCCGGTGAAATATTAAAAAGGAGGCCTACTTTTCAGGCCCCCTTGTGGGTAATAATTTTATCGCCAGAAGCGAAAACAGAAAGTGATAGAACGAGATTAGGCGCCGAGAAAAGAAAACAGAAATAAAAAAATAAAATAAAAACAAAAACGAAGCAAGAAACAAAAAGAAAACATAACCAAAAAAAAATAATAGCGAAATAAAAACGAGATAAAAGCAAAAATAAAATCGAAAATAAAAACAAAATAAAAGCAAAATAAAAACGAAATAAAACGAAAAATAAACAGAAATAAAAGCGAGTATAAGCGTTAAAAGCGGAATGAGATAAGGAAAGAAGGTGAGTAGATAGGAGGGTGAATAAGTAAACTTATTCATCCACAGGAATAAGCTCTCAGGGGAGAGGCCTGCCTTCCGGCGGGCGGGCGTGTAAGGGTGCTATGCCCCTAAGGTGTGTGTGGTGACTGTTGTCAGCGCGGGTGAATAATCGTTTCGACAAACCAGATATAAACTCTGCGAGTGTCTCAGTTTTGGTGTCTCGGTTTTGGTGTCTCTAGCGATGGTGGAGTTGCGGACGTAGCGTCCCGCGCCGATGATAAACTCAGCGACTTATTTTGGACTGCCTGGAGCTTACGTTTGCTGGTAGAAGATAGAAGACCGTACCAAGCAGGGGCTGCATAGGTCAGTCTCGACCGTATGTACAACTTGTACAGGCGAATTTTGATTCTGAGTGGCAAGTCAGAGGAAAGCATCGGTCTAAGGCACGCCCGTGACGCGACCGCGCCTGCTGACACATGGTTTAGCATTTTGCGCATGCGCAAGGGGCGGTCTTTAATACAACCTAGGTACTTTACGCTGGGTTGCCACTCAATAACTTGACCTCGAAACACGAGTTTCGGTGGGAGAAACTTTTGCAGGCCGGTCAGTATTGCTGCTGTCTTGCTGGCATTAACGGCTATTCTCCACTTGTCCAGCCAGCCAGGCAAAGTGTCCAATAGTCGCTGCATTTTTTTGGCTGCTAAACTAGCTTTGCGGGAGGAGGACATATAGGCGCTATCGTCCGCGTAAAGGGCTAGGATGACGTCTTCAACACCTTCAGCTAGACCGGAGTCACTGAGAGTGGGGATGTCGTTGGTGTATAACGCGTAGAGCAGTGGCGATAGGCAGCTGCCTTGAGGTACCCCTGCTCTAATGGGTTTACATGCTGACTGGTTGTTCTCGACCGAGACATAGAAGCTACGTTTGTCCAGAAACGAGGCTATTACTCGCCCGAGCATCGGTGGGATGTCCGTCTCTAACAGCTTGTGTAATAAGCCCTCGTGTCAATCTCGATCGAAAGCCTTCTCCATATCGAGAAAGACTCCGACTGTGCGCCTGCCCTTGTTTAGCTCGAAGGCCATGTGATGGAGCACTCGTACAAGGGTCGGCAACGCGCAAGTGATACCCCTGGTGTTGCAAGCGTCCATAGGCTACGGTGACCGCTTACCATCAGGCGGGCCGTAAGCTTGTTCGCCACCTTAGTGGTATAAAAAAAAAAAAAAAAAAAAAAGCTGAAGAGTGGTTCAGGCCTAGGCTGGATATGCGGGGATATCCTAAGTAATAGTAGGCGTTCGAACAACTTGGCTAAGTTGGACAGCAATGTAATCGGTCGGTAATGTTCTGGGCGATGACGATCTTTCCCTGGTTTCGGGAGAACAATAATTTTGCCGATCTTCCACGAAGATGAGAAATGTCCAGTGCGCAGTATCCCATTAAAGATGCGGGTGAGTGCCACCAGACCCTTCCTAGGCAGCATAATAATCGCTGTGTTTGGAATCTCGTCGGGACCGCGTGATTTGCGCTTGTTAAGCTTAGAGGCCTTCTTCCTAACCTCTTTAGGCGAGATAAAATAATCACCTCTGAGTGGTGGGGCTGGGGCCGCGAGAAACTGCTCTACGCGTTCTGTAACTCCTAACGTGTGGTCGGGGTCGATAATGGGGTTCGGCTTAAATTGGTCCTCAAAGTGGTCCGCAAAAAGTTCCGCACGTTCCGCTGCGTGGTAATGACGAATACCAGCGGGGTCGATGAGTGGACAGATAGGGGCGGGTGTTTTTGTTATTTGACGGGCCAGGCGATAGAGAGCCGTGCCGTTCTCGCTGGCTTTAAAAATAACCTGGTCCCATAAGTGTTGCCTAAAGTTAGCAATTTCAGAAGAAAGTTCCGCGCTAATCTTATTGAGATCCCTCTTCACCACTGGGCAACGGGTGACGCACCAGAGTTTCGGAGGTCCCTCTTAATTTTAAGTTTAGCGCGGAGATGCGCCAGTAGCAACTGCTTACCAGACGCTGTGGCTGAGACACTGGTGGACTCCCTTAGAGCCTGTGCAATGGCAGTTGTGAAAGTACTAACTGCCTCTTCGACTTCTAAGGGAGTGGAAATGCCACCAGCCGGGAGTTGATAGTCCAGCATGGCGCGGTGGAAAGTGGCCCAGTCTGTTATTCTGCGGGGGTTGGGGAGCGGTTTACCAGCTGCGGACACTCCTAGGACCAATAAGATTAGCAGATGCTGAGTGTCAGTGTCGTGGAGGACCTCTAACGACATTGACCAGCTGATCTTGTGGGCTAAGGCGATGTCTAATACGTCTGGTGCGTGATTGTCCGTAGAGGGGTAGTGCGTTGGGGATCCTGGACCGATGACTAAATAGTTTTTGCTCTCAGCATCTGCTTTTAGTTCACGACCCGATTTGGATGAAATTCGTGAACCCCAATGTTGGTGTTTGGTATTGAGGTCACCTAAAATAAGTGTGGGGGTGGCATCGCAAAAGATATTGTCGATGTCACTTGGATCGAAGGGGGTTGATGGTGGCTTGTATGCGGCGAAGACTTTAAGCTCCGCATTGCCGAACTTTAGTTTTACACCTATAGACCGAGTATATGTAAATTGGGGAAGGGGTAGTAATTCGTGAATAAGGTCACGTCTAATTAATACAGCCGTACCCCTGAAGGCCATATTAGCGGGAGAAATTTCATCTCGCCTATAGGTGAAGAAATTTGGAATGCGGAGCTCATTCTCACCTCGGAGTTTCGTTTCGCCCAGTAACACAATGTGAACATCGTGTTCCTGGACTAACGTTCTGAGGGCGGCTGTCTTGCCAATTATGCCCCCAGGGTTCCAGTACACAATTCTCAATTTAAGGCCCCGATGAGGCCCCATTAAATTCCCACGTGAGAATTGTGGTGAGTTGTGCCAATCCATTAAAAAGGGCTGGCAACGGATTTTGGCCGGCTGCGATGGCCTCTATGGCCGCGTTTAGTGCCGCTATTGCGGCTCTAGCTATGTTTAGCGCGCCTGTAGACATTAGGGTAGACCCCTGTGTCTGATAGTGGTTAGTAGGGCGACTTGACGCAGGCGGTTTAGGCTGCTGGGCAGCGACGGCGTAGGGCTGTGATATTTTGGGGGGCTAATAAGTTTTGGGGGGCTGGGGGGGATCTACAAATTGTGGGGGTGGCACAAGAATGTTTTGGGTGGGTAATTGGGCCACGGTTTGTTGAACGTTTGTGCCCTGTGTTGCTGGTTTTTTCCTTTTGTTCCTCTTTTTCTTCCCGAGAGCTTGGGAACGTTCCGTGGGAGGATTGGCGGGGGGAATTAAGGTAGCTCCTACCGAAAGATCGTACTCCTGAGGGAGTAATTGCTGTAGGGGCGTAGGTAATGGAGGGGGCAGATTAGTTGCCTGTTTTGTTTTGCGCCGAGGTAGCGGAGGTGCTACAGTCACCCCTTTTCTCCTCGCTTCACGCCTAAATACCGGGCAAGAACGGTTGTTTGCTGTATGCGCCTGCTTACAGTTTTCACATTTAAGTGCAGCCGTTTGCCGATCGCAATCCGAGGCGGGGTGCTCACCGCCGCAGCGGACACATTTTATTGGGCGATGGCAGTTTGAGGAGGCGTGGCCAAATGCCTGGCACCTATGGCACTGTGCCGGGCCTGGGCGTGTACGCCACGCTTCAATGGTAATGCCAGGCATACTAAGCAGCTCACTAACTGCATATAGCTCCTGTAACTCGGCGACTGTGTGCCTATGTTGCAATTGAGCATAGTATATGCAGTTAGGACGCCCCCTGACCGCAGGAATTTGCCGTATGTGCGACACTGGGAAGTGAGCTGAAGCGAGGTCCTCCGCTATTTC
This sequence comes from Apoda limacodes, assembly GCA_946406115.1. Classification (NCBI taxonomy): domain Eukaryota; kingdom Metazoa; phylum Arthropoda; class Insecta; order Lepidoptera; family Limacodidae; genus Apoda; species Apoda limacodes. Next base: position 26,070,822 of record OX291552.1, read on the forward strand.
ATCCAAGGATGTGTCTTGCGGGAGCCTTTCGATTGCCACTTTCTGCGGACGCTCGCTGTCTAAGCTGTAGCAGTACCAGTGTACCGCGCTATCGAGCTTATACAGCTCGTCAATGTAGGCCACTACCGTTCGATATTCGGTTGGCGACTTAGTGAAAAAGCGTACGCCTTTTCCGAATGGACGGGCATTTGGGGCATGGCCTAAAATTGCGTGCAATTTTTTTAAATGGGTCGACCACTGAGGCAGGGACTCTACAACTATGGGGGGTGGGTATTTTTATCTTTTTTGTCATCGGCACTGGCATTAACGCTAGCCGGCTGAGCATCAATTTGCGATGACGGAGCTTTTGCGGTTTGGCTACTTATTGCCTGGGCATAAGAGAGACCGTTAGGCGGCGCTAGCGTTGAGAGTGCGGCAGGCTGGGGGGGGGGGGGGGGGGGTAATTACAGAAATTTCCATCCCTTCAACAGGGGTGGGGTCATGGGGCACCTCTACAGCGGCTTTGGAAGTGCTCGGTTGATTGGCGAGAGCCTTTTGCCGGTCGGCAATGGCCTCTCGGGCCTCTAAGCGTGCTGAGGGAAAAAGGTCTCGGCCTTGTATCTCTGCTGCGTACCCTAGGGTCTCTCTGCGGCAGTGGGATTGAGGGCGGGTTGAAGTTCCGCGGGACTGACATAGGGGGCGTTACCTTGATTGCGCTGCCCAGTTTAGACGATGACAGGTTCGGGTCTGGCCGGGGCGGGGTGTCCTCGATTGGAGAGAGCATAGACGGTAGGGTAGGGAGTTCCTCATCCCTAAAGATTTCGTCGCCGGACTCGGAGGCCGAGTACACTGACGACTGTGATATGGCCGAGGCCATAGAAATCCTTGATAGGGGCCGAGAGGGTGGGAACGCAACCGAAAAGGGCCGGTACGCGGCTGAAATTTCGCCGGTAAACAAATTACGCGCCACGACGGCGGCTGAGGGCTGGGAGCGTAACCATACGCCCCGTTTACGTACGCCTCCTCTACGTACCGGTGGTGGGGGTCCTGGTGGTGGCGGAATTCCGCTAGATGGCTGCTACCAGCATCCCTTGATGCGAGTCCGGCTGCAGCTGGGTCTGTAGGGGTGGCCCAAAAGGGCCGCCCTTAGAAGAGCGACAAACGACTGCGATCCGTGGCAACAATTGCCGAGAAAATAGAATGAAAATCGCTTACCGCTAAATCCTCCTCAAGACCGCTGAAAAAGCGGAAACCGTCTACCTTCAAGCGCTGCTTTTGTAGGCGCAAACACGCAGAACACAAAAAACACCTAGTCTCGTCTGTGCACGCACGTCCGCCGTCTACAGGAATTGCTGTCTTGAAGCACATACACTTTTTCACTTGAGATAATTTGAACTGGGTGAGTATTATACACAAGGACGATGATGATTAAATCAACTTCAACTGTTAAGCAAAATCTATAGTCCTGACAGAACGTTTACGAAGAAGCTTTTAATTTCACTAGATTTTGCTTTACTTTGTAACAGAACGTGTGTCTAATAACAAAAATCAACGAATTAACGGAATATGCTTCCTAGTTTTTTTTTTATATAATTATTTATTAAAACAGTTTCAATACTGACATCTTTAACTTACCACAAATGCAGAATGTCACCTACGAATATGTATAGTAATTATTTTTTATTTTGTTATAAATATTTATTTATTTATTAACTCGTTATTGCACAAATTATTAAAACAAAAAACCGACTAAGTGCTAGTCTGGCTCGCGCACTGAGGGTTCCGTACAAATTTATTAGATGTAGATAGTTCTTTCATCATGAGATCAAGTCTCACATGTGTATGCATTAATTATTACTTTTTGGATTTCTTCCTACATTTGTGATGTAAGATTTTGCTTCTTGCCAAATTTCATGATTCTAGGACAACGGAAGTACCCCATAGGTTTTGATTTGTTTGTAAATGCCGAAATATGCGTCAAAAATGGCCGTATTTTATTGCGTTGACTTAGATGCTTGATTTTTTACAGCTTCAAGGGTCCGTAATTTTATCTTGATACCTTCCGCATTACTGAGAAAAAGGGTCTTGACAGACAGACAGACAGGTGGAAAACAATGATATCCTATAAGAGTACCTTTTTTCCTTTTGAAAAAATGAGTAATTGGAACCCTAAAAATAATGTACAATTGGCGGACTTAATGCTATATACATTTTCTACCAGTCAACCAAGAACATGGTGTAGAAAACATTAAAAATTATGCGATATATTATATTTTCTGAGAAATCTTTATCCTATTTTTATTATCTGTGCCTATATGTACTTATATTGTAAAGAGAAAGTATTTCATATATTATTATGTTTCTGGTTCCAGATATATCTGCACTTTAACGCCATGATGGTGTCAGTGTACGAAGAACGCTACAACTACGACTGGAATCTTTTCATATCAGATCTTGGAGGAAGCATTGTGAGTACCTATGCAGTACTAAAATAATTTGTCTTTAGCATTATAAGTACCTATGTTAGTACTGAAATAATTTGTCTTTAACATTATAAGTACTGAAATTATTTGTCCTTAGCATTGTAAGTACCTATGTTAGTACTGAAATAATTTGTCTTCAACATTATAAGCACTGAAATAATTTATCTTTAGTATTGTAAGTACTGAAATAATTTGTCTTTAACATTATAAGTACTGAAATAATTTGTCTTTAGCGTTTTAAGTACCTATGTTAGTACTGAAATAATTTGTCTTTAGCATTGTAAGTACCTATGTTAGTACTGAAATAATTTGTCTTTAGCATTGGAAGTACCTATGTTAGTACTGAAATAATTTGTTTTTAGCATTGTTAGAACATATGTCAGTATTGAAATAACTACTTGTCTTGAACATTGTGAGTATCTATGTATGTCGGCACTAAAACAATTTGTCTTCATATATTGTGAGGAGGTACCTATGTCAGTACCGAAATAATAATCATTACACAAAACACTAACGGTGTCTTCGGGTGCGTTCGTTGGTGAAACTCAAGAACTGTATTTTCCTATGACCGGATTCCATGCAGGCGACAGTTTATTTTGCCAAATAACGACGCGTTTAATCCTATTTTATTATTCGTAAATTTAAAAACTTATATTAAAAAAATTAATAATGGTGATGATTAAATTACTCCATAAATTCATTAATGAGTAAAAAATACAAAGGAAAAAAAATGTAGAATGCCGCAAACTTGCAGTAAAAATCGAAAAGTGGCAGCTCTGTTTTAGATAAGTAAGTGTAATCGTAGGCAGACTACGCACGCACTTAGCGAGAGTAGTCTTTGAAACTTATGAGGTGTGAACATTGGTTTCGCGTACGCGCTCTCAGCTGTGTCAGCAAAATGCTACTTAAATATTTCATTCTACCATTGAAGGCGTTGGCTTGCGGCCAGTGCGCATGCTGCAGCGTGACGTACGTGGGCTGCGTTCCCCTGGTAACCGCTGCTGGAATGATTTAGATTTCGTTACACAACATTACTGATAGATATAGACTAGTTTACTTCATAATGTAATGTTTCGCATACCATTAGTTATTTCTAGCAACGGAGCAAACAATTGAACTGAAATTTGACACAGAGATTGTCGAAAGGATGGAGAAGTCTATTTTTTGTCGAAGAAAATTTAAAATTTACCGCAGAATAACTGTAATTAAATACTTTAGCGAACTTTAGCTACAGCGACAGCAAACTTTTTTTACTATGATAAAAAAGTTTTCGTAGAAATCCCAGGCCTGTAACCAATTTAGCATGGGCGAAGAATAGGTATAGGCTGGTGGTGGCACATTGGTAGGTAATTAAAATCCGCCTGCTTGAGATGTGCAGGGATATTTATTTGTTTATTGTCATAATTCCAGGGCTTCCTTCTAGGCCTATCTGTGATCGGGCTGACATCGATCATCACCCAGGCCTGGTTCAGCATGGTGCAGCCTTTGATACACAAGCCCAAACGTGATTCCTCTAGCATCAGCTCTGCTATCACAGCAGACGTGGCTACAGTCTGCAGAGATAAGGAGTTTTTGAGAAAATACGAGGAATGGACTAAGAAGAACAACCTATATTAGTAATAAGTGCATTTATACAATTACACTAAAAATTTGCACTTGCCATTTTAAGAATAAAGTATTTTTTGAGCACTAATGCTGTTGCGCATTTAATTTTAAATTAAGAGTCAGTGCAACTAGTTAAAAACCTTAGGACGATGACGCGCGACGTGAGTAGCGTGGGTGAGTAGTGCAGCTACACCTCAAGACACTGATGTTTTCATTGAAATACAAGAAAATTCATCCCAGAAAACTGCACAGCTGGTAACTGCGTAGGGATTAAATGAGATGTCGATTTGGTCGCTAGCCTCTCACAAATGAACTAGTCATGTTTTTAACCTATCTTTAAGATTTTTTAATATCTACGGATAGAATCGAGTCTGCGTTTCGTCTACCGCAGGCAGCTGTCGGGGGCCGCCTGTGGTGAGCCGTCTAGCGGATACACTCATCACACCATTCGTTATTTCAAGTCTGTACATGCAACATTTTTCTAAAATTGTATTTTGTTTTTAGACGTTATTTTAACAATTACAATATATATATCATACCTTAATGTTTTATATAACAATGGCCAATAATTTACAATCTAATGAAGAAAAATTTCTAATAATATAGAAACTAACATATCAATGTGATTATCTTGTACCTTAACGTTGCAGCGAATGGACCAGTTGACGTGATTTTTTGTACGGAGGTATTTGAAAGAACGGAGGGCATATCTTCTATTTATCCCGATCATGTGGAAACTCCCACAGAAATACATTTTTCCGGGGCATTATCCGCGGTCCTATTTCTCCACATTTCAACGAAGCAACGACGTGACTTGATTTTCAGCAGTATAGTAGCTAAAGGGACAGAACTTGAATGCATCCGAGACTCTGCCAGCAGACCACTTCGCCTCCGGTGGCGGTGCGATTGGTACTTACACCACATCCGAAACATCAACACCTCTCCTCCGTAAGCCTCTCGTCCACCCCATTCCTATCGTGGGTGAACGAGAGGCTTCCCCGAGCCTCCCGCCCGGGGCCTAAGCTACAACAGCAACAATGTCCTCCCCACTGCATCTGCGGTACAGTACCGCTGAGGCCGCGGCAGAAATGAGTGGCAGTCTGCTTCTGACACTCACCAATCCCGCCGCGGTCCACCCTGCGCAAACTGCAGAGCAACCCTGCCAAAGCCGCGGTGGACAGGCTCAGCGGCAACGAAACATCTCTTCCATCGCAACCCCACCTCAGCCGTAAAAGGTAGGAAGCCCAGAGACCACCTTTCCATCACAGCCCAGCACCTAGCCGCAAGCGGCCACCGCATCAAAACGGACCCACACCTTGGGCTTATTGAAGCGGTCCTCCAGTACAGGTTATTAGTCATTGGTGATCAATTGGAGGCAATAACTACTCGACCAATGCCCAGGGTACACTGACCAACCTCGGCGTTCTCCTAGTACATATTCCGAAGAGACAGGCGAGAATCCGGCTCACGAGGAGGTTACCTGGTACGCACCCCCACCGATAAAAGCTGGTACAATATAATTGTGGCAATAGCTTTTGTATGAAGTTGTTTTATAAATGGTATGTATGGTATACTTTCCGTCCCGAATCTACCCGCTTTTTGAGCCAAGTGTTTGAGTATCACACAAAATATAGAATTTTAAATGTTTTGGTTTTCGCTGTCTTAGGACTCAATTCCAAATTAAACTTTCATTCCATTCATTAAAAATTTGAATCCGCTCAGTATTTTCTACCATTTAAAAAAAACGGGTTGCACTCCGGGAGTGCCGGCAGAAGTGAAAACATACTCGCTATTTACTTCCCATCACTTCTTATCCATATTTATTTATTAAAAATAATAACTTTTGTTTATTTACTTTTTTGACGTTGTATATTTGACAGCTTAATCTGTCATAGAATTAAAATCCCATATCGAACCTCACTGTACTACTCATAATCGCCATATACTAAAAATAAAAATTAACCTAATGTCAATAAAGGTCACGTCTCCTAACGCGAGTGACATCTTACGAATTTTCGATCAGGACACGTGATCTGACGCGAGTTTAACAGTTTTTACCCATCACAAAAAAAGTGCACAGCGCCGCTAAAGAAGTTTTCACTTCAAAAATATGATTTGACTTGACTTGATTAGTCCTTCTTAATATATTTAACACGTCTAATAAAAATTTTTCGAAAAATAAAATTTTGAAACTTAACTTTATTGAAATTCAATTTATTGGTATCATAACGGAAATAGACAAGTTTGTTTTTTGTAGCTCTTACTAAGATTTATCAGTGAGTTTTATGTTATCTTCAAGTACGTCTAGTTTACTCCTCCAAAATTAGCTCACACGTTAGTCTTTCTGCTAATGTAACGTCACTGCTGATTTACTGATTTTGATATACATACAGGTATGAACTAATAAGAAGTAAATAACCCTTTCCTTGAAGTCGGGTTATTTCGTTAGTCGGGTAGAAAGAAATAAAGTTATTTTGTGTATAATATGCTCTTGGCCGATGTTTTAAAATTGGAAGACATTTTTTAATTTGTGAGTATAGAGGCCGATACGGTCGGAGCAGCATCCATTCACTAAAAAGCTCAAATAACTAAAAACTAGAACATCGCTTTGTTGTCTCCAATTTTTATTTAGTTATTTACACACGAACTCCTATAAGTGAACTGACGCTAACGCTATCTCAATAATTAATCGAGACCTTGATCAAATTGTAGCGAGTAGCTGGCGGCGTCAAAAAACGACCGTGGTTTAATAGGTCTTGCAGAAAAGCTAAAATTCTTAAGCAAAATGCATATGAGGCTTGGACCACGGCTCGTTATAATAAGGATCCGAATATTTCTGAGTTAAAACGCAAATAAAATGCTGCCTCGAGGTTCAGTAAGAAAGCAACTGCCAGAGCAAAATTCCAATTCATCGGCAAAATAGGTGGGCGACTTGCGAGCTATCCTTCTGGGAATCGTGCTTTCTGGTCGCTTGCCAAAGCTGCCGAAGGGAACTTTTGCCAGTCGTCGTTACCACCACTGCGAAAGACCGATGGTGACATGGCCCATAGTGCTAAAGAGAAAGCTGATCTACTGGGCAGTCTCTTTGCCTCGAACTCGAAAATGAACGATGAAGGCGCTGTACCACCTACTATACCGCGCTTAAGCAGTGGCTCCTGAGTTATGTCCTGTACTCACGCGCCTCTTCGCGCTTTCCTACCACACTAGGCAATTTCCGTCTTCATGGAAGACTGCGAATGTGCACCCGGTGCCCAAAAAGGGCGATAGATCAGATCCATCGAATTACAGGCCTATCGCTATTACCTCTCTCCTCTCTAAGTTGATGGAGCATGTGATCAACACACAGCTTCTAAGATACCTAGATTCTAAGTACACGATCTGGTCAGTGACCGTCAATATGGCTTTCGCCACGGTCGCTCGACTGGTGACCTTCTAGTGTATCTCACACACCGATGGGCACTAGCCATTAAGAGTCAGGGAGAGGCATTGGCATGTAGCCTAGGCATAGCCAAGGCTTCGATCGGGTCTTGCACCGGGGTCTTCTATCGAAGTTGCCATTTTACGGAGTGCCCGAAGGTTTGTGCAAATGGGTAGCTAGCTTTTTCCCAGCAGACGCAAACGAGCCGTAGTTGATGGCAGTTGCTCTGATAGCATGGACATTAATGCTGCTGTCCTGCAAGGCTCTGTGCTGTCTCCTACACTGTTTCTACTGCATATCAATGACATGTTGGACATCAACAACATACATTGCTATGCAGATGACAGTACTGGAGACGCTTTTTACACGGGTCGTGCAAACATCCCTCGTTCCGTTGTGGAGGAAAACCGCGGAGAACTTGTGTCTCAAATCGAGACCACACTGTCCCAGGTCTCTGACTGGGGGCGGGTAAACTTGGTCCGATTCAACCCTACAAAGACACAAGTGTGCGCGTTCACCGCTAAGAAAACTCCATTCACTGTAGTCCCACAATTCCAGAACACTCCCCTCTTCATCTCCAAGAGCATTGGGATCCTTGGTGTCGACATCTCCAGCGATGTTCAGTTCCAAGATCATTTACAAGATAAGGTGAAGCTTGCGTCCAAAAAACTTGGTGTACTCAACAGAGCGAAGCAGTACTTCACGTCGGGGCAAAGGTAGTTACTTTACAAGTCGCAAGTTCGGCCCCATATGGAGTACTGCTGCCATCAGTGGGCAGGTGCACCGGGATAGTAGCTTGGCCGTTTTGACTCGGTTCAACGACGGGCTGTGAGAATTGTCGACGATTCCAAACTCACTTGCGGTATCGAGCCCTTAAGTCTGAGGAGAGACTTTGCCTCACTGTGTGTGTTCTACCGCTTGTACAATGGGTTGTGTTCTGAGGAATTGTTCGAAATGATGCCCACGGCTACTTTCTACCATCGCACCGCTCGCCATCGGCAGGGAATTCATTCTCACACTTTAGAACGCGTGAAATGGTCGCGTACAGTGCGGTTTCAGAGAAACTTCCTCCCGCGAACGCTGAAGTTGTGGAATGAGCTCCCTGCCAAGGTTTTCTGCAAGAACTACAGTATGGAGTTCTTCAAGAAAGAAGTTATTAGATTTCGGAAGTGTCGGCAACGCGCAAGTGATACCCCTGGTGTTGCAAGCGTCCATAGGCTACGGTGACCGCTTACCATCAGGCGGACCGTAAGCTTGTTTGCGACCTTAGTAGTTTAAAAAAAAAAAAATTTGAATCCTATGGCCTCATTGTTAATCCTTTGAAAACACGAGCAATCATCGTAGGCAGTTCTAGACTTATATCCAAGATTGACTGGAACGAACTCCCATTAGTAACTGTGAACGGAGTTTCTATCCCTTACAAAGATACAGTTAAAAACCTGGGTATATTTATCGATCGAACACTATCTTGGGATTCGCAAATAAAGGAGGTTAGTAAGAAAATATTTGCTTCAGCTAAATCTTTAGGCAGATTGCGCAGTTTTCTACTAATTCCCACTAAAATTGCTCTTGCGAAATCTCTTCTTCTACCTATTCTCGATTATGCTGATGCTATTTATATTTACCCTTACCGAGGAGCAGTTTAATAAACTTGAGCGACTTCAAAACTTCTGCATTAGACTCATATTTGGTCTACGTAAGTACGACCATATTTCCGAATTGGCTCCCAATTCGACTTCGCCGGGATGCTCATGTTCTCTTTCTTCTGTATAACGTCCTGTTCAATCTAAACACACCAGTATACTTAAAGAAACGTTTTAATTTTATCGGAAATACTTCTTTTCGAGAGACTACGCGCTGGATGCTTAAAATTCCTTTGCATTCCATACAATTGTATAATGATTCTTTCACTGTAAAGGCTGTTAGATAATGGAACGCTTTACCTTTAGAAATAAAAAGAGCAAAATCGAAGGCAATATTTAAAAATCTTATTATTGCTCATTACTTGAAGAACTAAAATAACATCACTACCTATATTTGTTTATATATATTTACTTATACGTAATATATATTATAATTATATTTATTATACATATGTATTTATATATGTAAATCTATTTATGTATATTTATATATACATTATTCATTTATGTTATTTATGTGTATTTATTTATTTTATATGCATTATTGTATGATATATATATATATACTTTGTTTAAATTTACTATTTCCTCTACCCAAAGGTTGTCTGGGAGAGATCGCTTTAATGCGATAAGACCGCCTTTTGTTTTTTCTATTTGTAAATATGTTTTTTTTGTAAAATTATTATGTTGATGCAAAAAAGTATATTATTATTATTATTAACTACTACTACTACTATACCTATAAAAAAGTTCCGTACCTCAAAAGGAAAGAAGGAACCCATATAGGATCACTTTGATGTCCGTCTGTCTGTCTGACTGTCAAGACCCTTTTTCTCATCAGGAACGCGTAAAGGTATATCAAATACTAAGATCCCTTGAAGCTGAAATCATGAAAATTGACACGAAGAATGGTCACAAATAGAGAAAAAAATCCAAAATTAGTTAATTTGTAGTTATGAAACATCAAAGAACAAGGTTTGTCTGTGTATCAAGACCCTTTTACTCATGAACGCGTGGAGGTAACAAGTTGAAATAAATATAAAATACTAAAGTCTACGGTCACTTAAAGTAGTAAAAAAATCAAGTTTCTAAGTCAATGCGACACAAATAAATCAAAACCTACGGGGTACTTCTCTTTGACCTAGAATCATGAAATTTGGCAAGAAGCAAGATGTTACATCTCAAATATAAGAAAAAACTGATCATATAATAAGTCTGTACGGAGACATGGCCGGTTTTTTTTAACCAACGACGAAAGCAGAGGTGTTCTAAGTTTAAGGAGTGTATCTGTGACGTTGTGGCGCTCAAGCAGATTTTGATTTAATGTTTTTCGTTTGAAAGGGAACTTGATCAAAGTGTTCTTACTTAGCTAATCGTGTGTTAAAGTTTTCACTTCTGCCGGCACTCTAGGAGTGCAACCCGTTTTTTTTAATGACTCATTGTTTGTCTTAAAATTATTTTTGCATCTAATTTAAGAAGTTAGACGATGTGGCCGAATTGCACCTTGGCAGATCGCTCAGGTGCATTCGCATGATCGCAAGTGTGCACATACGCATGAGCGGAGCGAAAGCATAAACGATTATAACATTGTGAATAGTACTAATTATTACAGAGGCTACAGAATAGGTAATTGCAGGACGTGTATAAGTTTAAAGATGGAGCCGTAAACGAGCTCATTTTAAATCTCCTTCATGGTTTGCTATTTATGATACATAAATATATAATGAAGTGGAATAATACGCAGACCCTTTCTTTTGGTAGTTGTATCAATTGCCTGTTACTCATAGTACAGAATAAAAATGTTACTAGTAACTACAGAATTTTCCCTAAGACACAATCTTCAAAACTTTATTATTCTGTTGTTAACGCAATAAGTAACAATTTCGGTTAAGCTCGTACCTACTTAGATATGCATAGACCGGGACGTACTGCTTATCAAAAACTGTATCGCTCATATAACAATACGATATAGCCGGAAAAAGCTTGTGGTCTGGTTGGCCTGACGCAAAAGGTGCGTGAAAAAAAAACGGTTTGCACTCCGGGAGTAAAAACATACAACCTGGATATAACATGTGTAATCGGCACTTTCATCTTTTCATCAACCCAATTTCCTCTTACTTTTTATGTGTCCTATAGAGTTTAACATTTTTTAGCCATCACAAAAAAGTGCACAATGTCGCTAAAGACGTTTTAACTTCAAAATATACCATAGGCGTGGCATTATGGTTTCCGTCTCACGAATTTTTGATCAGCCTGACGCGAGTTTATGATTTGTTACCGATCACAAATAAAAATGTTAGTTTATTTACTTTTTGACGTAGTATATTTAATATCGTAAATAAACCTGGCGCGAGTTCCGTCTTTCTTCTTTTCTTTATGTTTATGACTGTCCATAATCATATATTTTCCGTTTTTCCTCTAGTATGCATCTCAGGCCCAACAAGCACTACTAAGTTCATATACGCTTGCCTAAAAGACATGTCCAAGGCAGTATAACATTTTGTATATTTATTTAGTGAACTGCTATGTAGTTACAATTAATTAATAAACTTTTACTAAACTCGCTTAATCTTTTTACTGTACTATCTGGTCTACACATTAGTCACACAAATCCAAGCCATACCGAAATTAATGACTGCATATTCAGTCGGAATGCAATCAGGTATTGAAATATCAACCAATAGTTCTTCAATTGTGATCTATTGTGATATATATATATACTTGAGTTTTTTATATATATAGCTTTTTGTTTTTTTTTTTTTATTATATGTATATATAATATTTTCTTCTTGTACTCATATATGTATTTATTTGAGTATTGGCTAAATTAATGTACCTATTTCTTTATGCTCGGTCCTGGGCCTTATTCTTGCTTCCTACCTATTTCGATTTGTTAGTCAAGATACAACTCGTTTACTAAGTTCTGTAACTTGTTTGACCTGCTCACTATCAAATCAGTGTCATATAGTTCTTTGAGTTATATCACTTACCTCAAATGTATGTTGTCATTTTTATAACGTTCAAAATATGTTTTCCTTAAAAATATAAAATGAAAATGTATTATTGACCAAAAGATGAACCGCTCCGCTAGTTCCATTACAACTAATCAGTTCTATTTCGGGTGAAAGTGAACCGATTGAGATGTAAATGAAGCAAATCGGTTAATTGGTTCTTAAGATATCTGATCCCAAAACAAAGCTCGCGCACATACACGCACACACACACATCCTCTCTCTATCTCCACAAATGAACATCAATCTGGAAATAGTTTATAGATAAATATGGACGTACTCTAGAAATTCAGCAATTTTTATTTTTGTATCGATTATAGTAACTTCTCATCTCAAGAATAGTTAAGGTGATGGCACACCACATACCCAAACGAGTTAAGTTAAGCAAGAATTTGATTAATTTTGTTACAGTCCTGAGTACACTTTTGACGAGAAAAAAATACATGTTATAGTTTAAAGCTTTATTTAGTAAATTCAAACCTGAATTTACTAATATTATAATATATTTCCTATCCCAGTTGGAAAATAACATAATTCTGACACTCTATTTTTGGGCTTTGATTGAAATTGTTTGGAAAAGTAAGAGTTATTGAATGACTCTCTTTATTCTTATTTCACAAAATATATACTAATATGACCAAGTAAATATGCAAATAAATAAATATTTGAATTTTAAACCGACAAAAAACGTATGTGGAACTGTGTCTCTATGTATGCTTCAATAGTGTAATATGTCTTTGTACACTGGTGAAAACGGCACGCTTTTGGTAGGGTATGCCATAGCCTTAATCATTTTAAGCTCTTTTTTTGTTGTATTCTTAAAGGCTAACAAAATTTGGTATGTGTCACTGAAAGGTGGTAACTTAGTGTTAATTAAGTATGGAGAATGACTGTTGTTGTTCATGAAATCGACCATCATGGCATATCTGTGGAACATTTGAAATCACATGTAATGTGTGAAACGTAATTTATGTATCTCCATCAACGGTGAGGATTAAATATAGACTTGTTTACGGGTGCAAATATTTTCGTTTAACGTTCCCGAGCGGTGATTCATTAAAGATCACAGGCAATTCTGACGTTATCCGTAGCACTTTTAATTAGGGTTGCTACTTTCCCCAAAATTGATATAAGTATTTTAAAAAGATTAAACCAAAAACAAATTAAATTAACGGAAACAAGACCTGTTTAGTGAGGATTAGTAGACTGCACTATTTTACAAGGCACGGATCACAAGAAACTAAGTTACTAAATCCAATACCATCTTTCACAAACTGAATCGTTTAGACTGGCTACTGGTTGAGCACAAATATTTTTGTGGTTTTTTTTTCTTGTTTGTCATCATAATTTTTATTAACATTGGCAGTTGACAACCCTAGTCTAGAAGAACGTGGGAGTATGTCAGCTATTTACGGTATCTATAGACGACGACTGAACGCGTTAGCCTTCGTGCCGTTCGCGGGACGAATCTGGAACAATATTTATATTGTCATTAGTTGTGCCTGCGGTGTTGCCCGAGCTATATAAAGTTTGGTTGAAAAAAAATGTTTGATAACCAAAGTTTTACAATTAAAGTCCAGTATTCTTTACGTCATCGAATTCTCTATCTAATGACGCAGCAAAATGTAATTTGTAATAATTTCTTTTTGTCATTAATACAAATTATATCCACTTATCAGATTTATTTCAATATATCTATTTAATTTCTTATCATTGAGTAGGTAGGGTGGGGTATAATTGTATAGGCCTTCAAAAAGGTAATTTAAGGTTTATAAGTGACTAGTTCTTAGAAGTATATTTTTCCGAATAATTAGCTATCGCGATCGAAAATATATATGATTAAAATACATATTTTAATATTAATATTATATTAATAAGATACATTACTCTTAATCGATATTCTATAAATTTGAATTAATTTTACACAAAATCCATTGAAAAGTTTTTATACCACTAAAGTGGCAAACGCCTATAGGCGCTTTTAACGCCGGGGTCATAAACTTTGCCTTTAAAAATCTAATAACTTCTTACTTTGCAGGCCTTGGCTTAAAACCTTGGCAGGGAGCTAATTTCAATACCTTAAGGCGTTCGCGGGAGAAAGTTCCTCTGAAACCGCACTGTACGTGACCATTTAAATTCTAAGGTGTAATGATGAATTTCCTGACGATGACGAGCGGTGCTATGGTATTAAGTAGCCGTGAGCATAATTTCGAACAATTCCTAAGAACACATCCCATTATATAAGCGGTAGAACACACACAGGGAGGCAAATAAAGATGGTAAGTTTGGGATCGTCGACAATCTCTCAAATACTCATATCGTTGAACCGAGTCAAAAGGGCCAAACTGGTATTCGGGTGCAACCACTCAGAGATGGCAGCAGTACTACATAAGGGGCCGAACTTGCGACTTGTAAAGCGCAACCTTTGCCTCGAGGTGAAGCATAGTTTATCATATATCTACATATCTACTCACAAGAGTAAACTGACGGACTGAATGCTATATCAACCCAGTTTTAACTTTTTTGGAAAATCATCTCCTATCAATCTATCACATTAATTTTATGTTGAACAGAATTACACTCAGTATGAATAGTTTGTTTAGAAATAAAACTTTTAATTGAATTCTTCCATTGACGTAGTGCCAAGTATTTAGTTTGAGATAAATGAATAGGTAGGTTAAGATTTTCGTCGTTAACTGGCTGAAACAGTTATGAAACATGTTTTGTGCAATTAATTACTTAGGTATATTAATATATTTAAATTATAAAGCGGTTATCGGTATTTTATTAAATTGAACTTTAAAGTACGTGTACGTAAATAATAAAACTAAATTTTTCTCAAAAAAGGTATGACAGAAATATATGGTTCATTACAATTTATCTACACAATATTGTATGTACAATAAGTGTTAGCTAAACAGTTGCCAAACCACCGCCGCTGGCTCGAGAGTATGGAACCTCGCCGGTAGTATTTACGGATATGTCCTACATTCCGGGATGCCTACCTAGCAGTCTGCACTAACAGTTTCCCGAGAAACTAAATATTTACATATACGCATGAACGAAACCGACATGAACTAACCAGGGCATTGCAGTTAATTACTTCCTTTTGTAAATCTCGTCTCAATGAACTAAAGCAATAGTATTACCTGACTTATAGAGTTATGATTCTTTTCATATCAAAGAAAAGGCCCTAAAAGTAACTTACATATACGATAGAACAATATTGAAATACTCTTTGTACGAAGAGGTAATAAAAAACTAGCAAATAATTACTAAATTAAAAACTAAATAACTTAATAGGTATAATTACAATTTTATTTCAATTCAAATTATTTTTATCCGACTTCAAAAAGGAGGAGGTTCTTAATTGTATTTTTTTATGTATGTTCGGGCATAACTCCGTCATAAATAAAAGGATTTTTAAAATTCTTTTTTTATTTAAAAGGGTATACTTTCGAGGTGGTCCTATATTAATGTAGTGAATTTAAAAATTTAAAGTTTTGGTAAAAAAAAATTGGTTTTAATTTGGAACTGGTGAAACGCCTTTTATGTTGATGGTTGTATAAAATTTTGTTACGCGTATCGATGTTTTTAGTCTGCGAAAAAAAAAAGCGATTCTTCACTCAAAAGTAAAAAATAAAAACTTTTCAACAATAAATTTTTACAATCATCTTACCTTTTTAGTGCATTTTTTTTAAGCAAGTTGTTTTTTTTTTGTTGAAAAGTTGTTTTGACTCAAAAGTTTAAAAAATCTTTTATATTTAAACAAGTTATTCTTGTACATACGAGTATATATGTATGTCAAAAACCGCTTTAACGATTTAGGTGACATTTTAAAGTTAGATAGGGTTAATCCTAACTGTACAAAATGTAACTCTCACCGACAACCAACACTTATTAAAATCCTTTAAAGCGTTTAGGCTAGTTATACTTATATAAACACATAGGCTCACCCGACAAGCATTTTCCTTCATTTGACAGTCGGGTAAAAAATAGCATACTATAAACAGAAGAACGGACAAACATACAGACTTACTGAAACGGTTTCTGGTTGGCTACGGAACTCTAAAATTACACGATCAAGTTATGATATTCATTAATTAGCAAACTAATTAATGTCAATACCTAAAATTTATTAGACAAATAAATTAATATTAACACGGCGACTGGTGTACCGACTCCTCATCGAGTCTCGAGTCTCCGTCACGCCAACATTAATGGATTCATAAAAACAGAAAAGATAAATTAATTTTATAATCAGTTTACGAAAATAAACGCTTTGCTTCACTGAAATCGCTGCCAAGAAGGCAAAATCTATAAACAATGTTGAAAAAACAATATGTCGTTTCATTTTCACAGTGACTTATCTAAACATTAATTTGTACTTACGCAGAAAATATTTGCTAAAAGTACGTTTCTAAAATTTGCCGTCGCACGACACGTTTTTGCGGTAACGATAAATAAGGAGAACTAAATGTACGTAATTGTATGCAAATGCTTTTAATTAACTGTTAACGTTGGGACTTCCTTGAGACTACCTAACAGCTTTATGTATATTTTCTTTTAGTAGCAAATATGTTGTTTATAATTTATCGTGATCTGTCTTGGGTAACGTTTTAAATACAATAAATATAGTAACCTTTACATAAGTAATCGCTGTCACTTGGAAAACACGACACCTGCACTGTGTAAGTCGAAGCAAAAAAATAACGGCAAGATATTTTAAAGGCATTATTATGTTATCGTGATGCCGTGGACGTAAACAATATTATTGGCGACTCAAAGAAAACCGCCCAAAAAAAATATTGATATAAATTTTTAAAAGATTCGGACTTTTAATATATTCATTTAGACAGATGCCTTTTATTCATAGACACAACCCTATTATACATCTCATTGCGTTAGGGGCAAATCCGTGCGGCCGCATAGCCAAGTGATTACGACGTCCTTCGCCGCACATCCAATTATACCGAACTAAATATAGGTCAGAGTTACATCTAAATGTGGCAAGCGTGAGAGGAAATATTCGTTTTTGTCCCGGTGCGGTAAACAGGGAGAGGTGGAGAGCTGACGCTCCGGGACACATTTAGATAAAGATCTGGCGTACGGCCGCGTCCGCCGCGAGTGAGTCACATCGCGTCGTACGCAGGGCGGGCGGATAATGCCCAGGCCCAGGCATTGTTGCTCTGACTAATTTTTCATTCATATTTCAGTTAAGTACTTAACCTTCTGTTGTACTTAACTGAGTATCCACTCTAAAAATAAGACAATTTGTAACAAGTGAGTTTAGACTAGTTTTAATGTAATTGATTTTTTCAAACGTCTAGTTATTGTATATGTATTATTGTATTGTATAGGTATTATTATATTGTATAAGTATTATTGTATTGTTAAGGTATTATTGTATTGTATGGGTATTATTGTATTGAATAGGTATTATTGTATTGTATAAGTATGACTGTATTGTATAGGTATTATTGTATTGTATAGGTATAGGATTTACTACTCGTGTATTATGTTTCTTTTAACGATTCAAGAGTTATTAGAAACCAACATGAATAAACGATTTTTGATTTGATTACCATTTTGCGAGAGTAGAAATTATGTTCAAATTTCGAAGTGAATATATACAAGAAGTGTCGGGTTTTATTTTAATAAATATATAAAATAATATATTAGCTTTTGCCAGCGGGTTCGTTCGGTAATTGCTGGGTAGGAGATACCTATCCTACCCGATGATTAACTGGGATAAAAAGTATTTATTTATGTTACTCTCTGACCCCCCTAGCTATCGCTGTGACAATTATTTAGTCACCTCCAGCACTGCTGTGACGGAAATGAAAATGAAAATACGCCAGACAAAAGCCCGTAGAAACTCTCAATCGGAATATAGGGTAATTTTTGTTTTGTTTGTTTGTTTAACTTACCTCTAGCCATCTTTGCACCAGTTGGGTCACCTATATACATATAAAATATTTCGATTCTTAAGGATTTTGTCAAAATAAAACATTATAAAAAAATCTTTGTTAAAAACGTAGATCAAAATAATGCTGTACTTAAATGTAAATTGAAAGCACTAAAGTTTTTATTTGTGGCTAAATAAAAAACATTGATACGTATTTAAGTTGGCTCCACTCAATAAGTTAACCAATAAATCGAATAGTGAAAAACATTGCTGGTTTATTTTATTTAAACTTTTCATAAAACGTTACACAGAGACGTGGAGGTGGAGCTAAAAATAACCAAAGAAACTCCTGTTTTTAGTGTTTCATATTTAATATAATGAAGCAAAACTATGAATCACGATAATACTGAACAAGTTTAGCCAAGTCAGCGATATCAAAAGTGATGTGTGGTGTATTTAGACAGAGCTATATTTATGACCTGGTCGCGTTTGACGTCTGTATGTTTGCGCTACGAGATCCAGTTTACAATAGGTTTTGCCTTAATTTTCTGCTTGTTTGCAGTGTTCTTATGAAACTTTGAAATATTTTCTCCAAATTAGTTAAAAATTACCATAATTTTATTTGATAATGCCAAGCAAATTTATTTATGAAGTGAGTTTCTTTTTAAGGGGGCGTATGTTCGAGTATATGCAAGAAATATGTTTTTTCAGCAGGATTTTTTTAGGGTTCCGTAGCCTTTGTTTCTGTAGCGTCTTGAGAGGCCCTTAAATGTCGGATAAGCTTTGATATCCATGAATCTGTTTATCAAAACAGCAAGCAAAGAAACCAAAGAGATTAATGTTTTGTTATTTTTTCTTTTTTTCTTAATCTTTTCTAACTGGGTGCAAAAAAGATACGGTGGTTAAAATATGTAATTTAAACACCATGTACAGGGTAACTGGTAATATTTCACACTCTTTTTAAGTGGTTGTATGAAAATATAGGTCAAAAGGCACATGATTTTTGAGTTACTTTAAATTTTTCCTAAGTTAGTTTTTCTTATCGACTCATATCTTCAGGGTCCATTTAATAGCTAATGACCTCTCCAGCCTTGTGCCTCTAAAGGAATCGTATATTACCAGTTACCGTTGACCTGAAGTCATGAAGGTCGGATGAAGTCGCACAGGACATCACATAAACTTCTCAATGCTCTCGTTTCCTTACACATATATTCTAAACATATAATTATATCAGCGTCACTTTTTAGGGTTCCGTACTCAAAGGGTACAAAACGGGACCCTATTACTAAGACTTCCTTGTCCGTCCGTCTGTCCGTTTGCCACCAGGCTGTATCTTATGAACCGTGATAGTTAGACAGTTGATTTTTTTTTTTGGCGATTATGTATTTCTATTCGCGCTGTAGCAATAAATACTAAAAAATAGAATAAAGTAAATATTTAAAGGGACTCCCATACAACAAACGTGATTTTTTTGCTCGATATTGATAACGGTAACAGATAGACACTTGAAATATTAAGTTATTTATTCACTTTAAAAATAAATAATTAAATGAAAATAAAACAAATATTTAAGGGGGGCGGGCTTCCATACAACAAACGTGATGTTTTTGCCGAGTCCGACCCGGTTTTTATTGTATCATTTTAAAGAAATTAAAAAAAGTAACACTTTATCAAAATATTTGTATTTTATAGTTACTTATATTAAGCAGGTGCGTATAACTGTTACATAAATTTATTAATTAAATATTTTTCGGACGTGGATAGAAGAATTTGTTGGCTAGTTAATGTAGACAAAGTAATAGAGTTTTATCTATTTTCATAGCACGAACAATGACTTATTTTGCACATTCTCTCACTCACTCAGACAATCTAAAATAGAATGAAATGAAATGTGAGATTATTGTTTAACATAAAGCTTACAAACTGCAAAAAGTAACAGTTCATATAATAAATTAAAATTTTGAAATATGTACCTACAATTTTTAGTATGATTTATTTATATATATCGGCCTACATATACCGCATCGTAAGTGCAACACTTTAGTTGGGGTATTTGAGTCACTTTCGGGTTGCTGTAGTCAAAAAAGGCACTGTTTCACTCTCAAAATGTCAGCCAGTCTATTTGTATATCTTATGTCATTTTATTTATAGACTGTATAATAAAACTTAATTGCTAAAATTGATTAAAAGTATGGATAAATTTACCTGATATAAATATCAAAAGACCTTATAACGTTTTGGAAAAATGACAGTTAGTATATAGGACCTTCGTCTCTTAAATGTGAAGTGAGGAAAAAGATATTACTCCATTTAGTAGGTTATCGTTGTAATAGGAATATAAAACTATCGTAAAGTTTTCACGAGGATTCCTTTTACCTAAAATTCTAAAAAGTCACAGGCAATTACAGTCCGCAAATTACTAAGTTATGTGTAACGTGGGAAAGTATCACGAGGCGAAAATCAGCATCTGACGCCAGATCAGACTTAGCATAGTAAGTAAATCCTAACTTCTTAGTTCTTTTTACAAATGAATACATCGTTATTACGTTAGTAACCAAATATATAACTGTAACAAATAAGCACATATGATTCCGTCTGAGCTCTTTATCTATAGGTTGCATTTCTTTGATCTTTGACACTGGATTAGTGGATCGCTACGCTTTCATGAGCATTTGTGACTTCCGCACGGCTACGTGGAATAAAAATAGAAGCTGAACGATGGAGAGCTTTATCGATGCTACTCCGCCAATTGGAGTCGCTCCAGGTGCCCAGGTAGCTACCTCACAAAATATTAACGCCATGAAGGTAACTGTTACCTTGGCCTTATTGGATTTATTTTTTATTGAAGATTAATAGAAAGCGCCAGCGTCTTCACTTTCTATTTTTTTAAAGAGTTCTTTATGTATCTTTTATGAATGAGGATCATATTATGTTAAAGACCTAAGAATGTGTTTTGTCATTACAATTTTTTTTTTAAACTTTAGTATGAATAGTTTTTTTATACCTAGTATTTAACTAGATAAGTAATCCCTTTTTACTCGACTACGGCGAAGCCAAAAGGAGGAGAATATAGATGTTTTAACAGGTATGTATGTATGTACATCTATTTCATCGTGTCTTTTTACCTATCTATTATAATTTATCAAAGGAGGTATCGTTACAATAATTTCAATATGACTCCCTCTAGAGGACATAAAGACCTGTTTTTAAGTACGAAATGGACATTGTACATCATCATCACCGTTTTATCCATGTTTATTTTCAGACCTACTATTAAGGTCAACATTTATGTAAAAGCATATTCTTTCTTATCAGAAACTTGATCTTACAAATTCAAATTCAAATGCTCTATTTCTCAAAAATAGGATATCATATCACTTTTTTTGAAGTCAATAAACTATAAGTTACTACCGTTTCGAAGTCAAAATGGCGTTCTGGTGAGAAGAAACTCTCCAGCAGTCGCTCTTTTTATTTTGATTAATAAATACAAATTATCAAGTAAATTATGTTAGCACAAAAAAATGTTTAATCCCATGCATTTTATCATCAAGACACTAATTTAGTTATTCTGGGATATTTCTACTGAATAAGCATCAAGTAAGTACGTACTTATATCCCTAGACACTACTAATCAATGTAAAGAAAATAATATTTTAATTGTTAAGAGATTAACCTCGAGGCGGGACTTGAACCTGCAACAATCCTTACATTCCGTTCTACCAATTAAGCTATTGAGGCACAATTCTTGCAACCAATTTTGTGTATCTGTAAGATAAAAGTACTAGGACTTTATAAGTCACTAGGAGTTGTTAGAGGGTTTTAACCACTACTAATGACATCAGAAATGACACTTTGTTTATATGAGGATGAAGAGATAATATTTATTGACGTTTTGGCTACATCTCTAACCACAAAACATTCCTGATGGTCTTCACAAAATATTAGTGTGACAGACACTTCACAGCATATTGGTATAGCAACACAATTAACATTGCATAGTACCATAAATTGTATTTTAATTTAAACATTTCAAAATTAAAATTCAATTATGCGAGTCAGTTTTACAATTCAATTTTGATTTTATCACGAAGAAACTTAGGGTTTAAATGTTTTGTAGGTGTAAATGCACCAGGTAAGAATAGACTTGGCAGGAGTCGTTGTGGGGTGGATATCGGGACTGACGTCTCTGGCTGACTCATTCGGTTGTCGAATCAGTTAACTGGTATACCTTTGTACCTGCGAGTTTATTTAGGTATACCATGTTTAAATCTCGTCCAATTGACTACTTTGTTAAAGAGCGTTACTCAATATTGACACCTTTACTTTGGTAAAAGTAGGACACGCCATCCAATCAGAAGAAAAATATGGGTTCCGAATTTTCTAATTAAACATCACTATTTTCAAATGATGTCTGGGATTTTTATTTCTAAGGAGGCAGAGAAACGCACACACAATGAAAACAAACAACACACACGCACACACAAACCGAGCCTAGCCATCAGGGCTTGATATAACGTTATTATCCTTATATCGTTATTCGTCATAACGTTGTGAAAGACGCCTTATAACGTTATAATTCCTAAACGTTAGATGGCTATAACGTTATTATCTTGGCTCCATAGCGCTATGCACAGAGTAAATTTACAAATACCGGCTATCATAACGTTATGTGGCTTCTCTTTTGCACTCACATTTCTCGTCACTAAAATCATCCATAGCTTTGCTTTTCGTGCTTTCACGCATCGCGCGCGTGAGTAGTGTACACAGCAGACATTTAGTGCAGTAAAGTGACGAGAAATAGTTACCATTTTCTGGTTAAAGCGCAATAACTTTACTCATAACGTTATCTACCGGTGAATTATTTCGTTTTTATTGCGTTATGTTTCTATAACAGTTTTGTTATTATAACGTTATGATAGCGCTATAATAACAAAACAAATTGATTATAACGATACATAACACAATATAGCGCTATATTTTAAAACGTTATTAACGTCTGCTAGCCATTTTTTGTGAGTGAGTCATGTCATGCGATGCTCCTTTTATGGTGGCCATGTCAATATAAACTCAGCAAGTTTTAACATCTTTTTGTGATAAAAAGTAACTTTAAGGGCTTGAAAATTCTGAAGTTGTATTTTCTTTACGTTTTGAGACCTCGAGAATCATTTGCGACTATTTCAGAGTGATATAACTCAATAACTAATAAACTAATTAGCTTCATCTCCCTCAATTTATTCCTCTACCTACTCCTAGAATTGAACTTATCTATTAGTTTTTCAGACAAATGCAGTGATTCATTTTTTTACCAATAACATATATATTTTTCTGTCTATATTTGGGGTTTTTATGGGGGCTGACACCAAATCTTTCATCAGATTTTTTAAAATATTTAATCTGATTGATATTGGGTAGCAAAAATTAACACTGCACTATAAACTAAACTCACTTGAGCAAAATTACTTGTGGATTTCTAATAAAATCTAATAACAGATAAAAAAGTCGGTGAAGTGCGAGTAGACTCGCGAACGGTGGATTCCATACCACCATATAATTTCCAAACATAGACAACCACAAAAAGTGCCTCTAAGCAGTCACCCATCCAATGACTGACCAAGCCCGAAGTTGCTTGGCTTCGCTTTTCGCTTCCAATAAGCGAATTTCACTGTGAACATGTTTTATTTCATTTTTAAACATGTATTATGTGGATGCGTTACACATCAAAAAGTGGAAAAATCTACTCTTATTGTATTTTTATTGTAAGTGCAATTAAGAGTTTTAAGAATGTGCGGTTGGCACAAAGGCGCCACCGTCTTCCTACTGACATTTGTTATCCGTAAGTCCGTATGACAGCTGGCAGAGACTTTAGTTCAACAGATATATACGTAGGTATTGATGTAATAAAAATACAAGACATAATAGGTTTAAAAGATAAAAGAACCCATAGTACAATTAACACATTTTTTTCAAGAAATTTTAGTGTATGTAATTAAATATGTTTAATTATATTGATTTATTATAATTATTTCGTACTCTTAAAATTAAAAATTAAATTGAATATGAGTTAAGTAAAATAAGCTACATGAAAGTTATTCACTAGTTAAAGCAATTGTTTACCAGACGAAAAACAAAAAATATGATTAGGTACTACATCTTACACATGAATTTGACGATCACGGGCAGAAAGATGCAGCGTTAGAAGACCTCCAACTATAGAGGTAGTAGGTATAGTCAAAATGGTGTGAAAATTCTATTGACCTGGGCAAAATTGCAACACAAATGATTCTTTTTGCGTCTTATTGTAAAAAGTGTATATTTTAACATAGGTGCTCAAAATCCCAAGGCCCAGATAATTTTTTTTTCATATATATTTCATAACTTTGTTATTTATAACTAGCTGCTGCTAGTGAACGCTATACTATAACATCACTTTTTGTGAACAAAACCATAGCGCGATCTAATTCGGTCGCCAACGCCATCTAGTTAACAAATAGGAAACATTTTTATGTGGTGAAAAATTATAACACATCTAAGTTATGACTACACGATTTTATAACATAAAATAAATGGCTATGTGTGAGTAGAATAATTAATTATTAAGAAGCAAGTCGAATATGCGTCGTTAGATTACACGTTGTTACAGAATGCGTTGAAGAAATAAAGGTTCACTGATCGTTCCCCGTAGGTGATAGCGTAATAATATGTAGCCTATATGTTGACCCGACTTCTAAATAATATTCGTGCCAAATTTGAAGTAAATCCATGCAGTACTTTTTGAGTTTACTCGGACATACATACAGACAAAAAGACAAAAATTCTAAAAACTTTATTTTTGGCTTCGGTATCGATTGTAGATCACTCCCCAAGAATTCTTTTAAAAAAATATTCAATGTACAGTTTTGACTTTCCTACCATTTTATTATATGTAATAGATGTTATTTCAATGAAAGGAGGATGGGCAAAATAGTATGGGACTTGGTCCAAGAAAAAAAAGAATTAGCCACTTCAGAAAGTCACATTAATAAGAAGTTAATAATATACACTGACATACTGTGGAAACCGTATTTCGATATTCCGGTGAGATTAGATTAGACTTTTAAAAGTATTAAATTTTTACCTACAAAATCAGTTAATCTTGCGATTATTTGGCCATGACAACGTTTTTTTGGTCATAAGAAGCATAAAAAAGTAGCCATTATCAACGTCAATTCATATACAGACCATTGCTGGGCACAGGTCTTCTCGTAAATGACACTGCTGGGCACGGGTATCCTCGCAAAAGTATTTGCCGTATTGTAGGTAGGTAAACACAATAAAGATATGCAAAGTACACGTTCACCTTGACGACACCCAATAGTGCGATTGCGGGTGGTCTCACATAGATAGATAATTATAATAATTTTTAGACAAATCACACAACGTCGACTGATTAACTTAGCAAAGCTTGTATTATTGAAACCAGACAACTGATTCAAATACTTAAAAACTTTTTTTTTGTAAATACATACATATTATACATTCAGGTTCAGAAGGCAGGAGCACTACCGACTGAGCCACGAAAGCAGTCGATACGTATGGTGTGGCAAAAAGAGGGTATCAAAAATGGTTTAAATTTTTTAATATATATATATATATATACATAATTGTAGAATTGTACTAAAAGTCTGTGAACTGTAAGGGTTAATCTTTATTGAAAAACGATAATAATAACCTCAAAAAATCATTCAATAAAAAGATTATTTCAATCTCAACAAAACAGTGCTCATGTTACAGCTGTAAATATTTTATTATCGAATATACTAAAAATGTAAGTAATATTATTCATCTACGATTATATAATCTAAAAATTGAGCTGGCATTCTTATGATGTCTTGATGACGAGTCCATCCGAGATACCATACAACACTTATGACATGCGCACAGCAGCCTAGTGTCCTTTTTCCAGAGGCACATGAGCAGTAATAGTAAAGTATGCCTTCTCTTCCTTGTTGTTCCTGGTTTGTGGAATGCACAATATAGGTGTAATAAATCCTAGATCGCGTAAGGCGCGACTGTATTTGCGCTCGTAAAAATAAAATGTGTTCTTCGATAATGCCATGCTCACTTAAGCCATTGAGATTAAGTTCCTCGTACACCTCGATGTGGTACAAACCATCCCGAATATGTTTACTGTAATAGCTATACGCTAGTTTTAATTGATACGTTCCAACAGCAAACAATATCAGATCTTCTTGTGATAAAAAAGGGAATATTATATTATCTATATTGACAGAAATACTTCTTAAAGAAGCTCGTTGACGATTAACGTTTCTCTCTATCACATAGTCTGCAAGTATATTTGGGACGTGCAATCTTTCATCTATTATTTCTAAAAATCTGTTTGCGTAAATACTCTCTTCGATTGGTTTATGGAAACGATTAAGTAATGCTGCAGCTACTTTAATATCGGACATCATATGTACCATGGCCGTATTAAGATAATCCTGTCTAAATAGTTTAAAATCTCTTTTGAACCTCCCGTTCACAACTTCTACTACCCATCTACATAAGGTGACAAGGCGGATATATTCGCTTGGTCACTAGTTAATTGGTCTTGTCCCCTTTCTTTAGATTCAGGCATAGCTGTATTATATCCACAAGCTTCAATATCAGGCGCTGCGTCTCTAATTCCTCTGTCTAAGATCATGACATCTCCTTCTCTCAAAAGCCAATGTAAGGCAGTGTCTTCATTATTTACAAGCTCCCTCGTTATGATTGCATCCGAGGTTGTGGCTGCATGAGGACCTGTGACATTGATGATATGTCCATCGCAACACACTATGAGAAAAGGTTTCAAAAGATTCCTGAATTAATGATGACTGTAAGTTTTTCTTTAAAAAACAAGTTAGGACTTTTTTGTATGTACACATACGTTCCATCGCATATAATTATTGCATTCAAAGAGTTATTTCCATTAATGCCATTAGAATAACTCATGTTCAATAATCTGTTCTCTAGAAAGGTGATTAAAGCCTATATGCTGAGGAACAAAGTCTGTACTCAAGGAGTTTCTGGCAATGGTCATTTTCGTTCTACACTACGACCGCTTACGTTAAATCACTGGGCCAAGCGTTCGTGCGGTTCTCCAGTTCGCAGTTTCATTAAGTACATGCCCAATACTGTTTTGGCCTTCTACAGTTACGACTAAGAGAAGGTGTTTCTTGAATCAAAGCTTGGAATTCTTCATGTGATACTCCCACACGGAAATGAAGCTCACTTGGTTCCATAGCTTCCAAGTTTTCAAAATCTAATAGAGCATTTCTTAAGGCTGCAGTTTTGATTATATTCATGATATTAATGAACTGCGGTCGATTTAATGTATGGGAAATATTTGGAGCATTAAATAATTGGTCCCAATCTTTTGCATTCAGATGCTTTTGGCAAACTCTAGCACTCAACGGCACATAATAATTAAAATGAATCGAAAATGCTGTTTTTAATACCATGGGAATTTGTAGACGGGAATCGTTGCGACAACCATAAAATAGACAGGCATTAGATATATTAGGCGGCCTTGAGTACTCAGGTAGAAGCAGATTATTTGCTGCCTCGGATTGAGGTGCTAAAGCTAGTTAAGGCTCTTCAGCAGGAAAGGAAGCTTGCCAAGGCAGATAAGACTGAGGAATTCTTCGTTATCAGTTATGCGCGACTACCGATCACAACTTCCTCCCGTTCCCCGGCGCCCGTATCCGTAGCCTGATTCAGACTGAGAAGAGACTTCTTCCCTTTTTGTGTTCTTCTGCTTATATAACGGATTGTTTTCTAAGGAGTTGTTTGTAATGATGCCCACGGGTACTTTCTACCATCGCACCTCCGCCATCGGCAAGGAATTAATCATCCCTCATACCTTATAACCTAAATAGTCGCGCATGTGCGGTTTCAGAAGTGCTTCCTCACGCGAACGCTTAGGTTGTGGAATGAGCTTCCTGCAGTGGTTTTCTCTAGGAACAACAGTATGCGGTTCTTCAAGAATGGAGTGATTAGATTTTATAGGGTCGGGAACGCGTGAGTAACGCCCTGGTGTTACACATCAGGTAGGCCGTAAGCTTGTTTGCCACCTTTGTGCGATATTAAAAAAAAATAACCTCGCTGTCACCAGCAAAAATGACTTCTTTATGTGTTAAAATGATATTTATAACGAGTTTTCTTCGATTGTTAATTAAAATAGTATGTATGATTAGGTTATCTCAAAAACTAACCGGAACTAAGGTTAATGCTCATAATAATAAATGAAATACACATATTCAACATTAATTTAAAATCAGTTCCAGAAGTGGCTGCTTTAGTTTTATTTGGACCAAAAGTGCCCAGTGACAGAAATCTTTAAAGTACAATGATAAAAGTAAGTTTTAAAAAAACCACTGTCTGCTATTTTTTTCAAAATGGCAGCCATTTTAATATTTAGCTATTTTATTTTGAAATATTAAAATGGCCTCCATTTGAGAAAAAAATGCACTTAAAATAGGTCTGTTTATGTACTAAGCATGCTATCTACATTGTACTTTTACATTACCTTACTACGAATCGTTAAATATCATTTTATAATTTTATATGTGTTAAATATTTAAATGGCCGTATTGCACGCCTCATACGCGGAGCGGTGAGGTAGTGCTCTACTCTCGACATGTCAAAAAACCCAGTCTTTCGAAACTTAAACGACGTTTATTTTTTAATATAACACTTACAGGATAATATGAGTGCACTAATATGAAGTTAAATAATCTGTCTAGCACATATGGTACGTTTTATAAACAATTAATTTGTTTAATATAATAAATAATAACATTAAAACTAATCATTCATGGACGTCCGTGAGTCTGTGACCATGTATGTGGCAGAGAAATTGGTCGAAAAATTCATCTTACCGGAATACTTTTGTTTTTAATATATAAACTGTGCTGATTCCTAGTTAATATTAGCGTTCTCAGTACTGTCGTTTAATTATAATTTATAAAAAACTAATATACCACTGTATACTGTATATCTATATATATATATTTTTTATTCTTATTTTATAGTATATTTTTTCCTCACCTTATTTGTTATTTTATTTTAAAAAACTTGAGTTTTTGTTTTAGAATTTTTTTTTTAAATGTGAATGACCGCTATGAGGCGTGCACTTTTGGATTTTCCAAATATTTAAATTTTCAGGGGCCGAGATTATTTAATTTGAGTATGTAATAATAGACACTTCTCACAGTATAATGCAAAAAGAATCATTTGGTTTTTAATTTTGCTCAGGTCATAATTTATTTTTACTGCACTAGGGGACGGAAAAAGTCCTAAATATCAAGCTAGAATCTCGGTTCATACAGCCAAATACTTTCCTTCTCCGAAGTTCCAATGACAAAAATAAAAGAACGGACAACTCGATGTATTGGTAGCTAAAAAAATTAAAACGAATGTGTCCATTTATCTAGATGAATGTTTACTCCTGATGAAAGATGTGAAGTGGATGTAGAAGTGGATGTAGAAGGTCGTACAGCTGTCAGAAACAGAGGCGGTGAGTACTTATCTATGGCACTGAAGATTTGCACCTTCTTCAACACCGGTGTATAAATCAGTTAGTTCTAGCAAATAGCCTATATATTTTAGTCTCTAGTCAGTTAGATATTTTTGAATAATCAATAAATAGTCCAGCTGAAGTGGTAAAGTATTTTCCAAATGGTTTTATTTATACGTCGAATAACGGCGCCAGTGCGAATTTCTAAATATCTATGATTGGAGCTAAATTGAGTTGCCAACGTCAATTCTTAAATTACTTTGCTATTATTTATTTTCTAATTTGAATATCAACATACATATATTGCTCGACAATGGGCAGCAGCTATTTTTTTACAGTAAATAAAAAATTTTTAAGAAAAAAAAAAATTCTTAGTTTATATGAAATTGATTGTAAAATTTTTTTTTAAGGTTCCGTCCCTCAAAGGGAAAAAAGGAACCCTCAGTACGTTCACTTTGTTGCACGTCTTGCTGTCTGTCATTTTCTCAGGAACGCGTAAAGGTATCAAGTTGAAATTAATATCAAATACTAAGGTCTACGGTCCGTTGAAGCTGTAAATAAATCAAACTTCTAAGTCAACGCAATAAAAAAATGTGGAAATTTTGGCATTGACGAACAAATCAAAATCTACGGGGTACTTCCCTTTGTCCTAGAATCATGAAATTTAGCAAGAAGCAAGATGTTACATCACATATATAGAAAAAAATCCAAAAACCGATAACTGAGAGACTTGATCACATAATGAAAGAACTATCTACATATAATAAGTTTTTACGGAACCCTTGGTGCACGAGCCAGACTCAATGGATTGTACTCCGGCAAATGGAAAAACGTGTCCTATATGTATAACTTAGGTATAGCGAAATGGGGATTTTAGTCACAGTTAGAAATTTGTTTTGAAAAAACATTCGATGTTTAATTTAGTACTTTACATTTTCACGCTAGTTTTGATGGTTCCGTAGCCAAACAATAATACAAAAGTTTTAGTTTCGTCATACCCGTACGTCCGTTCGTATGTCACAGCACAAACAATCATTTTCGCCGTCTTTGCATCGATTTTGATAAAATTTCACAAGAGAGTTTATGTGAAACGCCAGACAGTTTTGTAATGAAATTATAAAAAAATATTTCAACGGAGCTACTATGTTAAAATCTAAACATTGAGTAAATTTTGTTTCAAGGAACTTACTGAACAACTAAAAATCTCCGGTATTCCTAAAGTTTTCAATGGGGAAAATGTCTTGCCTGATTGTTACGTGACTTTATACTTTTAAACGGCTCTGGAACACGTTTAATTTTGCTAATTTTCAGTGTTGCGTGCCAAAAAATGGGACACGTAAGGAATGACTTTGGGGACTAACCGTCTGACAGTCACATATGATTTTCTTTGATCTATAAGACATAGAAAGTTGAAATTTGGCACAAAGCTTAAGAGCAGTAAACCTAGTAGCTCAAAAACTAACGATGTTCTTTAAGTTAAAATTTAAATTTTTTTCGGAAAGTTTATTTTTGAAGGTGTTACCGAAATTGAATAAAAAAAAGTCATTTTAATGTAACGCCCAATTACCGAAATCAAAGTACTTAGAGCGCGCCCTGAGTTCTGTGCTTAAATCACAAATTAAGTATGTAATATACTAACATACCAACCTACTGCATTCAGTATATTTTATATTTATATTTTGCTTCAATATTTAAAAAAAATTTACTGCCTAGTTTTGAAAAAAGCATGGATATTATTATCTTTAAAGCACAAATTTAACGCAAGTATAGCGTTTATTTGATGTCATTGCAAAATAAGAAATATAATATGTCCAGCACTTTTGTATCTGTATAGGGATGGTAGAAATATAGTTGTTTTATTCTATTTTGTTATTTATAATCTCT
Source organism: Apoda limacodes (assembly GCA_946406115.1). Lineage (NCBI taxonomy): Eukaryota > Metazoa > Arthropoda > Insecta > Lepidoptera > Limacodidae > Apoda > Apoda limacodes. The sequence goes on from OX291552.1 coordinate 26,102,292, forward strand.
GTTTTATAAAAAATCTTTATATCATAGTTTTATTCTAATATAATTTATTTTTATTATTATTTTTTACAATATGTGAGTGAGAATTTATGTTTTACCTAGGTAAACTTTTCACTTTTTTTTATTTTTTTTACACGTTTTTGTTTTTTATAAAATATATTTTATATGATACTCCTGTGTTATGCTCGTGGGATTTGTATACACACACTTAGAGTGTGGCCCTGACTGAAAATCAGTTTGTGAGTTTAAGGCTCACATAAATGCTGAGTCAAAGGCCATTTCATTGGTACGGGGACATCCTCCATTTTTGTTTACTTTTTATGTAAAGTGTTATATTATTTTGAAATTGTGTTAAATTGTGAATAATTTATGTATGTTGTGTTTCTATTAATGAATAAACGTTGTTCTTTCTTTCTTTAAAATAGGACGAAAATTATCACCGACATTTTTTAACATTAAAGAAAATGGAAACACTGCAATATGGCAACATTTACGGTTCAACTCTCGTAGCTTGTGATATCTTTACTGGCTTTATTTTTACCGGTGTTGAATTTTAAACATTTTCTTGTCAATGTAAGGAATAGTCTTATAGTTGATAAATTAGGAAACCTGAATTTGTTAGGAAAGCAATATATTGGACACGTGCCTAATTTTATCTTTACAAATTACAAGTTGTTTTATTTACTTTATAAATTATATTTTAACGAATGGCAATCTTTTTCAATTCATAATATTTATATATATGAAAATAAAATAGATGATTGATCGATCGATCGATGAAATCGAAATTGAAGTTGTCAAGAAAAGCTGTGACAATAAACAGTCCTTTGACTAAAACGTAAATATGGGACTTGAATAATAATATTAAAAATACTTTAGGTATTCTTGACGTTGTTTGTTGATTAAGGTTTTTGACGTATAAAGAAACTGTGCACTAAGTTTCGGCTCTTAAAATTCGAACACACACACACACACACACACACACACACATTTTTATTGTCATTTGTGTTGTGGTAAAATTAGTAGTCATACATTGTGTCTGTCGTGACAAAGTAGGTATCTACTCACGAAATATGTTTTTGATCGTACCTATTTTAACTATTAACTGACAAAAGTTAGAAAGAGAGGTTACATGTATTATATTTCAGAGAACTAGAGGTTACAGGTATGTTTCAGAGAAAGCGAGGTTACAGGTATGTTTCAGATAATCCCTGATAAAAAAACAGCAAGATACAAGTTTTAGTTTAACCCATAAAAGAAATTCAATCAATCAGCCTATAGCAGTCAAATGTTAGACATAATCCTTTACTAATGAACGCCACCACTCTAGGTCCTCTGCCTTTATCATTCAGCCACTTCCGGCTATCTTTTTTAGGTCGTCGATCCACCTGTGTGGAGGGCGACCCACAGTGCGCTTACCTATCCGTGGTCTTCACACGTCAGTTCCATAGGACATCGGTTCCGCATTTCTGTTCAGCTTGGTTATTCTGTGGGCTATGTCGATGACCTTGGTTCTTCGTCGGATTACTTTATTGCTGATCAAATCCTTAAAAGAAACTCCGACCATAGCCCTTTTAAAGTCTGTTTCTATTTAAAGGTGTTCCGTGAAAAAAATTATGGGTACAAAAAAAATTAAAAAACATTTCTGACTCATTTTAATGTTATTGAAGTATTAAATGATGTTATTGATCGAATTTAAAAATGATTTACTGACCATTGTCACTTGTTTCAGTATTTGATAGTAGGTGTGGATATCGGGCGTCCATCTAATTTTGTCGCGTGCCCCGCGCGCTATTTCAGCTGAGCTATATTTACCGCACAAAACGCGGCGATGTGGGTCGGCTCTCGGCAGTGCGCCCCGTGCCCAAGCGTGCCTGAGCGTGCCCGAGCGTCCCCGTGCGACTTTGCGTAACGTCCGCGATACCAGACCATGCCATGGAGATTACACGTCATATGTTAAGAATGTTTGTAATTCCCGTGCATACATTATGACTACTTACATTGAATGTTTTTCATGTCTAACTCATTTGTTTGTCCTGTTGGTACTTTAGACGTTCACCGTCCCTACTGCTGAGCATATGCCCCTCTGTGACAAGTGTAAAACTTGTCACCGTAAGAAAGTATTCAAAGGACAGTTTATTCTTATATAGGTACACGTGTCTTAATTTTTTATAGATGTACGTGTATCTTTTAGGAAGCTCAGTTTTATTCCTTTAAATCTGAGAAAATGTGATTTTACTTTTTTTACAAGGCTTTTGTTGGCACAAGTGCAATCCTCTCCAGTTGTCCCATCTTGTCCCTAATCCTTCACATCCTTGCACAATATGGATTATGAAACTCATGCGTGATGTTCTTCTTTCTTTCTTTTTTCTTTTTGTTTGTTTTTGTCAGTATTATTAACATCTCCTCTCTCTCCTCCTCAAACTGTATTTGTGTTTTCTTTACGTTTTGAGACCTTTGGAATGATTTGCGACTATTTTTAGAGTGATGGGTGTGTGTGTGCGTATGCACCTTAGCTTTATTTTTTGGATCGGATAACTTGATAACTAATTCACAGAATTGCTTTATCGGTTTCAATGGATTCCTCTTCATCCGGAATCGAACCTATTAGTTCTTCAGAAATATTGAGCCCGCAGGTCGTTTTTATTCTTTGATTTCGATAAAACTAAGTTTTGTGCGAATTTGAAGTGAGTACTTACTGAATTCAAATCTTTTATCACTTATTTAAAATTCAAGCTGGTGGATCGGATATGGCGTCTACGCTATGGATAAAATCTTTGATTTCGATTAAACTAAGTTCTGTTGGGATTTTGAGGGTGCTAGGTTCTTATATTCTATCAGCTTTTAAAATATAAGATGGCGGATACATTAGAGTGTTCGTTTTTTTTAAAAATCTTAAATTTTGATGAATCAAGTTCTAATATATATTTAAAGTTGCTGAATTCAAATTTCTATCAGTGTTTCAAAAATTTAGATGGCAGATGTTATATGATACGCCTTTTTTGCTAATATTTTTCGATATTAATGTACAAAGGGAAGGAACTCGTGCGGTAGGTGATGCTCGAACAAGTTTTCTAGAGTTAGTTAGCGGACCGTGGTTATCTAGTGGTGAATCAACGTACTTAGGTACGTAATTATTTATGCAATACATAATAAAAATAACCACAAAGCTTTTCTAAGCAATCTTAAATTTAAACCATACCAAAACTTTGGATCGATTACCTTAAAACATAAATTGTTTACATTTCCGCCGGTGTTCCGTCCAGTGCCTCAAAGGTAGATCTACAATGTCTACGTTGATTTTCCTTGTAGTTCAAACTAAAAGTGTTAATAAATCAACAATATTAACGATGAATATATCCACCTTTTCAACCACCGCTATAAAGTTTTCCGTTAGTCGGTAATAAACAGTTTTTATTTTAACAGTGCGAAAATAAATATGTTGGTGCTACGTGGCGTCGCAACAATCGGGCATTCTTGGCAACTGTCGAATGCCGATCGGGATTTTTGCGTAATGTCGAACCAGTCGCTAACGTCATAGGGGATACTGCCGCAGCTAGCGTCACCATTGCATAACCAGAAATGATTTTTCATTCATATGTTCAGAGAAAATAAATAAGTACCTAGTTACAGTACAGAACGCTTAGGTTGTGGAATATCAAGGTTTTTTCTAAGGCCTGCATACAGTATGAGGTTCTTCAAGAAAGAAGTATTTACATTTTCAAAAGGTAGTTGCAAGAGTCCTTGGCCTGCGGTGACTGCTTAACATTAGGCGGACCGTTAACTTGTTTGCCACCTAAATGACAGGTATAAAAACAGAAATTAAGTCTTGGAACTCTAGTAAGTCTTTTAGAAAGACCAATAAGAAGTTGTGGTAAGAACAAAATTAAGTAACGAGTAGTGAGTAGACACAACTTATCTGAGTTAAACATTGAAACGTTATGTCCGAAGCATTTTTGAGGTTCCGTACCCAAAGAACGCCAACGAATCCCTATTACTAAGCCCTCTCTGCCTATCTATCTGTCTGGAGCTTTATCGTTTAGGCCATTGTAAGCCAAAGTTTAAAATGTTCACAGAATATGTATTATTGCAGAGATTTTCCTAATAAATATTAAAAACAAAACAATCAAGAAACAAAAAAAAAACAAACTTGGTACCCTATGGGTACGGAAACCAGAAAAAAAGTGTCAATTTAGGGAGAGTCCAGCCAGGAACATTTTTTTAATGTTTTGTAAAAACTTCGATACTACATACGGGAACATACATTAAACTAAGTTAAGTTACTGGTTTTCATTCAGTCGTTGGTTGTTTTAAGCGAAGATTCCCAATAGTCGAGTCAGACTCGCGCACGAAGGGTTCCGTACTATTATCTATAAAAATGGCAAAAAATCACGTTTGTTGTATGGGAGCCCCCCTTCAATATTTATTTTATTTTAATTTAATTATTTCTTTTAAAGTGACTATATAACTAAATATTCTGTGAATATTTTAAGCTTCTACCTGTTGCCGTTATCAATAACGAGCAATTTAGAGCAAAAAAATCACGTTTGTTGTATGGGAGCCCCCTTAAATATTTATTATAGCGGCAACAGAAATACATCTTCTGTAAAAATTTCTACTATCTAACTATCACGGTTCATAAGATTAATAGGGTTCCGCTAATTACCCATCGGGTACGTAACCCAAAAAAGTGAAAAGTAGAGTATTTAATAAATTATATTACCAAAGCTCTAAACTAGTAACATAATTAATTAATCAAAGTAAAATATTGAAAAATAATGTGGTAATGAAACGTGCATTGTATTTTTTATTAACTTGATTTGACCTTCTAGTTTCATTCCAACGCATATTATGAAAGCAATAACAATTTTAATACTTACAAAAATTACAGGTTCGCGAGGAACCGAAGTGCGATCTGGTGGTGCTCGTAATGTCGACTTTCGAGCTCCTCAGATACGATACGACAGAGCATACAAAACATTATCTAACATATGTTAGTAGAGTGGTTTTCACCACCCCGTATTTTCCCGCATAATAAATAATTAATTTCAAATAATTACATTTATCGATTTGGTAGAGCTTCCTAAAGGTTAGTTCCTGAGTTACAAAGAAAAAAAAGGTTTTAAAACCGCGACGCGTCCGGGTAACATTAAAATAAATATTTAAAGAAGCAATCAAAAATTTAAACGATACATTCCCGGAAATGTTCAGTCATTGGATTAATTATAGCGGAGCGAGTGAGACAGCAACTATTTTAGTTTAATTGAGGCATCGACACGGTATTGATTGATATTTCTATCTACATCTCAGACAGATATAATATCAAGTGAATTTGGTTTGAACTAATAAATACATTGAACCCGCCACAGGTGACGTTAATTTGAATTACATTATTGGTGACGCCGTTCCTAGAGACCGGGGTGTCCGGCCGAAGATTTTTCCATTATTTTTACTTACAACTGGTTTGATTTTAAAAACAGATGTTATTTGACAATAAAACAAAGATATTTCATAAATCACAGCTTGATTTTTTACTATTTATACACAGAAAACGATGTCACTTAGACTACCAAAAATTACTATGTTTTAACACACACATATCACCACACAATATTTATGTATTTTTATCTAAATTAGCAGATGTCATTTGACACAAGGAACTATTCTATTTTCTATAGGTATTATTCTAGCAAAAAAACAGATTCTGTAAAACGAAAAACTGTACTTACCAGGTTGGTACCAAAACTATAAAACATCAAAAAAGAATCGAAACTTCCGATCTACTTATTAGCTACAAATAAAAATAACTCTACTTCGCTTTGAAGAGAAAACAGAACTTTATCTAACGCTTATACATTATATTAGTATTGCGTTGTAATAACCAATACTTTGTATATAAGGGAAGTCTGTGTCAGTAGTTTTCAATTTTGGACCAAGGAAAGTACCTACATAGTTTAAATACCTACATCTATACTAATCTAATACTTACATCTATACTAATCTAATATATAAAGCTGAAGAGTTTGTTTGTTTGAACGCGCTAATCTCAGGATCTACTGGTCGGATTTTAAAAATTTTTTCAGTGTTGGATAGCCCATTTATCGAAGAAGGCTATAAGCTATATATCATCACGCTAACACAAATAGGAGCGGAGCACTAATGAAAAATGTTTCAATATCGGGGTTTTTTTATCCTTTTGAGAGCTTCCGCTGCGTGCGCTGCGTAAACGGTTAGAGTTTCGCAAAAATCATGTATGACAGAATTGTTCCCCAATAAAAGTTTTAAAAAAAAGTCCGCGACGGCATATGTCTATATTTTAAGGTTGGCTCACTATAACCTTTTTTATGCTTACCATATTTGTTCTAAAATAATACATTATTTGTGAAGGTGTTTTTATAAACATGATATTAATCTTTATCCAAATAAATACGTTATTCATCACAAGCATTTAATTTTAAACAAAATTCGCAGTTTTAAAATAACGTGGCAACAAAATAATTATCAAGTATTGCGCGCGCATTTATGATGTGCGAGGCCGGCGGGCAGTCATGAGGGGAAAGGGCGGTACGTATTATTTAAAAATATTTTACCTTCTTTTTTTGAAGTGAAAACTTCTTTAGCGGCGTTGTGCACTTTTTTGGTATGGGTAAAAAATGACTCGCGTCAGGTCACGTGTCCTAATCGTGGAAAATCGTTAGACGGAAACCGTAATGCCACGCCTATTATAATTTTTTTCTATTATATGTGTTTTTCTCGTGGGGTTGTCTTACCGCTTACATATTTAGATGGCTTAACGTCCCCCCCCCTTTTTTTTTTCTTTTTTTTTTCTTTCCTATGTTTCTTTCGTGGTTGAGTAAGTTTGTAAGTGATTTACTTTTCTTTATGTATATGTGTATTTAATGGTCTGTCCATCCGTTCGTCCGTAAAGAAAATTGAAAACAAACATGTGTGTACATTTAATACTCGTATTTATCTATTTACACGTTTAGCTCCCGCCAGGGGCTTTGTCCGCGTAAACTTTTTTACAAATAAAAAACGTTATAATACGTAGATAGCTCTTTCATCATGAGATCGAGTCTACTATGTGAAAGGTTTTGATTTATTTGTGTCACAATATGCGATGAAAATGACCGTATTTTGTGTATATTTTTATTTTTAGTACAGGGAGGTTGGATATGGAATTTTAATTCTATGACAGATTGCGATGTCAAATATACTACGTCAAACAAGTAAATAAACAAACATTATTATTTCTTGACAATGTCAAAGACATGTCTTGTGACATATTTGAGTGTTAAGCGCGAATCGTGTGTAAAGGTTTTCACTTCTGCCGGCACTCCCGGAGTGCAACTGGTTTTTTTTTTATAATTGAGGAGTTGCCGTAAGAACCCTATGCCGGTAACCAAATTTAGGGCGGGCGAAGCCGCTGGCAAAAGCTAGTAGTTTATAAATTCTTCTAATATTACATAAATTCCTAAACAATGAAGATCTAAATATGTGACAAGTTCGTTTTAACGCACGGCACGGCACTATAAAAATAATGTTGTTGGAATATTTATCTTTAGAAAATTTATTACGTTTCATAACACTAAATGTATCTTGGCAAGTTTTTACACTTTCTGTTATTTCCAATATAATATAAGTTTGAAATTTAATTTTGCATGTTCGTTTTCTTTATTTAGCAAATTATTGTATGGTTTGTAAAAACTTATCAAGTTATAGTCAGTGAATTCATATGATTTTTTATATCTTATCTACATAGATAGAATATAAAAATCACGCGAAACCGGTTTCTAGTTGTTTTTGTGTTAGCATTATTATTTTACATATCTTACCACCTTCCTTTTTTGTGAAGAAGAACATATCGAAAAAAAAAATTATACTACTAAGGTGGCAAGCAAGCTATAGTCCCTCTGATGGAAAGCAGCCAAAAGCCCAAACCATAGGGTTCCGGTCACTTGCAGAAGTTCCTGACCCTTTAAAAATCTAATAACTTATTTCCTAAAGAACCATATATTGTCCCATAGAGATAGCTTCGGCAGGGAGCTCATTTCATAACCTAAGCGTTTGCGGGAGGAAGTTCCTCTGAAACTGCACTGTACGTGCCCATTAAGGTTCTAAGGTGTGAAGATGAATGGCTAGCGTTGCGATAGAACTCAAAAAAGAAGCGGTAAAACAAACACAGGGAGGCAAGTCGCTTCTTAGACTTAAGGGTTCGATACAGCAAGTGAGTTTGGGATCGTCGACAATTCTCACAGCCCGTCGATAAACAGAGTCAAAAGGGCCAAGCTGATATCCGGGTGCACCCGCCCAGAGATGGCAGCAGTACTCCATATGGGGCCGAACTTGCGACTTGTAAAGCAGCAACCTCTGCTCTGACGTGAAGTACTGCCTCGCTCTTGTTGAGTACACCTAGTTATAAAAATTTTAAATTAACAAATTAATACACATCTTGTACTGAAATGCTAACAAAAAACATGTTGTTGGATACAACTACATTCAAAGTTGAGCAACGTCGGGCTTGGTCAGTCATTGGATCGGTGACCGCTTAGCGGCACACGTTTTTTTTTGTTCGTCTGACTCGCACTTGACCGATTGTTTTTATTCTTTTTGCCTGTTTTGTCAAATTTTAGAGCGCATTTTTTTTTGCTGACATTAAGGGCCCGCTTACATCCCACTAGCGCCGCCATTAGATATCCTCAATTTTCTCTTCGTAGAAAACGAATTTCTAAAATCCAAATGTCGCAAATATAAAGCTAGTCATAAGCTATAAAAACGGCCACTTTTAGCAAAAATGCCAACTACAACTCACAGATATTATTTAGAAACTATATAAAACCTTCTAAAAATAGATTATGACTAGCTTTATATTTGCGACATTTGGATTTTAGAAATTCGTTTTCTACGAAGAGAAAATTGAGGATATCTAATGGCGGCGCCAGTTAGCTGCTATATGCGCCTTAACAACAAGTCTTTGCTGTAAATTGATAATTATTTCTTGGTATTTGTCTTCATCTACTTTCTCGTCTTCTTTTTGCGTTTTAATTTCTTTATCGCCATTCTTTTCTACATTGCGTTCTTCATCTTTTTTGCTATATCCGTCTTCCTCTTGATCATTTCGGTTTTCTTTATTATCTTTACAATCCTGACACATCTTCATGGTTGGAATTCACAAATCTCTTAAATATGCTCTTTTTTTCAATCATATTTTGACCAGTTGGTTGTTATGTTCTCTTGCATCCAAGAAGCCAACTTCTTCTTCGTGTCTTGTTTTGCTCTTTCAATCTAACCATAGTTTTGACTGTGATGCGGTTTTCCGTTTAACAGTTGCAGTTCAGGCCAAATTAACTCCTTTATAACCGAGTTTACAAATTATCTTCCACTATCGGAATGCAGAATACCAACAGTACACTTCTGTAGCTCTTTTTGTCGTGAGATCCTGATACAGCATAATAAGTTTCTGACCACGATTTTCTTGTGATTCATCATTATACGACTAAATTAACTGCATACACAAAATCGCATAAATACATGGTGTTATTTTTAGGGGTAAACGTGGACATGGTTTCGAATATATCACATTATCATATTAAAAGTAATACAGCTATTTTGTACGAGAACACAAAACTCATGTATTGTAAATTGTATTGTATGATAAATTAGCATTGTAAAAAATATGTAAAATGATAATAAAAAATACAAATTAGGTACCCCATAGAATTCTATAGCATATAAGCATCGTTATAAGGGATATTAAAAATCATTGTGAGGTTCAAAACTTTTTCAATTTATAGCTGTCAACTGGTTATTTAGGGTTCCGTAGTCAACAAGGAACCCTTATAGTTTTGCAATGTCCGTCCGTCTGTCTGTCCGCGGCTTAGTTCAAAAACTACTGATACGAGAACGCTGCAATTGACAGGGATATACACATTGATCAAGCCGAAAAAGTGGTAGAAACAATTCTTTGAGTAGGGTACCTCCCCTACACGTGAACTGGGGACGTAATTTTTTTTTCGTCTACCCCATTGTTGGATAGGAATTCCAAAAACATTGGCGGTATGAAAAGATCATTTTTTGATTTAGGGCTCCGTTTGCGAAACATTTAGCTTTAAAGTACTATTTTTTGTTAGATTCAAGTCTTTGCGTCCCTCTCTACGAGCGAAAATATAGAAAATATAATATATTTGGAAATGTAAATAAGATTACGAAATTTAAAAGGAAAACTATCACGGGTAAGTACACTTTATAAGCTTACGAGTAATAGTCGACCAAGTTATAAAATGTACTTGGAAAAGTGAAATTTTCGTACAAATTCCATTAAAAGTTACTTTTCTGTAAAACAGGTAAAAAATATAAGTAAATGAACGATGTATATTTATAGAAAAATAAAATAATAACATTCTAAAAATAAAAAAAAATATTTAAGGGGGGCTCCCACACAACAAACGTGATTTTTTGGCGTTTTTATAGATAATGGTATGGAACCATTCGTGCGCGAGTCCGACTCGCACTTGGCCGATTTTTGTAAGTTTAAGGACCACAAAAGAAATTTAGCAACACCCTAAAAGCAAACAAAGCTACACGCTCAACCACATCATATTGTAGAGAACAGCCTCTTTCAACCAACCACTTTAGTCCTACGTGATAGGTGGTAAGCCCATCGCCACAACACAGCTTCTGATAGTACGGTCTCCGATACTCCTATATACTTTAGGTATCCTTTACTATTCAGGAATTGGTCTCTTTAAGCTGGGGTCATAGTTAGGATATTTTTTCTTGACAGTACATCACAGAAAATTTAATTTAATTTTTATCCTTCACCAATATTGTGTATGAAGAATACCCACTATATAAACCTAGTAAATCTACCTATGTCCTTTCAAGGGAAGCAGACGCATTAAATATTTCAACATATAACATGGAACACGGTTGCATTTATAGAAAAAGAATTTAAATGTACGTTTCAAAATATCGTTACATCTGACAGACATAGCCCGGCTGGAGTTGATATAGCTCCGTTCAGAGTTGATGCTGTTAGTGCTACCTTGAGCCCCTCCAAGGCAACACTAAATTGTAAGCTTATGGAATCCAGACTCACAAAATCACGGTCAATTTCAAGGACTTAATTTAGATAAACTAACGTATACTTGCATCAAATGCACGCTTTATGACCCACAATCCCGACAGTATACTACTCATCTCAACCACTTTCAGCAAACGTATGCCCTGTATATTTGTTTTCAGTAACACCGATTTCCGAATCAAATACTTGCTTGCGCAGTGCCGCTTTTGTAAACATGGCGTTCCAGACTGCGATTCTGGACAAATCTACAAAGACACGATTACTCCAGCTGAAATACATTTACGATTTTCGAATTTTGAGGAGCCGGCTCATTGAATGGTGGTAGCGGAGCGCGATGCCGCGCAAGTGAAAGCTAAGATCGTCTGAAAGTGTAGCTGCTAAGCCCAGGCTGGCATCCGCCTAAAATGGGGTGATCGCGGGCGATGGTATCGTATTCCGAGTATAAAAAGAAACGGAGCGCCCCGCCGCCGGTCAGAACGGCTTCTAACGTGAGTACGCCCGTGCGTGGCGTGCGCGTGCGTCTAGTGCAGTGCGTAGTGCATCTTATCGAAAGTGACACATAGCGTCAGCTGATTTATCTGTTGGATTGGATTTGCCCTTTTATTGTGCACAAGTGGTTTGTTGAGCCTGAAGTGGAAGCTTCACGGAGTTGCGTTTGTTAGTTCGTTGCATTTGACGATATAATAATAGATAATTAGATTTTTTTATTGAGTTCAAAGTGTTGAATTTACAATATCTGTTAATCAGGGTTTTTGAAAGTTATTTTTAATTTTGATTAAAATTTGCTAAACTTTGTAGACAGTGTGAGGTTTGGGGCCCATTGCGGCTCCTTGACTGACGCCCTACGGGCTCATTGAATTACCGTATTGCAATTTATAATTACTATTGTCGTCTTTTTCAGTATAATTATATAGTTTGCATATAGCAATACATTTTTTTAGAATTGTAATAAAATAACTGATATAAAAGAGTAATATTTAATGAAAGCAAACAAAAGTTCAACTTGTTGAAGTAAATTTAAAAAAGTTAGGACAGTGTAAAGTTATTTACTAATACAACTTTTTTAATTTTGTTAATCTTTTAAATCTTTTTTAAATATTTTTAAATCTTAATAAATGAATCGATTTAATCTAGATAAATAGAAAACTAAATGTAACTAGCACAACAACAAAAAGCGAAATAAATATCAAATCTATGATAGTTAAAATACTAAATATTTCATGATCACCTTAAAAGCTAATAATCAACAATCCACGTTCGGATAAATCGGTTGGCATGAGTCCAGCTCGCATTCCTGGTGACGTAACATCCGCGAAGGGCCGTTCCCGATCGGCTAATAAAAAACGCGCGCATAAAACTTGTATTACGCAAACCGCGTCCGAGCTGGCTGTTGGCGCGTTGCCCGCGGCCGCCGCTCGAGTTACAGCCGCAAATAGACGCACGCGCGCGCGACCATCGCTTCTCCTTCGGGAAAGGCGAGCAGTCGAATAACGTTCGGGGTGTGTGTTTGCAGGAAGGCTCCAGGGCTGCGTTCTCGTGTCTCGACTAGCCCAAAAGTCTCGTTAGCCCTCCGAACATGCCGAAGCCACAACAGCAAGAGGGCGAGGACCCCGATCCGACCCCGTACCTGTTCGTTTCTTTGGAACAGAAACGTATCGACCAAAGCAAGCCGTACGATGGCAAGAAGGCATGCTGGGTACCGGACGAAAAAGAGGGCTTCGTTCAGGGAGAAATCAAGGCCACCAAGGGCGACCTGGTGACCGTCAGCCTCCCTGGGGGCGAGGTACGCTTTATCGGAGAAATAATTGTAAAATTTTAACGTTTTGCGTAAAAAAATGCAAATAGGTCTTAATTATCCTTGATGTTTATGAACAATATGATTTAGTTTTTACCCATGAATCAAAGTGATCAAAACGTTAAAATTTTACCAATCTACTGAAACAAACAATTGCGTAATAAATTTAAAACTGAATAATATAATTATGTATCACCCGTCATTTATCAGTACTATAATTGTATATAAACACAATGCAATAAAAATACCAGTATTTCAGAAAATGGCACGTAAACATAATACAACTGTCTTATAATTTTACAATGTTCTTTAACTGATATCTTAAATGAGCAGGAGAAGACATTTAAGAAGGATCTCCTCGGACAAGTGAACCCGCCGAAATTCGAGAAAGTTGAGGATATGGCTGATTTGACTTACCTTAACGAGGCTGCCGTACTCCACAACCTTCGACAACGATACTATGCGAAACTTATCTATGTAAGTAGGCGCTCCAAGCGCCTTCATCACTACTATATTACTAATAGAATTATCTTTCCTACAGACAAAAGACTTCAAGAAGGATGTAGTAGGCCAGGTCAACCCACCAAAATACGAGAAATGCGAGGATATGTCTAACTTGACATACCTCAACGACGCTTCTGTACTTTATAACTTGAAGCAGAGATATTATCATAAGCTTATTTACGTAAGTGGGGTCCAGGACAAAAGTTGGAGTTTGCATGTTTCCTCACCTTTCCTATCTCTCAACACTATTGTGGACATAAATCGCTGACAGACTAAATGTTGGACAGCGTTCAAAGCAAAGGGCAATACCTGCCCATGAACGGTGTTTTTAATAATTAATTTATATCGCACTTCTAATCTTAAACTAGTACGACTATTTGCCAACTGAGTCTATTTCAGTGATGTCTATTTAAATCTCTTTTAAAGTTGTAGATTTGTTGATTTCTGCTAATTTATGACAATAAATCTCCCAAAAGACAAAATGCAGAAGGCTGGTGATTAAAACCAATTTTTGATCAAAACTGTTATATTACACTAATTCATTCTTTTTCATTTTCTCAAATTTTATGATTCTATGAATCCATAATTCCACAAAAAAAATCTTCCTTTTTCCTGAGTAACTAATCCTGTTCCAACAACCGCACTTGAACCCTTCTAAACAGGACAAGTCGGTGAAAATGGACTCGGCGGCGTCCGGAGCAAATCTGTGTTTTTATTTTTGTTGTTATTAGAATAGATATTTTTAATATAGTGTTTGAATATCCAATATCTTTTACTTTTATTTTACATTTTTATATATATTTATTATTATATTTTTTTTATACATATTTGAAGATATATTGAAAAAGTTATTCTTAATTAGTTATTGAAAGTAAAGGATATTCAGTTTTCTATCTTTAAGGCAAAAAAGTATCAATACAATACCTTTGCCTTTGATCTAAATGTCGTAAGACAAGGATATTTTCGTTATATTTCTTTCAGTTTTATTAATATTAGGATTCTCTTTAATTAAGAAACAACAGGACAGTTTCGAAACATTTAGAGAATTCTATTAATTTAGGTGCCTATTTATTGACTTCTATTTTGTGTGTTTTGTATCAACTTTTTGAAATAAATTCACCAAGAAATGTCATCATATCTCAAAATCTGTATTATTTATCTATCTCTAAATTTCTAATAAATTACATCAATCTTTATTTTTCTATGATTTAACATCATAAATATTTATGGTTTCCATCTAGTTCTCTATAAAAAGAAAAGGATGGTTCTAAAATAGAACTGAAAATTCTATATTAACATTTTATTAACTTCTATGTCAAGTACCTATTTTATGTAAAAAAAACTGTAGTATGTTTCTGAGATTAAAAACTTCTCATTATCATTTAAATCTTATTGCACTGAATAATTTTGACCGACCTTTGCCTAATTTATTTCTTTGTTTTCGATTTCATCATCACTATCAACCATCTTGTAAACATTTTTTTTCTAATCGCTACTAATGCAATCAAACAGACGTACTCGGGTCTCTTCTGTGTGGCCATCAACCCTTACAAGAGGTTTCCTGTGTACACGTTCCGATGCGCCAAGCTGTACAGAGGCAAGCGTCGCTCGGAAGTTCCACCTCACATTTTTGCTATTTCCGACGGCGCTTATGTCAACATGTTGACCAACCACGAGAATCAATCTATGTTGATTACGTAAGTATTGTTTTAACATTGAAATTTGCATTTGTTTCATTTCCATTATTCTTGTACTTGCCCTTGGCCACGATGGGGGGGGGCCGGTACTCCAACAGTGGGATCATAATCATTTATTTTGGCAAAGGTAATCTACGTATGTCATTTTTAATCTATTACATGTAACATTAAATAATAATAATAATGGGTAGGTACTGAAATAACGATATACATTTAAATTAATTAGTAATTTAACTATCAATATTCAAAAAATTGTCATAACTGCCTCAGACAAGACTTGAAACGTGGTATGTTGGAAGATTAGGTGAAGTCAACTGTCAACCTAGTATACTGTTGTGTGCTATACGAAATATAAATCAATCAAATATTTGAGGTATTGGATTGTATGTTTGTTTTAATGATTCATATGCAATCGAATTAATACGTTCAAGAAAAAATGTTTGTTTCAATGAGTTATAAACTACCAAATTATTGGATCACTTTTATCACAGGGCAGGCTTTAATAAGCTGTATAACATACTTGAAACTGTTAAGTTTCTTTTTTTTTTGGTAATCGATTGCAACCTTTAACATGTAATTTGTGTGCAATTAGGCGAAGCCAATTTTAAAAAAGGAAGATTCTATGTGGTACAGATACACATTGAAGAATTTATTTTAGGGCTCATCGCCTTGGTACAACTATATGTAATGTGGAACTGGATAGATCTTATAGGTTCTGCCTTTTGCGAATTTTTGTCACCTGTTTTAAACACAAACTTTTTTTTTATTCAATTAGACTTTCAAACAACGCTTTTGAATCGTCAATTGAATTAGTATTTTTATCAACTTTACCACAAGTTCGGAATTATTTACTAACGAGAAAAACCTACAGGAACCTTTAATCGTTAAAACGTTAATCTTTTATATATTTTTTCAACTTCGCATTCAAACTCTTTTTTTTATTTCAATTAAGTTTTTTTTTTAATTTAAAGCTATACAATTTGATTTTATTTCTATTTTAATTGAGTTTATGTGTCCTGTAATTGAGCATCTTCAGTCCCATGGATCATTTACATAGTCTGAAATATTGTAGTATGCTTTTTTACATCACTATGGTATTAGAGGCAAAGCTCTCGACCTTTTGACATCCTATATGAGTAGGAGAGTACAGAAAATAGATGTCAACGTTGAAAGATCTCCGGGATCAGCAGTCACTATAGGAGTCCCTCAGGGCTCAATTTTAGGTCCTTTTCTATTTCTTATTTACATTAACGATCTCCCATATAATGTAAAAAACCATGACATTGTCTTATTTGCTGATGACACCTCTTTGCTTTTTAAAGTTAAGAGACGACAGACATGTTATAATGAATTAAATGATGCCCTTTCTAAAATTGTAAATTGGTTTAACGCTAATAATTTGTTACTTAATGAAAAAAAAACCAAATGTGTTAAATTTACATTACCAAATTTTAGTCAGAGACAGACATGTATTAATATTAATGGCGAGCAATTAGAACTTGTTAATTCAACAGTCTTTCTTGGCATAACGCTGGACTCCAAACTTTAATGGGGTCCTCATATTCATAACCTAGCCAAAAAACTTAGCTCTGCTGTGTATGCGATCAAGAAAATAAGACAGAGATATATGTTATAATGAATTAAATGATGCCCTTTCTAAAATTGTAAATTGGTTTAACGCTAATAATTTGTTACTTAATGAAAAAAAAACCAAATGTGTTAAATTTACATTACCAAATTTTAGTCAGAGACAGACATGTATTAATATTAATGGCGAGCAATTAGAACTTGTTAATTCAACAGTCTTTCTTGGCATAACGCTGGACTCCAAACTTTAATGGGGTCCTCATATTCATAACCTAGCCAAAAAACTTAGCTCTGCTGTGTATGCGATCAAGAAAATAAGACAATTGACCGATGTCGACACTGCAAAAATAGTATATTTTAGCTATTTCCATAGTTTAATGACATATGGTATCCTATTGTGGGGTAGCGCTGCTGATGTAAATACAATATTTTTGTTACAAAAAAGGGCAATTCGTGCTTTTTATAAATTAGGATCTAGATATCTCTGATCTCCCGTTTAGGGAAGTAAAATTTTTAACTTTAGTGTCGCAGTACATATATGAAAATCTTTTATATGTACATAAAAATATCAATAGTTTCAGCAAGAAAAGTGACGTTCACAAAGTAAATACTAGAAGTAAAAATAAGCTGTTGGTGCATGATACACGTCTACACAAAATAAGTAACTCTTTTATGGGGCAATGTATACACTTTTACAACAAAGTTCCCAATAAAATTCAAAATCTATCAATAAGTAAATTTAAATCTTTTATCAAGCAGGTACTTTGTAAAAAGGCATACTACAATATTTCAGACTATGTAAATGATAAAAATCCTTGGGACTGATGATGCTCAATTACAGGATGCATAGGTAAACCAAATTAAAATGGAAATAACATAAAATTGTACTACTAAAAATCAATTTATTTATTTAAAACATTAATTGTATTTTAGTTTATTTAAGTGTTTTTAAAAGAGTTACTATCGAGTTTCTTGCCGGATTCTTCTCGGTAGAAATCAACAACATTGTGAACCGGCGGGAAGGTGGGAGGGTTCAAAAAATAATATTTTATAACTTTGACGATTCAAAAGTGATTGTAAAATCCTTATTTGAATAAACCATTTTGACTTTGACTTTGACTTTGACTTTACAAAGTTGTTTGATAAAAGATTTAAATTTACTTAAAGCTATCAATATTGCATTAGAGCTATGTACCTTCTGAAGACGATTTAGGAACTACAACTACGAAATTGCTTTAAAAAGTCATATTATCACTATGAGATATTTTTACGGGATTTTTACCGTGATTAAGGCTTAAGGCCCAGTATACTGCACAGTAGCGCCGCCACTAGATATTGTTTATCTCTCCTTCATACAAAGCGCATTCAAAAAAAAGTGTTTAACTATTTTTACAACTTTTTGAATTATTTGTAGAACATGTCCGCGAGTTTTAATTTTGCGTATTGGCTAAAGGTGGCCATTTTTGGCAGAAACCTAAATTAAAACTAGCAGACATGTACTACAAACAATACAAAACGATCTTAAAATAGTAAATTACTTTTAAAATACTATTCGAAGAAGAAATAAACAATATCTAATGGCGGCGCTAGTGTACAGTATATTAGGCCTTAATAAAAGATCCTGCGCTCACGGTACTTGCAACAGCATCGAAATACCGGGAGCTCAAAATCTTCTATTAGCCACAGTACGAACCCAGTAAAACGTCATAAAATAGTGATAAAATGACACACGAAAACTGTATGTATTCTATTGCTGACGTATTGAGGTTGACGCAACTCGTTGTGGCGCCAGGTATAAAAAAACTACGTTTTTCGTATACAATAATTTGAATCGTCACGTTAAGATCCAAAAACAATAATAGTCCAAAATATTTCAGTAGATCAGACAAGTAATTAAACAAACCTTAGAATCACATTAACTTTTTTTTAATCAGATGCTCACTAAATTGCGTTGGACCACTCTGGCTGTGAACGCTTTGTTATATATAAGACAATTTAATCGTCAAATTTTGAGAAATAAACCAGACAAAACCTAATTGTCATTATTTAATAATAAAATTCTTGAAAACAACACAATCTTTGTAACTCAACAGCGGTGAGTCTGGTGCCGGTAAGACTGAAAACACGAAGAAGGTAATTGCGTACTTCGCCACCGTTGGTGCGTCGCAAAAGAAGGACCCAAATGCAGAAAAGAAGGGCTCTCTGGAAGATCAAGTCGTACAAACCAACCCTGTGCTTGAAGCCTTCGGTAACGCCAAGACTGTGCGTAACGACAACTCCTCCCGATTCGTAAGTATTACATTTAATTATCTTCTTTATTGAAGATATTTATTATTTATAAGTTACAGTTGAACAGTTTGAATAGGAACAGGAAAAACTCTGAATTGGTTTCAATTTATTAATCAACCTGTAGCAATGTACTATTGGACATAGTGCTGTTCGAATGAACGCCACCACACTCGGTCCTCTTTTCTTTCTCATCCAGCTACTTCCGGCTAGCTTATTTAGGTCATCGGTCCACCTCTGCAATTTGAATTTAAAGTTTTACTACAGAAAAATACTAAAAGTAGTGCAAAAATTATCCTGTAACTTAATTTTTTTGTGTTATTTCTTCCTCTAGTTAAATTATTATATAATCCAAATTCTTGCCATAGGGTAAATTCATCCGTATCCACTTCGGACCCTCTGGAAAACTGGCTGGTGCTGACATCGAAACCTGTGAGTATTCCAGCTCTTTATAAGTATTTCAGCTCTTTTTAAGTATTCCAGCTCTTTATAACCTATTTGAGAATAAACATGATATATGACTAATTCATAACATTTTACCTTTACAGATCTACTTGAAAAGGCCCGTGTCATCTCTCAACAGGCTCTTGAGCGTTCATACCACATCTTCTACCAGATGATGTCTGGTTCAGTTCCTGGTTTGAAAGGTACATAACAGTCATACACCCGTAATGCTTTCACTTAAAACAAAAATTTATTTGCTCTTCTTACATTAATTAAAACTAAAATTATAAAACAACTTAAAACTTATTGTTTTTTTATCAATTTTTTATCAAAAATTCAAACTATAAGATTAAGATAGAAATGTAGAAGAACATAAAATAATTTTATAAGTTGAATGAACTACTTATACTAATAAATTATAAGTACATTATTTATTTACAAGAACAAATAAGAGTTATATAATACACTATACAGGGTAAAGTCGATAAGTGAGTCCAGCTGATTATTTCGGTTATTTAAATATAAAAATTAAACAGATGTAGAAATTATTGTTAAATTAATAAACGTAAAAAAAATATGATCAAAATTTGAATATTTGGCTCCAATAAATTTACTTAGAATATAGTTTAATTATAACGAATATCTAATGCTTGTTTATTCACTTTTGAAAATATCAGAAATGTTTTTATATAAGTTTAAATGTTTGAAAATAATAAGCAGGACACACTCTTCCACCCGGTATACATATTAATGCAGGTCAAAGTTTATTAACATAATATTAAGACAAATATAATTTACTTTTTACTACACGTAGCCAAATCAATGAACCATTCAACATGAACACATGAACTATACTAATAACATGCATATTATACCAATGATTGTACCTTACCTATGTACCTAATGTAAACATTAATGTACACCACCACCATTTTGTTCTCTATTATACAAATTTGAAAATAAGAGCACCACTGAAGAACACGACACGCACATTTATTCCCTTTAACGGTCATTAATGTGTATTTACCATTTAGAGATGTGTATGCTGTCGAACAACGTAAATGATTATATCATCATAGCCCAAGGAAAAACCACTATTCCCAACGTTGATGATGGCGAGGAATGTACCTTGACCGACGTAAGTTCAGTTCTCCGTGAGACTGGAGTCTTCTGATGATTCCTGTATGTTTGTAATCCATCCTAACTGTTTTGCTGCATACCTTCAGCAGGCAGTTGGGTATCTCGCCCTAGAACAGGCACGAGATTTTTATTAAAGTTTGCTTCTATTTACCATCACCTTTTCTATATAAACCACGGAGAGCGTGGCATGTATAGAATAAATTTTAAGTTTAGGGCGCCAGTTGACAAATGTGACTGTAATTGGTGCACTTTTATAGACAAATGCATGTTGTCAAACGACATCAACTACTACAACATCGTGTCCCAAGGCAAGACTTCCATCCCCGGAGTCGATGACGGCGAAGAAATGCAGATTACCGACGTGAGTCCAGAAAATGACAGCTGGCTCTCATACTTTTCGCATCCTATCTATCTAATTCTACTTCCATTTCTGACTGTATTTTGGTTTCTGATCATCTATTTCGCTTTGCTTGCGGCCGCTTAAATTCAGACGCTTGTGTTTGTCAGATAATGCGTTGGTGTTTACAGAGATGACTATGCTAAGCAACCGCGTCTCGGACTATCCCCTCATAAGTCAAGGGAAGACACGAATACCTGGAATCAACGACGGTGAAGAATTCGACCAGACGGTCGTAAGTCTCAACCTGAGCTTGGAGCGCGCGTCGTGATACAGTTATTCGTGCAATTTACAAAACAAAATTTCTGACATGCACATGACGTGATCGCTCCTTGCAAATGGACAGTCAGCACTAGATTTTTCCCACCAGCCTTTGCGTAGCACAATTACCAGCCCAACCCTTTGTGAACTAATTATATATACACACGATTCACAAGACAAATATAGGGAATTTCAGGTATTGCAGTGATTGTAAGCTATAATCTTATACATTCTTTTTATATGGTCGCAGAAATGTGTTTGTTATCAAACGACATATACGATTACTATAACGTCTCCCAGGGTAAGATTACCATTCCAAACATCGACGATGGTGAAGAATGTTTGTTGACTGACGTAAGTTTAATGAAGTCGACCTGAATATGTAAAAGTAGTCTCTGTTTAGTTTTGATACCCTTCCAAAGCATCTGATCTGAATTAGTTAGAAGTCATATTGAATGACTATTTGAGTAGTGACCATTAAAATTGACGTTAATGGAAATTTAGACCTCAACCCCTTTTAAGAAGCCATCGTTACTCAAAAGTTGGCAGAATTAGTAGTAAATATTTTTATACGGACTAAGTGTGAATTTGATATAATTATAATGTTTTAGAATGGTCTTTTTGTATCTTTGTGTAAAGTGAAAAGTCTGAAAAATATAGTACAATATATATTTTGCAAGAAAATTTAGAATAGTCATTAAGTATTCCTCAGAAAATGCACGACATCCCGACTGGTTACGCTTAGTTAACGCTTTATTTTGCATTTACTAATCCATTATTTAAAATGTGTAAGAACATTTTTTAATATAGTCTGTTTTTGCGTATTATGTTTCTGTTTCGTACTATTTGCCGTTTTTATTTTATAATATTCCTTATAGTAATGTAAATTTAACAAAACGTACTCAGAACTAAAATCTATTTTGTTTTCGATTGAAAAACTATTTAGTAAATTAATATCATTCAACTAAATATACTTATTAAGGTTATTAATGCAATTTATGAATTATAGCAAGCCTTTGACATTCTGGGCTTTACTCAAGAGGAGAAAGACAATGTGTACAAGATCACGGCCGCCGTCATGCACATGGGCTGCATGAAGTTCAAGCAGAGGGGTCGCGAGGAACAGGCTGAAGCCGACGGCACTGAGGCAAGTATTTCCCTTTAACCCTCTTTTAATTTGAAAAGTTCTCATTATAAAGTCTCATTCATGACATGTGTCTGTTGGTTTGTCTGTCACAGCCAATTTGTTCCGAATCAACTAGATTGAATAAGTTGTTGTAATTATATAAAAAAAATATTTTGTAAACTGTACCGTGTGAAAGTTTTATTATTTGAAATGTATTTTTATATAATTTTTTTAAAATTAATAGTTACCACCCTTATCACTAAAACTAATGTTCTTAAATCATAAAAAAATACAATACTTTCTCTATAGATTACAGAAATATAAGAAGTCTATGGTCTTTAAACAACATGGTTAATCTCACAATATTGTACGTAGGTACAAAATTACAAAATACAGTTTTAGAGTAATTAAAATAAATAAGAATAAAGAACGAAAGAGAAATAAGAAAGAATAAAAAAGAGGAAAGAAACAAATGTACGGTCCCTCGGTGGGCGAGTTCAAATCGTTTTTGACCGTTTTTTTATATCTGCTCAGTGACCATATGCTGCAAGATCTTCAGAAACAAAATAATTAGTAATAAAAAAGGACAAAAATGTATGAATCTATATCTTGAGAAATATTCAGAAAACCCTTATGTTTTTTCACTTACTCAATTTTTCAATCATGTCTTACTCAAGGATAGCACACAAAAATTATGATGTAATATAATACTAAAATTTTATTCATAAACTTACAGGATGGTGAGAAGGTTGCCAAGCTTCTCGGCGTTGACTGCCAGGACCTGTACAAGAACTTGTTGAAGCCTCGCATCAAGGTCGGAAATGAGTTCGTGACCCAAGGTCGTAACAAGGACCAGGTTGCTAACTCCGTCGGTGCCCTTTGCAAGGGTATGTTCGACAGACTGTTCAAATGGCTTGTCAAGAAGTGTAACGAGACACTCGACACCAAGCAGAAGAGACAACACTTCATTGGTGTGCTGGATATTGCTGGTTTCGAAATCTTTGACGTAAGTTTTAGTAATCCAGGCTGTAGAATTTCTCACAAATCTATCGTTATTAACTTAAAGTTTAAAACCTACAATTTCGAATCACGAAACAAATTTAGTCTTGTTTGAGATAATGTTTTTTAACACTTCAGAATGTCAAATCGTCAACAGATTCGCAATGATGTGTTTTCAAAGTGTGATCAAACTGTGATACTAAATCCCTTATAGATCCAGGAGTACAAACTTCTGATCCTCCCGCAGAGTAGCAATTTGTTCACTGCGCGGTCTCGTATCTCTGAAATATTACTAGTAAGGATTTTGCTACCCAGAAGGTGATCGACCAAACATCGTGATAATTTGGGTCTAATGGTTTAAACCCACAATAACGTAAGAAAGTCTATGTCTCAACAGCGATATTAAGTGGCATTAATCTAACTGCAGTTGGTTATTCTAAACATAGTTACATTCTTTATGTACGAGTATATCTAAGATATTCTATCTAAGATTAAAAAGGGTTGAGTCATTTCTCACAAACAAAAAGCTATAAAAATAGTATTTTATTATAAGAAATAAGAAGGTATTTAAGTGGTTTCACCTATAGCGTATTACTTTTTAATGTATATAAATCTATATTTCCTAGTTAATATATTTACCTTGTATTCATTTTTCGTATTGTTCATAAAAGTACAATGGGTTCGAGCAACTCTGCATTAATTTCACCAACGAAAAGCTCCAACAATTCTTTAACCACCACATGTTTGTACTCGAACAAGAGGAGTATAAGAAAGAGGGAATCAACTGGGCTTTCATCGATTTTGGGATGGATTTGCTCGCGTGTATCGATCTTATTGAGAAGGTAATAGTAGTATGGCTCTACGTCACACCCGTCGTCGCAGGAAGCTTTCTAGACGGGATTTTGCTCGACCTTACAAACCTATGAATTGAAAGAACCCTTATACACCTGTCAGAGTTAAAATACGGAACGAAATCCGTTTTAATACTCTTATTTTACCTTTCCTGACTCTTAACTTAACTTTCCACATTACTTATCTCCCTGCAGTTCAATGGTTTTGAACAACTCTGCATTAACTTCACCAACGAGAAACTGCAGCAGTTCTTTAACCATCACATGTTCGTTCTGGAGCAAGAAGAGTACCAGCGCGAAGGCATCGAATGGACTTTCATTGATTTTGGCATGGACCTTCAAAATTGCATTGACCTTATTGAAAAGGTAGATGGCGGCAACGTAACTAAACACTTGCCTCGCGCCACCCGTGTTCTCGAATAAAGTCAATCGTGAATTAAATAAAATTATTCAAATATTTCATATAGCTAAATTGACAATCGGCAATCGAAAAAAGACTTTATTCGAGGTACTAGTCAATGCTATCTGCTCAGCGTGTGTGTGTCTTCTTCTGCGTGTTTTCTATATTTTTTGCGTTTTCAAATAAACCAAAACGTAAACTTTTAGGTTTAATTCGAAACTTAATGTCAGTAACTAACAGATCATGATTCTTTTTTCCATGCTCACAACGAAGGTGAACGGATTCAATCAGCTCTGTGTTAATTTTACAAATGAAAAATTGCAACAATACTTTAACCACTTCATGTTCGTGCTAGAACAAGAAGAATACGAAAGAGAAGGGATTCATTGGACTTTTATAGATTTTGGTATGGACCTTCAGCCGACAATTAATTTGTTAGAAAAGGTATTAGAGGTATATTGTGTACAGCTTTTAGATAGGTCTGCGATGACAAGAGGCTTCGAGCTACAAAATAGTCAACGCCTGCAATCGCAAAAGCAAAACTTACCAGCTATATATCCCTTTATCCTCGGTATTATAGGCAAAAGAAACATAATCATACTGCTTGATAAACATGCAAAATAATGCGAATTCTAAAACTAGGCTGAAACTAGGCTGTTCCTAAATCGTATTTAGTATGCACACCACGTAAGCAAAATAATTTATTCACTGCGTCATTAGGGCTGCACATTAGTTCACCTTCGCTTTGAAATTTTAAATAATATTTTTGCTAATATCTCAAACGCACTGCAAGATCCGTTTTTTAATTATAAGTTACTACGTACATTATGTAGTATACTTAAAGTTTTATAATTTGCATGTCTAACTTTTTGTTTCTTTTAACTTATACTTTTTATTAGTTTTAAACATTATATATAATGTCAAACAAAAACTTAGCATCCAAAGGAGAACGGGCAAAAATGTATGTTATTTGGCCTAAACAATAGCTATAACAATAACGTAACTAATAGCGTGTTTTATTCTTATCGTTAATTTTATTCATTTCAGGTAAAAAAATATGTTGGTATGAATTACAACTATTTTTATAAATATTACTTACATTTTATGTTACACATTTTTGTCTCCATGGTACCCGTTTTAGTAACAATTAAATGTGTACAACTAAACATTTCCATGATATGTTTCTGTTTCATAGGACAATAACCCGTTTTGCCTGGTCTCCTTTTAAAATTAATTTATTATTTCATTCTTATTTTTATCTCTCGTTTCCGGATGCTAAATATATAGTCCGCTTTCAGCCTATGGGTATCCTCTCCATTCTTGAAGAAGAGTCTATGTTCCCGAAAGCCACCGATCTAACCTTTGTTGAGAAGTTGAACAACAACCACTTGGGCAAATCTGCTCCTTACTTGAAGCCCAAACCTCCAAAGCCTGGCTGCCAAGCTGCTCACTTCGCAATTGGTCACTACGCTGGTAATGTAAGTATAAAAACTGATAATTTTTGTACAATAGAACAAAATGTTTTAAATTTGGTGAATTTTAATCTCAAAACATAGCTTTACCACTTATTAAAATCATAAAATATCAGTTTTTACTATATTTTAAACTCTGCATTCACCTGAATTCCACGTAAAGACAGCCAATTACTAATACTTAAATTAAATCTCGTTTTGATCCCTACGTTTTCTTACATTTCGGTCAGTTTTGATCCCTCCAAACAACCGTAGAGTTTCTTGGCTCTCAGTGCAACAGCATCTTTACATTATCTTTAAAAATACCCTTAATGATTACATCTAATTACAGAATCTAATGTTAATCAATATTGTTTAACAGGTCGGTTACAACATTACTGGTTGGCTTGAGAAGAACAAGGACCCTCTCAACGACACTGTCGTCGACCAGTTCAAGAAGGGTGCCAACAACTTGTTGAAAGAGATCTTCGCTGATCATCCTGGCCAGTCTGGTGATGCTGGTGGTGCCGGCGGCAAGGGTGTGTATTTTACAACAATAAGTAGTCTATATTTTATATTATATATCTTAATATATCTTTATTTAAAAATAAAAAACGAAATTGGAATATTGATGTTGTACTATATGATCTTTTTCTTTTAAGATAATGTTGGAGTTCAATACAGAATCCACTTTATTTATCATATCATTTTTAAATCAACTTTATTTTCTGTAAATAAAAGCCATAAAGAATGTATTATTGCATATATTATGGTGAGACCGTTTTCAATGCTTACAATAATAATAATATTTCCTTAGTTTGTAATCCCAGCCGTTAAGGTAGCTAATCAGCAAGTCCCGCTAATGGCGGATCCCTTTATATTATATTTTCATATGTTGTGTGTATAATATTTAATTATTTTAAAATGTATAAATATTGAGAATAAATTAACAATAATAATATTGTAAGCTTTGGAAGCGGTACTACTTAACGAAATATATGCAACCAAAATTTGCTTATGGTTTTTATATAATAGATATTAGAAAACATTCATATACAAAAATACTAATAAACTTCTTGGATCAGAAGTATATAATCGCAAAAACGTTTTTACACTTCATCTCTCTTGTACTTTAAATCATTCGATGATGGCACAAATAATTTGTCGCCATTAACCTTACCATATTCATTTCTGATCTTCATTTTAACTAAAATAGGCGCTGGAGGCAAGCGTGCCAAGGGTTCTGCCTTCCAGACCGTATCATCTCTATACAGGGTAAACAGAACGCGTGATATCCGAAATTTCGCTTAACTGCCTTCTACGTGTCTTCAGTGTCGTCTATGCTTGAAACTGGTTATTTATCTGCAGAACCTATCACTGAATATAAATCATTTTAAGTAATATAATCTATTTTTTTTTTACTATTCTGATAAATAGAAGTGATAAGTTTTGTAAATACAAAGTCAGTATTTCATGCTTTCATAATAATCTTTTGTTTATGTCGATACATTTGTATGCGTTACAACACTATATCTGCTGCTGTGTTTTAGGGTACTCTAATATTGTTTAATTTTTCATGCCCTACTGTGACGTCAGCACTAATCAAAGCTTCTTAATATATATCCATAGGCGGTCGCGGTAAGAAGGG
The DNA here is from genome assembly GCA_946406115.1 of Apoda limacodes. Lineage (NCBI taxonomy): Eukaryota > Metazoa > Arthropoda > Insecta > Lepidoptera > Limacodidae > Apoda > Apoda limacodes. The sequence goes on from OX291552.1 coordinate 26,129,958, forward strand.
CGGTGGTTTTGCTACTGTGTCTTCTGCCTACAGGGTACTTATTGGTTTATAAATATTTAGTTGTTTTTATTTTATTTTGTGATGTTAAAAACTACTTAGATGTAGCTACACATCGTTTTGCATTTTAAAGTACCTACAGGTATTGTGTATATAAATTAGTTATTCATCTTAGTTTTATCATAATCAATAGAGGTAATATAAAAGTATTTTGTTACATTAATACTGATATATTTTTTATTTTACCCAGTTTATTAACACACATTGAAAAGTTTTCTACGCACCGTACTGACTGGATTAAGTACAGTTAGCAAAAAAAGACATCCACAAGATGTACCTATGTGAAAGACACTTGGCATTCTACGCTTTTTTGTTATTTTGTTTTGAATATGTTTTAACATTGGTTAAGTTTTGTGTGAAATCTAATTTGTGTCCATTTGATTAATAAAGAATCATTCATATTAAATTAATACTATTCTGATTTTGTTGTTGCTTATTTTAATATCGATATCATAGTGAGCTAGCTATATATCAAGCTGCACTACATAATATGCTATAATATAATCTATTATGTACAGTAGCATAGAAATGCTTCATATGTAGCTGATTGTCTTGTGTTCGAATCTCATTCTAAGTGAAATTATGTATATTCAATAAGTATTTCGGTGTCAAGAATACATTTTATTACTTTATATAACAGTTTGATGCTTTACTAATTTAGTGTTCGTTGTATTACAATGAATATTAATGTTTGACTGTCTGTACAGGAACAACTTAACAACTTGATGACAACTTTGAGATCCACCCAGCCTCACTTCGTACGTTGTATTATTCCCAATGAATTAAAACAGGCCGGTAAGTTTATGTCTCGTATTTTAATATCTGATGTAAGTTAGGTGAGGTAGGTACGATTATAGGGGAAGAGAAATAGTTTAAAAACTATAGGCTCTAGCTCTGTGATAATTGCATCTGTACAACACTTATAAAGATCAAGATTGAATGTCACAATAAATGTGACGCTGCGGCTCCAAGGTACAAAATTAAAGTCGGCCAAGTGCAAGCTGACTCGCGCACTAAGGGTTCCGTACCATCATTTATAAAAACGACAAAAAAAATCACGTTCGTCATATGAGAGCCCTTTTAATATTTTATTTTGTTTTTTAGTTTTTGTTGTTATAGCGGCAACAGAAATACATCTTCGGTGAAAATTTCAACTGTCTCACTATCACGGTTCATGAGATACAGCCTGGTGACAGACGGACGGACGGACAGCGAAGTCTTAGTAATAGGGTTCTGCTAATAACCTTTTAGATATGGAATACTAAAAAAACCAGCCACAAGCAAAAATTTAGTTGATTTACTACAAAATTACGATCTCGAGACCAATTTTTTTTGTTTATTTCTTGCATAGAACGTTTGGGCAGGAGGCTTGTTTAAAAAGTAAATAATGTCCTACAGTTGTTTTTTTTTCATGTTCTATGGGTTATTTTTTCAATCGATTTAATTTGTTTTTTTCACAGTTTTTAATTATGCATAACGAAACTATGTTAAGTTGGAAAGGGGAACTACTACTATGACCGGGTCATAGTCATATATGTTCCTCTTTTACAATTTTAGTGGTCATAAACATTTTAACTGTCTATGAAATAGTTATAGTTCTTATAAATACCAACCTTTGTTTAAAAAAATATCTACGAATTTACGTAATATCTCGAGATTCCGTATAAGATAAGTAATTTAGCCTTGTTCCCAAACCTAAAAAAATAAAAAGTAATTACATGAATTTAGTTCCTTAGAACGTTAAATTCCCAAAACAATTAATTACTTTTCGGTAATTGAAACTGATTATTAAATAACAATGTTTTATATAATTTTATTGAAATATTTTTTTAATTTGTCTCCCCCTGTCTCGAGCTTATAGGTGTGTTCCAGGATCCTCTTATCCCTAAATTCGATTTTATTTCTTATATCACGTATTAATGGTGATGGGTTTATTCTCAAATGTAGTAACTTTTACACAATGCATTATTCTTAAATGTATATTTATAGACACTTTATTTACAGAGCTATTCCGACAGTTCCTTGTACCCCAAAAACTGAGGAAAGGGGAACAACGACCATAACCAAATGTATTGCCAATTTTAAAGTATTGTTATTAGGGTCAAAAATCATTGAATCTCAAAAATAAACAGAACTAAGTACGTGTTTGCTAAAATTTAAATTGGCAATTTCGTTTAATAGCTAGAGGTAAACAAGCAATATCAAATATGTTTCACTAACCCCACCTGACCCTAATTGAATAGGTAATTAAAGTATGACAAAAGTATTTTAGCTAGGTAAAACATTCATAAATTAAATTTAATGTAGTTGTTCATTTATATTTCTTGACAATTTTATGAAGTGAGCATATTTTTTTTTTGTAGCATACTTGTTCAGCATAAAAATAATCGAATATAAAAGAAAGTCAAAATCTTTATCTTTTTCAAAACACACCCAAAACCATAATTTTATTTATACAGTCGGCATCGAAGGCGTCTAGACAGAGCAATCGTTAGGCGAGGTGCGTGGCGAGACGGTGGGTGACTGTATTCGACTAACATGTGTCTTTACATATGGCTAGTCGGATGCAGTCATACATTTTGTCGCGGCATCATGGCTGTCTCGACGTTTTCAGATTTCTCAAACTGACTGACTGACTGTATGAATAAAATGAATGTTAAGTATGGCTGTGGTTGCGAAATGAAAACACAGTATATTTAACCTTTTTGACGTGAATTCAATAAACGTCTTCATTGTCGTACCGGCGTGCATTACAGAAAAAATGCGACATAAAACAACATGTGCTATTGAAAGCTTCTTACTCTAAAAGTTTAAAAGTTACAAAAACTTTAGTTATATTGTTGTGAAGATTGATCTGACGACAATACAAACATAAATGTTTGACATCCCGTGATGACGTCATACAGCGCGGAATTGTGCACTGATTTTTTTTTAAATGTTTCTCTACATATGTCTATAAGTTTATTAGAATCGTAAAATTTGTTACCCAGGTCTCATAGACTCCCACCTTGTGATGCACCAGCTGACCTGTAACGGTGTGCTTGAGGGTATCCGTATTTGCCGTAAAGGTTTCCCTAACAGGATGGTCTACCCTGACTTCAAGCTCCGGTAAGTTAATAGAATTTTTCTTGAAACATCTGCAGAATATCCCTTTAGAGTTTAATGGTCACTATTAAAAATTAGAATCACTTTAAAAAACAACCACATAAAAAATAGATAAATTTCAAATTAAAATTACCATTTCTGGAAGTGACCATATGATCAAATCTTTAGGAATGGAAGGAAGAAAATAAGAAGGGTTGATACGGCCATTTATTTGAGCAAAGACTCAAATTGCTAGTCATTTTGCTAGTAAACAGTAAAAAAGTGAATATTCCATAGTTTAGCTGCAAAAAAGTTGTATCAATAGAACAAAACCTCGCAATTTATTTATAAATGTCAAATCTTTTACTAGTTTTTGAATGTGAAATGGTTTCTGAGTTAATAGAACAAACACAATTAATGAAAGTTTGTACAATTAATTTTATAACGGGTATTTAGAAACCCTCTGCGTAATCCTATCTTAGGAAGGCTTTTTTCCGTCTAACTTTTTCATAAATAATAACTTCACTACTCTATTGCTACGTTTATATAAGCTGTCGTTTTTTATGGATTTTTTTTAAAACTGACAGAAAAATATAAGATTAAATCATTAGAAATGGCAGATTCCAGGGTTAGTTCATATTAATAGTGGCCATTACTGAAACGCAATTTCAATAATTTCATATGTTGTTTTTGAACAGCCGCGAAAATGTCATCGAACGCAGTTTATAAAATATGACTGACAGACACTTATTTAATTAAATACTTCTGTGAACTTCTTCTTTATCCTTTTTAGATAAATAATTGTTGGTTTCCTTTTAATCTATGCCTTAGTTATTTATCATTATTTGAATCTGTATCTTACAAGTTTGAGCATTAGAAATCATGCCAGAAATACCAATGTTTATTTTAATATCTGCATTTTTAGTGTATCTAAACAAAATACTTTGAGCATTGATTCAGACGCTGTAAATTTTTATTTCTGTGGAGCTTCGTCATCGAGAATTCATAACAAGCCTCAAATTCGGAATGAGTAATGGCTAAAAATATTTCTGTGAATCAGTACTTTTCGCTTCCTTTCTACAGTTTATTTGTAATACTTACAATATATGTTTGATACTTTAAGAGCAACTTGTGCACTAGGACAAATCCTTTTTTCAGGATTGCACATTACTGCTAGATTGAAGGCCTATTTTCAGCAGTTGAATTCAATAAACTGAGATAATGACAGTGTAACGCTTTTGAACATGTTACTTATACTATTTAATATTTAACGGACAGTTATATGATTCTTGCTCCCGCCACAATGACTGCCGAAAAAGATCCTAAAGAGGCAGCTAGAAAGTGTCTGGAGGAAGTCGGACTTGACCCAGAAAGCTATCGTATTGGTCACACTAAGGCAAGAATTTGACAGAAAGATAGCCCTAGACTTAGCATGAATTTGGTTGATCCTTAATTAACTGAACTCTAGAGAATAGAGATTCAGTTCACAAAGAGTATGGTTTTATCCACTTTATTTATTTATATTATTTTGGTAACAATATTGTTATTTTTGCACTTTTTTTGCACACAAAACATATATTATTCATGCATTAAGAAACTTCCATACCCTTGTAAATGTTAATTAGTTTAGTTTTTATTTTGTACAATTCGACAAAACGAATATTTCCCATGTAGCAAACCCTTTAGCAAGTAATCCTATAGTGACGTATGCAGGCCAACCCAATCCATATATTAATTTATACAAGATACCTAAATATTCCCTCATGGTGTGCCCATATATGTTGATAATGTAGCTACAAGATCTTGGACCCTAAAGCTGTGGATAAGGAAAGTGACCCCAAGAAAATCGCTCAAGCCATCCTGGACGCTGCGCAGTTGGACGTCGAGTCCTACCGTCTTGGTCTTACTAAGGCATGTCTTAGAAAGATGGTGTATTTTGTAACTTATGACTAAAATCGATCCAGAATACCAAATCGAGTGAGACGCTTATAAATGCTTTGTCAAATTATGATAGCACTACCTAAGACTGGTGACATAATTTGATTTAAACCCTGTGAGGTAGGGAACCCAACTGTACATGAGCTACCTGTGTTTTACCGTTTACCCATACCCCTACACAAACATACATATCACACGTTGTTATTTTAATTTTGCTCCAAACGCAGATACAAAATTCTGTGCCCGAACCTCCTCAAAGAACCAATCACACCAGAAAAAGCTACTGAGAAAATTCTAGAAAACACTGGCCTGGATTCAGAGTCTTTCAGACTTGGAAAGACCAAGGTAGCGTCACAAGCATGTCAACACGCACACAATCTAATCCAACTTCCGTATTTTTTGCATGATTCTATTTTTATATGTTATTTATTCTTTTGATTAGTTTTCCAATCAATATTTGAATAGTATTTAAGAGTATGTTTAACATTGCATGTACCAATCTAATCATATTTACGCACCTATTTGTTTAATGTGTATATTTATGTAAATATATGGATAGATATGTAAATGTATTTTTATGTATGTTAAGATTATTTAATATTTTATTTTAGATTCTATTTAAATTTTCCTGAGTCTAAAGTGTCATTTTTTTACTTCTGTGTCGTCGGTATGTGTGAGTTTTTTTCATATTATAATGATTTTTTCAATTTGAATGTATGCACCAAAATATTAAAAATTAGTATGTTTACTTATTTTCTTTATCACTCGAACTTTATCTTAACTTTTGTTTGTTAAAAATTATGTTTTATTACTTCTGTGTCGTCGGTTTGTGGCACGTGAATCTGTTTTGTTAACGTGAAATTTTTAAAATGTCATTTGGAAAAGTCAATTCCTAAAACATTGTATTAAAATAGGTGTTCTTCCGCGCTGGTGTCCTGGGTCAGATGGAAGAGTTGCGTGATGACAGACTGTCCAAGATTGTCTCCTGGCTTCAAGCGTACATCCGTGGTTATCTGTCCCGCAAAGAATACAAAAAGTTGCAGGAACAGAGGTAAAAATACAGAATCGAGACAAAATTGTCGTTCCTAATTTTTAAATGTCAGGAATCTTTATTATTTTGTCTTCCGTGAATCAGATGTTCCATAAATACTTTCTCTGTTCAGAGTGGCTCTCCAAGTTGTCCAGCGCAACTTGCGCAAATACCTGCAACTCCGAACCTGGCCCTGGTGGAAACTGTGGCAGAAGGTCAAGCCCCTCCTCAACGTCACTCGTGTCGAGGATGAAATCGCGGTAAGTGTCTTTCATCGTCAACTACCTGATTAAAAATGATTAAGTGTCTGACCCAATAAATAGTCCACGTTGTAGGTATGCGTGATTCAGGGTAACACAAATAGAACGCGCCGCGCCCACCTGCCCGTTACGTGACACCGCACCTGCCGCTGCCATTTCTGGATTCCTCCCCTCTTTCCACCTGCTGTGAGCTTTTCGTAACGGAGTGTAACGGCGCGTGGGTGGTCCACGTTGCGCTGGAGACTCCAGCGTCGCTCAGTAGCGGAACGGTCGGCGGCGCGCGCACCACCCTTCCCTACCCTTACGAACGAATCGACATTCCCTCGTTACTTTCTTTTCTACTGTTTTATTTATGGTGTTATTAATAAACGATGGCGGCGACAGTTATAGTGTCAGAATGGGACGGTGTGGTTAAAAGTGAAGATATTTTGCAGAAATTGGAGGAGAAGGCTCAAAAGGCCCAAGAGGCGTTTGAGAAGGAGGAGAAACTTCGCAAGGAGCTCGAGGGACTCAACGCCAAGTTACTCGAGGAGAAGACCGCTCTCCTGGCCAACCTTGAGGGAGAAAAGGGAAGCCTTTCTGAGACCCAGGAGCGTGCTGCTAAACTCCAGGCCCAGAAGAACGACCTGGAATCTCAACTTAGGGTGAGTAGTTATAATATTTTATTTTTATACAGTGTACCAAAAAAATAATTTTCATATATTGTCGGTAAAGATTTAACATAATTGAATGATCTCCTTAAAATTTTAATAGTAACGTAAATTATTCGGTCATAAACACCTTTATATTTATTAACTATTAATAGTTAATTAATTTAACTAGTTGTTTATTTTGATGTTATTCGACACAGTTTTAGCGACTTAGTTAGAACTTGTATGAAGTAATCTAAACAAAGCTGAACTTACAATGTTGCAAATGAATGTAACTACTATACGGCCCAATGAACGTGATTCCTTAAATAAACAGTGATGTGTTTGTACGGAAAGCAGTATGAAGTTAAAAATAAAATGCACGTCTGCAAAGTGCACGATTTTATTGAAAACGAATGGTCCTCGCTGACAGACAGGAAGCAAGCGCGCCCGATTAACGTCATTGGCAGATCATATTCATTTAAATAAATTTATGTAATTTCACAAGTGCCTCATAAAAACATTGCTACTTTTGTTAAATTGTGAAAGAATTTTGTAGATTCGTTCTTGTAACTTATATATACTTGAAGTATCTAAGGAACTCACTTAATAAACCTAATTATTATTCAATATTTTAGGACACACAAGACCGCCTTACACAGGAAGAGGATGCACGCAACCAACTCTTCCAAGCCAAGAAGAAATTGGAACAGGAGGTCTCTGGCCTCAAGAAGGATGTTGAAGACCTCGAACTCTCGGTACAGAAGTCTGAACAGGACAAGGCCACTAAAGATCACCAAATCCGCAACTTGAACGATGAGATCGCTCACCAAGATGAACTCATCAACAAGCTCAACAAGGAGAAGAAAATGCAAGGTGAAACTACTCAAAAGACCTCTGAAGAACTTCAAGCCGCTGAAGATAAGGTCAATCACCTCAACAAGGTTAAACAGAAGCTCGAACAGACCCTTGATGAACTTGAAGATTCATTGGAGCGAGAAAAGAAACTACGCGCTGATGTTGAGAAGCAAAGGAGGAAGGTAGAAGGAGACCTCAAGCTTACGCAGGAGGCCGTCTCCGACCTCGAGCGCAACAAAAAGGAACTCGAACAGACCATCCAACGCAAGGACAAGGAGATTTCATCTTTGACTGCCAAGCTCGAGGACGAACAGTCTTTGGTTAGCAAGCTCCAGAAACAGATCAAGGAATTGCAGAGCCGCATCGAAGAACTCGAAGAAGAGGTTGAATCTGAACGCCAAGCTCGCGCTAAGGCCGAGAAACAGCGTGCTGACCTCGCTCGTGAGCTCGAAGAGTTGGGTGAACGTCTTGAGGAAGCCGGTGGAGCTACTTCGGCTCAGATCGAGCTGAACAAGAAGCGTGAAGCTGAGCTGAGCAAACTCCGCCGCGACCTCGAGGAGGCCAACATCCAGCACGAAGCCACTCTCGCCAACCTACGCAAGAAGCACAACGATGCTGTTGCCGAGATGGGTGAACAGCTAGACCAACTTAACAAGCTCAAAGCCAAGTAAGTAATTTTGGAGTTACAAGTTTAACATACAATAAGGATTTTATAAGTAACAACTATCTATAGTAAACAAATTCGTTGCCTTACAATTTAATCTATTTTCAACTATTGGTGAATAATACCTGAATGAAAAATTTACTGTGAAATGTGGTTCGGCTTTAATCCTGCAAATTTTAGAATCACTCATTCAGTCATTGATTCTTGAATCGTTCAGACACTTGTATGGTAAATGTATGGAGATAAAAGGCTAGTTATAAATATTCTGTGTGTCAGTTGTCAAAATAAATATCTGTAACATCCACTTTTGAAATGTATTAAATGTTTAAAGTCAACTTTCGAATAATAAGACTTGGGTTGCTGACCACTTGGCTACCATATACGTATATGTCCCTTACATTTCAATTTTGACTAAGTTACAAGGATGAATCATTTAAGCATAATCCGAATCCAGGGCTGAGCATGACCGTGCGTCTTGCTACAACGAGCTTAACAACACGCGTGCCGCTGTCGATCAGGTCGCCAGAGAGAAGGTAACATGTCACCATACGGCATGTCTACCGGTTGGGTGGCCCCTGCATGGAAACTATTTATATGTATTGCCTGACCAACACCTACAGACACTCATAATATATTATAGTTATTTTAACACGTTTGTGTCACTATTAAGTGGCTATGGAATTGATTTCCTGCTGTTTCAGACACCTGCTGTATTTATTTTTACACTTAAGTGGAAGTAGGCGTGAATCATGACTACAAAATTAATGGATATCAAATGTTTCTGACTTAGTATTTTTATTATATCTGATGACTCTATTCTACATGTTTGCCCACCCACAACATTGTTCTGAAAGGATTTAGCTTTTGAGGGAAATTATTTTATTATAAGTCTTTTTTTTTATTTCAGACATCTGGATTAGACTTAATATGATCAGTGCATTATATTTAACGGTATTTTGAAACAATTATTTTCACATTTTAAATTATGATTTTTAGTAACAATTAAGTGCTAAGTGCTCTTGTGTCCTATTCTTTTAGGGGTCGTTATTCTTTAATTGTTTTTGCTGAAAAGTGGCGACGTACTGATTTTTTGTGGTGTTCTATTTACTCAGGGCTGAGAAAGAGCGCTCTCAATACTTTAGCGAAGTCAATGACCTTCGTGCCGGTGTCGACCACTTGTCCAACGAAAAGGTACAAAATGATAAAAGGAAATGTGCTGGCATCGATCACCGCAAATTAAAATCTACTTGGCTTCGCAGCTTTCGCAAATGTGTTATAAAATACGATCAAAATACACCAAACAGATTTATCTATATATTCACTTCATACTATAATCTGAATTAACCAATTCCTCATTAACAATTTAAAGATTAGCCATCTTGACAAGACCATGTTTATTTTACAAAGTAGATGTATCTACGATATTGCTATGGTTTTATACAAGAGCATGATTGAAACTAACTGAGTTTCGTTTGATGTAGCTACCTGAGTAGAGTTGTTCCATTTATAATTGTTACTAACTTCAATAATATTAGACTTACTGACATTTCTAATTTCATTTCATGTTTTATCTGCAACATCTGCTCTGCTAGTATATATATATATATAGTATAGCCAACATGTGAAAAGTTGTGCTTACGTCTCAACTAAAAAAAAACTAAAGAATTTTTTATGCAACATGATCAGATACGGAACAGTGTGCGTAAAGCAAAACTAAGGTTAATTACTTAATAACGATACCGACAACAAAATATAATGGTTAATTGAATGACATTAAAGTTGTATAAAAGTAATAATCTCCAATTACGTTGTTCAGAATTCACAACTAGACTTTAGAGTCGTAGTGCTAATTAGTAACTATAAATGGGATCACATGTTGTTTCTGTGGATGCTGCCAACAATTATGACCTAAATATAATAGATAATATAAAAAATTACTACTTTTCAATATTTTATATAAAAAGTTTTAACTTTAGATCATTATTTAGAATAAATAAAATTATGCTTCGCTATTGATAACACATATAAATATAAGTTCAAACAAAACTGTCAATCACAAAATTTGCTTTCCGTATATTTGTCAAATGAGTTGTAGTTTAATTCTATTAAATGGGAATTGAATTAAGAAAAAAAGAGTGTGTTCAAAGAATTTAAACAACCATACTTACCATCAATTATCATGATTATTAACTTTAACAACAAATTCTCATTTGCATCATTTCTTCAAACGTCACAAATGTTCAACTTTTGAGTTACATGTAGTAGAATATTTAATAACTTATGTAATCTCTAATCAGGCTGCCCAAGAGAAGATCGTCAAGCAATTACAACACCAACTCAATGAAACCCAGAACAAGGCTGATGAAGCTAACCGCACTCTCAACGATCTGGATGCCGCCAAGAAAAAGCTGTCCATCGAAAATTCCGACCTTCTGCGTCAACTGGAGGAGGCAGAATCACAAGTATCGCAGCTCTCCAAAATAAAGGTGTCGCTCACAACTCAGTTGGAAGACACCAAGAGGCTCGCCGACGAAGAGGCTAGGGTTAGTAGTCGTAAAATTTTTAAACGTTTTGCAATTTTAAAAAGGCCAAAATTAATAAATACGTATGTCTACTACAGGAACGGGCTACCCTACTTGGCAAGTTCCGCAACCTCGAACACGACCTCGACAACATTCGCGAGCAAGTTGAAGAGGAAGCCGAGGGCAAGGCTGACCTTCAACGCCAATTATCCAAGGCTAACGCTGAGGCTCAATTATGGCGTACTAAGTACGAATCCGATGGTGTTGCTCGCTCTGAAGAATTGGAAGAAGCCAAGAGGAAACTCCAGGCTCGTCTTGCTGAAGCCGAAGAAACCATTGAATCTCTCAACCAAAAGGTTGTGGCCCTCGAAAAGACCAAGCAACGTCTTGCCACCGAAGTGGAGGACTTGCAACTTGAAGTTGACCGTGCCACTGCTATTGCCAACGCTGCTGAAAAGAAACAGAAGGCGTTCGACAAGATCATTGGTGAATGGAAACTCAAGGTTGACGACCTCGCTGCTGAGCTCGATGCTAGCCAGAAGGAGTGCCGCAACTACTCAACTGAACTGTTCCGTCTTAAGGGTGCCTACGAAGAAGGACAAGAACAGCTTGAAGCCGTCCGTCGTGAAAACAAGAACCTTGCTGATGAAGTTAAGGACTTACTTGACCAGATCGGTGAAGGTGGCCGCAACATTCACGAAATCGAAAAGGCAAGGAAGCGTCTTGAAGCTGAAAAGGATGAACTCCAGGCTGCTCTTGAAGAAGCCGAGTCCGCCCTTGAACAGGAAGAAAACAAGGTTCTGCGTGCTCAACTCGAGTTATCACAGGTTCGACAGGAAATTGATAGGCGAATCCAAGAAAAGGAGGAGGAATTCGAAAACACACGCAAAAACCACCAACGTGCTCTCGACTCCATGCAAGCTTCACTCGAAGCCGAAGCTAAGGGCAAGGCTGAGGCGTTGCGCATGAAGAAGAAACTTGAAGCTGACATCAATGAGCTTGAAATTGCACTCGACCACGCAAACAAGGCTAATGCTGAGGCTCAGAAGAACATCAAGCGCTACCAACTGCAAATCAAGGACCTCCAGACGGCTCTTGAAGAGGAACAACGTGCCCGTGACGATGCTCGTGAACAACTTGGTATTTCAGAGCGTCGTGCTAACGCACTACAAAACGAGCTTGAAGAATCCCGCACCCTACTTGAACAGGCTGACCGCGCACGCAGACAGGCTGAACAAGAACTTGGAGATGCTCACGAACAGCTCAATGAACTGGCCGCTCACAACGGCTCACTATCCGCTGCCAAGAGGAAACTGGAATCTGAATTGCAAACCCTTCACTCCGACCTTGACGAGTTACTTAATGAAGCTAAGAACTCCGAAGAGAAGGCAAAGAAAGCAATGGTTGATGCGGCTCGTCTTGCTGATGAACTCCGTGCTGAACAGGAACACGCTCAGACACAAGAGAAACTGCGCAAAGCACTCGAACAGCAAATCAAGGAACTGCAAATCAGACTTGACGAGGCTGAAGCCAACGCACTTAAGGGAGGCAAGAAGGCCATTCAGAAACTTGAACAGAGGGTAAGAGAACTTGAGAATGAACTTGATGGTGAACAAAGGAGGCACGCCGACGCACAAAAGAACCTTCGCAAGGCCGAGAGGCGTATCAAGGAATTGAGCTTCCAAGCTGAGGAGGACCGCAAGAACCACGAACGCATGCAAGACCTTGTCGACAAACTACAACAGAAGATCAAGACATACAAGAGACAGATCGAAGAAGCCGAAGAAATTGCCGCACTCAACTTGGCTAAATTCCGCAAGGCACAGCAAGAGTTGGAAGAAGCTGAAGAGAGGGCAGACCTTGCCGAGCAGGCCATCAGCAAATTCCGTGGCAAGGGACGCGCAGGCTCGGCTGCGAGAGGAGTCAGTCCGGCGGTGAGTTAACCTCTTAACCCAATTTTAATTAGGTAATTCAGCTATGTCATAATGTATTAAAATAATCTCTTTCGTTTAGGCGTCCATTAAAGGGCGTGTCTAAATCTGCACTGGAATATTATGTAAGTTTTAAAAAATGGTTATTGGGTGCCCCTTGATGCACATCGAACAGTGCTGATCAGTCAATCCTTTGCCTGTACCCACTCCATTTATTATTCTAGAAACATAGTTTAAAAATGTTATTTATATGAAGTGTCCATTTAGATGCAGTAACATTAAGCATGTGCCCCTCACCTTGCACATTCCTGACACTGTTACGGTGCTATAGACTTCGCTAACACGCTTTCGTTTTACAGCCCCAGCGCTCGCGCCCCAACCTGATGGACGGTTTCGGCACCTTCCCACCAAGGTTCGATCTGGCGCCCGATAATGAGTTCTAAACGTTCCACTACAAAAAACATAAAAATGGACTGTACAGATTTTTCGTTATATTGTAACTTTTTTTATACATAACAGTTGAGTACGTGGTACGAAAGCGTGAAACGAGAAACTGTAAAAATGTAAGCCACAAAAAAAATATACACTTTAGTATTCTTATCTTTTTACGAAAGGCTATTTTGTAACTTGTTGATATATTTATATTATTTATTACCGTGAAGTATGTATCGAGCGGGAGGAGAGAGGGGCGGTGCGCGGGGAAAGCTCCGCGCTCGCAGAGACACACCTCACACCCCCGTACCGGCGCACCCCGCGCGCCCCCCCATCTCTTCTTTGACATTTAATAAAGCGATATCGTTGTCATAAAATAGAATTTTGCTGTTTTCATTTTAATCCGCTTATTAAAAGTAAAAACACTGTGATAACAAGACTCTTGTCTAGTTGCAGTCTAATTTAGCGCATAAATGACCAGCGCCAGTTTGCGTTCCGTACACCTGATTAAAAAACTGGTGAATTTTAAAAACCGCTTATGAGTAGGATCACTCGTGTGTCTGTCTGTCCGTCTGTCACAGCTAATTTGCTTGGAATCTAGTGGACCGACTCAGTTGAAATTTGATACTTACACTTATGAATTTCCTGTAACCCAAACACAGACGTGTAACGTAAATAAATGAATTTGCCATCACTTTTGAGGTAAATCAGAAAATTAATATAAAAAGTTATATCAGACAGATCAGGGGTTACAAATATACATTTTTTATAAAAAAAAAATATTTAAGAGATTAAGAAAATAGATGAAATCTAGCCAACCCCTCCTCTTATCTTTGGAATCCTCAGTCTAAAATTTAAAAAACAACAGAAAATAGTCTCAACTTACAGATTACAGAGAAAACTATGAGAAGTCTTAATATGATTATTTGAATGGTCTTAATATGACATGTTAAATTTCTGGATATCTAAAAATGAAAAAATCAAGAATCTTAATGAGTAAGGAACCCTACTTAGGTGAGTCCATCTACCGGTCAATTGCCATTTTACATCACATTACAACGGTGGTAAATAGGGCTACAGAATCCAAAAGCGTAGGACAGGGAGGTGACCCCTTGTAACTGCATTTCATAAATATTCATTTCCTCTTTTAATTCATACTGTACTTCTATACAGCATCTCCATGGTTGCTCGAAGACGCACTCTACGCGCCATAGACCTTATATTTTCTAAAAAAAAGATAAAGCAATACTCGGTCTAACTTTTACAAACCAAACAAAAAAAAAATTAGTACAAGATTTAAATCCTTATGTATAAGTAAACTATCAGAGTTTTAAGGAATGTCCATCACGCAGAGGTTTCGATTTTACCCCGTGGCCTGAGTAGCTGAGGTTCAAACCCGTCGTGTACCAATAAGTCATTTTCTTAATTTGTCAAGTACATTGATTATTTACACCACTGGCTTTTGGCTTTTCGGTGAAGTAAAACATCGTGAGGAAACCTACATACGTCAAAATAAGACGTATGTGAAGTCCACAATCCGCACTGGGCCTGCGTGTTGACAATGACCCAAACCACTTTCAGTGAGGGTAGGCCGTGCCCTAACTGTGGGGATGTATAAGGCTAATAAAGTTGACGTTTTAGCGGAATAAGAAATCTCAGCTGACCTACCCCTTTGAAGATCTCAATATAGGACTGTCGGATATATAGTATTGGCAAGTCGGAAGAATTAAGTTTGAAGTACCTATTTATAGACCAATTTATAGAAGTACCTATTTATAGGTCTAGTTGTATCACTTTCAGTTTTCGAAATCTAAGGGTCAGCTCAGACCGAGACGCGACGCTACGTAGTATTTTTATGATAGCAACAAATTATGGACCTTGTTTACTAGACAAAAAGATACGTATCCCAAAGTCGCGCGATGCATCTTGGTGTACTTCGACACGTAACCTCTCACTTTTGTGCTCTCACTATAATTTGTATTGTTTTGTCTAGTAAACAAATTTTTTGTTGCTATTTCAAAAATACTGTGTCGCGTCGCATCTCAGTCTGAGCTGACCCTAAGGCGCCAGAAGTACATAACATGCGTGTTGCAGTAAACACATTTTCTTTAAAATACTCGCGGTCCGCAGTTTACAGATTTTTTATAAAATTCACGTCGAAAAATACAAACTTGAATTTAGAATACGCTATAACTTAAATGCGTCATATTATTTTAAGATCATATCAAATACACTATTAAAGCTGCGAAAAGAGTACATTATAATACAAGCGAGCTGGGCTGCTCATTACAGACGAGGCTGTGGGTTGCAGCCCGAGCCGAAGGCAGGGGTGTAATTCAGCGGAGTGACTTCAACAAATTCGATTTTGGGCGTAAGATATCTGCGACCAGTGCAAGATTTTTATGGCAAGTCTTCGATAACTCAGCTTCTAGGTGGCGTATCATGATGAAACATGCAACACCTTTGATAGGCTCCTCACATTAAATATCTCGTATATGTACAGACAATTTTATTTTTATATCTATTGATTATTGCGAATTTCACTACTTTTAAACATGAGTGATAGTTTGTAAAACAAGGTGCAGCTAAGGCATAGGACGAGTGTTGAAAAGACTAATTTCCTGCAATTGCATACAATGCTTTTTATATGATACCTAATAACAAATAATTTGGAACTATGTAATAGCGCGTCTACGATATCTTGGCACGTCCACAAAACACCGCAATGTATGTGTAAGTACAGAGCAAAAATATGTATGTACCCACATACAAAAAATTTGGTTAAATTTAGGGAGCAGTCCATACTGCGCTCACGCTTCTTCCAAGTGTGAACGCGGTTATGCCTGTACTGTTGAAATTCTCACTCGCAATCGAAAGTTTTCAATCGGACCAGCACAGTGCTCAAAACTTAACTTAAAACCTGCTTTCTAAAGTTTGTTTATTTTCACTTCCTTGTTTATTATTAATGTTTCGTAAAAATAATTATTTCTTGTTGTAATGTCCACCATTACGCGATTTTTAGCCATTTTGTGCTATAGATATTAAAGTACTTAATGTTTCATTATTACGATCTATAATATACCAAAGATTAACAAAAAATGCCAACATGACTTTTTTGACCATGCCCACAACACTCTAGTGGCGTTTTGTTTGCCGACATAATGTACATTATAGCCAAAATTTGTACAGTGTGTCATACAGAATTTATGTCTTTTTAACTTGGCTGGATAATGACATTAAGCGCATTGAAGCAGTGAACAGAACGCACCATTTAACTCGTCACTGAAGCCGCTGTAAGCTCGTAGATATGAAGTCACTAGTTAGGTCATATGAAGCAAAGGGCAGATTTGTGAGCGCAAATCGTACCGTCTTTTGAACGTATCTCCACTCAAGCACATTACGCGTGAAACACGAAACGTGATCTATTTAATTAATTAAAGACCGGCCGCTCAAAAATGCGTTCCTGAGAGATCGTGATCGACTGGGCGATGTTACTTTAAACTGACGTATACAATTTACGGCAAAATTTTAAATATCTTTTTTTTACCTTGTTAACGAGTGATAACTTCGAATAATTATGCCAACTTACAATAAATGTATTAAATTTTGGGCTGAAATTATTACAATTACTTAATCAACAAATATAAAAACAATAGCTTTTAAACATGGACGTATAAAAAACCACGTCAAACGGCGCTGTTTCAAGGTTATGTAAACTGTTTGTTTTTACAGTGATGTGACAAAATAACGAGGCAATTGTAATCGAATATTTTTGTAATCCTAATATAATCTGTCGGTATAATATAAAAAAAAACGTTATAATTTTATAATATATAATTTTATACAGTTAATAATATAATAAAGGTACGCCAAAACAAAACTTAAGAAAATTAGTGTCATAATATCAGTCAGATGAATTAAAAAAAACATTGAAAATAAAATTACTTAGGTACTACTTTATATTTCTGGTAAAAAATGGCAACCCAAAATAGCGTTGTGGGGACCGCCATCTTGTCGTCTCGCACGCATAGACTACGTTCTCCAGTGTTTCTCGTTGTGTATTTTCTCGTGACTGTTATTGTTGTTATTTTGACTGTTCCTCATGATATACTGACCTCTGCGCTAATCTGGACTTTTCGTGCATTATAACAACGCCAAAACGCGGTCAAACATTGAAAAGTAAAACTCGTGAACTAATTATCAAGCTACAAGATTACTTTGAGCGTGAAAGACAAAATGGCGGACCTTTAATTCCTGTAGACCAGGTCCAAGCATTTTTATTTTTTTCCCTTCGTTACATTCAGAAATTACGATTCAATTCAATTAATTGATTCATTAAAAAAATATTTATATTGTGAATATTTATTGAAAATATTGAAATATAATTCCTATAAAAAATAACAACATATAAATTAAATAAAATATGCATAATGAACTCAATAAATAACGTTACTGAATACTATTAAGGTTATTTTTTGTACATCACTAGTCATGACGAATTGAAAGGTGTCAGGAACGCATTATTTGACCGACCGCACGTAAGTGCCATCTAGCAGAAGCGTTTCGTACCTCTTTCAGTAAGGTTTACTCATGATTTAATACTTATGATTTAATATTGTACGTACTTTATGCAACAAGTTTCTAAAAAACTACAATATGATACTTTTAGCTTCTTAATTTAAAATAGGTGCGTGCGGGAACATAAAAAAATCTTTATTTTACAATTTCTAAAATCAAACTTATACATAAAATTCAGGAACTTAAACATTTAACTTTTAAATTTATTTTTAAGGTCGTCATTTTATCAGATAGATATTGTAGATATTGTACGTGCACTCCCTTCATACGAAAGCCAAGTAAGAAATAATACATCCACTTCAGCCTTCCCATATCCATACATCTTTTAGTTGATTATTGGTCGGGTACACCTAGATAAAACAACCAGCCTTTTAAATTAAGCCTCTATCTTTGTAAATCATAAAAAAATCAACATCTTCACATCCAAGACCAAAAAGAAAGAATTTGCATAATCAAAATGCAAGAAATCACACCTTTATAAGCAACCGAACCACCGGGAACTGGGTCCGGTTCAAATTCTTCCCGATTTTCTAAACTACAAAAGTCTAAATTGGCGTTTCTGAAAGGTTCGAATTTCTCTTGGAATTCCTGCCACGTGCACCCTGACACAGGACAAAGTATTGTCTCCTTTTCATTGACGAATATCTGAATTCTGTAAGTCTGAACCCCAGATTCTGTGCAGCTGAAAACGAAGCACACTTAATTTTAATTTTCTAAACTAAACAAGTAAAATGTCTTTAATAATTATACCCTTTTACTTAATGGCTACGTAACGAAGACACAACAGTACAGATCAAACCACGGATCTTGGGGTTTCAAGGTCACATAATGTGCATGTAAAGTAAGTCACATAAGTGTTGCTATTATCTATATAATTTATCATTACACTTTTTTACACAATTTTTACTCGGGTGTAGCTACTTGGAAATTCGCCAATGAGTGAATCCCAGGTCAAACAAAAACCAATCGGTAAACGCGAGCAATTGCATGAGTGGTGAGGGACCAATCAGTGAATACGAAACTGCAATTTGCGCAGATAACATTTTTACCTCAAGATCCGTAGTTCGAACTGTACACTGTACTTCAAAAGAACAAAAGCAATATCAGATAGAGCAAGATGTCAGTTAATGTAGTTAAGTAGGAGTTACCTATTCAGAATAGCGATTAGGTTATTAGAAAAGGCTGCATTGTAGCTGCTTCTCCAGAGCCTATTCTCATCTCTCCTAGAGCCCTGAATAGGGGACTCATCTCTGAAGAGTCCTAGAGCACAGTAGGTCATCTGCATCATGGTATCGTGAGAGAAGTAGGAGACGATCCGTTTGCCCCGGTCCTCGACTGATGCCTGAAAGTTCTCGTAAAGATCTTGAAGAGTTGTGCCACCGAGGTTGACGTTAACCTGTAGAGGACAATTCAATTATGGATTCAGAGATATCAAGGGAAGTCCTAAAAGATCCAGTAAAAATTAAAATAATTACCCAAGACCCGTAGCCGTTTCTGTAATACTGTCGGACATCGTCCCGGTACTCCAAAACTATTAAGTCCTGATCTGAGAAGGCAGCGCACCAGGGTGACTGCTTCGTGGCAGTCCACGAGCGGTAGAATCGGCAGATTTCATACAAGTTGTAAATATCTTCCCCTGTGAACTGGTAATCTATACCAAGTCGCTGCTGCACTGCATTGCGGACCTGGAAACCATAGAAAGTATTGCGACTTAACATATTTGAATGTAAAATAATAATGTAATTTCTAAAGTGGCAACACTATGTAACGATATTCAAAGTTAAAACGTTAGACTTGGTCATTAAGAGGATGGGTGACCGCTTAGCGGCACACTTTTTATTTTTGTTTGTGTTTGAAAATTACGTTAATGGTGGTAGGTACGGAAACCTCAATGCGCGGGTCCGACTCGCACTTAGCCGGTTTTTATTATAAAGATAGAGTCCCCTATAATGATCGGACAGACACACTGGCACCCCTTAAGGTATGAATTTCTCTTAATAGTAGGTATCATATGGCAGTAACTCTTAGCGCTAAATTGCAAACACTTCTATTCACCAAATTCAAAAGTAAAAATATTATCTTTTTAGTATAGTATTATTCATAACCAAATGTAATTCCAATGCAAATATTTAAAACTGTTTGCTTTTATATGATTTAAAATTTATATTTTACATTTTTATACCACATATGTAGCAAAGAAGCTTTCTTTTTTTTTTTATACCACTAAGGTGGCAAACAAGCCTACGGTCCGCCTGATGGTAAGCGGTCACCGTAGCCTATGGTCTGTCTAAAGTTAAGCGATCGCAATGGACGCATGCAACTCCAGGGGTATTACTGGCGTGTTGCTGACCGTTTTATTAGTCTATTGTTGTACATGACAAAAGCTAGTGCTCGCTACTTTGAAAAAAAAATGTTGTCACAGCTATGGACATCTTTTTACCCGACTGCCGAAAGAAAGGAGGGTACCTATGTCCATTTCTTTGCCACGCCCTACAGCCTCAACGCCTTGACGGATTTTGACATGCGAAGTGTTATTTGATTTGTCGTGATTGTGTGAGTGACACTAAGTATATTAACAATTTCTAAAAAATCAAAATGGCGGATTTTATGCGAGTTTTATTCGAGACCCTTGAGTTGTGTATCAAAATAAAGGGCTTTAAAAGGCGAGTACGAAAATATATGACAGTCATAGTATAAAAGTCAAGCGCATGTAAAAATATTGGAAAAAATTGCAAATAAAAATAAATATTTAAAAAAGCAGACTGCTAGAACTAAAAAGAAGTAAACAAGTGCCGTAAAACAAACCAAATATTTAACTATAAGAGGGCGGGACTCATCACTAAACGCAAGAACAAATAAGTAGGAGTAGTACAGAGTGCTCACAATATAGTAGTTACCTTAAAATGAGTCCCGCCTTCTTATAGTTAAACATTTGGTATGTTTTAGGGGCACTTGTTTACTTCTTTTTAGTTTTGCAGTTGGGTTTTTTTAATTTATTTAACTTCTATCACTAGTTGCCCATAATAGTATTTGTACTTATATCATTTATGTCACCTTCCTCTATCTTTTCAACTAAAGTAAGCCTGAGTAAAGCAATCATTATGTTCCTACATAACGTAGTTACAAGGTTAAGGACGGACGAATCATTATGTTCTTACATAACGTAGTTACGAGGTTAAGGACGGACAAATCATTATGTTCCTACATAACGTAGTTACAAGGATAAGGACGGACAAATCATTATGTTTCTACATAACGTAGTTACAAGGTTAAGAACGGACAAATCATTATGTTCCTACATAACGTAGTTACAAGGTTAAGGACGGACAAATCATTATGTTTCTACATAACGTAGTTACAAGGTTAAGGACGGACAAATCATTATGTTCCTACATAACGTAGTTACAAGGTTAAGGACGGACAAATTATTATGTTCCTACATAACGTAGTTACAAGGTTAAGGGCGGACAAATCAATCTTCTTTTTACATATATTTATATTTAATAATCAAGTTAACCACATAGACCAAATCAATAAGCAATTCCGAAAGAAAAGAATTTGTAATCGCAGCCTAGGTGGATAAATGAGCTGGCTAGAACTACAGGAAGGCACTAAATCCAAGCTTACATTACATTAAATATACAGAGATTTTAATAATATGTAGATTCGATGAGATGATAAATGTAGGTTGGTGAATGGAAGTCATATTCCAGCTTTTACATCAACAAGGAAGATACTCACCGCATTAAATTCCTCAGTACTCATGTACGCTTCCACTTGATCCTCCAACTCCTGCCCGCCTCTGACCTCCTGCATGTACCTGTCGCAGTTTTCATAAGGCTGGGGAAATAAACAAACCTCAGCATAACGACATAGGATTATTTAATATGTCAATTTTGCCTTGCCGCAGCTGTTATTTGTCCCACAAAGCGAATTGGCAGACCTTGTCCAGCTAGCGGCTACTCGGCTTTCAAAGTTTTCAAACCTTAAACTTTTGGCCTCGGACATGGCAGGCTACATTGAGTAGGCTGACCAATGCCAAGTGATACTTTTAAAATGGAAAAAATCATACTTGTAGTGAGTATTTTAGGTAAAAAAAAACGGGTTGCGCTCCGGGAGTGCCGGCAGAAGTGAAAACATACTCGCTATTTACTTCCCATCACTTCTTATCCATATTTATTTATTAAAAATAATAACTTTTGTTTATTTACTTTTTTCACGTTGTATATTTGACAGCTCAATCTGTCATAGAATTAAAATCCCATATCCAACCTCCCTGTACTACTCATAATCGCCATATACTAAAAATAAAAACTAACCTAATGTAAATAAAGGTCACGTGTCCTAACGCGAGTGACATCTTACGAATTTTCGATCAGGACACGTGACCTGACGCGAGTTTAACAGTTTTTACCCATCACAAAAAAAGTGCACAGCGCCGCTAAAGAAGTTTTCACTTCAAAAAAAATTAAATTTTACATATAAGAACACTAGCGGCCCGTTCCGGCTTCGCACAGGTTGCCTTTTTATATATAAACCTATGTTTACCCTCAAAGCTTTTTTCCTTGAAAAAAGTCAAAATATTCAATGTCGGTTGCGTCCGCTGCGTAGGGAGGGAGGGAGCCGACCGTGCTTGTGAGCCGCGCGGCATGGTATCTCGCAGAGCTAACTGTGGCAACCGTCTTTTCCCCTCATGACTACTACAACAGGTATTTGTAGATTGTATGAATATGAACTGGAGAATTATGTTCTAAATGAGTTTCCCTGAGAAATGGTATAAATCAATTAGACCACAAAAAGCAATGAAAAATTATACCCATCTAACGACGTCTCACTTTCGACCTAGACTTTGCATATATCGATTGCGATAAAAAAATGTTTCTGGGCCACGAGCTGAGCATGTGTCAATTTGATGACCACAAAACATACCTATGGAGATTCTATTAGACATCAGTGATACAGTACACATTCATGATTAAGATACGAAAGACCTGTTTAATATTTTTATTGTCAGAACAGTGAGTTACAATCGATTAGATAATGAAGGCGGCTCAGTTAAATGAAGTCGTCCACGATATGTACTTATGTATTCGCGTTAAGTTAGGGTCCCGTAGAATGAGAATTATTACAGATATCTGAAACACTTCTGAACCTACTTTGTTCAAAATTATTTTGGTTGGAAGTATTTGAAATAAATCCCTATCGTGATTTTTATAAGATTTTTGGAACTTGCAGTTTGAAATATATAGAGGGACATAAATATTTATGTTTTATTTTTAAGCTAATAATAACTGCGTAAAGTAGGAACTTGAGAAAAAAATACTTAAGATAAATAATAAAAGTACAAAAGAAGAAAAACATTACTTAAAGATTCTTGAAGGCAATATGTTTATATGTCTCGGGCTAACCACGATTAAATTAATTGAGTTTACCTTTTTACGCTGAAACTGCTGTACCGATTAAGATGATTCAGCATGGAGATAGTTTGAGTCCCAGGAAAGGACATAGGCTACTCGAAAACGTCAAGTGTGCGTCGGTTTTTTTTCTATAATTGAGGAGTTTTCGTTGAAATCCTACACCGATACCCGAATTCGGGGCTCGTAGAACCGTGGAAAAATTTAGCGTGGAAATAGTTTGAGTCCGTGGGAGAACAAAGCTTACAATTTGTTGAAATCCTACACCGATATCCAATTTAGGGCGGGTGAAACTGCAGGAAAAAGCTAGTTTAACATATTTTAGTAAGTTCGAAACATATAAACATATTAATAATAATCTTGAAGGCATATCCACCAGTGCGCAAAAGAATTCATCCCTCAGTATAATATCTGAAAAATATTTTTTTTTTTTACAAAACTGTGTAGAAGTTCACATTAAACGCCTTCCTGTAAGATTCCTGTGGTGGAATTATTAGACTGTTACTTTACGGATGGACGGACATGACGAAATTATGAAGGTTCCGGTACTGTCGCTTGGCTAAATTTCAAATAGCTACCTAGTACACAGGTACTCTAAGACAGCCTGACCGACAGACAGACGGACTGCGTAGGCTTAAAAATAGACACTTTTTGGAATCGGAACCATAAAAAATTACCCTTATAACATCATCTCGCTCCCAGGGACCATCGATGTCAACTTCTAAAGCCAACCCTTCAGTCAGCGCGTGCACGAAAGCCATGGCGCTAGTGACAGTTCGCTGCTCATTCGTGGGCCTGAAGTAATAGT
Organism: Apoda limacodes; assembly: GCA_946406115.1. NCBI lineage: Eukaryota > Metazoa > Arthropoda > Insecta > Lepidoptera > Limacodidae > Apoda > Apoda limacodes. The sequence goes on from OX291552.1 coordinate 26,154,163, forward strand.
CATCTGTAGTGCCTTGCAGAAGATGAGGATACTTCTGTCGCAGCCTCGAAGCCAGGTCGAACAGCTCCTCGTACCCGGTACCGGTCAGGTACGACTGCGATACTTCCATTGTTTCATTCCAGGTCCATCTTCGAAATTCATCTATGTCCTAAGGAATTTTTTGCATTAGGAAGTCATTTTAATAATAATGGTCGCCTCAACACGAGTTTTATATAATGAAATTGTAAAAATAAAGGCACTGATACTACCAAACTAGTGCCGCCAAAAGATATTTTAAATTTCCTCATCGTACAGTGATGAGCTATTTTTAACCTACTTTCAAAAAGGAGGAGGTTACATAACCGGTCGACGAAAAATGTTCGACTGCTTATATTTTTATGTATGTTTACCGATTTCTCCGTCAATTGCGGACCGATTACAAAAAATGTTTTTTTTTTTAAAGAGTATGAGGTGATCCCACTGTCACCAAGTAGGTATTAGGTGTACGAGAAAATAAGCCAATATGTCACTTAAAATTGAAAAATTAAAACTTTTTAACAAAAGCTCACCTCAGCCAGATAACACTAACGTTGAGTAGTGTTGTGTTCCCGGCGGCAAGCAGGGTACCCAGAACTTATGAGGATTCGCTGCACGTATAGCGGGGGACCGGTGCTGCTCATTGCTATGATTGCTCGGCGTAGACGCGGCGTGCTGGTTCGGTGGACAGGGAGACCATGTGAAATGGCCGACCGCTGGCCTCCTCACAGGTTGTACGGGATCCCGAACCGTTACTGTAACCCGCCGCGCTAGCAACCGTACTATCTGTGCCGAGATTTTGCAGTTCTGGTGCAAACATCCCTCGTTCTGATGTGGAGGAAAAGCGCGGAGAACTATTATCTCAAATCGAAACCACTGTGTACAAGGTCTCTGACTGGGGACGGAAAAACTTGATCCGATTCAACCCAACGAAGACACAAGTCTGCGCGTTCACCGCTAAGAAAAAACCCTTTACTAAGGTTTCACAACTCCTTTGGCCCCCCAATTGACTCGTTTCAACTAAGGGCTGTGAGAATCGTCGACGATCCCAAACTTGCCGTATCGAACCCTTAAATCTGAGAACAGACTTTTCCTCCCTGTGTGTGTTCTATCGCTTTTATAATGGGATGTGTTCTAAGGAATTGTTCGAAATGATTCCCGCCTACTTTCTACCTTCGCACTACTCGCCATCGGCATGGAATTCAACCTTACACCTTAGAACCTAAATGGTCATATACAGAGCGGTTTCAAAGAAACTTCCTCCCGCGAACGCTAAGGTTGTGGAATGAGCTCCCTGCCAAGGTATTCTCTAAGTACTAGAGCATGGCTTTTTTCAAAAAAGAAGTTTTAGATATTTGAAGGGTAAGCAACGCGAGTGATCCCCCAGGTGTTGCAAGCGTCCATAGGCTACGGTAACCGCTTACCATCAGGCGGACCGCAAATTTGTTTGTCACCTTAGTGGTACAAAAAAAAATTAAACCGTTATACATATCGTTTCTATATTATAACTGTGAGTTTAGATAGCGTTACTCCTAAAATTGACCGTCTCCCACATATACCTATTCCAGAAACATAACGAAGTCGAATTACCTTTTTTCCTATAATCGTTAATTGTTTATTTTGCGACGACTCTAAATTAGTCAGAATCTGGATGCAGTCAGTACCTAATTCTAGTATAGGGATTATTAAACATCCAACCCAGTCCATAGTACCATCCAGAGCACTAATTTTTTTCATTTTTTATTAGAGTATACCGAAAATCATGTTACTATCGGGTCTACTTACTGTCGTTGTCGAGTAACCAACTGATTAGGTATTTATTTTGTAGTGTCTGCCAGTTTGTCAGTGTAGGTACTGCTGCTGATTACCAACCTGAGCACACAGCTGGCTCCGTCCCGCGTCGTAGCTGGCGATGATGTCATCCTTGAGTCCAGCGATAACCTTCGTGTCTGCGGTGACGCTGTTTCCAGGGTTGCGGTTGCCGTGCCGATGGAGCGACCAAATACTCACCGCCTGACAGTCTACAAGCAAACGAAGATGTTGCTATGACTTCGCATTGTTCGCCTCCACTGCAGGACCATTGGCGTTTCCATGGAGAAGAAGGCTTTGACCATGGTTCATTATGATAATGGCGTAGTATTTGCAGACGTTGTCGAGCTATCTTAGAGCTTATTGACTGCTGTCATATGACAACAGCCAGGACCAACAGTTTGACGTGCCCTCTGAAACACGGTGGAGCTCAGAAAACTGTGCTACTGGTGGTCACCCATCCAATGATTGACCACCTCGACGTAAACTGTAATTATTACGGTCTTTAATAAAATATATTAGCGTGTATGAGTAGCTTTCTTGATTTCTCAAGTACATTGATTATTCACACCACTGCACCACTGGTTTTTCGGTAAAGGAAAACATCGAGAGGACACCTGCATCAGTCAAAAAATGACGTGTGTGAAGTACACACTCCGCACTAGGTCCGCCTATTTTAAAATCGGATATACACAGATGCGTCTTTAGTCAGATTTTAGTGCTTATACAAATTAAGCTTAAAATTTAGAATTTCATACCCTAAGTTCATGAATTTCGCAAAATCCTTTCTGAGTGGAGTCCTACGTTATTATACAGGAAAGTGCACTGAATTTCAATTCCTAACACCACTGTGCGTTGACGAGTGTCAGCTATTAGGGTCAGTTAGAACTAAGTCAGGACTCAGGACAAGGTTATTTTACGTGAAATATCTTATAATTTTAACGACTAGACACGACAAAGTTGGTAAACACCATGAATAAAAAGAACATAAGAAGACACACAACTTGTTTATTGTGCTCCCGTTAGTTTTCCCCGGCATTAATGTTAGGCGTCAGTGTATTATTATTTTTTTCAACTAAAAACCTGAATCAACAGCCTTAACCAAATAAAAATGGTCGGCTAGTTTCGCTGAGTCGGTCGCAAGACAATGTCAATGATATAGTTGTTGCATTCATCAGCTGAATATTTAAGCTGCAGAGCTGTAAAAATACTACTTTTATATACCTAATTGATTTAGTTTGCCAGAAATATACAAGGATCCAACTTTGAATTTGTGGGCCTGCTTGCAGAGCGAGACGGAGATAACCATGTACTACTCACTTATTATCATTTAATTATGACACAATTAATTAAAACCTAAAATAAAAACCTGTCTAACTAAAATATTACCAATCTTCGACAATTCGATTTGATTTTTTTTTATTGTTTCGTAAAACAAATAATAGCTATAGCAAATTGTATCATTAAGAAATACGAGGACTTACTGTCAGGTATAGGGTAGTCCCTTATATCCCCTCTCACTGTATCATAGGGAGTTTTACTCGAGTACAAAAGGTACGGACACTCGGCATTCCAGTAACAATTCTCACTTAAAACCACATTCACTACTAACAAAATTATAAAATACCAGATCATGTTCAAGTTCTTATTTCCATATATTATTCTAATACGTGTGTGACCTTTATGTCTGTCTACACGTTTATATATAGGCTACTTTTTTTCTTTTTTTATCTTTTTTGGCTAGTACAAAGACAAAAAAATATATACGTCGCATGTGACTATAAAGATAAGCGTCTCATTTATCACTGAATGACCGAATGAATCGTCTTAAGTTTAATCAAATCGTTTACTTCGCATAAGTTACACCTAAGTTTTAATAGCCACTCAAGATGATCGTGAGAACTCCGGTGGATTCCATTTACAACCAAAAATATACTGCAATTTTTCTCCCCGTGATTTTATATGTGTTGCATAGGGGTTCTAAACCACTCCACATTTATAAAACTTAATCATGACTTAATTCCATCCAATGTCCTCCAGAACCAAGTATACCCGGGTAGTTTTGGAACCGGGACTACCGAATTTTATTTCTTTAGCATTTTAAAATACTAATTCAAAGAGCAACACTCAGTGTAAAGTTTATTACCTAACCGTGATTCGACAAGTTTTAACATAGTATTTTAAAGCCTTTGATTACGATACACTACACTATACATGTTTTAAAAGTTATGTGTGTATTTATATATTTATTTGTGCAATACTGAATAACATTTTATCCAACAAGAGTTGAGGTTAAGGAAAGATCCTTGATAAAAAAACAGTACCTACAATTTTACAAAAATGAATGTTTCCTAACCAAATCTCTATCGAAACTAAATCTAGACACAAGAGACTATTCCAGAAGTAATTGAATAATTCTGACTTTTTAAAAAAGGCAGTTATACAGAAAAATAAAGATCTTAACCAACAAAAAGAAATTTACTTTTATTATAACTGTAAGTTTCTTATGTAATTTTATTTAAGCCAAGCATTTAATTTAAATTGTCAGTTAAAAGTATTCTTAAAAATAAGCTGGCAACACTACAGGAACGAGGTACTGGCACGAACCGACCACGACAATGACACGCATCAAACATAATTGGCAGTTATATTGTACTTTTACACTAAGATACCACTAAGATATCGATAATCTATACAATATACCCACTGTGCGTAAGAACATTGTGATTTCCTTTTTAACCAATGCATTTTCATGTTATAATTGAACTAGGATTGTAAGCTGATGTCTATGGTACACATGCGCGTTATATTTTTCTATCCACTGGTTGAAGCTTGATTGAGTAACAAACATACATGTAGACAAACTTTCACATTTATAAGAGTAGTAGAATAGGATATAGATAGACTGATTTCGAAATATTTAAAAAATAAACTTCAAAAGTGCGAACGAAGTGCTTCGGCCAAGATCGGTTTTGTTCGGCTTTCGGGAGGATAACAAGCATTTAATTTATTTAACAACTTTAGATGTGAGCTTCGTGGCTTGTTCGTAGATAGATTAAAGAGATAATTAACAAATTGCAACAATAAGGGGTAATAACAAATGCAGCCGTGCTGAAACAAACCGCCAGCAATATAGTTTAACATAAATAAAATAGATAAATTCCGATAGAAACATTTTTGAAATAATTAAAAAAACTTACAGTAAAGTTTCATTTGTAACGTTTATGTAACATTGCACCATAACTATCTGTTACGATACAAATTTAAAATTGTGTCAATTGTAACTTTACTTAATAACTTACTGCAACATTACATTTTAAAGTTATGATTAATTTCAGTGATTAGGACTGGGCAAGTTACAGGAGATACTTCTGGCGCGGCCGTTAGAGCTTCGTTCTGGGCTTGCTGGAAGCTTATTGGAATGTTGCAACCTTGCATTTGAAATTTACAAGCTCCAAATGTAATGTTCAGCACTGTTATTGCAAGTTTGGCTTGCTTAGTGGAAAGCGACTTGTAAAATGTCAAGTGTGAATCGGTTTTTTTCTATAATTGAAAAGTTGCTGTTGAAATCCTACACCGATAACTGACTTTAGGGAATTTATTTAGGGAACCGCGGGCAAAAGCTAATCACCTATAAAAGAAAATTTGACTTGTGCCAGTGATATCCTACAAGCATGTAGCTGCTGGGAATTCACACGCAGAGATTTAACATGAACACAGGATAGATATTCATCCCGGAATATTTTTTTTATCTACAGTTAAATTTCTTAGCCGTGACAAAGGTATAGACAACTAATGTATCTACTGATTATTTTATAAAATCGGTTGCGCGATCAGATTAGATACATCGTGTGGTTCAATCAGCGGTCAGGAGACACAGGCGTGTCGAGGGTGTGTACCGATAGTGATTTAGACAAGTTACACTTATCAAATATTACATTTATTATTTATTAATGTAATATCACGCTAATAAAACAATAAATGATTACATTTTTACATCACAATTTATTTTGGAAAGTGTTGTATACTATAAGAATCACTTATTCATGAAGTGATTTCAACCATACGTAAAGTTATTTACAAAATACTTTCAAAATTTAAAGAGACTACGAGTAAAACTCGTACAAAGGCACATAAACTTCAATCTTTATCAAAGGTAAGAGATGCTTGAGTGCCATTTTTTCTTAAATATTTGCTATAGCTCAAGTCAAAGTGATCGACTTTCATATGTAAGTGGTAAAAAATTCTCGCGCCTGGCTACATTATTATTGATCTAACTGTTTCTGTATAAGGTTCAAATTTAAAAGTTAAAGCAGACGGACCTAAGGGATGGCCCAAAATAAAACACAAATATTATTTATTTAATTTGTTAGAAATTATCAAAATCTTAAATCAATTTAAAATCAACCTTCTATTTGATTTTTCTAAAGGGAAATTAGACTCTTAACGTGTGTACAATTTAAAATTAACAAGTTTTGAACTTTTAATGTCAACAATTTACAAATTTGTGGAAAGTCACATAAATAGTGAAAATACTTTGTAAAATCTTTAAGATTTTTGACCGATGTTGATAGAAGCCTAATTTTTTTTTACAGAATATGTTATTATGTTGGATTTTCCAACAATAAAATCACAAAAAAAAATATTATTGAAGTGAAAACTTCTTTAGCGGCTTGAAAACTTCTTAAGCCGCGTTGTGCACTTTTTTTGGTATGGGTAAAAAATGATAAACTCGCGTCAGGTCACGTGTCCTAATCGTGAAAATGCGTAAGACGGAAACCGTAATGCCACGCCTATTATAATTTTTATTTTTAGTATTCGCGATTATGAGTAGTACAGGGAGGTTGGATATGGAATTTTAATTCTATGACAGATTGCGATGTCAAATATACTACGTCAAAAAAGTAAATAAACAAACATTATTATTTCTTGACAATGTCAAAGACATGTCTTGTGACATATTTGAGTGTTAAGCGCGAATCGTGTGTAAAGGTTTTCACTTCTGCTGGCACTCCCGGAGTGCAACTCGTTTTTTTTTTTCTTGTATAGACTACTATTTGTCTTTGAAAATAGTTCATCGATAAGTTTTGTAGAGCTCTACACTATTTTTGCAAAACTATCAAATGCTAAGGATAGACAAACGACGTTACATCTTAGGAATATACTAGCGGTCCCGGAGAACGTTGTTCCGCTGCCATCCCTCTGTAACCCGGCGAAAGTTGGTTTTGATCTAAAGTGCCCGAGTCCGGCTCGCACTTAACAGATCGAGATAAAAACTATCCTATCTTTTAAGTTGGATCAAATAACAGATAGTTACGAAGTTTGATCAAAATCAGTTCAGTAGTTTAGGAGTCCATCGCGGACAAACAACGTGACACGTTACGAAACTTTGGCCTAACCTCATGTTTATCTATCTATGCTTTTAGTGAGCGGTTTTTATTCCGCAAAAAGGTAATGTATAAAACACAATAGAAACGTTCACACTGCCGATTTTTTTTCCGCCGCTTCATTTAAAAACGCGGCTAGCCACATTTCCCTGTGCGGATTAAAAACCTCGTCTGAAATGTGTTGGATTTTCAGCATCTTTTGGAGTTCAGCAAATGAATCGATTGACATTCTCAAACAGTGGTTCTTAACCGGTGGTCCCTGGAAGCATCAGAAGTGGTCCCTAAAGTTAGTTAGTAGAAGTGACATTCGGGATCATACTTATGATTGCAGTGTCGACATCGAAAAATTAATACCTCTTTTTTGTTTGAAATTTATTTCTAAGCTAGTAGCAAATCTCAGAATTAACGCTTTCCGTATTTTAAACGAATTAATTACTTAGGTAAACGGCATTATGTTCTTTCCGACCAAGCGAAGTTACCTATGAGGATTTCTCAGCGCCAGAAACAGGGTTTTTAAAATGATATTTGAAAATTCTACTGTCAAACAACGGGCAAAAGATATATGACCAAAAAAAGGTCAAAAGTGTAATTTTCTGATATAACATAGAATAGGTTCTAAAATAGCATCAGTTAGAGACCACGTTTTTATTAGCATAGTTCATCACTTGTAACATGTGGTAACTGGTTGTAGATTTTCGTGCTACAACTATTTGTTTAATTGAGTAGTTACCGTTTTCATCAGAGTTAGACCCTACATTACACAGTGGAAAATTTAAAATACTTAGTATTACGTGTAGTGTATGATAGTGATATGAGAAAGATAGCTTTACCTAAGTGGCGCAAGTTTTCTTGGATTTGTATGGACAAAGCTCCTACTATGATCGATTCCTGCTCTAATTTTTTTTTATCTTTGATTAGGCCAAAAGAATGGCCATAAAAGTACTGACTTTATGTATATTCATCTAAAAATATAGTAGGGGCGAATGCTCTTCTAAAATGTTATTCGAATGCGATTAAGATATGCTTATAAAAACAAAGGAAGGTAGAGTTGAGAATTGCTGGAAAATAACAATTACTTTCCTAAAATTTTAATTTAATTTTTTTAGAAAATAAAAATTAATAAAATGCCAACGCCATGTATTGCAATTACGAATAATCTTATGCATAACAACCCTTATAACTAAACATTACACGCAGAATCACTCAAATATTAGTAATTTACACTGTACAACTTACTGTACACTGTACTTTACTGACAAGAAAATTACACTGACGGTTACCAATGAGTTTTACTTATTGTATTTACTAACGAATAAAACTAGTACTGTTGGAAGAACAGTGTTGTTTACTAAAAACAAGTAAAATTTATTGAAATAAAATAACGTAGAACGCTTATAATAAGGGTTTACACCGATAAGGTCCTGTTCAACCTCTGTGATGCGAAGCGTACGGTTAACCACTGGTTCGTGTACCTAGTTGATGAAGGGCTGTGGCTCAAGGCGCGTCGTATTTGCTTAGCTCATATGAACACCAACTGAGAAGAGTCGGTAAACGGGAATCTTCCGCCAGGTGAGGACTTATGCATGGAGAACACCTTGGTCTACTTCACTTGCGATTCGGTTTGTATATATGCGAACTATCGAAGAAACTTCAATAGCGCGATGTAGGACGCGTGACGTCAACCTTATATATGATGTTTGTTATTAGTAAACTTCACTAATTCTTAGAAAGGTCTTTGTTAACGTTAATTAGCCTTCACTGTAATGACAAGTAGTGTTTTATCTTCCCACCTAAATAAAACTTTTTGTAATCTTTAGTAAGCTTTATATGTTGATATTAATTACCTCACTCACAAATTCGAGAAAAGTTTTATAAGATTTGTAAAATTCTGTAATCCAAAGTACAAATTATTATTTTCGGAAAGTAATAAAACTATGTTGTATTTAATAGTTAACGAAATCAATAAAATGTACTTTAAATTATATTGTTTTGTAATTGCCAGAAAAAAAATGTTGAAATGAATAATATTTAGTATTAACGCATTTAAAAAAAACAGGTTATTAATTTGAACAATATCTTTTCTCTCTGTGTACCACAACGACCACAATTTACATTAACAGCAGACAGTTAGTGGTCCACAGCCATGCAAAAATTTCGCCTAATGGTCCGCCATCCCTAAAATTTCGCCTAATGGTCCGTCATCCCTAAAATTTCGCCTAATGGTCCGTCATCCCTAAAAGGTTAAGAACCACTGTTCTAAAATAATTAAAAAATATGTCCGGATGTTCTGAAGATTACTGTAAAGTTTATAAAAGAACCCTTTTAGAATTATATCGTTGGTCTGTAAGAGGATGCACCCAGGATCTATTGGCATGATTTTTGCGGTGGCATACATTTTTTCTTAAGTAAAAATAATGTGATTTGCAAACTGAACAGCAGTATCGTAGGTCATGTGTACAAACATAAGCATAAACATAAACAGAAAAAAAAACAGTCAAATTACAATTTAACATCCTGGCCCCAAATATAAAAATTCTCTCAAATTCATTACTTTTGCTCCTCGTTGCTCCGATCCTAGTCTAATCAACCCTCACACAGTTCTCTCAATTATTCGACCTTGCTTATTTGTTCCTAAATTAGTGATGTTCTCCGTTGCTGCCCATTTTTGAACCATCAAATTTTGCTACCTTTAAATTCTTTGATTCGAAATTTGCTCACAAAAATTTTGAACTGCCTTTTAGATAAACGTGCCTGGCGTCAGGCCTCACTACCAATCAGACATGGTGGTCTGCGGATTCGGAGCATTATACTATTATTTCATTGCATTGCCAGCTTTCCTCTCCTCCGCTAACAGTACGTGTGACTTCTACGGTAAGATTTCCAGCCTTTCTTTGGATTCCGTCAAGGTCCCGCATTTGGCACTAGCCAGACAGGCATGGTAGTCTGCATGCCCTGGCATAAATTCACCATTAATAAGTAAATCGCAACGTCTATAAAATGAACCTCTATGCCAAAAAGTCAGTTGCTCCCTTATCTCAGCCGCTACAGAACCATGTGAGCGTGCACGCTCACTTGCCTTGTCTGTACGAGAGTCAAGTCACTGGCTTCGAGCGTTGCCTTCCACGACCGTTGGCACCCTCTTCGACAGGCAGACTCTATCACTGGCTGTGTGCTTACGCCTTTGACTCCGTTCAGTACAGTCACACTATATTTTCGGTGAAAAGGTTAACCAGCATGGCTACCACGGCCTTTCCTTTAGGAAAAGTACCGGCCGCCTTTCGCAACACTCGGCTCTCAATGATATTATCCGTCGTGCCCTAACCTCGTCTCAGCTGCCAGCCATTTTAGAACCAAATGGAATTTTCCGTACTGATGGGGCCATGAAAGCTTGGGAAGCCCTTGTTGTGGAATGCCACCTGCGTCGACACACTGGCGGCGTCCTACCTACCAACGCCCTCAAAGGGTGCCGCTGCGGCAAATGCGTCCGGTGAAGGCCGGAAACGGCTTAAATACGCCAACCTTGAGGTTGGTTTTATATTTTTGCCGTTTGGGGTCGAAACCCTGGGGCCCTGGGGACCATAAGAAAAGCACCTTGTTCGTGACCTCTCCGCACAACTAGTCGAGGCGTCGGGAGACCGGAGGGCTGGCAGCCTCCTATGCCAAAGGATCAGTTTAGCGATCCAAAGAGGTAACGCGGCCAGCATTCTGGGCACTGTTATGCCACATGATTTTTTAGAAGACATTTTTTGTTTATTAGGTTATAGTTGTAGTTTTAAATTTTGTAGTAATTGTGTTATTAGTTTTGATATAATATATTTATAATATGTCAAATTACCTCACATAGTATAAAACAAAGACACTTCCCGCTGTCTGTAGCGATGTTCGCTTAGGTCTTTTAAACTACGCAAAAGATTTAAGTTCAATAGATAGATAGATAGAGTGATTCAAGAAGATAATTTATACGTATAGTTTAATATTGTTTTGTGGTAATTTATAATATTCAAGATGTCGGAAAAATCCTGTCGATAGCTTCACATGTTTTCATTTGCGATTTTTATTATTTGTTGGAAAATCCGCCATAATAACAAATTCTGTGAAAATTTCAGGCTTTTAAAAAAATGTGTCTAACTAAAAGATAATTCCCTTTAAAGGTAGGACAGACGGACGGACATATAGATAGCGTAGGCTTAGTAATAGGGCTATGTTGGCAATTTTTGCGTTTGCGACTTTTTACGACGATTGAAGGTCGAGAATTGGTTCCTTTTTAGGGTTCTGTACTCCCCTCCACCAGCCCTACATTTGGTTATCGGCGTGGGATTCTTACGGCAACCCCTAATTATAGTCGGGCTCTTGCATTTTGTAATGATAACGAACTCTCAGTTTCGAGCGTCCAACTCGCGCTTGACTTGTTAGTTACTCAAATTTAGTAATATTAATTGTAAAAACAATTGGTTTTGCTCAATTTTTTATTTAAAAGTCGCAAAAAGCGACGATTTTTATTTTAAGTAGATACATATATTTTGTTCACTTTTATCTTCTATCATGCAATGAGTGAAAAGTAGATGTACGTTTACTCTTCGACTTGCCGCAGCACTGTCAATAGCGAATACGATGCTTTGATGATCTGAAAATATTTAACACATTAGGTATATATAATATGATACCATCAAATTATGATAGTGTTATTAGACCCTCTTCAATGTAAGGGCTGGTTTGGACTTGCTTTACAGTTTGTTAAGTAGGAACTGCAAATGACAAGTTGAGTTATGGTCAAAAATTTTGAAAAAAATACCGTTTTCTCATCTCTAAAGATTAGAGAAGAAGAAGAAGAAGAACTGACAGATAATGATTTATATTTCATATCAGGAAAATCAAGTAAAGTTTTCTGATTCAACCAATGATTTTGTTCTATTTTAAATTGAAAATACTTAAAAAAGTTCAAAATCATTGTTGCGCTAGTTCGACTCGCACTTGAACATTTTTAATTTCGATTACACAACACTATAAAAATATTTTTGTTACTGACAGCCATGAAAGATGCGAGTGACAGCGTAGTAAACCCGCCGGCGGAGAGAGTGGCGGCGCGGCTACAGCGCGTCAACATCACAAGCAGCGCCCGGCGGACCCGCGCGCCGCACCGGTACCACGGCCAGCTGTACGCCGCGAGACCCAACTCCGTGCTCTACACCGATTGCAAACAAACAGGCTGACCGCAGCCAAATAATAAATACCCTCCTAGTATGAGTCGGGCTCGAGACATAAATAATAATAATAAAGCTTTATTTAATTCCATACATTTTTCTTGTACCTTATTAAGCAGATTTTATTGCTCGAACCATTACCATTTTCAAATCTAGACTATTTTTGCTAAATAGCACTTATACGGTAATTTATACTGGTAATGGCTTGGCCCCGCCTCACACTTGGCTACACCCTAAAACTTGATTTACACTGCAGTTATAGGTTTCGTTGCGTAGAATTAAAGTGACGGAGGATATATAACAGCGCTCGCTGATAGGAAAGCTTAAATAGCAAAAGGCAAGTCACATAGATCGTTGAATCTTTGCATGAGGGTTCGAACTCAGAAATATGACATCAGGGGGGGTCCAAACTGTGGACTAAATATTTTTGTTCAGGCAGAAAATTAAAGGTAAGGTAATAAATACTCGGGATTTCCCCCCCTGCCTACGGCTATATGCACGAGGGGGTAGGAGAACATTGATTAAGAGCACATAATATATTATCTGTATGGGTTAGAATGGAATTCCATTTCCCAGGGGTTGACATAAACGAAAACTGATTTTTAATTAACACAAGTTCTTATTTGAAACTTTCAAGATATTGTATAAGTTGTGTTACGTATACCAACTTGATGACTAATATTTAATGTGTTTTTCATAAAATAATTACCCACTTAAGTATTTTTACGTCATTTGTATTTATAATTATTAGGAGTTTTAAAGTAATTTGGCTAAGGGGGTCTGAGGTATCAGTTCATTTTGGAAAAGGGGTCTCGTGCGCAAAATAATTGGGAATCCCTGTGTTAGAAGGTTCTAGAGTGGAAACCGTGATTTAGAAAACTGTGTTAAGTAAGCAAACAAAGGTAGTGGTGCAAACTCTCCTGGATTTCCAGGAGATTACATGTTTTTTGAGAATTTCTCCTTCTCTCCTTCTTTTAATATAATGAACCTGTCACAACCGAAACCTAAATACAAGTAGGTACTTAACCGCATACGCCAGGTGAAGCATATCTGAAGAAACAGGAAGAAAACGAGTTTGTTTTCAGAGAATGTCCCATTAGCTTTCTTTAGGGAAATTGCCGAAAAATACAAACCTTCCTCCCTATGGGCCATTTCCTCTATGTTGAAGAGCGTTCTCAAGTCCAAATGTTCTATCAATATTGAAATGTATATAAAATTAATAGCATTTTTAAAAAGGAACTCAGAGTGTAAGTATATAATTGAAGGTTTATAGGTACATACGGGAGAAAATGTAGAAAAAATGATTATTAAACGTCCTAATGATAAATATTTATTTACACACTAAGGTAACTTGAAAAACTTTATTGTGTTTTCAAAAATTGTAAAGTAAATTTTTAATATGTAATGACAAAACATTGTTTGTAACGCGGGCGGTAAGGAAATTACAAACTCGAGTCATTAAGAGGATAAACTCCGCGGCGCCTCGCAACGGGCATCATACAAACGAATTTCTCATTTGTTTTTGACATTTGACTGATCAATCAATGTGAAATTTCTTAGTCATAATCCCAAGTCGCATACCTAGGTCTGTGGTGTTTCCAAAATCTTGTAAAACGTTCTATTAACTAGAAATCTTTTTTAAAATCATTTGTATGAAAAACTAGAATCCTCTTTAACTATAAAACTTTTGAACTATAAAATTTTATAGAAGACTGGAACACTACAGACCTAGATATTTAATAATAGAACATGTCTTCAAAATTTCGTGGTATTTGATCGACAAGTGTCCAAAATAAGTGAGAAATTCGTCTGTATGAAGCCCGCTGCGAGGCGCCGCGAAGTGTATCCTCTTAAAGCCTTTGGCCTTAGGCTTCTAAATAGTCCCTCGTTAGTAATTTTCTCCTTAGTACATAATGTACTATTGGAAATGAACGTAAATAACAAATAAGTAACATGAACTGGGTGTTCCGAAGCTACAGCAGGATTGTTATAAAGCTGCATTCTCTAGAATTAACACTTCTCTAGTGCGATAAATGCAAACTATTTACGGAAAATAATTCGAGATATATATTACTCTTTGTGATTAGACGGCTTTATTACAAAACAAGCCGGTGGTAGCTGCTTCACAAGACCGGTGGTAACTTAATAAATGTCCCCTCTTTTAATGACAACTCCCGGATTTTTGTGAAACTCCTTCTTTTTTGCAGGTTGGTGTTTCCAACACTTAATAAAGTTTAGAAGAAAGGTAGAATCTACATGACGTTAGGTAGTTAATGTTAAAAATCAGCTACCTGGTGCGCGAGCTGGTTTCCCTGGTAGCAGTAGACGAAGACCTGGTACATCATGTTCAGGAGATACGTCCCCATCGATACCATCCGCACAGTGTTACCTATTTGCTGTAAAGTAAAAGCTTTATTCACTGTTTACATACAACAAGTACCAGCAATCTTAAGTTACAAATCAATTATTTTACCTTCAAATTGATGATAAACAAAATAGAAACCTAACAGATCACTAGTGAATTGAAATTACGTAGAGTTCAGGCAACAAACACACTACTTTATTCTCGCAACTAAATCTCAGAAAAAATGATCCAAAATATTACGAACTTCAACTATTTTGGCGAACAGTTAACTCGAAATCTCTAAATAAAAAAAAATCACTAATAGTATACCATCCTAAATGTAATTAAGGTGTGCGCCTTTCCTGTTTATGGGAGCACAGATCAGACTTGAGACAAATTTAACAATACACATAACTTTTTTGGTACCACCACCTGGAATCGAACCTAGAATATTTAACTAGGCAGTCCAACATTCTACCATTCCCTAGTCAAATCGGATAAAATTAGCCATGTGCTACTCGCACACACTCGTGCACGAAGGGTTCCGCACCATTATAAATATTTATTTTATTGATTTTTAGTATTTGTTGTTATAGCGGCAGCAGCTATTCTATGAAAATTTCAACTGTCTAACTATCACGGTTCATGAGATACAGCTGTGTGACAGACGGACGGACGGACGGACGGACAGCGCAGTCTTAGTAATAGGATCCCGTTTTTTATCCTTTGGATACGGAACCCTAAATATGGAATCCTTACAGTTTCGTCATGGTCGTTTGTCCGTATGACACGGCCTAATTACTCCGCCGCATTTTTACATTGATTTAGATAAAAATTTAAGCAGGTGTCTTATGAGATACGCTCAGCCTATTTTAGATAGGTAGGTTCTACTATTTCAGTTTAAAAAGCAAATTTCTCTACTTTTTATTTTAGGTTTTTCTGTAGCCATTGATGTAATAATGTATAAAAGAAATAAATATCTTTCAATAGATTTCTTTGTAATGTTAATTTTTAAAGTTTGTTTTGTATGGATTTTGTTTTTAAGTCAGTCTTAATAATAATAAATAAACAATAAATAAGATAATTCTCTATATATTGATCTCGCACAACCTATTATGTGAAGTGTCGTCGGATGGGTTTTTAAAATTTATTTGAAACTAGCTGACCCCGCAAACGTTGTTTCGCTTTTTTAAAACAACTGGCGCGCCACTCTGAATGGATTCTACTTTCAGAAACCTTCCCTGTGTGTGAACAACAATTAACCAAAATTTCGTTACAATTGGTTTACCCTTAGTGCGCGAGTCAGTCTCGCATTTGATCCTCTTTTCTTTAACAAAAACCTTGCCCTAACAATGAACACAACATAAAAAGAAAAATTCAATTTGGTGCAGTCATTTGGAAGTAAGGGTATGCCAAAGGGAAACAGGGATTCATTTTTATATATATATGATCTCAAATAACATTTCCTTTCAAAGTTAAACAATGTTCCTGAGTCTCAAACCGCGGGTTTCTAAAATCTGGGGAAAATCACTATATTATAATATCAAAGAAAATGGTTTTAAACATATTTTTTTCAAATTTTCGCAACAATTCTCATTCTTGGTGGTTCCACAAAATTTGGTTAACTCTTGGGCTTTTTTTGAACGGAGATATTTTTAGATGATAACAGTTAATTTTTATCCCATAATGTGGGAATAACATCTACTTTGTTGTATCTAAGAGGGCCTGTCACTTTTTTCAGTATTTTAGGAGAAATTTACGTTTTTTATAAATTAGTGTTCTAGGGACTGACGAGACATGCTAGGGACTGACGCCAAACACGGTTGTTATGTTTAATCACATTTTTATTGCAAAATTAACCAAAACAAATCAAATACCTCTCATATTATAACTTATTATTATTATTATATACAGTCCAATTATAAGTAATTCTGTACGTATCCACAATCTTAAATCTATAATCAGACCAAGTCTTAAAAATATCCAAAATACTCAATTAAGTATATTGAGATAGGAAATCTAGTAAATATCTTCTTTGTTTTTTTATTTTTCTGAGAGTAATGCATTCTTTTTTTCCTGCCGCACAACGACTATTGTTGTCATCTTCATAAAACCTGTGAATAATTTCTTCAAGTCACTTTCTGTTGCACTTAGCTTTATATTTTGTACGATTAAATCCCATCCTTTTGTTTGTAAGAGCTTTTGTGTTAAATCTCCATATCTTATATTTATGTGCCATTGGACTGGACAAAATCGTTTCCAAGCAGGCTTTTTTCTGGTGTGTTTCAATTTTTTTTTCTAAAATTTGCGCCTGTATAATCTCGCCAAACAATGTTTTTTTTACCAATTCTGCTTTCTAATTAGGGTATTTTGCCATTTCTTTAATTTTACTTTTTGGTGTAAGTGCTTTCTTTACTTTTATCATCCTACGTTTCAGTCTTCTGTTTCATTGTTGTTCTTTTGCAAGTTTTTTCCTTAAATAATCAATGACTAAATTTTTTCTCTTAAGTATTCTATTTTTAGGGTTCCGTAGCCAAATGGCAAAAAACGGAACCCTTATAGATTCGTCATGTTTGTCTGTCTGTCCGGCCGTATGTCACAGCGACTTTTTTCCAAAACTATAAGAGCTATACTGTTGAAACTTGGTTTGTAGATGTATTCTATGAACCGCATTAAGATTTTCACACAAAAAAAGAAAAAAAACAATAAATTCTTGGGGTTCCTCATACTTAGAACTGAAGCTTAAAATATTTTTTTTCATCAATCCCATACATGTGGAGTATCTGTGGATAGGTCTTCAAAAATGATATTGAGGTTTCAAATATTATTTTTTTCTAAACTAAATAGTTTGCGCGAGAGACACTTCCAAAGTGGTAAAATGTGAGCCCCCCCCCCCCCCCCCCCTGGAACTTCCAAAATAAGAGAATGACAAAACTAAAAAATATATATGATGTACATTACCATGCAAACTTCAACCGAAAATTGGTTATAAACTAGATCTAGTAAGTAGTTTTTTTTTAATTCGTCATAAATCGTAAACCGCAATTTACCTTTCATTCAATCAACTCAAATATAAAAATATTTTTGCTTGTGTTTGTAGATTACATAAATGGTGGTAGGTACGGAAACCTCGGTGCGCAAATCCAACTCACACTTGGCCGGTTCTCCTTCTCGTTTCAGATCTTCTTTTCTCATTTATTACAGGAACGTCGTTAAATACTTTTCTCGTCCGATGACGGTGACTGATGACTATGACCGTCAGTCCCTAGCTGTTGCGTCAGGCCCTAGGCACTTTTACGACGAGGGCCTGTCGGTCTAGGGACTGACAAAACAAAGCTAAATCAAATGTAACTTATTATGTAAAATAATCATCAAAACAAAAAGGTGATCATAATAACAAGGCAGAGAAAGCTCAAACATACAATTAATAATGAGAACAATTATTAATTAACTATCTTTAAAACGACTTACCTAGGGCCTGAGAGTTTGACTGGCACAGCACGTGTTTCCGCGGCAAATTCGGCGACCGCACTACCATCACAATGGCCGACGCAGCATAGTTCGTTTATACAGCAAACTTCACATCGTTGCTTTCGTATAAGCAATTTGTGGAAACCGCCTTATGCACAGATGCCGCGTATTTTTTAAATTTCGTAAGTGGCTAGGGCCTGATATTATTTATCGCTTACACTTTTTGACTTGAAATAATGTAGAGAAAAATATTGTTATTTCAAATTAAATCGTAATGATAAAGTTAGTGATGTAATAGTAAATGTGTTCAAGCTGAATTGAATCCAATAACTATTATAGAATTAAAATTACGGTGGAACTTTAACTTAATTTGGGAGATTTTACATGGCTAGGGCCTGATATTTAAGTTGCGAAATGTCGATTTTTGGGAATAAAAAATATTGTGATATATACCAAAGTGAGTTTCCAAATTAAATGAACTTTGGAATATCGCTTAGTAATTACAAATAATAAATAAGATTAACATAATCGTAAATATAGATGCAAACACCAAGTTAACCAAATTTTGTGGAACCACCCATCTACAGAACCCTAACCTAATACATGTACGACACGCACTTCATTATAAAAAAAATATGTAAATACAGTTTTTTTCCTTCGGTAAGTTTTTCTAGTAAGTGATTGTTCAACATACAGACGCGAGCTGAAAAGCGGTGACGCAGATGATGACGGTGGAGACAGTGAATTGCGCAAAGGTGGGAGCTGAGAAGCAGGATTGCAGCTGCGCAGCCGCCGCCAGCGCTGCCTGGTGCCGGGCCACGCAGCACCGCAGTCGGGCAGTCACCAAAAGCTCTTGATCTCCACGCAGCATAAACTGAATATTAAACTGATAATATATGAAGGCAATATATTTACTTTACGTTCGCTTAAAAACGTTGTTCTACTCTTTCCTGTTTTATAGATGTTGTTGTTATGCAGCCCCATCTAGTCGCGAGTTATAACAAAGAGAAGAGAATAAAACTGTTTCCACGAAGTAGCCAACTTTTATGATGATCGGTCAGACGGTGTCAGAGTCTATCAATAACCCCAACATCCATTTTTAGGATTATCCTGTCCGTATGTCACAGTATTTTTATTTAGAAACCATTAAGACTACAACCAGGTCTATGTCAGTCAGCTGTAGATATAGAAATTTTTCGACCACTCGGTATATCTTTAGAGGGGAGACTTAGCGCTTTCTGGCCGAAACGATTTTGTGAAGAGACATGGTTCTTGTACATGACCGCCACTTAGTGCTACACATATAGGCTAATAAAATAGTAGGTACAAACCGGTGGTAATAATAGTACGAACAGGTAGTAGTCGAGGTTTGTAGTTTGTTTTTTAGCGAAAATTGTACTAATCTTTATTCTATGCTACACCCTGCATACCTAAATAGACAATTTTACCTATTATCCGAGCTAATATATATTTGTGAAAGTCTGTTTTTCATTTCTTAACGTCACTACGGAATAACCAACTGGGCTGATTTTTGACACAGAGATTCTAGAGGAAACAGAAAAGGACATAGACTTTTAACCTGGAAAAGTTCCCAAAAGAATTACAATAACCAAAAAAGCCCATTTGCTCTTCTGTTAAAATGTCTTTTTTTCAAAGTATGAATATAAGCAATTGTAGATTATCTTATCTAAAACCTTTGAAAAAATGGATATCATTGCTAATGGTCTTATAGTATTTCAGTATGGGGTTCTTCAAGAAAGAAGTTATTAGATTTCTGAAGGGTCGGCAACGCGCGAGTGTTACCCCTGGTGTTACAAGCGTCCATAGGCTACGTTGACCGCTCACTATCAGGCGGGCCGGGGGGGGGGGGGGGGAAACTTTCTATCTGGAGTGGTACTATTATGGACATTTTAAGCTTGTGTGGAAAACACCCTGTTAGATACACTAATTAAAAATATTGCTTAGTATTGGAGCTATGACTTTCGTGCCTATTTCGTCATATCCTGTACTGTTAGTGTTATTTAGTGTTTTAATAGTCCTAATAATGTCATGTGGTGTCACAGGCAGCATAAATAAGTCCAGTTTTTGTCGGGACCTTATTTATTTTTTGTGTCTGTGAAGAAAAAAAAAATGGTTAAATGCATCTGCTATTTCATATGGGTCTTGTATTATTTTATTGTCAAATTTTAAGCTTTTTTTGTTTGTTCTTATTTTATTAATAACATGCCATGTGTTACCTTTATTTGTGGCTGTTTTTATGTAAAAATCATTTTGTGATTTTTGGGTCAACTTTACTATTTTTTTCAGTTTATTTGAGACGAATTTAAACATACTTTTGTTTTGTTTGCTAGGATAGATTTTCTATCTACACTTCCATAATAAAGCACGTTTACGTTTAGAGCATAACCTTATACCTTTTGAGATCCATTTTGAACGTTTATTTATCGATATGTCTAATTTTTGACTGGAAAACATAGGTCATAGAACAATTTGAATAGCTCACGAAAGGCATTAAAAGCTTCATTTGAGCTTTTACTCTCATACACTTCTCCAAAAGTTAAATTTACAATAGCTGTCTTAAATTTGTGTGTACAGTCTCTCCTTTCAATATACCAGTGGGTGATTATATAATTTTTCTTTGTTAGGAATTGTAGCATTTGTTCGGAGTGATCCGATAGAGCGAATTTTAGTGCCATACAATAAGCATGGCCCGAAATATTTGACCGACGTTGTTTTTTTATAATTGTAGATGAATACAAATGTTATATAGATTTCAACAAATGTTACAAACATTCACTTTAGACCTTAATCTGAAAGAAGTAAGGGTCTATCTAATACTATTGTTTTTTTTATTTAACTTTTTTCTGATGCTAATAGATTTAGTGTTAAATAAAATTATTTTCGATTCATAGAGACTTTAGCTCTTCAACTACAATATACCACACCGAGCGCCCTCTGTTTCTTAGTCTGGGTAGCAGGGTCGCTACGAGCACAGAGGGGTGCTACGCCGTAGAACATACCA
Organism: Apoda limacodes; assembly: GCA_946406115.1. Classification (NCBI taxonomy): domain Eukaryota; kingdom Metazoa; phylum Arthropoda; class Insecta; order Lepidoptera; family Limacodidae; genus Apoda; species Apoda limacodes. Next base: position 26,175,412 of record OX291552.1, read on the forward strand.
CGTTGATGTAAGGTAGACAGGAAAATTAAAAGAAAACAGTGGCTGAAATTAACAGATGGCGTTGACTGCTAGAATTAATAAAATTAAAAAATAAGTTTTACAACTGAAGTAGAGATATATGTAGATAGATAACTTTTTATTGTTCACCAGTTTAAGTAATCGATATAATCAAACTCAAACGTTTTTATTCAATTAGTCTTTTATACAGTACTTTTGAATCGTCAGTTATATTATCAATTAACAAAAAACACCGGTTTGGAATGATTTACTACCAAAAAGAACCGGCAAGAAACTCTTTTATAGTTTTTCAACTTCATATTAAAATACAATATAGCCTAACACTAGATAATAACATAACATACAATGTTTTAATTTAATAATATTACAAATGCACCTATTTCAATACAAATCAATTAAGTTCTTCTTTTTCTTTCTTTCTTTCAAGCATTTTAATCAATTATGTATTCATCAACTTTGTAATAGCTTTTTCTCATTAAACTATCTTTGATATATATTTTAAATTTATTTTGAGGTAAATTAACCCCATGTTCTGGAATTTTATTGTAGAAATATAAACTTTGTATTGCGAAAGAGCCATGTACCTTCTGAAGACGACATTTTGTAACTACAAATTTTTCCTTTTCATTTATTCCTTGTATTATCACTGTGTAGGTCACTATTTTAAGCAAAGTGTAAATTTCTGCGTACATACATTATACAAGAGAAGATATATTGGCAAGGAACAGTTAAAATATCGATTTCCCTAAATAGTTTCCTAAAAGAAATTCGAGGTACTAATTTATAGATTGGTCGTACTGCTTTCTTTTGCAAAATAAAGACTGTATCAATATCAGCTGCCCTACCCCAAAGCAAAATGCGATAAGACAATAATGTAACTTTATGTTATCGTTGTTGCTATTTGACTACAGAACCCCAAACAACATACTATTGCTGAGTAATATAATTGTTCTAACAAGTATTACCTCGGTAGGCTTCTCTATCCCTTGGCAGAGCATCTCAAGCGAGAGACCCAGCAGCTTTAAGCGGCAGCGGCACTGTGCCACCAGCGCCGTCACCAGAGTGTCCTTCGCGATATTAAGAAAAGCCATCACCAGCAACGATAACACTTGGTGGAAGAACGTCAGCTGGTGCGCCGGAAATTTAGACGTGTCGTAAGGGTACCTGGATACATAATTCCTAGTTAAGTTTTTAGTACTTAGTTTAGACATAGAAGCTTATTTTTTAGATTACTTTTTGAGCTATATATATATATATATATATATATATATATTCTACTCTATGCGTAAAATAATCATCTCATAACAAATTCAGAAGGTGGCATTGCAAGCGAATGCATTGAAATAAGCGTCACATACCAAATTGAGAAGGTGGCATTGCAAGCGGATTCATTGAAATAAGCGTCACATAACAAATTACAAAGATAGCTGTTATCACCGTGTAACACTTTCGTTTTTCCTAAAAACATAAAAAAAAATTATATAAATAATTATAATAAAAAATAATATATTACCCCTAAATTAATAACCTAATAAATTACATAGTTACCTACTAATATATATTAAACAAACTATTATAATTACATATACATAAAATATGTATTACAAACAAAAACCACTAACGACAAACGCTTTTATTTTATTAGTAGATGCCTAGATAACTTGCTCGCGCTGTTCCCTCTGAACTTGCTCAAAACGTAGTCTCGGCAACTCGACACACACACCTAATGGCGCTGCTGCCCAGTGCATTCAAATAATTTAATTTTCTACGATAGTAAAGAACTTTTACTACATTTATGCTGCTCATTTTATATAAATAATACATTTTTACTTCACTTCAGTGTTGATGCCCCGATAATTGGGTCAGTGTTGCACAATATTAGTTATAAACCTTAGACTAAGTATGTGTGTATTTAGAAAGAAACATGTGATTCACTACGCTTAGCTAAAATTTATCATAAATGTTTTGTATGCTTTGCTAAATGCTTTATTTCATATTGATATCTAAATATCATTATGTTTCTCATCAATTCAACCTATCTTTAATGTGAAAAACTTAATAATTAATTAATTTACCATGGTGGTAGCCATTTCACTTTCTAGGGGTCAGAGTGCAATCTGCGTTTGAATTGTTATAATTTTATACAAAAGTTAGTAAAACTAATAAAGAATCACTATGCTATTGCGATTCCAAATGACTTATTCCAAATTAGTCAATCCTTTAGTTATTTTTGATACTTTTCTAAATTTTACTTTGTACCTAGATTAGTCACCTAAATTATGCTAGATCCTATCATTTTTGTAATGCCTAGACTGCCTCATCATTGATTGCTGTTAGATAGCTTCAATACCGCTTTCTACAACGACAAAATTCAACCGGATGAAAAATGATGTTGCAGTCACTTATTGAAAGTGGACATTTTTCTCAATGGCCGTTTTTGCCGTATTCCAGGGTTCGTTCAACACTTCAACCTACTATAGCCGTAGGCTACCAATTTAGAATACCTACTCAACCGCTAAGCACCATTGCTGTCTGCTTGACCTGAAGTCATTAAGTCCTTAGACTATGCCTAAAATAAGTATCACAGGTTAAAAGCACACCTTTGCCCCTATACGTAGGTATCTATATCGTTACGATAAGTAGTATGGTTAGGGCGCAAATTACATTTAAACTTATGAAATATAATAGCTTATAACTAAGCAACCGGGTTACATAGAATAAAGATAAATGCATCACTAGATGCCTCTCGTAGGCACCTGCCGATATAACTAGGTTTTAAACAGGTATGAAAACTCTAAGCCCTGAAGTACTGGAGCGTAAGAAAAATCCTGAAAACTTGCATCACACATTTTTTCATGATTAAACATACTGACAGACACCAAATATACTGAAAGGTATGTCCGAATTTTAGGTCTATTTTTTGACATATAGCACAAAATCTATAGTCATCTAGTATAAGCAGAAAGCCCTGAGAGCTAGAATTCCAGCTCTTCTCTCATTGCGGCCTAACCGTAGACGATGGAATACAAACCACTACATGTTGTTAGAACCGCCTCCGAAAGCTCCAGCTTAGAACACCTAAATCACCATTGTACTCCTACTGTTTGGCTATAAAACCTAAAAATGTAAAACAACGCTATTTATAGTCAAGCCACGAATCGTGTGACTGTGGTGGCAATAGCCGATAGAGACCCCAACTGTCGGTAGCGATTTGTAGCTATGTAGATATACCTACACTTTCGATATATGTCTATATCAACTACTATATGTTGTCTTTCAGTAAGTTTTTGTGTGGGTTAGATTTTTAGTGACCACTGTGAGTACAATAAGTTAAGTACTAAATCTAGAAGGTTCTATGGAACAACCTCTCCCTCTGATGGGGTTTTTATTTTTATTATAAATATAGAACAAAATTTGTATTTGTATTCAGTCTTCAAGAAAACTTCAACAAGTCACTAGCTATGAAAGCTAAGAATTGAAAATTTTGTAAATATGTGTTAGAATTTAAGTTAGAAGCATAAGTAAAATAAAATCGGTCTGTTGTGTGCAATTCGCGTTTTTTAATATCTCAACCGCCTCAGAAGAAACTCCTTGGCACGGGCAAAACCTTGTGCCACAGATAATCGAATGGTCTGTCCGCACAGTAGCATTGCAAGCGGATACATTGAAATAAGCGTCACATAAGAAATTACGAAGATGGCATTGCAAGCGGATTTATTGAAATAAGCGTCACATACCAAATTAAGAAAGTGGCATTGCAAGCAGATACATTGAAATAAGCTTCACATAACAAATAAAGAAGGTTGCATTGCAAGCGGATACATTGAAATAAGCGTCACATAACAAATTAAGAAGGTGGCATTGCAAGCGGATACATTGAAATAAGCGTCACATAACAAATTGAGAAGGTGGCATTGCAAGCGGATACATTGAAATAAGCATCACATAACAAATTAAGAAGGTGGCATTGCAAGCGGATACATTGAAATAAGCTTCACATAACAAATTAAAAAGGTTGCATTGCAAGCAGATTAATTGAAATAAGCGTCACATAACAAATAAAGAAGGTGGCATTGCAAGCGGATACATTGAAGTAAGTAACACATAACAAATTGAGAAGGTGGCATTGCAAGCGGATAGATTGAAATAAGTGACATATAACGAAATAAAAAGGTGGTATAAGCGTAACCGGGACAGCTAAAGTTTTATGGGTTGATGTTTTCTGATTGCATTATTATGTGGAGAATAGTGTTTGTCTGTAAAATCTTCGCGAGAAAATTGTACAAATCTACTTTTACTTTCGATTATATTAAAGTCATTTACACAGAAAACACAAAATGTATGTCTCAACTAGAATTTATTTAATTTTGTTACAAAACATAAATAAGTTGATGTAACTAAATATAAAAATTAGTGGATGTCTAAAAAAATTTAAATTAATAGAATTTAATAAAATAGATACAAGACAACAGATACAAAAACATATATATATCCCACGCCCTTCAGTTCACAAAGCAGTTCATTACCCACTGAGCCACGGAGCCACTTGAGAAAGCTGTTGTTACTAACCAAGCACGCATAGGCAGCTCATTCTTCTCGGTGCTGGTGAACCAACCCAGTAGTGTGACAAAAGTGATGGTTATATACACCACCTGCTGCAGACTTGTCTCGCGATCGCAACTGATCAGAACAATGTTTTTAATAGCTTAAATTAACATAATCGCTGCGTCTAAAGTCACAAACAGAACTGAGAATCGATGCAAAGACGATTGGCGGAATTATAAGACATATGGACGGACGGACAAATCGAAATTATAATGTATCTGTTTCATCATTTGGCTACGGAACCTTTACTCCAGTCAGCAAGGTATTTTTCAGTATGAGGTTACAGTAGTGATTTTTTTTCCACTTGATGGATCTTAAATATAACTCTTGAGTTGGCGCGGCACGGGGGGGGGGGGATACGTCAGCGGCCATCTTGGAAAACGCGTGCTGACATACTTATATAGGTATCCTAAACGGTTTGTCGGACGGTTAAATGGTTTGATATCTGTTTTTACATAATTCAATGTTATTTTATAAGTTTTTGAGAGTCAATGTTCACTATTTTTGATGTAAAATCAAATCCTTACAAAAACATTCTGTAAAAAACGTGCCCAGTATTGATTGAGATAATTTGACAATTAAAAGCAGTTAAATCTTATAAAGAGCCAAGTTCTTCCTCCACCTGTGAGAAGTCGATATAAGGAAACGAGTAATTTTGGCTAAAATCTGGCCTTTCTTTCAGACCTTCGATTTTTATATTCATCAGAAAACGCTCTACTGATTAAATATTGTTTTCTAAAGCGGCACTATCTCTATTAATTTGAGTGGGGTACATCAGAGTCATCAGGTATCTTACTTTACCGTAGGTCTTAGTATTGTACCTGAGGAGAACGGTCCTAAGAGGCAGACACACAGATATTTTTTTGAGTAATTTAACTACAAATTGTAATTTTTTCCTCTACTTCTGCTATGACAACTTGCTTCTTACCAAATTTCATCATTCTAGGGCAACGAAAACTATTGGTTTTGTTTTTTTGCAAGTGTTAAAATATGTGGCATAAGTCACATAGCTTCAAGGGACCTTAGATATTAATTTCATCTTCATAACTCCACACAGAAAAATGGTCTAGTCAGACCGAAAAACGGACAGACGGACAACAAATAGATTATATAAAGGTTCCGTTTTTTCTGGTGTGGTACTGAACCCTAAAACCCTGGCGGCCGAAGATCGGTCTCTAATCACAGTTTTTACCTCTTAACTATTGTTTTTCCTTCAGAAGTTTCCTGTCCATCGAGCACCTCGTCAGCTTCGTCAATAATCCTTTGTATCTGACGCTTCCTCATCAATATGTTGACGATTTTGGCGACCTGCGCCAGGTTGGTAAACAGGAGGTAAGCGCTGCTTGTCATGAGCGAGATATTGCCCCATATCATGAATATATCAACTACTTGAGTTACCACAAAGATTCCTAAAACAAATTGTATCTTATAATTAAATGTAATTATATTTATAAGTGAGACCAAATCACTACATATTCTTTTATATTAGTTACTTTCCGACTACCAACTAAAAAATATACATTCTTACATACCTACATAACGTTTGTTTCCTGCAGAGGTAAGCAGAGACCAAAAACTTACACTTGCTACGATCCTGACAGGATAAAGGAGAAGGAGTATACTTATGCTTCAGCTATCCTCATTAATGCTTTTAAAAAACGTTCTGCGGCTTACAGTGCTTTTGTTCTCACCTTGTCTATAAATGGACTCGACACTTCTATAATATGGTAACTACTCGGACCTGGGTTTGCTTATCATGAGGCTGATGGGCCTGACGTATGAGAATACGTCCTCACTATTGGGGCACGGCCTACCGTCACCGAGCGTGATTTAATGGGCCATAGTCCAAACGAAATTTTTATCTACCCCGCACTTGTTTCTTATAAGTATTATAGAGCTATAAACCGTTGCTTAAACTTTTAAGAAAGGACAGACCTTTTTTTTTCAAAAGTTTAAATTTCTTTTGTTCAAATATTTAAGGAAATCCTGATATATGATATACCTGATAACCTGAAATATTGCTGAGTCCAAAAATGGCAAGCACTTTCTTTTTGTTCTTTTATTTATTCAAAATATAATAAAAAGTGAAATTTTATGATTTTTGTTAATACACGGTGGAACTAATTGCTGTTACTACGCAGTCAAACGTTGCGTTAAACAAAAAATTTAATATAGACTTTAAAATATCGCACCCAAAAGAAATATAAAGCATGTGAACGCATAAACATTGTACAGCAACTTTTGCGTACGGGACAAATTATCTGGGACCCAAAACCCAAAAAACTGCAGAGCCGACAGTGACACACGGACAGAGAGACAAGCGTTATCGACGACCAGCTTCATCACCACACCCTAGAGGATTGTATCCTTCAAACACTGCTTCGATACTATTCCAAATGGACAACGAAATAAAACGAACAGTAATTCAAACTTCTTGTTTTCGATCAGATATTAACAACATTTTTAAAGCGTCATATTTTTATAAACATAAGAAGCCTGTGGAGCTCCATTTGCGTAACAAAAAACAATTTTTTGGTAGACAATTATTTGATTGTGTTGCAAGGAATTGTTTACCAAATTGTTTTTCTTTTTCTTTGCGCACAATTTAATTAACTACATATATAAAGACCGTATCAAAATATTAAATATATTCAGTGTTTCTAAAGTTAAAATAAAAACGTTGTGTTTTATTTATGAAACAAAAATTGACTTCAACATTTGTTAATTGTACATTTAATTGATGAAATGTGTTATACAGCAAAGCTGCTAAGACAGAACAAAGTCTAGATGAAAGTTAAGTATTATGTATGTTATGTAGCCTTGCTATATAAAAAATATACACAACAAATCTTACTATAATTCAGACAAGTTTCGAGAAAATAACTGCAGGATTTTATATAATGCAAATATAACAAATGGAGAGAAAGGATAGCATATTTTTTTTTTCCAATTTCAACTAGAAATAAATTGCTTTTAAAATAAATTAAAATGGCCAAATCTTACGACAATTAAGTGAGAAATACGCATATCTACTCTTGAAAAGGCACCATTGAGCTTAATTTTGGAACTTTCAGTGTCTCTGTTATATAAAAATTTGTATAGAAATTTCAATCACAAAATCCGTCAGAGTAGACAGTAGGTAGGTAGGTAGGTAAGCATTCTGTGATGATCTGGTGAGGCACAATTTTGCACTAAAAAATAATCTGTTGGCTTCTTAAATATGATAGTGGCGAACCTGGTCAAAAGTAATAAAAAAACCGGCCTAGTGCGAGTTTGGCTCGAGCACCGAGGGTTCCGTAGAAACTTATTATAATGTAAAAAGTTCTTTAATCACGAGATCAAGTCTCACAAGTTTATGTCTTAATTATCAGTTTTTGAATTTTTTTTATATTTAATTTTCTTTATTTGGCTTCAGAAACGATAAATAAAAATTATTAGTTATAGTTATATGATATAAATATAAAAAAGTAACCAACACAATAAACAAGCAACAGCTTATAGGGTCGGACCTCACGCTGAGGACAGGTGCGAGTTGGAACTCTGTAACACCTATTTATGAACCTATTTATGAGTTGTGTTCAGTCAAATTTGTTTTGGCAGATATAAAGAAGAGTTAGGGAGCCCAAAAATGTTCGATGTTGAACTTCTTCGACTGTGTTAATATATCATTGTAGATGGGATTCCAATCAACGTCCATATATTCTAACTGAGCGCGCACTAAGGTTTTTAGTAGGTAAATCAGATTCTTTACTAGAACGCATGATGAAACCAAGTATTTTGTATGCCTTTTTGATAACGTGGCGTTGTGATTATCTAGATCTTTAATTATGTCGACCTTCTCTAAACTGAGCTGCATAGCACATAGTCGAAATTGCTTGTATGGATTTTCTTAGAGAATGTGATTGTTTTAAACTTTTTAATGTTTATATACAACTTGTTGCTTAAGCAATAATCGGAGAGCCTATCAAGATCAGACCGAAGTTTGAAATAATCTTCAGAGTTTTTAATTTTATGGACTTTTTTTGTGATGTTACATCTTGTTTTTTGCCAATTTTATGGTTCTAGGTCAACGGGAAGTACTCCATAGGTTTTGATTTATTTGTGCCACAATATGCGACAAAAGTGACTGTATTTTGGGCATATTTATTATTGCATTGACTTAGATGCTTCATTTTTTCACAACTTTAACTATCTGAAAACTTTAGTCTTTGATATTAATTAAAACTTGATAACTTTACGGGTTACTGAGAAGAGGGGTCTTGGCAGACAGACAGACAGACATACACGGGACGTTATAAGGGTTCCTTTTCGTCTTTTGAGGTACGCAACCCTAAAAAGCACAAATGTCTCAACTATCTATGTATGTGCCAATTCCGTTGATTATTAACGTAATACTTTCGTAGTGGATGAAACAGATTCACACAATTGTACACATACTAGTTAATATAAATGTAGTTAAATATGTATATTAGAGACTGACAATGAAGTTTAAATAAAAGCGAAATGTTTCAAGAAACTGAATCCCATGACAAAAATGTTGAGGATCCATGAAGGCATTTAACACTAAAATTATCTGTAATCACAGCGTAACACACAAGTTGACAAACATAATTATGTTATTAGCACACATTACAATAAACACAGGGTTTGAACAACGCTTTGTGTACAACAAACCGCGCTTTATTGTGCCCTGTCATTTGTTGAATTGTAAATGAAACAAGTCATGAAAACATAAACACGAAAAAAAATAGTCAACAGTGAATAGTTATCACATACAGCAGGTACAATAAACATTGTAAAGTAAACTATATTCTGGGTATAGTTAATAGTAACTATAACAAAAATTTAGTTAACTTAACAATTTTGTGTTGACTAGTTAGTTAATTTTAATCTGGCTTTAAACAAAAAAAAATTTTTTTTTGTAAGTATGTCTATATGGAGATCATTTTATATGAGCGGTCCAGCTCTTAAAGCTCATTCACACATTGTCAAGCAGGTAGCAAGTGCGAGTGTTAAGTGATATGTTAAATATACTTATCAACGCAGACATGCAGTTTTATTGGAACCATCATATAACAACATATAGGACTAACCTTTAGTTATTTTATTATAGCTTTCTAGGTTGTCAACACTGCTAGTGGTTGCTTGTTAATAATCACCCCTTTCCTCATCCCATTATTAACTCTAAACCCTTTCTAAAGTCAGTCACTCTAGTTTTCTCATTTTAAGTATTGATTTTAGGCTTTGTATGAGTTGAACAGTTGTGAAATTCAGTACCGTGAATCATTACTGAAAACACACAATCGTACCAACATAATATCACGCAAAACTTCCAACTGAAACTATATCCCTACATATTAAAAACTAATTTTACGTTATTGTAGGAATAACTTACGTAAGTACCACAGTGGTTTTTATTGAGTTAGACTGTCCAGCTGGCGATCCTCGGTTCAATTAATGGCATAGTATTTATTTATTTACTTACGTACGAATTATGATTTCGTCATGAATTTACGTTTGTTATATGAATACATTTCTTTGAATACAGTTTGTTTTCACTACCTACTCTTACATGCACATCCATGTCATGAGAGCATGGATATGTATCATATCGGCTTGACACAAGCTCGGCCACTAGTTAGATAAGCGGCCCGCATGCGTATATGTCAAGTTACTGTCACGCTGAACGAGGTAACCCTATTCAGAAGCTATCATGTGGCCTTTGTAAATCCCTTCCCTTTGCCTGAACACAGAAATATTAATTTTTATATGAAATTAACAATGTTAAATTACCCGTATACCAGGGACCAGTAAAATACTGGCTACATGGGAGGAAACATTGGCCTAAATAGGCATCGTTGCCTAATCTGCTGCCTAAGCCAAAGGATGTTTATGTTAATTTAATAGGCTAATATTAATACAAGTTTACAGAAACGACTAACGACTAACCTATATATAGTATTGGATTAATACTATGTATATTATACTACTATCAAACTGTAATTTAGATCAGATTTTTAGAAATAAGTAATTATTTTTACCTTTTTAGTGCATTTTTGAAAGCAGTTGTTTTTTTGTTGAAAAGTTTTATTTTACATTATTGAGTGACGAACTGCTTTTTTTTTCGTACACTAAAAACATCGATACTCGTAACAAAATTTGATATAATTATTAACATAAAAGGCGTATCAGCGGTTCCAAATTAACACCAATTATTTTTTTGACCAAAAATTTTAGTTTTAAATTTACAACATTAATATGGGACCACCTCGGAGTATACCCTTTTGAATAAAGAACGCTCTCTCCAAGGTATCTAACTGGGGACAAGGGGACGGGTAAATTTGGTCCGATTCAACCCTTAGAATACACAAGTCTACACGTTCACCGCTAAGGAAACCCTATTCCCTGAGGTCCTACAATTCCAGTACACACCCATTACCATACCCAAGAGCATTGGGTTTCTTGGTGTTGACACCTCCAGCAATGTTCAGTTCCGACATCATTTGGTATATAAGTTGAAACTTGGAGTACTTAACAGAGCGAAACAGTACTCCTCTGATTTACATGTCGCAAGTTCGGCCTCGTAATTAAATACTTTTGGCATCTCTGGGCGCGTGCACCCGGATACGAGCTGGGCCCTTTTGACTCGGTTCAACGACAGGCTAAGAGAATAGTCGACGATTCTAAACTCTCACCTTAGAACCTAAATGGTCACACAAATGCTTCAGTTCTGCAATGAGCTCTCTGCCAAGGTTTTTTCTAAGGACTACAACATAGGGTTCTTCAGGAACGAAATGAATCGATTGTAAAAGGGTCGGCAACGCGCAAGTTATGACCCCGGTATAATTAAAATAAAAAAACAATTTTGAAAATCCGTGGGTGAAAATATGGCGAAGTTATGCCCGAACATACATAAAAAAAAAAATAAACATCCGAATTGAGAACCTCCTCCTTTTTGAAGTCGGTTAAAAATGTTGTATTGTTTTATGTTTTATGGCAAATATTCATTATTTTATAAAAGGTATACTAAAACGTATTAACTGATTCTCAAAATCGTATTATACGTTTATTTGTACAAAAATTGGAAAGGTAAATAAAATTACTAAAAACAAAAAAATACTAAGTACAGATTAATGTTTTAAAAGTGTTTTAAATTACTTATTAATGATTACTTAAAATAACGTCAACGATAACCATGAATTATTTAAAAAAAACAGTAACAAATGCTCTTTTAGAATAAAATATTTTTATTTATCTTGAAATAAAACTAAAAAAACGTATGACATAGTTAATTTAAAGGTACAAAGGTAGGTAAAGGCCTACTTAAATACAAATACTTGTAAATCAACTAATTAATTATTTTTTGCTTAACCCTTTCGAACCAATATTTCAAACAAATTTAAACTTGGATTTTTAAGCAAAACTAAACTGAATAATTGAAACGATGTATTTAGAAACCGTTAGTTAAAAAAGCGGGAACAAATAGCAGGGCAAATGCGTAGGCGCGCGTAGACAATTGCTACGAAACGACGTAGCACCATAGTCTGGCCTACGAGCACTTAATGGTTCGCCGTTTTTGGGTATAGAAAAAAACCGGCCAAGTGCAAGTTGGACTTGCGTACTCCGGGTTCCGTTCCATATACGTTATTAAGAAAAAGTGTGCCGCTAAGCGGTCAGCGATCCAAGTACTGACCAAGCCCGACGTTGCTTAACTTTAAATATCGTTTTCAACAAACAAATGTGTCTCTGTTTCTCTTAATGATAATCTAGATGGCGCTTTACCGGTCATTTAAAATAGTAATTGTTTGGGCCAACGAAAAAAATCGTTTAGAACGAAAATGTGTTTCTTGTATGGGGATCCCCCTTAAATTTTAACTTATTATTATTTGTTAGATAATCCCCCATTATAACTGTAAACAATTCAGGTTTCTATCTATTTCGGTCTAAAAGATAAAGCCTTTTAATGGTCGGACAGTGTAGTTTTAGTAATGGGGCTCTGTTGGCACCCTCTGAGGTACGCACACACACACAATTACAATTTCCTACCGTAAGTTGACTTTCCAAACTTTATAGTTTAAGCTTAGATCGCATCATATATTCGAGTCCGTATAATATAATGTTACAAAATAACTATACCATCTAATATAATAAATTGTACAAGAGGTTTTGTACACGTTTTTGTTTTTAGTATGTATTTGAGGTAGTCTGAAAGATTGAGTTTGTCGATATAATGGATATATAATCGATACTAAAAAATGTAAAATATTTTACTTCAAAAATAAAAATACCTAAGGGTCTGAGGCCAATCTAATTTCGACCAAATTTTGCGAGCTATGTCGTATGTCTTTTGTATCAGATTGTGCCTTGGAACGTCAATGAGTATTGAATATACTTAAAATTGTGGATTTTGCGGAAAAAAATATCTTAGGAATGGTTGTAACAGTCAATCAGTAAAGTCACCGCAGGCAGCTGTGAGCTGATGATTGGTTTAATCTCCGGAGATCACGAGGAGGCGGGACCACCCTGCCCCGAGCTAGACCAGCAACGATGGTCTCAGATTACATCTATAAGTAACAGGTTAAACCTTTTGAGGTACAACTGGAGTCAAGTCAGTCTAATGAGTATTATTTCGTTTACACTTTTTTTGATCTGTTTCAAACTCACTAACGTAACGCCTCGTTACTAGACTGACCGAAATACATGTATCCTAAAAATAAAACCTGCCAAGTACGAGTTGGACTCGCGCATCAAGTGTTCCAAACCATCTAGCACTAGCACTTGACCGGTTTTTATAATTTTTTGTTTTACTATTATTGTTTTAAGTTCTTGGCTGGCAAACTATAATAAGTTACTCTAAGTAAGCCTAAGCAAAAACGAAATAATAACGCGGGTAAGCAAGGGAAAGGGCAGATCAACGTAAAGAATTTGTTGGTTTGAATGCGCTAATCTCTGGAAATAACTTTTTTTGAAAATTTCTTTTTGCATTTGATATCCCAATTCTCAACAAAGATTATTGGCTATTTTACATCATGCTACGACTGCCAAGCAAAAACAAAAAGGCGCGGGCGAGTGATGGGCGGGGGCGGGGGCGGGGGGCGCTACAGTGCAGAAGTAACGAAAAGGGCAGAACAACGACTGCCAGATGAATAAGATATGTAATAGAGCTAATCAGGTTGTTTGTTTGAACGCGCTTACCTCTGAAATAGATTTGAATGTTTTTTATGATTTTTCAGTTCAATTAATGAGGAAGGTTAGCTACTTAACTTCACGCCATAGGTCTTAAGAGTAAAGCAGTAAATGAACTCGGGTAAAAAATCGTAAATAAAATGAAAACTCCTCTAGAAGTATGTATCCCACCTGTTGTGGGCGTGACTTGTCTCGTCCCGCCCACCACCTGTGGCCCGTGCTCCGTGCTCCGCAGTCGGAGCTCGTGGCAGAGTCCCGGCAGAGACTTCAGTTCTCCTCTGTACGGCGCGCGCTATCTTCTCTCGCCATGACTCACCTACTAAGGTTCGACATGCGTCTCCTCTCGCCGGATCGCTGACGACTACTCAAACATAAGGTAACTTACATATATTTTTTTTTGAAGTGATAACTTCTTAAGCGGCGTTGTGCACTTTTTTTGGTATGGGTAAAAAATGTTAAACTCGCGTCAGTACACGTGTCCTGATCGAAACTACACATAAAATTCGTAAGACGGAACTTCCGTCAGAAGTATTTACTTTAGGTTGGTATTTGAACAGAGTAAAAAATGATAAACTCGCTTCAGACGGAAACCATAATGCCACGCCTATTATAATTTTTTATTTTTAGTATATATGGCGATTATGAATAGTACAGTGAGGTTGGATATGGGATTTTAATTCTATGACAGATTGTAGAATTAAATAAGACGTATGAGTTGTCTTGTAACATATTTAAATGTTAAGCGCGAATCGTGTGTAAAGGTTTTCACTTCTGCCGGCACTCCCGGAGTGCAACTCGTTTTTTTATTATAAATAATGTCAAGCCTAATGTTTGACCATAAATAAGTTTTTGTTACAGTAATTAATATTACTTTCAGCATAATAAACTGTTCGCCGCTACAGTTGACGACTGTTATATCTGTGACCATTTTTTTATTTTGGTTTTATTAATAATACTAATATGCACTTATTTATATACAAACCTTTTTTAAAGTTTATATAAACTTTGCATATACAAAGCTCCACAACTTTTAAAGAGACATGTAACAATTTAGTAAGTGGTTTTCAAAGATTTGTTTTAAAAATTTGGTTGTTTAAAGATTACGTATCCTAATTTTTAAACTCAATTTTGCCGCGCTTATAAGCTGCTTCTGGCGACAAGAGGACTGGGTCATTTCTTGCTCAGAGAATAAGTATTTCGATACAGAGGGGAAATTCAGCCAGCGTTTCTTGGAACTCTACCACGCGGGCACACACTTTTTTTATAATTAGCTTTTTATTACTTTAGTAAGTATATTAATGTAATTTAACAATAAAACACTGATTGTGAATCTAAAAAAAACTAGAAACATGTCAGGATCACAATTGGTGACGATCTATCATTTTTACAGACAGGTTACAATTATACGAGTTTGCAATAGTACTTACCAGTAAAGTGTTTCTGCACCATACCCGACGAAACAACAAGGATAAAGGCATTTTTTTATATAAAATATCATCCCTTTATGTAAAAGGAGGCTTAGGCCATGCACTGGCATACAATAGGCTTATATAAATCAGCATGTGTTAAAGAGTGGAACTATTGATAAAATGACAACACAAGAAGCTCTCCAATTAAATATTCGCATAACAAAGAATAAAACAATTTATCGTTTTACTACCACTAAATAAATCAAGTCAACAACATCTGTCATAATGGCAATGAGCCAGGACGATTAGCTATGGCCAAAGACTCCTTTTTATACCTGTAGGACAAACGACGTGTGAGGCAGATTATTTACAAACAAACCAACTCAATCATCTATCTATCTAATACTTTTAAACGGGCAATTCTTTTTTGAATTCCACAGAAATAAGATATACATTGCGCATTTGAAATGACGTATGAAATTCATCGATTTTCGCGAAACCGCAATGTATATCTTATTTCTTTCAAAAAAAGTTAGCAATCTTTTACGGAATCGACCCGCAGGTTCTTTTTATTAATACACAAAAACTTCGTTGAGAATTTGCGCTCAACTCAGACAATATAGATAACTAAATGCGTACTTTAAAAGCTATTAACCTTTGGTTACGAGGAGAATCAGTGAAGTAAGCGGTTTTCGTTTTCTTGTTTACTTTATGTGAAGAAAGTAAAAGGGATGAGGCTTTCACGATACGTCCCGTACCGCGTCGTGCCTTTGATTCAAAGTCGCGACAATCTAAAACTTTATGAAGAACAAACCTCATAAAGATATAAACATGTGTGTGACGTTTGTTTGTTTACTTGTTTTTGAATACTTGTAGATTACAAAACAAATAAGAAGTATCTCGTGTGCATCATTATATTTGCTGGCTTGCCTCAGACATCCCACTTCAAGGGTAAAGTCCAAGTCCAACGTGAATTGGCGAACGTTTGTCAAACTAATGGCCTCTGGACTATTACACAAAATTGGGAATCGAAAATACTAATAAAAACGTGTATTAGAATTCTAGTTTCGTGTTTTAATTTCGTAAGATGATATTGAAAAAAACAATACGTTTATTTTTTCGTGTGTGATCTCAAATAAAAGCCAGAGACAGTAGGTACTAGTTCATAAATTAGTTAGTAGTTACATATTTTTACGAACTTCCCGCTACACTTATTTACGAACTTTCGGCTACACTTATTCACGAACTTCCGGCTACACTTATTTTCGAACTTCCGGCTAAACTTTTTTAAATAGCACCAAAATCTGTTGTTTTTTTTGTTGTCCCCGTTTATCTTCAACCTTATTACATACTAGCCGACCGTATCTGAGGCTGCAATCATCGCTCGCCCGCGCTATTACTTACAAATAAAGGATTCCGTGTTTTAGCTTTTTTGGAAAATCATTCCCTAAGGTAATAAGATAGGGGACGACAGTTGGTACGGGACGGAAAGAGTGTAATCGCGTGGGTAACCGCCTAGTACCTACCTGTATTATATGTATAATTACAAGAAAAAGTTATCAGATATTGGCTATGAGGCGTGGACTATAATTTTATTGGTACGGAATATTTATATAATGCCTCATTTAATACAAGAAATCTAATAATTTTTAGATACCTTTTTCGCTACCACTTACTTCTTTTTTCTGGTAGAAATCAATTGATCAGCGATAAGGGCGCCTATTTGTTTACTTGCTTTTCGGTTGTTTATCTATATTATGTGCAAAAAACTAAATTATTCATTCATTCTTTCATTCATACTTATTTGAAAAGTAACAGGTGCTATGAGGTATCGGTGCAATACCTACCTACTCACAACTAAATGTAAAATTTCCTAGTACCCGGTGCCTCCACCATAAATTTGAGGTTACAGTGGTTGAAAGCTAGTCTCTATGATTCACTCTCTCTATATACTCAATTGGCTTGAATCGGAAGGTCGAGTCGAAATAAAAAAAACAGTATGAACTCTTATACATTCATAAGGTCATAAAAAATCGTAGCACGTCTTCATTCGTGAAATGCATGTATAATCAGAAAAAATACCTGTTTCTATTTAAAGACAATCAGTTTTTATTCCATGAGAAATAACAATAATAAATAGTTCTAGAGTTCTAGACATTATACAAATCACCTTCTGGTCGAAATAGCTTGTACTATGGTTACCAGATAACGATTACAATTTCTTTTATAGCACTAAGGTGGCAAACAAGCTTACGGTCCGCCTGACGGTAAGTGTTCACCGTAGCCTATGGACGCTTGTAAAACCAGAGGTATTAATCACGTGCTGCCGACTCTTCAAAAATCCAATAACTTCTTTCTAGAAGAACCCTATATAAGAAAATATTTATATTCATTTTTGTATAAACATACATAGTATACATATATAACACCAGAAGCGTAACACAATATCATATTTCATAAAATATTTGTCTTGCACGTGGATTGAACGGGCGTCCCTCGAATCCGCAATCCTGCATACGAAAGTGTGCTATTTGTGTGTTTTTATACCTATAAACGTAAATACTACGATAAGATCTGCTGATACAGAAAAATACGATCTGAGCTAATTTCCATAAATAAGACCATTTTGCTTTTCACTACTATATAGTTAAAGTTTTAAAAAATTAGGTTTATGTTTCTATCTTACTATGGGAGCGTTCATTATGGTATACAAAGTTCACACGTTTGATACTTTTTACACTTTTGATAACGCCAGTTTTGCCGACGTTCGTGTTAAAAATTATTAGTTGCAAAATGAACAGTTGACATACACACACTACCATAAACAATGAATATATATATAGGCAGTTTAACAGATTAACACCAAAATCTCAGCTCCAGACATGGACATGGATCTAAAGATTGACTTTTCGGTGACAAAAGTGACAACAATAGCAAAAATATCGTAAAGCGTTACTTGACAGTTTGTTACAGAAGATACTAAAATTTTGATATTTTTGATACAAATGCTAAATGAACAGATGCCAAGTGACAAAATTAACGACAATAATTATTCTTGATCCCAAAACGAACAGACCCTAAGTATACCTTTACAGTAACTTTTAATACAAACCAGTCAATGTGAATGTTTCCGTTTCCGTTTTGGATAACGGACATAAGTAACTTGTAAGTATTAGCATTAGCTTATATGTGATAAAATCTTCTTTTCAATGAGCTTTAACTTAATAGACTTTAATACCTATCTACACTTATACATAGAGGATTTATCTTTGGAATCTTTCAGAGTTTTTAGATGCTTTTAATCTTTAAATTTAATTGAATGTTTGGTTTATTTACGTCTATTATTTACGATGGGCTAAATCCCAATATATTTAAATGTAAACGCTACCCTTGACATACGAAAAGTAAGTCATTTTATTTGATCGTAAAACCTTCCGCGTGTATACACTATTTATACGTTCCCGTACGCGCTTCGGTAGGTTTCAATCAACATTTACGTTTTACATAATAAATGTTTACTTCTTACGTACACAAAAACAAATCTCAGTCACCACGCTTTAAAAAAACAGGCTACTTGTTTCAAAGCAAAATAATATGATAATTCTGATTTCACGCAGTTAAATATGGATAAAAATGGTTGATATTTATTTTCTCGTAGAATGCATTAAAATAATTAGTACGATTTATCGAAAAGTTATTCCGTATGCGGCCTTTGCCACTAATTTGTAATTTTCGCACGTGTTTTCTAAATAACTATTACACAACTACAATCATGCGTAAAATAAATGTTAAAATAACTTTCGTCAAACAAAAAGCGCTACCACTTTTCCGAGTCCCGCGTGATTGTAAGTCTAAATAACCTCTTAAGCGCCAATATGTAATATTCAGTAAAAGGTGAGCACAAGATATGAGGTTCATAAAAATTTAAACCAATTGCAGGCCGAATTACAATAGTAATTGAAAATCTCGGCCTGTGATTGGTTTAAATCTAATATCCACAGATTATATACAGTATTGTATAATCTGTGGTTTAAATGTATTTCACGCACGTCACAGTCCTGACCGTTTGTGACTGCATGATATAATGGTGGCCCACATTGCATTATAATTCTCTATATACTTTGGGTTATAAGTTCCACTGGCGATAGCTTAGCTATTTAACTTGGCTAGAGGCTCAGCATTGTTTTGTTATCTATCTCGGGTTAATTATTCTGTGTTACCATTTGGAAAAATACATGCTTACTGGTACATGCTGCCATTTTTTTCGGGCCTTTCCTACATCTTTATTTAATTATGAAAATTATTTCACTTCATAAATTCTTGAAACAAAACTTAATTCCGAGCGACGGTACCTACACAGAGCCAGCCATAGCAAACTGTAGAGAATTCCAGTGATTTCCGACATTCCAGCAGAGGGCCAGCTGTTTACAAAGACCCTTCAGCGTTGTTCTGTGAAGAGAATTAGAGTTCCTTGCTGAGATAAAAACTGAGTGCTTTCTACATAATAATTTGATTTAATTTAGTAATTATATCGTTGTCGTTTTCATGCGGAAATACACGTGTTTTAGAAGATAATTTTTAAACAGTAGCTTCCGCCAGCCTACGATTTTTAACCGACGAAAAATAAGTGACTGCGTCTTCCAGTCTATATTATCACTCCAAAACCTTTTATTATAAATTTGTTATAAATTTGAAGAGCAATATAGACTGCCTATTGTCCCCACAACTTGGTAATATAAATATTCGAGCTATGTGCCTTTCGGTTTTGGCCTAAATTCGCCATAATATAATCGTTAACATACAAGTTCCATGGATATCGAGTTCGCAACTTCGTCGAACTCACAATGACTTGCCCTAACTTTGATAGCTTATCTAAGTAAGTAGCTTCTACACTTACCTCTCGTATAACTAAGTTTTACAGCAGACGTAGCTAAACACATAGACAAACTTAAAATAAATTCAGTATCTTTTACTACATAGCGATTACAGACATCGAACCCAATCCCTGTTACGATTTTGTAATCTAAGATAAACTTGGGTAATGTTATGTTATGTAACTTGCGTATTTATTTACAAGAATATATATATATATTTACATAAATAAGTTAGTTTTTCTGAGCAAAAAAGTAGCACCACAGGTTTGGGTAACAGACTATAGACAACCTATATACCGGGTGTAAGTGACATCGTAACGCTAACTGATAAGTACCATGGATTTACCAAAATTCTGTGTGGCTGTGAGAATTGTCGACGATTCCAAACACACTTGCGGTATCGAGCCCTTAAGTCTGAGGAGAGACTTTGCCTCACTGTGTGTGTTCTACCGCTTGTACAATGGGTTGTGTTCTGAGGAATTGTTCGAAATGATGCCCACGGCTACTTTCTACCATCGCACCGCTCGCCATCGGCAGGGAATTCATTCTCACACTTTAGAACCTAAATGGTCGCGTACAGTGCGGTTTCAGAGAAACTTCCTTCCGCGAACGCTTAAGTTGTGGAATGAGCTCCCTGCCAAGGTTTTCTGCAAGGACTACAGTATGGAGTTCTTCAAGAAAGAAGTTATTAGATTTCTGAAGGGTCGGCAACGCGCAAGTGATACCCCTGGTGTTGCAAGCGTCCATAGGCTACGGTGACCGCTTATCATCAGGCGGACCGTAAGCTTATTTGCCACCTTAGTGGTATAAAAAAAAACAGTTTTATTGAAATAAAACAAATATTTAAGGGGGCTCCCTTACAACAAACGTGATTTTTTTGCCGTTTTTTAGATAATGGTACGGAACCCTTCGTGCGCGTATCCGACTCGCACTTGGCCGATTTTTTTAGTATACTTTTTGTTTGAGATGACAGCCCTGTTATTTAAGTTAGTAAAAATATATGGTTTTCAGATGATTACTACGTACATTACTCTGGTATTTTTCATTTTTATCTAAGTAAAATAGCCCAAGGATGTAAACTGGCCGCCATCTTAAAATTGATTTAAAACTTTTTCTTTCAAAAAATACAAACAATTGAAATAAAAATGCGTGTATAGCATTCAGAACGCAATAAACCGTCAGATAGCTGGCAATAAAGTTGCCACATAAAAATATTTGCTAAAAATCTCGCCATTTTATATTTATGTCACTGTTAAACGAATGTTAGTGTCCCTTAATAAGATGGTTCCCTAAGTTTTGATATAATGATGATGGAAAAAGAGCGTGTAGGTACTTATCAATTAAAGAAAATTAGCCGAACCTCACAGTTTTTATCGCAGCAAAAATCCTGTACCAATGGGAACTTTCAAAGCAAATGTTTTATTATTCAAAAGTAGGAAATAATATAATATCAGTAAATAAACTACAACTTTTGTTTTTTTTTTATACCACTTAGGTGGCAAATAAGCTTACGGTCCGCCTGATGATAAGCGGTCACCGTAGCCTATGGACGCTTGCAACACCAGGGGTATCACTTGCGCGTTGCCGACCCTTCAGAAATCTAATAACTTCTTTCTTGAAGAACTCCATACTGTAGTCCTTGCAGAAAACCTTGGCAGGGAGCTCATTCCACAACTTAAGCGTTCGCGGAAGGAAGTTTCTCTGAAACCGCACTGTACGCGACCATTTAGGTTCTAAAGTGTGAGAATGAATTCCCTGCCGATGGCGAGCGGTGCGATGGTAGAAAGTAGCCGTGGGCATCATTTCGAACAATTCCTCAGAACACAACCCATTGTACAAGCGGTAGAACACACACAGTGAGGCAAAGTCTCGCCTCAGACTTAAGGGCTCGATACCGCAAGTGATTTTCGAATCGTCGACAATTCTCACAGCCCGTCGTTGAACCGAGTCAAAAGGGCCAAGCTGGTATCCGGGTGCACCTGCCCAGAGATGGCAGCAGTACTCCATATGGGGCCGAACTTGCGACTTGTAAAGTAACAACCTTTGCCCCGACGTGAAGTACTGCTTTGCTCTGTTGAGTACACCAAGTTTTTTGGACGCCAGCTTCACCTTATCTGGTAAATGATCTCGGAACTGAACATCGCTGGAGATGTCAACACCAAGGATCGCAATGCTCTTGGAGATGGAGAGGGGAGTGTTCTGGAATTGTGGGACTACAGTGAATGGAGTTTTCTTAGCGGTTAACGCGCACACTTGTGTCTTTGTAGGGTTGAATCGGACCAAGTTTACCCGTCCCCAGTCAGAGACCTGGGACAGTGTGGTCACGATTTGAGACCCAAGTTCTCCGCGGTTTTCCTCCACAACGGAACAAGGGATGTTTGCACGACCCGTGTAAAGAGCGTCTCCAGTACTGTCATCTGCATAGCAATGTATGTTGTTGATGTCCAACATGTCATTGATATGCAGTAGAAACAGCGTAGGAGACAGCACAGAGCCTTGCGGGACACCAGCATTAATGTCCATGCTATCAGAGCAACTACCGTCAACTACGGCTCGTATGCGTCTGCCGGACAAAAAGCTAGCTACCCATTTGCACAAACCCTCGGGCACTCCGTAAGATGGCAACTTCGATAGAAGACCCCGGTGCCAGACCCGATCGAACGCCTTCGCTATGTCTAGGCTACATGCCAATGCCTCCCCCTGACTCTCAATGGCTAGTGCCCATCGGTGTGTGAGATACACTAGAAGGTCACCAGTCAAGCGACCGTGGCGAAACCCATATTGACGGTGGCTGACCGAGTCGTGTTTTTCTAGGTATTTTAGAAGCTGTGTGTTGATCACAAGCTTCACCACCTTTGAAAGGTAATAGCGATATGCTTATATTTCGATGGATCTGATCTATCGCCCTTTTTAGGCACCGGGTGCACATTCGAAGCAAAGCGCGAAGAGGCGCGTGAGTACAGGACATAACTAAGGAGCACACTGCTTAAGCACCACTGCTGGTATCGTCTGGCCCAGTCGACTTATGAACGTCTAGAGAAAGCAACGCCCGCCTGACCTCCCGCTGCGTTATGGAGATTTCCGGCATGGTCTTACCGCACCACGGTATACTAGGTGGTACAGCGCCTTCATCGTTCATGTTCGAGTTTGAGGCAAAGAGACTGCCCAGTAGATCGGCTTTCTCTTTAGCACAATGGGCCAAGTCACCATCGGTCTTTCGCAGTGGTGGTAACGACGACTGGCAAAAGTTCTCTTCGGCAGCTTTGGCAAGCGACCAGAAAGCATGACTCCCAGAAGGATAGCTCGCAAGTCGCCCACCTATTTTGCCGATGAATTGAAATTTTGCTCTGGTAGTTGCTTCTTACTGAACCTCGAGGCAGCATTTAATTTGCGTTTTAACTCAGAAATATTCGGATCCTTAGCCGTGGTCCAAGCCTCATATGCATTTTGCTTAAGAATTTTAGCTTTTCTGCAAGACCTATTAAACCACGGTCGTTTTTTGACGCTGGCAGCTCCTCGCGGGTTAGGAATATAGCATTCCATACCAGCAAGGATTGTTTCAGTGACTGCGGCTGCGCAGACGTCAGGATCTTCTGAGTTAAAGCAGATCTGCCTCCACGGGTACGATGCATAAAATTCTCGCAATCCATCCCAGTCTGCCGACTTATAGTGCCACACACGACGCCAATTAGTTGGCCCAGAAGGATCGGGCTGTGTGCATGACACTTGAGTCCGAACGAGACAGTGGTCCGAGGAGCCAAGAGGCGCATCCACTGAGACGGAGTATCCGTCCGGACGAGTAGTAAGCAGAAGGTCCAGTAAGGAGCTCGTATGTTCCTCTATATCTGGTATTCTCGTTGGAGAAAGTACCAGCTGAGAGAATCCATAGGTCAGAGTAAATTCATGAGCAGTTATCCCAGCATAGTTATTGGTTCGAGAACTGAGCCACTCACGATGGTGGGCGTTAAAGTCTCCCAAAATAAATAGTTCTGCTGTGGGATATTGCTCTAGAACTTTGTCAGTCGTCAAACTCAGGTGCGTGAAGAGTCGAGTTACGTCCGTGTCACCGCTATGAGACCTGTATAGGCACGCATAGATACGAGTGTGTGTGAGTGTGTTTATTTTTAAAGTGAATATATAACTATTCTGTGAATATTTCAAGCGTCTACCTGTTGCCGTTATCAATATCGAGCAAAAACGAGCAAAAAATACGTTTGTTGTAGGGGAGCCCCTTAAAATCAAAAATCAAAATTTCAACTGTCTGACTATCACGGTTCATGAGATACAGCTTGGTGACAGACGGACGGACGGACAACAGAGTTTTAGTAATAGGGTTCCGCCAATTACCCTTTCGGTACGGAACCCTAAAAACGATAAGAAATCTTGTCTTTACCGTGTTAAGAGAATTGGCTATAATAAATAAAAATCATATATCCAAAGCCTTATTTACATTTACCTAAGATTGATTGATTGATGCTTTTGCTTTAAGCTCTGCCCTCGCTAAATTCGATTAACGGCTTAGGATTTCTACGGAAAGTCTTTAATTATAGTTAGAAAATATTTTTGCGGGAACTTTTCCGGGATAAAAAGCCTATGTTGCTCCGTAGCAACTTTAAAACAAACAAACAAACTATCACAGTTAGATATATTAGTTTGGATGTACTTTTGCCGCTTCTAAAGCCATTTTTTTTAAGTAGTTGTTCTAATTTCTCAAAAATAATAGCATGTGCGATTAATTAAAAATTCTTCTTGGATTATATACACTCATCACATCGTCATAAATACGCTGCACATGCACAAGGGTACCTGCACAATTGTCAGCTTTAGCCAATTTTCGGTAGTCACTAAACTAAAACCTTTCAGGAAGTCTTTGTTTACATCATTTTTCATTTACGAAACAACTTATTTTCTGTTTTTCCTTTAAAAGTTTCGTCGGATAACAAGATATTTTGTGTCAAACTATTTGCGGATTGCAAAATCTTATTATTGTGATGTTTTTTTAGATTGTTGGAAAACGTGTTTTAACAGTTAAATAAAAGGGTGATGAGAATAAATTTTAGAACTCTAAAAGTGAAAGTGTGAAAGAAAAAATATTATACTTACATACCTATTATTTTATTTTCGAAGAACGACACCGTACATATTGGGGTGCACGAAATAAAGGTTTCATTCCTCAGTTCAGTTCAATCTATGTAAGGAGCTATTATTCATAGTTTTTACTCAATCTCATTACAAAATTGTATGGTCGTTTAACATTAAAACATAAGACAAGATCTATGTCTACCTTAGTGTAAAATTCTATCGAAATCGATGCAATATTTATTTAATTTAATTTAAGTATTAGCAGAGGGATCTTCATATTAAAATTATGAAAATTCTTAAACTGTTTACACATAGATATCTAAATATTTTCGTCGAGATAACTCACCAAGTTATCATAACACAGAAATTAGAATTTGGGTTACCTACATAAAAGATAATTTCAAAGTCAAGGTCGCATAAAGTGAGTAAGTATGTCATTTAAAGTGCATGCTAACAGTAACCACGGGCGCGGCCCGCAAATTGTTTGTTCACCCTAAATAACCGCACCGACTGTGTCGTGTGTCGTTCGTCGATTTCAGAAGCGAAATTAAGCCACCTACTTATTTAGAAAGGATCAATTTTTTTTTTAATCACACTTACCCGTAACAAATTACATTACGCGCAGGCAATGTGGGTGCTAAGACATTGATTACTCCCACGGGCTTTTTCTTCGTGAATTTTACTTGTCTCAAAGCAAAACACGCGTAAATAGAACTCGTAGGCGGTAATGTCGCGCTTATTTCATAAAGTATGTATAAATGCGTCTTGAACATACATAAAGTACGCGCACACTAAAAACTCTGTTTTGGCTACTTTTAAATTCGCTAAATCTAGATATCTAGTAAATTATTAGAATGTATCTGGTGGTGGCGTTGTTTTCTCTACTTCTATTCCCGCCATTTCAATCATGTTTTGGTGAGTTTATTTATTTATTCACCTTATATTTTTATGTATTTACTCGTAAATGTGATGAAAATTATTGTGTGTAACACGGGCGGTACAGAAATTACAGACTTGAGTCATTTAAGCCTTCGACCTTAGGCTTCTAAATAGCCTCTCGTTATTAATTTTCACCTTGCCACCCTTAACACGCAATGCACTTTTATTGCCACTGACTCGAGTCGAACTAGCGCACGAAGGATTCCGTACCATTATATTTAAAGCGCAAAAAAAAGTCACGTTTGTTGTATGGGAGCCCCCTTTAATATTAATTTTGTTCTGTTTTTAGTATTTGTTGTTACAGCGGCATACATAATACATCTGTAAAAATTTCAACTGTCTTACTATCACGATTCAAGAGATACAGCCTGGTGACACACGGACGCACGGACGGACGGACGGCGGAGTCTTAGTAATAGGATCCCGTTTTATACCCTTTGTGTACGGAACACTAAAAAAAGTACAATCGTATACGATTGACAACTTCTTTCTAAAAGTGAGCGTATAAATTTGGCAGTGCAAAAAAGACGACTTAGCTAATATGTCGCGTCCATTGATTGTGTGAGCAATGATCCTATTCTATTTAAAGTTTCCACATCAAATAGTAATTATAACTTTTAAGATACATATATTATTGCGGTAAATGTTTTAATCGGATTATTTTTCACAAATTCTGGCTTTTGTAGCCCTTTTTTAGATTATTTTTACTAACCATAGTCACCGAACCCTAAATTTAAAAAGCTTACAAATGAAAAAAGTCACTTAAACATTTTAGAATTCCAACATTCTCTTAGTTGTTCTGGTGTATTTCTATGAAAAAAAGAAGATAAATTGTAACAATTCAAACACACGAAAAACCCATTAACGTTCTTAATCGATATATAAAATAATGTCAAAGAAAAGACTCAATTATAAATGAGAAAAAAGGAAACGTAATTTTAAAGTAAAACAAAACTGAAAAATCTACCGCGATCTCCATTTATTTTTTAACGTATAAATATTCAATCCGAACTCATTAATATTTTGTATATCAATGACTGAACCCGAACACTTCGGAAATGCTTTGTTTTTTAGGATTTCTGAATTCAAATAAGGAACCCTTACTGATTTCCAGTGTGCATCCCTCATTTGTATGTAGACGTTGGAAGCTGATATGTAACTTGAAAAATATAGTACACCTGAAAGAAAAGATAGTCTTCGTAAACTTTGCCAATCCAACCTTTGAAACACATTTACTTAAAAACAGCAAAATTACAATAATAAGGCGTTAGACTAAAAACTTAATAAATATCATTTGAATAGTTAGAAAGAAAAACCAGAGACTGAGTACAAGAAAACTGTACTAGTGGTAAACTTTTTAACATTTAATGGCTACGAGCTTGACAACTACGATTATTGCCTAAGCCTCTGTTCTCCAACAAAAAGTCCCATAAATGGGAACGTGTTGAGACAATAAAACTCACAAATACTGTTTTAGCCAAAACGAAAATTCAGTACCTATTTGCACCCGTTTAGACTTTAAACGTGGTTAACGTGTGATCGGCGCTTTCGAGACAACCAGCCATATTTGTCCGGTTACGTAGGTAAGCGACGGTTTGGACACGTGAGTACAGTACTCCATCTATTGGCGAATTACACAAAAAATATCTGCTTTCATGATCATTTTTTTTATACCTCATTATTTAAAATTCCCTACTTGACTATCCCGAAATCCCTCAATGAGGTTCTAAAATCATTATCTTCATCCCCACATAAGTAAGTGTATATTATAGGTAATGATAGCTTGTATTTTCCTTCACCAATATATTTAATCACCATAAATAACAACAAAACGTAATAAGGGACAAGATGCGCGTCGCGTGCCTCTCAGTACTTCCCAACATTTCTTTCAACTTTCAACATTCTTTAAGTTGGCAACAACGTACGGGACACGGTGGCGTAGCGTAGCGTAGCGTAATGTAAGATTTTATTTAACGTAAA
The DNA here is from genome assembly GCA_946406115.1 of Apoda limacodes. Classification (NCBI taxonomy): domain Eukaryota; kingdom Metazoa; phylum Arthropoda; class Insecta; order Lepidoptera; family Limacodidae; genus Apoda; species Apoda limacodes. The sequence continues at coordinate 26,203,505 of OX291552.1, forward strand.
GTACCTTCGCGACTCGTTCTTACGTTTATTGTCTGCGTTTATCGACAATAAACTGCGACTCTTGCTGTTATTTATTACAAATGTTAAAATTAAAAGTTACGGACGCTAGAAGATACCTACCTTAACAATGTGTGATAATTGAAATAAATAGGCACTTAAATATTTCCTTAACAACTTATGATATAACAGCTCTATGAAGTCAAAGAAACATTGAAGCGCATTTAATATGGTATTTAATTATTTATATGTAAAATGAAACTCTTTTTACTTGCTTTTATTTAACTCACAATGTTTCCTTTTTCCTTCCATCTTGTGTTTCCTTTTTCCTTCCATCTTGTGGTGGAATCTTACAAGCTTAATTAAACATACTTCCTGTTATCACCCTTCGATGAAATTTTGCATACTTACTAAGCTCAGATGACAATACAATATTCCATAGTTACTTTGACCAACAACCCCCTCCCAGAGTTGTACCAGGAGTACAACCTAGAGGTGGAGGTGAAAAATTTAAAAATCTTCAAAATGGGTATCCGGGGGTTTAGAGGGTCGCAGATCACGAACATTAGAATCATATAAAAATTCAATCTTACCAAAAATTGTACTAAAAAGTAAAAAATATTTTGTCAAAATGAATATAAAAAAATTCTTACATACAATCACTTGATAAACTCTCAATTAATATCCACTAAAACTCTAGCACGTCAAATATTCGTGTGTAGCGCGCGCCTTGCTTTTCTTACAGTCGTACGTGGATATAAAAAATTATATATAATTCTGTCCCGGGTCTTTTATTTACCAAACTGCGACAAAGCCCAAAAGGAGGGTAGGTATATGTGTTTGACCTGTATGTAAGTGGAACTCTATGTTCCCTCGTAACTTCTAAACAGATAAACTGATTTTAATAAATTAAACGTGATTAGATTCATCTTAACCACTAGAGTGTCATAGGCTATATTAAAATTATTAACTTTTGACTTGTTTTACAGCTTACATATTACTTTTAAGCTGGTATAATCTATGTAATGTGGGACGTATACAGTGTGAAAACGCGAAAACTGAGCTGTTAAATCAAATTTTCGGATATATACAGATCATTTTATAAACCATTATCGATATCATTGGATATAGCTCGTGAAGATCTTTCAGGATCAATAATCAGTATTTTGATATCGTGTATGGTTTAGAAATAATTTCCATCTTGTATAAAGCCACCTTAGTCCAAAAATACAGTATCTACAGAAGCAGTGTTGTGACTATGGGCTCACCAACTGTCAAACAGGACTAAAGTGTTTGGTGAAGAGTCTGTCCACCACATTATGAGGTGTGTGTGTAACTAGCCGCTGATTACCCCTTCTGAAATTAAAAACCGTAAAGATATACATACATTATGTAGCAGATACGATTTTCACATAGTTTCATAAGCGTTCCGTGCTTACATATTTTTTTTTATTAATTTTTTTAACTGATCAAGAGATCCCTGCCCTTGACATCTATAAAAATCGGTCTAGATATAACATTTTATATTTCACGTATCCAATATACATAGAACTACTGTCGTTGTAATTAACGCTTTCATAAACCTTTGTCTCATTCTTTTCTATTTACTTAGACTTATTATCTCTGGAAGCGCTTAAATCTGATATCGATTAGACATAAAGTGTATTTACTGAGCCTTCTCTGTGTCAGTAATTAAGTGAGTAACCAAATCAATTACAGTTAATCCGAAGACAGTAAAACTCTCTCAGAGCAGCGCGGCATTGCACTGGACTAAGTATAGTACCAACTAAGTTAAAGGGCACATAAAATAATTAATTTGATATTAATTTGTTTTGTTTTATTTAGTAGTATGTCTACATTTAGTTGTATATGCATTTATATGTATATCTACTATTAGTGGACTATTTAAATCTAGTTGTGATTCAAATAAAAAAGTGACAGCCTTATAAAATAGCTCGGTCTTCTGTCTGTCCGTTTCTTTGTCTGTTGTAACCATTTCTTTGGTGGGGTAAAAATTTATACTAAGACAAAAATCACTAATTACTTTCTTAATTTCAAAAGGTAAATTTTTTGAGATCCCATTTGAAAGAGTTCGTTTTGTGGTTTTTAGGGTTCCGAATCCAAAAGGTAATAAGCGGAACCCTATTAGTAAGACTTCGCTGTCCGTCCGTCCGTCCGTCCGTCTGTCACCAGGTTGTATCTCATGAACTGTGATAGTTAGACAGTTGAAATTTTCACAGAATATGTATTTCTGTTGCCGGCCGCTATAACAACAAATACTAAAAAACAGAATAAAATAAACATTTAAGGGGGCTCCCTACAACAAACGTGATTTTATTTTTTTATTGATGGTACGGAACCCTTCGTGCGCGACCCCGACTCGTACTTGGCCGATTTTTTATTTCTTTATAAAATATTTTATTCTTAACAATGGTTTAAGGAATATTATCAAGGCGAATATGCAAAAAAAATATTTAAATTTTAAAACTATAAAACTAGCAACAGCGTTACTGGCAACGTACCTTAATTATTGTATTTCTTCAGTTCTTCTGTCTAGTAATTTCCAATAAACTTATTCAAACTTACACTTTTGCCACAGAGTAAAATAGTATTAGTTCGCCTAAAAACATTAACTTTAATGCTAATTAATAGCTAAATACGTTAGTAGTTAATGAAATAAACTTGCACGTGCTTTTTACGTATTAGACTAGATTGCTTCCGAAACTTGGCCGGTTGAACTTTTGAAAAAAAGGTAGCTTTTAACAGTTTCTGATTTTATCTACAAACGTATCGGACCTCTTATACAAATTTTATTTTCCTTTTTACCCTCTCCGGAATAATTTTCCGAAAACAATAAAACACGTCAAATTTTATTTTGAACCTTTTGCCAAATACTAATCTTTATGGATTTAGCTTCTAAAAAATAAACGTCAGAAATATTTTATTTTACTGATTACTCTTGTTAGTTGCTGATTACTCTTGTTAGTTGCTGATTACTCTTGTTAGTTGCTGATTACTCTTGTTAGTTGCTGATTACTCTTGTTAGTTGCTGATTACTCTTGTTAGTTGCTGATTACTCTTGTTAGTTGCTGATTACTCTTGTTAGTTGCTGATTACTCTTGTTAGTTGCTGATTACTCTTGTTAGTTGCTGATTACTCTTGTTAGTTGCTGATTACTCTTGTTAGTTGCTGATTACTCTTGTTAGTTGCTGATTACTCTTGTTAGTTGCTGATAACTCTTGTTAGTTGCTGATTACTCTTGTTAGTTGCTGATTACTCTTGTTAGTTGCTGATAACTCTTGTTAGTTGCTGATTACTCTTGTTAGTTGCTGATAACTCTTGTTAGTTGCTGATTACTCTTGTTAGTTGCTGATTACTCTTGTTAGTTGCTGATTACTCTTGTTAGTTGCTGATTACTCTTGTTAGTTGCTGATTACTCTTGTTAGTTGCTGATTACTCTTGTTAGTTGCTGATTACTCTTGTTAGTTGCTGCCGGACCATTTTTTCATGGAAGAAGAAAGCACCTTTTGTCAAACTCATCTTTTTCTTCTTTATTATTTCGGTATATGACTTATTTTACTATCACTTTTTCTTTTTTTCTTGTATTCGTTTCATACCACTGTCACTCATCCGTTACGTTTTACATTCATAGTTTAGATTTTGTAGATAACTAAACCGTCCTTTTTTCTTTTGCACTTCATCATCCCACCACCTTAATTTCATGAATTTCTTTTCTAGCAACTCCTAATAATAATAATAAATATTTTTGGACATTACACACATCTGGCCCCAAAGTAAGCAGAGCTTGTGTTATGGGTACCGGACAACGGACACAAATACATATATAATACTTTTTTTTATAAATACCTTCATAAATACACCAAGACTCAAGACAAAAACAAATTTTTATCACATATATGTCTGTCCAGTGCGGGAATCAAACCCACGTCCTCTGCACAGCAGTTGGCCTTCCTGCTACACTACCAACTAGGCTGTGAGGGATAATACCTTAGAAGCCACAATTACAATGCTATTCTTAAATCCAATTCACATTTCTTGAATGTCCATCACTCCATTCAGTTTATTCACAAACTGATCACTTGTAGCTCTTGCATATTTTCGACTTTAACTTTTACAACACACTCGTTGATGATTCGAGTTTCGAATAATTCTAAAACTTGAACAAAACACTAATCGGGCCAGCTGCCACGTTGATTGTCTGTGTCGATACCATTCCTCTGTGCGCCATTGTGTCTTGTACTGTTTGTCTCAATCTTTGATCCACTATTATAAAATATATCATACGGCTTATATCACCTTCTTCCCATGTAGGTAAACCTATCTAGATGTATTCCTCATTTTTTCATAATTTTGAAAAATTATAGGCAAGGATAATTTAACTTACACTAATTTAAAACTAAACATTAGTTCAACAAAAACTTATAATATATTAATGACTAGCTTTTGCCATCAGCTCCGCCCGCCCTAAATTTGGTTATCGGCGGAATCCTCCTACGGCAATTTATTAATTATGCTAGAGAAGTTTGGTATAGCAACTATATAGTTGCAGCTATGTTCTATTCGAGTGAAATTGGATTTTTGTTTCTCCTGCGAGATGTTTTAAATTTTCAAAAAGTCTTATGTCCTTCTTCATGTCTTCAACTATCTCTGTGCAAAATTTCATCTCAATTTGATGCTCCGTTGCGGTAGCATTGAGTAACAAACGTAATAACTATTCCCGCAGGAACTTATGCATTTTCCGGAAAAAAAAGTAGCCTTTGTGCTAATCCAGATCTATCTCTGTGCTAAATTTCATCCAGATTCATTTCATCCAGGTTCTGGCGTAATTCAGTATCAAACATCCTTCCATTCAAACTTTCGCATTATAATATTAGTAGACATTAACTAATCACTTAGGTACCTTCTTATGTCATAAACTTTCTCATGAAGATTCTGAGCTCTGAATCGGCTGATAATTGGCTGCTTCGTGACTTTCACTCTAATATTGATACTCAGAGATCAGTTAAGCACAACGTGCGACAATACAATACAGAAAGTAAGTCGAAAGCGCCAACAGTCAGTTTTCATTATCAGTGTTTGTCGACCAATCCTCGCGCGGCTGCAAACAGGGCGCGTCTTCAACGTCTCCGCAAATACCGCGATTTGTACGTATTTACCGGGACAAAAAATATTGATCTTTTAATGGGTTTTGGGACACTTGTTGCAAGAAAAGTGTTTGAAAACACTTAAGTTTATCTTAAACCTTAATTTTCGTCTCGTCTGTTTGCGCAACCAAAGTGACGCAAAAGTAAAACTTTGTGACAAAGTCGTATGTAAGGCTTAATACACAGAACCCGATTCTAATACAGGTAAGTCTCAGGTAGGAAAAACAAGGCTCAAAGAAAAGAAAGTTGTCGCATATTAAAAGAATTTCAAAACAGCTTTTATAACACTTCATATATTCAATCAAATACAGTATATTATAATATCTCAACTTACGCTTTTCTAGAGTAACATAAATATTATAGGATATTTAGAACACAAACACCCAATGTTCGAATGTTTTAACTGTTTCTCATCCATACATGTATGCATATGTTTTTACCTCAGCTCTTGGTGAACGCTGCGCGAGGGTGATTTGAACCATAGTTCACACGTAGGCAAAGTGCGATCCTCACATAACGCCTCTTTTCTTACGGTTGCAGATTTCCTTACAAAAGTTTCTTTCACCAAAAAGTCAGTGGTGAAAATATTCAGTGTACCTACTTGAAAAATTAAGAAAATTACTCTCAGAACGCGAGGCAGACACCAAAACCCTTCCCAAGCCACCAGGCACCACCCACTACGAAAATGACAATGTGAGCTATTTTTAGCAGACGGAGAGTCCGGGTGGAGAGCGGCGCAACGGCGAGGCGGAGGCTGCAGCTGACATGCCGCCCGACGCGCCGCCTGACCCCCCGCCGCCTGATGAACCACCAGCGCCACCACCTGTCCCCACCACCGTACACCAGAATTTCTTACTTATCTCTTTTTTCCTCGGACGGGGTACTTCTTAATTCTTAACATGTCTGTGGTCAAACAGATGTAAAATTGCACGCAGTATGAGGGCTGATGGATGTTACGGAGCTACGATTTGATTTTACCACCAAGGTGGCAAACAAGCTTACGGCCCGCGTGATAAGTAGTCACCATATTCTATGGAAGCCTGCAGCACCAAGGGCATGACTTCTGCGCTGCCGACCCTGTTTTAATTTTGTCACTACCTTCTTGATGAACCGCACAACTATGTAGTCCCTGTACAGAGAAACTTTAAGTTCCGCGTGTAAATGTTTCCACATATATTTTTGATACTTTTCAACCAATATTGAAACTTGTTTTCGTTTTAAGATGTAACTGCAACTTTATCTTCGTCATTTTGTGTTTCTTTATTATTTCTTTAGCAAAGTCAAAAGACACGTGCGGTGGTGGTGTCTCTGACACCGTCCCGGCAGCGTGAGACCTGGGCCAAGAAGGCTGAGTTTCTGCTGGCTGTCATCGGGTTTGCGGTGGACCTCGGCAACGTCTGGCGGTTTCCCTACATTTGCTATCAAAATGGCGGTGGTCAGTAACCAACTATTTCTTCGTACGATAAAACGTACGAAAGAAAAATCATACCCAGGACTTTTCTGCTTTCTTTACAAAACTTTCAATTCAATAATCACAAAAAATACCTTGCAATAATAGTAAATTTGCCTTCTTGCTAATATTTGAGAGATTGAAGTTGAATGCATTATATGTAGTTTAAAGTAAATTGGAGTCTGGCGTTACTGAGGTTACTGCGTTTTTAGTTATTTAGTAATAGGGCAGTGCAAGAAGGATTTTCTTATAACCACAAATTTAGACAACAAAGCACGCTAGGAAAAAGAAAACTTTGTGGTTTATCAGTGTGAGATTCCTACTTCATGCCATTATTTATTTAAGTTAAAATTATAAAGATTCAGGATATGAACTATCTAAATTTATAATTTTAGACGATTTAATTCACTCGTGGTGTAGAGGAGAAACAAGCATACTAAGAACTTAGCATTCTCCAACAATAAACCAAGAATACGTACCTATGGTGTTGAGTTTAGTGGTAAGCTGGTTGCAGGGGCGTTCCTCATCCCGTACTGCGTGATGTTGCTCTTCGGTGGCCTGCCTCTGTTCTTCATGGAGCTCGCCCTTGGACAGTACCATCGCTGCGGCTGTCTCACGCTCTGGAAAAAGATCTGCCCTGCACTCAAAGGTAGGTATAATAAGAAATGATTCACAGTTCATAATGCTAAATCAAAACATTATCACGAAGTTTTTAACGGCATTACTGAAAGGTTAAATTTCGATGCCATGATCTAGATATATACATATTTATATATTTCATGCAGCCAATTCGGTTTATTTGGATACTCTTATATAGTAGCGAAATAGAGTGGAGACACGTGAATCTACTATTAATCACAAATTATTGATACAGATATAAAAAAGTGCATAATATCTTTTTTCAACAGTTAAGTACCTTAATGATAAAATATTTTACTTCATGTCGCCATACTCAATGTATGGAAGCTGAAAATATCAAATTTTCGAAAAGATCCAGATTATATTATAATCCATTATTGATACTATTGAATTGTGCTCGTCAAACACTTTCAGGATCAAAAAATCAGTTTCGATATCGTATTTGGTTAAGAAATAATCGAGTGAGATCACTTAGCGTTTCCACCCTGTATATATATATATATATATATATATATATATTTCCTTTTATTAGCGTGGTCAGTCAAGAAAATATAAAATATTGTTTTGACAACTGTTGTAGTGAGTGTTGCCAGTTGCTACAACCAGAGAAGGATCTTAAAACTAAATTAAAAAAAATGTACAGTGTACCTTTTCAAATCTTGTGGAGTATGGCTCTAAGTAATTAAATATTTCCACCATTCACCAAATATTTGCAAATGAACCGTAAATAAATGAATGCGTGAAAAATAGAAACTTTCAATAGTACCTAAGTATTCCGTTAAGTGATTGTCGAAGTCCCGAGGGTCGCCACCGGCAGTGCGGACTGCGCGGAGTGTTGGTTCGGACATTAAAAACATTCGCTTTCTGTTTACATATCGACTGGGGAATCAACACCACGATATTCAAATTCTTACACGCAATGTAAATATCTGTTATGAAACCTGTTTCGTATTTTTGTTATTTCGAAACATCTTTTGGGATTCGTAGAAGATTGTAAGAGCTTTTCATTATATAGTTATACAAATAAACAATATCTTTTGTTTAATAACTTATGAGTTCAATTTAATTCTCCTATATTTTTTATTGCGTTTTTGTGTTTTATGGTTTATTATATGTTTAATTCCTGGAAAACTCCATTATAGGAGTAAGTCAGGACTGAGCGAGGAATTCGACTTTAATAAATACTAAATAGCTAACAAACACCTCTTCCAGCGTCACATCGCATCTAACCATTTACTTCATAGAACAGAATATTCAATATTTAATTGACTTACAGACTCTTATTTTCAAAAATCTGATCTGAGTCTATATACCTAACAGTTTATAATCACTTGCGTGACACAAACTTTAAATTGTAATTCAGATCAGATTTTTGGAAATTAGCAATTATTTTTACCTTTTTAATACATCTTTTTGAAGCCGATTGTGTTTTTTTTGTTAAATTTTACTTTTGAGTGAAATATTGCATTTTTTCTCGTACACTAAAAACATCCATATTCGTAACAAAATTTTGTAGAATCGACAACATATAAGGCTGTTCATGAGATCTAAATTAAAATCAATTATATTTTTTTTCACTAAAAGTTTAATTTTGAATTCACTACATTAATATACACCTGGGAACTATACCCATTTAAATATATATATCAACAAAAAAATAATTTCTTGTATCGGCTAAGGCGTCTTTGAGTTATCGGGGATAATATATAAAAAAAAAGATTCCGACAAATTTAGGACCTCCTCCTTTTTTGAAGTCGGTTAACAACTCATGACACCTATAAACATGATAAACAAATATGCGGTGTAGTATAAGTGCGAAATAATATTTCCGTACATAATTTTGCTCCTTATAGTAAGTACTGAACAACTTTCCCCAAGGGACATGGGTCGAAATCTCCCATGACCCATGTTCCTCAAGGAAAGTTGTTCAGTATAAACCGCTCATCATAGAGACCTGAAACTTGGAGGGTGTGTTCTTTGTATGACGTAGGCATCCGATAAGAAAGGATTTTCGTTTGTTTGGGACAACGTGATTCCTTGGTCCAATCTCCTTCAAATGTTGCATAAACCTTTTTTAACAGAATTGGTGGAAGACGTGTTTCGTATTTTATTGAAATTCATCCCCTAAAGGGGTAAAAAGTTATTTTGGCGGTCATTTGCTTCGAAGTTGTTATCAATACTCCTTAGTGCTTTTGATTTAAATTACATTTTATCAAAACACATGTTTGACAACTCAATTCGATTTTATTCAAAAAAGGTTAAATTCACTCAAAAACATAAGCAAATCTTCTTCTATACTATAATCCGGCCGCTCAAAGAACGCGTTCCTGAGAGATCAAGATCGACTGGGCGATGTAACTTTGAACGGGCGTACAATTTACTTATTAACGAGTTATAACATTAAAATTCGAATAATTATGCCTACTTACAATAAATGTATTAATTTTGGGCTAAAATTATTACAATTACTTAATTAACAAATATAAAAACAATAGCTTTTAAACATGGACGTATAAAAACCACGTCAAACGGCGTGTAAGCGAATATTTTTGTAATCTTAATATAATCTGTCGGTATAATATAAAAAAAATGTCATAATATTATAATATATAATTTTATACTGTTAATAATATAATAAAGGTACGCCCAAACAAAACTTAAGAAAATTAGTGTCATAATATCAGTCAGATGAATTAAAAAAAACATTGAAAATAAAATTACTTAGGTACTACTTTATATTTCTGGTAAATAATGGCAACCCAAAATAGCGTTGTGGGGACCGTCATTTTGTGACACTTACAAACAATCGTCTCTTGTCGTCTCGCACGCATAGACTACGTTCTCCAGTGTTTCTCGTTGTGTATTTTCTCGTGACTGTTATTGTTGTTATTTTGACTGTTCTTCTTGATATACTGACCTCTGTGCTAATCTGGACTTTTGGTGCATTATAACAACGCCAAAACGCGGTCAAACATTGAAAAGTGAAACTCGTGAACTAATTATCAAGCTACAAGATTACTTTGAGCGTGAAAGACAAAATGGCGGACCTTTAATTCCTGTCGACCAGGTCCAAGAACGCATCTCTCAGGCACTTGGAGTGAGCAAACGGACGATAACAAATATTAATAAAGAAAAGTTCGGCTCATCTGACATCGAAGAAAATATTTACGAACACCGAAAAAAATACGCAGAACTAAACCTATAACAGACATTGATAGCTTTGACGCCGATGGAATAAGGAATCATATATTTGGTTATTTTTCCAGGAATGAGTACCTTAATAAGTCGATGCTTCTAGCATCTTTAAATGCAGCTGATTTATTTAGGGGAGGCAAAACTGCTTTATCTAAAATTTTGACAGATATTGGATTTCAATATAAAAAAGAGACAAAAGGAAAATTCTTTTAGAAAGAAATTACATAATTTTAAAAAGAATTACTATTTGAGAGAAGCGACAAAAATCAATAATTGGGACAGTGTCGTTTTCATCGACGAGACATGGCTGAACGCCAATCACACGCTTCCTCGTTCTTGGACAGATGACACTCAAGCGTCAACGCCGAAAGTGCCAATGGGAAAAGGAGCACGGCTTATAATCAGCGTTGCCAGAGGGTAATTTTTGAGACAGTGAGGTTACCTAGAGGTTACTCGACTTAAAAGGTAACTTTTGGGTTACGTTTTGAAAAAAATGCAAAGGTAAATTTCGACACATATTAATATGAGTTTGAATCTGAGAGTGTGAAACGCGCTTAAGACATTTCGGTTCGTCAACAGCATGCTTTAGTGTCTATAGACATTTATGCAACGCAGAGACGTACGAACGTACGTACTCTTTCCCGCTTCCACAAGAGTATGCTTCTATCGGCTATCGCTTACTTGCTCTGAATCTTAATAATGATTCCCTTATCGTTGATTTTATTTTTTCTATGTTAAAAATATGTCGTTTTATCAGGGACGTGTATAGATTAATAATATAATGTATATGTATATAAAAAAAACAAAGAGTTACTTTTTACAGGAATAGGTAACTTTTGAGCATAGTCCGCTGGCAACACTGCTTATAATATTCCACGCTGGTTGTGCGAGGTATGGTTTCGTGGAAAACGGTTTATTGGCATTTGAGTCAAAAACCACTACTGGCTACCACGAAGAAATTAATGCTTCATTTAAGGAGTGGTTCCAGAATATGTTGCTACCAGGCCTGCTAGAGCCTTCAGTTATATTAATGGATAAAGCCCCTTATCATTCGGTGCAAAAAAATAAAGCACCTACCCAAGCTAATAGAAAAGAGGGATTGGTGGCTTGGCTGCAAAAAAGTGGCATTGACGCAAATATATCAATGCTAAAAGCAGAGCTGATGAAATTAGTCAATGACCATAAGCCGACAAATGTTCGATATGAAATAGATGAGTTAGCTCTGGAGTAAGGTCATCGCGTTCTCCGAATTCCCCCGTACCACTGCCAGTACAATGCCATTGAGCTAATTTGGGCTCAAATTAAAGGTTATGCAGCCCGTCATAATACTTCTCCACCGTATGGCATAAAAAAGATGAAGATGCTTTTAAAAGAAGCATGCGAAAAAGTCACAAGAGATGACTGGATGAAGGTGGTTGAAAAAACTAAAAAGATTATATTTGATGACTTTGACCGCGACCGCTTAAGACTATGTATTTCATAATATACATTTTCCAAAAAATATAACATTTTTATTTTTTTTCCTTCTTTACATTCAGAAATTACGATTCAATTCGATTAATTGATTCATTAAAAATTTATTTACATTGTGAATATTTATTGAATATATTGAAATATAATTCCTATAAAAAATAACAACATATAAATTAAATTGAATAAATATGCATAATGAATGCAATAAATAACGTTACTAAATTTCATTAATGTTATTTATTGTACATCACTAGTCATGACGAATTGACAGGTGTCAGGAACGCATTCTTCGACCGGCCGCACTGTATATACATAATATTATAAAGCTTAAGAGTTTGTTTTTTTGTTTGTTTGTTTGAACGCGCTAATCTCAGGAACTACTTGTCCGATTTGAAAATAATCTTATATAAATCAGGCTATAAATCATTACACTAAGACCCGGAGCACCAATGAAAAAGGTTTTAAAATCGGGTTTTTCCTTTTGAGAGCTTCCACTGCGTGCGCTGCGTAAACGGTTAAAGTTTTGCAAAAATCATATATGACAGAATTGTTTTCCTGTAAAAGTTCTAAAAAAAGTCCGGCACAGCAAATGTCTATATTCTAAGGTTGGCTCACTATAACCTTTTTTATGCTAAGCAAATTTGTTCTGAAATAATGCATTATTTACGACAGTATTTTTATAAACATGATATTAATCCTTATCCAAATAAATAAGTTATTCATCACAAGTAATTTAAAACAAAATCGCCCCTAACATCATTCGATTTTATTGAATATCTTAGGACATATCGCAGTTTTAAATTAACATCACAGCAAAATAATGATCAAGTACTGCATGCGTATTTATGATGTGCAAGGCCGGCGGACAGTCAAAAGTATTTTCACATACATACATACATACATAACATCACGCCTGTTTCCCAGAGGGGTAGGCAGAGACCAAAGTCTGCCACTTGCTACGATCCTGGCATAACTCTATTGCCTCATCTATACGCATCAATGCTTTCATACATTTTCTACGGTTCCGAGTACTCCTGACCTGGCCTTTTCTGAGAACGTACTCAATTTGATCTATATACGTTTGCCGAGGTCTACCTCTACCGACCTTACCAATGGCTTCAGATTCATAAATCTGTTTCGTGCATCTATTTTCGTTCATTCTTTCAACTTCTACGTAAACAAAGTCGCGGGTTAAAGTTAGCCCTAACCAACTATTACTGACTGACTGATCTATCAACGCACAGCTCCAACCACTTGACGGATCGATCTAAAATTTAGCACACATATAGCTGTTATGATGTAGGCGTGCGCTATGAAAGGATTTTCCAAAACTCACCCCCTATACAGGGGTTCAAAGTTTGTATGATGCTCGCGAGGTTAATCCATTAGTTAATTAGTATTTATTTTTTTGAGAAAGAGAGGGGGATGGAGAGAGAGTGTAAGTAGGTCTTTTTCTATAATTGAGGAGTTGCGGTTAGAATCCTACGCCGATAACCAAATTTAGGGCGGGTGAAGCCGCTGGCAAAAGCTAGTTGTACTTAAAGCTTCATCTGCGTAGAAGTCGCTACGCGCCTTATACTTGATATAAGTCCGCGTGATGCTTGCTACGAACTTAATTTCTCTTAGAATAAGCTACGTGCACAATTACTTTTTAGCGTTTGTCAAGTATAATTTTGTACTACGCGGACTGTAGTTACAGAATTGTGTTTCCAGCATTTGAAATCACAGTTCTATTGTCTCTTTCTATTGTTAACAGTTATCTGTTTAAACCGACCTGGCGTTGACCATAATTTAATTAACATTCGATGGAATTCCGTAGAATGAGAATTATTTATAGTTATAAAAAAATCCCCTTATTTTTATCAAAATATTGTATGGCTGTTCACTTAAACACAATTCACGTAAAATTTTATAAAAATAACTAGCAAGCAGTTAACTAGCTGGCTCGTCGATAGTTTGTCCGTCTGTGTGAGTCGATACGTTATACATTAGGTACATCGGCCGGCCTTTATAAATATACAACAGGCAATGCTTTTAGTGGCAAGACAAATGGTGGCGATAGGTCTTGTTAAAATGTATGAAACCAGGGAACGACTCGTGTCGGCGCGTCGGCGTCGCCAAGCTCTCGAGATGCCTTCTTTATCGACTTACATTTCATTACTTGAAAATATATTACTGTTGTTTTTTTTTTTTATTTGTTTCCGAATTTGACTCTACGGGTTAAAAAGCAAGATTGTTGCTGTAATTTGTTGCCGTAACCGCAGTACCGGAAAGGTACTAAATTTGTGCTGGACCGAGGGTTCAGTACTTAATAGGATATTTAAAAGAAAGAAATTAAACAAAAACTGTTGATTTTGTAAGATTCTACGCCTAATATGAAGAGATTTACCGTGTTATTTTCAGACAAAAGACTTTTCATAGGTTATTCTGTAATTAATAATTTTTCAAAATTTGAGGCTCAGTAGTTTTGTAGGTAAGCGAGGTAATGGTAGATTTGGTACAGTTTTGTCAGCATGTGAAGAGATTTACCATCTTACTCTAAGACTAGTTGTCCTATTATCTATAAGTAAAGCATTGTTTGACTAACGTTATATGTCCGTGTTCAAGTCACTGATACCCATATCGTTGCATTTTATGATAAGTTAGAATACATTTTATCTTATTTTTCAATGCAAAATTCCTTGCCTTGACAAAAATCTTGCCTATGATCGTAAACATGGCCGACACCTCCATCTGTGACTCCGAGCCCGACATCGAGCGAGATGCAGTCGATAGGCGGAACTGCAAATATTTGCAAACCTCTTCATTGAACTTGCGCTCCCCGATGTCTGCGACTCTTCGAATATCGAAAAAACTAAATATAGCATGGTCCATATAACTTTCTGCTATCTCTGAACACAGCTTATTGAAATTGATTTTGAGAAAAAACTAATTATTTTTTTTAAATGTAAATAAATTGATAAAATCTCTGCTTACGTCATACGAGTTATTCACTAGCATTTAATGTATAAATATACTTATTGTTAATAACGATTCATTATTATGATAATAACGTGTTTTAAGTAGTTTTTTTTAACTTTATATTTAGTGTAACGCAGTTTGACGAAAAAAATTAAGTCGGACTCATCTTTACACTGATTACTTTTATTCTACGTTATTGAATTACTGCGTATCACTGTGCACTGTGGCATACGCAGCCATCAATCAGCGTTAAAGAAATATTAACTTTTAGACTTTTCAACAAAATATACACAAAGTATAAAAACTAAAAACTTCGATACATACATAACTAATTTAACATATGGAACGTGTCACAAAACCTCATTTTACAAATAAACATAATTAAAAAAAAACACGCAATATGTTGAACGGTTACTGAAGGCAAATAAACGATATATTTCCGTACAATTCAGAGCCCCACAAACGATATCGAGAACGCGTAGAAAAAAAAATTACAAACACCAGCAGGAAAAATCTGCGATAGACTGTGTTCGTGACGTATTAGCCGATTCGCGACGACGGAACTTGTCGACTGTCCTCCACCGGTAATTTGACCAATCAGCTGTCATTGTGAGTTAGATATCGGAGTTTGCAACGAGCCCGGTTTTCTTTTCAAGATAATTCTCTAGTGAAGGTATTAAACTTATTTGAATATCTTTTAGTTCTTTTTTTGCTCAAAGTATGGACCATAAGAATAATATACTCATATTATTTATTATTAGGAAAGGAGGTTTAGGCCATAGTTCACGGCACCAGCCCGAAGGGGATTAACACCCCCTTTTTTTAAAGCCTTCGACTGCCAGTTTTCAAGCCGCACATAAGGACTCTAACTTGGATTAACGACTGCTGTCATGACAGCCAGAACCAAAGGTTGAACAGGTTCTCCATATAAGGCGGAGCTCATAAAGTTGTGACACGCGGTTACCCACAGACTGACTGGTCCCACCACGCCTAACGTTGTTTAATTTCGCCAATCGTTTTCGACAGACGAATGTAACTAGTAGGAATCTCCTTTTATTCAATTTTACTGTTCGAATACATCAATACAATGGTTATAAATCGTACTCGGTTGCAGCGCGAAAACCAATTAACAGACGCGATGCGATATCATTAGATTACCCGCTAACAGATGTCACTGATTCGATTTCAAATATGGCTTCCAAGAGACGCCATAAAGTTGGCGCGGAGTTTGGGCCGAATTGAGGCGCTTTCTGCTTGATTAATTCAATTTTAAGTCTTTGCCTTCGTATAAATCTAACATTATTTGAAAACAGCCAATACTATTTCAAAACGTTGTTAAGAGGGTTACCCCTGCCAACCAGCGGCCCCATTTGATATTTTTATTTTCCTCTTTGTGCAAAGCAAATTTCAAATATGTGCGTTTACAGAATTATGTAACCAGTTATAAGCTATTTTAAGAATGAATTATTATATTTCTAGTATTAAACTACGAGTTGTAAATAGCATATCTGCTAAAAACGGCCACTTTAAGCAGAAGTGCTATCTACATATCACAGTTTTATCTTAGAAACAGTACCAAACGTTCATAAAATAGCTTATAACTGGTTGCATATATATCTAGAAGCACATTTTTGAAATTCGCTTTGCACAAAAAGCAAAATAAAAATAGCAATTGGCGGCGCTAGTGGACGTCAGGAACCCTCTTAATATCGCAATATCAAATAACGAGAGGAGTGCCGCAAGGCTCAATTTTAGGGCCGCTGTTTTTTATTCTTTATACTGCAGATATAGCACAATGTATCTCAAAGTGTAAATATCACATGTATGATGACATACAATTGTATATTTCATTTAAGCCAAAAGATGCTTTAAGTGTGCTTCAAGATTTGAATGACGATTTAAATTTAATTTTTGAGTGGTCTAAAAATAACTCTGATTTTAAATCCATCAAAATCTAAATATATTGAAATATATCAGTCCAAGAAAACAAAATAGAAAGGGTTTATGAAGCAAGAAATCTTGGTATTCAAATAGATACCAAACTGCGCTTCCAGAATCACATAATTGAAACAGTTCGCAACTGCTTATATCGTTTAAAAATGATATGCAAACTACGCCAATTTCTTAGTAAAGAACTTAGAATTAAGTTGGTTGAATTATTAGTATTGTCAAAATTAACTTATGGAGATACTGTTTATGGCCCACGCTTACATGCTACTACAGAGCGGTTAGTACAGCGAGCGCAAAACGAATGCATCCGGATTTGCTTTAATATACTACCTCGTAGCCATATAACGCCGTATTTAAATAAATATAAAATGCTTAAAATGAACTACATAATGTTCCGTGGTAGCTTTCGATATACCTCCTCCAATTCATAATTTCAACTATACGAAAAGTTTTAAAATAAAATTAAAAGAGAATAGAATTACTAGAATTACAAAAACAATATTAGAATATTAATTTGAATGTATCGGAACTTCTGTAACTACGAGATATTTTTTATCTAGGTTACATTTGAATTTATAAAATAAACAATTTGTCATAAGATTAGCTTGTATGTATATCTCGGTATGTGTGTAAATGTATTATAATTTTTTCAATGTTTGGTCTTTTTCATTATTTTTAGTTATTAATATTTGAGCTTTATACAACTTTGTAGATTTAAAGAAACTTTTATATAAAAAAATAATTAGAACAAGTTTCAATTTATGTTATGTTAGACATTAGTTTTAAAAAAATTGGGAATATTTAGACAAGTACTTTTTATTGATCTTTTTTTTGCGTCATTTTGTTTGTGGTAAATAAATATATTTATCTATGTATCTATTTAATTCCGAATTTAATATACGTATTACGTGTGTACGGACTGGTTTTAAGATACAATAGGTATACCTTCTTAAACACGTACCTATACTTTGGCTGAGGTTTACCTATATTTTATAATGTGATCAGGCGTAGGGTACGCGATATGCATGATCGACATCTACATGGGTATGTACTACAACACGATCATCGGGTGGGCGGTGTACTACCTGGTTGCGTCGCTGGCCGCCGCCAACTCCGTGCTGCCGTGGACAAGCTGCGACAACCCCTGGAACACCCCGCTGTGCGCTCCCGTCACCTCACCACAGACCAACCCAAATACCACAACGCCCGCCAAGGAGTTCTTTGAGTCAGTATCCTCTTCTATAGGTACAGTTTCAACTTTACTTGTCAATGTTAATTTTTATAGGTTTTTAAAGATTTTAATATAAAAAGGAACGGCATTTTAAATCGTCACTTAGATACATACGATAAAAAAAAGAAGGCTGCCATTGGAACTTGAACGACTGCATCATAGGATTGGAGCGACCGGCCAAACTACCTACTTAGTAGCGCTTCATCGCTCTGACGCAAGCTCTTCCTGCCAAACTTTACGGAAAGACCAGGGCTGCCAGTAAAACCAACTTATTTTATACCGTTGGATGCTCGAAATTATACAAAATCTATTATTTATATAGAAATCAACGAACATACAAATTTGGCTTTCTAACCTATGTATTTTCGTATTTCTTATAATATCATAGATATCCGATGAAAGTTTTTTAACTATGTATTGTGTAAATTAAATTGTTGAATTTGTGTTTTCTTTACGTTTTAAGAACTTGGGAATCTTTTTAGAGTGATGCCTGCGTTTGTATGTGTGTACGTGTGTGTGTTTTTTTGTAATCAGATATCTTAAAAAGTAATTGATATAGTTGCTTAATCGACATTTCAAAGAAATATTAAACAGTGTTTTATTCTTATCAATAAAATATTTTTTTATCATAAATTTTTTGATGTAGATAAGACGAACTTAGCTGTTGCGTTTTTGAGGGTGGGAAATCTAAATCATAAATCATAATTCAAGATGGTAGATACAATATGGCCTCTTTTTTTATATTAGGTTTCGATAAAACAAACTCTATTGGATAAACTTTTTGTTGATGTTTTTTTTTAAATTTAAAATGGATCCGCACTAATATCTATATTCGTCGATAACAAAGAGAAGTTAACCGTACGGTAGTTGTGCCGATCCAATTTATTTCCCAACATTAACAAACTAACGAAGGAAGACAATGTAACTGGTAATCGTTTGCATTTGAATCATTAGTTTTGCATCCAATTACTCAAGGAAATTTGTTATACAAGCAGGTAAAAAATTATACACATTTTCTATCTAACTATACGATCTGGCAGCCCTGGGAACGACCTGTATGTAACATGTCATTTTCAATATCTTCAATATTATTTAAAGTATTTATAAATTAACTGATAGCAATAATGTCTGTAGAAGATAATGATGTTACTTTACTTATTAAAAGACAGCAGACAATGATAAAAGAGAAATATTTTGCTTTGCCTAGTTCAAATACAGCATGATAGTCATAACTTTATGTAATAGAATGTCCTTCCTGAAGACTGTTCTGTAAGCAAACAATATGAAGTTGTAACAAACTGCCGTTTACTCCAGGCGCAACGTTCTGGAGCAGCACAAATCCAACGGCCTGGACTACATGGGACCCATCAAACCTTCACTAGCCTTATGTGTCTTCGGCGTCTTCGTTCTCGTCTACTTCTCTCTATGGAAAGGTGTAAGAAGTGCTGGCAAGGTAAATACATCATACTCACTCCTACGAAAGGCTTTAATCTATCTGTTAAATTAATCAAACTTGTAATCTCGATTGTCGGTTTTTATCTCGATTCTCAAATTATCAGTATTATTTTTACCCGAATGCGAAAGAGGAGGTAAAGTTTTTCGCATGTATGTATGTGGTTATATATGTATGTATTTCGATTTCTTTGTTCCCTTCTATAGAGGCTTTCGATTAATTAGGTCTCAAATTAAAGGTATTTATCTTCCAAAAACCAAAATGTCGGCTTGCATCTAGAATTAATTTTAAGGTGAGAACTATATTTTGAGCAATATGTACTACTATTTAAACTTGCATTAAAATTAGTCCTGCTTCCTCATCCCCCCCGACCGACCTCGGCATGGTCGAAAACTTTTGTAAGGCGGCCTCGGCACGTACTAATGGCCCCAAACGACAATCTCGCTATCTGGATTGCGATCCCAACGATCTCTCCTAATAGGGCCTCCCCCCTCACACGACGCCGACGTCCCCGGGTTCGTCGGC
This sequence comes from Apoda limacodes, assembly GCA_946406115.1. Taxonomy (NCBI): domain Eukaryota; kingdom Metazoa; phylum Arthropoda; class Insecta; order Lepidoptera; family Limacodidae; genus Apoda; species Apoda limacodes. The sequence continues at coordinate 26,223,544 of OX291552.1, forward strand.
GAACGCACGGACCTTCCTCGTATACGAGGTATCAAAGAGTGCCGGGGCGCTTCTCGCCCCGACTCAATCGCAATCGCAACCTAAGCCGTGTCACGGGGAACTCCCCTCCTGGCGCTGACTCAACTTCGGGTTCGAGGCTCAGGCTGGTCGAAGGGACGACTCCATGAGCGACAACCCAAGCCTCCTTCAGAGTCTCGCCCCAAAAGTCCGGTGGAGCAGTAATGGCTGCAACAGCCAACTGCATAAACAGACAGAAAAAAAAATTGTCCCTATATTTAAATATTTGGTTAAGTGCTTTATTATCAAAAAGTATAAACAATATATTTTAATTAAATTAGGATACCATAAAATGACACTGTGGTGACTTTACAGGTAGGAGTACGTTTTAGGTGCACTTGTTTTTTCCTTTTCAGTTCTTAATGTTTTTAAAGTTTTCTTATTATTTATTTTTATTCCCCTAATTTTTCAAATAGTTTATCATTTTTGTAGGTGGTGTGGGTAACAGCTTTAGCACCATACGTAGTCCTCCTGATACTGTTGGCAAGAGGAGTCACGCTGCCAGGAGCTATGGAAGGAATCCGATATTATTTGACTCCTGAGTGGCACAAGTTACAGAATTCTAAGGTATATGATGTCATAACGGTATTTGAAATTTAAAAAAAGATACAATTGTTCACAGAAGGATTTGTATCAAATCACAGTTTTGGTTTGATTACCTTTATATTAGTAACATTATACATTGCTCGGAACATGTATAATGTTAGGTCGTCTCAATCGGAAACAGACGTGGTCCGTACCTGGATGGGTGAGCGTCTAGTGGTGCTTAGTGACACATAGTTTCTGAACTCCTCCGTGTTACGAAAGGCACGATAACCGTGTGTTGTAATACGTCAATAGTCGTTAGGCCTTGAACACTCCGATAGTCGAGTGGCCACTAACTCGGCCAAAGTCCTCTTATTCTACTATGGCCTTATCCCTCTATCTCTAAAGAAAGGATTGTGCCACCGTAGTGGAGCGTTCAACGGCTGCTAAACGATAAGACATAAGAAGCTTAATAAAATCGAGTATTTGAACTGTGTCACTATTGTGTCCAGGTGTGGATCGACGCAGCGTCACAAATCTTCTTCTCCCTCGGCCCAGGGTTCGGCACGCTACTGGCTCTCTCTAGCTACAATAAATTCCACAACAACTGTTATCGCGACGCACTTATCACTTCCTCCATCAACTGCCTTACCAGTTTTCTCGCCGGATTCGTCATCTTTTCAGTCTTAGGGTAAAAATGACTAATCAGTTCTCAAAATGAATACTTATTTATACAAGACAACACTTTCTAACCTTCAATATCCTCAGGTATATGGCCCACGTGCAGAATAAGAGCATAGAGGAGGTGGGGCTTGAAGGTCCCGGACTGGTTTTCATCGTGTACCCCGAAGCCATCGCAACCATGAGCGGCTCTGTCTTTTGGGCTATCATCTTTTTTTTGATGCTGATCACCTTAGGCCTTGACAGTACATTTGGAGGTAACTATTTGTTTGGTTCAACTAATATCAGAATCCGTCAATGCAGTTAAACAATTATTATTTAACTGCATTGACGGATCTAAATTATCGTTTGCTGATTTTCAATACGAGTATGGTTACATCCTGTCAGGTCAGCAGTACTCCTGGAGGGAAACAGGACCAACAAGGGCATTCCACTGAATAGAGATACTGGGCAAATAACCAATACATAATATTTAATACTATTATATAAATAAACATAAAAATATTAAATACTATATGTTGGTTATTTGCTCAGTATGTCACTCGCGTATCTCACACACCGATGGGCACTAGCCAGTGATAAAAATAATAATAAATGTATTCAGTTCCCCCACAGTACAATTTTCTTACAACTATTACAGGAACAGCACTATTATTTTAAAAAAACAATGTTACAGTGGGAGACAGAAGCCCAAACTAGGTAACACCTGTAATTATGGGTCTCCTGGCTTCCCCTCTTAGACATAAATTAGCTAACCTTTTTAACAATTTTTATTGATACATTAATTTATTTACATTTACGTCTTAATAAATAATGTTTATGTTGACAATTTCGTGTTTTATTTATTTAAGAGAGTAAGTAAAATATGAAAAAAAAAAATGATAATGTACATAAATATACAATTTTTTGTTTGTGTGTCTGTGTGTGTGTGTGTGTGTGTGTGTGTGTGTGTGTGTGTGTGTGTGCGTGTGTGTGAGGGTGTGTTATTATAATAAGTAGCATGTTAATAATTTTAAGTAACAATAAAAAATAACCTCTCTGTTTCATCGTAGCTTAAGCTTAAAAGCCAGTTGGTAACTACTTTTTTACACTCAGTCGTGGTTAAATATATAGGATTAGTTTTATTGACCATGTTGTATAACCTAGGTCCATTAAAGGATAAGAATTTTTGTGCATATGCTGTTCTCGTAACTTTCATCGGACACACCAAAAAATTTCGTCTTTTATTTACATTTTCATGATTAACTCTGTGTTCGGTAAGTTTGTGTTGTCGTAAGATAGATAATAAAATATAAAGCTGTCTAGCTGTCAAACTTGTGATTCTTTGAAAAGTTCCACTGTAGGATGTAATCGTGGTTTGAAGAATGAGACTTTAAGTATAAGCCCCTGTGCTTTTTCTTCAAATACCATTTTACTCGTACCACCCCAAGATGATATACCATAAGATAATAATGATTGGCACAGACTCAAGTAAATAGTTTTCATCAGTTCTTTTTCAGCCACATACCGCAGGTTCTTAAATATGCATACAAGTTTCCTAATTTTGTGACATAAGTTTGTGATATGAGCAGAGAATGAAAGATTCTCATCCAGAGTTATACCAAGATATTTAATAGTATTTACTCTTTTAATTAAAGGGCACACAGTAAAAAAGAATTAGTTGAGCCAAGAGAATATCGTTTCATATATGCACCAACGAATATTTACTTCATCTAAGATATTATTTCTCTTAACTATTTAAAATAATATGAAGTTATCACAAGATCAAATTTCTTTGAACCAGTAAATAAAACTCTATCAATTTGAAACAATATTTAATTCATTGAAGAAAAATATGCTTCTTTATTTGAAAAACTTAGTTTTCTTGGGCGTGCTTTATTGCACGGAAGAAATTTCTAATTCACACAAGAGAATAGTGCTCTTAACTTGACTACGGCAGCTCTTAAATTAATAACATTATATTTTAGTTTAAAACAAAAAATGTTTCGGTCCAAAATGACATAGTTATCCGTTAAGATTAAATAAAGTTTTTTAAAAAGCCCTACCGCCACTTTTCTGGAGGCTTGGGCCATGTAGAGTCAGTCTACCGCACTGACTTAGTGTGTGTCTTAGCGGACGTTTGTCGAGCTAGTAGTGCCCTACTGCAGAGGCACAGGCCTCTTTTGTGGAGGCTTGGGCCATATAGGCAGTCTTCCCGCACTGCCTTTATATGGACTTTGTCTAGCTTAGTAGCTATTCTCGCCTTTAGCTGATTATACAGCGTTATGTTTAATTATAATTGTTATGACTATTTAACGGTCCTTCTTAAAAATGGAAGAAAAAGCGGTCACCCATCCAAGTACTGACCACGTTCGACGTTGCTTAACTTCGCTTATCGTTTCAGATAGACGAATGCGACTAGGCCACAAGCTTTTCAATTCTCAGAAAATAATTAACTGTAGGTTTCTCGCATAAACTGATACTAATTTGACGCACAAAACCCTACAATAAACAATTATTTAAAATTAAAAGCCAACACGAAATCCTATGAAGGACAGTGATGAGATTCATTCAATTTTGAAAGTGCAGGTATTTACTTAAACGAAAAGAAAATTCGTTCAAAGCGATACTAGCTGATTAATTTCAACGAAAATGTTTAATATTTTAAAGCAGGTATTTTATTTGTTTCGACTAAAACAAGAGTTTCAGCTTAAAATATCAGATTTTGAGTCAAGAATCTAACAAATTCTGTTAAAATTAGTATTTTCTCTAATTCAAAACAATATTATCTTACATCAACATTTCACTGGCTTTGATTTAAGATACAATTATTTTCATCGAAAAATATAGTTTATAATAAGTGACGTCGCAGATTTAAGAAAACCATTATTTTGGCGCAAAATAAATTATATTAAAGTAAAATTATTTTTTGTTTCAAACGAAAAAAATAAAATGTTGCATATAAAAATGTATAATTATTTTATACAAGAACATTAACTGTCTTAGGGTAATTAATTTAAGTTTGGTTGATCTAAAACGTACATTTATTTGGTTAAAAAAAAATTTGTTTATACGAAAAGAAGTTTATCAATTTCGATTGATAAAATGATTTTTTTTTGGGAAATAAAATATGTGAACTTATGTGCCTTCTGTGAACAAAATATGTCCAAAATAGTTGGATTTCTTGACTGAATGCAAATTATTTTCGTGGAATAGAACTTGGAAACTTTTTTTTCCGTGGCACTTGCAATTTTCTACTGAACCAGTACACGAGTGCGCTATAATTTTAGTATTGATGTTATCAGCTTTTGCGAAGTTTCTCATCAAAAACAGGTAACTAGTTTTATTAGAATTTAGAGTTAGCGAATTCAGGGCTAGTCATTGGCAAACTTTGTTAAATCCGTTTTGGGCAAATCTAAAGACATCTTCCCAGGTATCCCCAAAGAAGGTAAGTGAGGTGTCGTCAGCGTATGATATAATATTGCAGTTATCAAGTTTTAAGTTGCATAATTCATTGATGTAGCATAAAAATAGAGATGGTCCTAATATAATACCTTGAGGGATACCGTAATTTGTTGTAAGAAATTCACCTATTTTTACTTTTTGAGTTCTGCCATTAATATAGGCTTAGCTGGGTGTTTCTTATTCCCATTTTTTCTAATTTTTTAATAAGCATTGAAAAAGAAATCGTATCAAATGCCTTTGCCAGGTCAAGGAATATAGTGATACATTTAAATTTATTATCAAGCCTGTCAACAATAAACTCTGTCAAAGAATGTACTGCATCTGAGGTAGATTTCCTCTTCCTTAAACCGTATTGCGCTTCTGATAGGTGATGATATGTTTCTAAATATTTAACAAGCCTTTCGTTTATAATTTTTTCAAATAATTTAGAATTTGTTGATAATATTGATATAGGAAGAAAGTTTGTTAAGATATCCATTTCTCCACCTTTGTGTATAGGGATAGCGACAGATTTTTTAAGAACGTCTGGGAAAATACCATTTTGCAGACAGCGATTAAAAAGGTTTGTAAGTACCGGAACTATAATGTCTTTAGTGGTAATTAAAGTAAAAAAGTGATAGTCAGGGGGAGTCATTGGCATGTAGCCTGGACATAGCGAAGCCGTTCGATCGGGTCTGGCACCGGGGTCTTCTGTCGAAGTTGCCATTTTACGGAGTGCCTGAGGGTTTGTGCAATCTCTGTGCTATCTCCTACGTTGTTTCTACTGTATTTCAATGACATGTCTGACATCAACAACATACATTGCTATGCAGATGACAGTACTGGAGACGCTTGTTACATCCCTCGTTCCCTCAAATCGAAACCTCTCTGTTTTGGAATTCATGGCTGCAAAGAATAGACTCACATATGCGTAGACCTTCATTCCAAATTGTAAAACTTAAAAAATAAGCAGACAGTATCTACGAGCATTGGAGATACAATAACGTTAGCGACATAAATGTCTTCCACAAATATTAATTTTACCATGAGATAAGATAATGGCGAACGACTAAATATGACAAACAGATACTGTGAAGACCCTACCTATGCCCCTACCCTTTAGCTTAGTAAATGGCAAGTAACATGATGCGATCCTTTATTTATTAGTTCTTTTAGTTACAGAAAAATAGTACCAAACACAGCAGTTGAAATTGTTCACGCTGTAGATCTCGTTCGCATATTGACAGAAGTTAATATCACCTTTAGGAATCTCGCTCAGCCATTGCGTCGCGCGTCGTCTGCCTTAGTATCTCTGTTCGCTTGTCCGTGCGTTAAATAGACCAGTGGTATTGATAAGATAAAGTGTATATATTTGGAACATAAAAGAAGTTAAATGCTGTAAATGAAGATAAGTTAAAGGTTGACAATTATAATTGTATTGATTGTGCCCTCCTTTACACCGAATCCATATTGTTAGTTCTATCGAGAATTTCATCAACGAATCTAAAAAGATCGATTATATCCAAGATCCTATCATAAAACTATACCGAGATTAAGATATTTCTTACACGGGAACAATCAAGTGATTCTAATATTTTACTTTACGTTCATAAAATAGGTACCTACTCACAATTTCAGCAAAACCGACATTCAAAACAAAATCGGTACCGAATAAATTTACGATATCTATTCTTTTGGGTTACGATGGCCTATGATAAATGTATATGTTGCTGAAATAAATGGGGTTAATACACATAGTATTTGCAAAGAGAGATCTCCTAAATAATATCTTCTTTTTTAACATGAATAAAGGTTCAAGATTTAATGAGTTTAAATACATCGTCGTGCAAGATACGAAACCTACGTTATCACTTGAAACATTATTAGAAACGATTCTTAATTAAGGAATAAGTACATTTTAACTAATTCCTTAGAAAAATGACAGTTTAGTTAAAATTTATTATGCAGTTATACTTAGCTTTGAACCAAGGTCTCCGTACTCTAACACGTAAAATCTCGACTCTTTCACTACCAGTTCACCCCGTAGTTTCAAATTCACTCTCTCGCATGTTACTCTTGTAAAATATTGACTGTACGTAGACATAGCATTCTTTCTGCAACGTGTCTGCGCACCCTTGTGTAGGTAGGAGTAAAGCTGTAACTCTCAATATCAAAATTAATAACGCTCAATCTTATTGCGTTTGTAATAAATTCGAGTCTCCATTCCTCATTCTCTCATCCCCTTAAACTTTGCAGCCTTAACTAGACGCGTACATACACGTGCAAACCATTACTCTTTCTCCGAAATCCCGGTTTGCGAGAATGTTTGAACGATAACAAAAAATACTGTACAGGACGCTTGCATTCCTGGCTAAATGTAAGAATTTTAAATATTGCAAGCTATAACTAAAGCGCTACATTACTTATATTTCTTTAGGTATATCCATGTGGACGTGACAATACAATGACGACAGTGTTGTGTAAGTTACTATCATACGTTGGAATTCTAAATTAAAAAGGCACTTGTGCAGGACTGGAGGCGGTGACGACAGCGCTATGTGACGAGTACCCTCGGGCGCTTGGGCGGCACCGCGAGATATTCGTCGCCGTGCTGCTGCTTCTCATCTACATCTGCGCGCTGCCGACCACCACCTACGTAAATACTCCACACCTAACATACCTCTCTTCACAGACAGATTTCATCTTAATTTGTAATAAAAATAATCTTAATCGGCTTTCGTTTACTATTGAATTTTCAGGCCGCATTTTACAATATACCAGTATGGAATACCCAGTTCCTCATATTCCATTACTAACAGTGAGTTGCCAAATTAATAGGGACAGTCAATTTTTTTTTCTTCGGTCGAACTTGACTGCTCTTTTAAGTGGTGTAAGTGTTTCTGGAATGTATTTTTATGTTCGCAGTATCTTTATAACTCAAATTTAAAGTAAATTTTAAGTGCTGAGGGATTTGTTTATTTTATAAAGTTTTTTGAAATAATTATTAACTGCAAGTGAGCACCGCCTGAATACTATTGAAGAATGGACACGGTCAGTTCTAGTGTCAATTTTATTTTATTTAGAAATATAAAATCATATTTATAAAAATTATACAGTTTTCTTTTTTTTTTTAAGTGTGTTTCTTAGATGAGTCAACATTTGAATTTCTAGCCGACAAAAGCAGTTTTTCAAGCGCAACCCAGGCAAAAAATTTCACCCTCACTGCATAGCGGAACGTGTTAAACACCCTGTCAAAATAATGGTATGGTCTGTCATAAGCGCTAAAGGGGTTGGGCACCTCTATATTGTCCAGGAAACCATGATTGATGATGTGACCAATACAAGCATGTCCTAGAAACTCGCCTGTTGCCGCAACTCCAAGAATGGTTCCCAGATGGGGAGGAATTCCTGTTTACGCACGATTCAGCACCATGCCATAAAGCGAGAAGTGTAACCAAATTTTTGCCAGACCACAACATTCCAGTTTTACCTTGGCCTGGCAATTCTCCTGATATGAACCCCATAGAAAACTTATGGGAAATTACCAAGGCGGAAATTGTCAAGGTAATGATAACTACCAAGGTAAAACTGATTAAAAAGTTGATAAATGCGTATACCACGCATAATAAAAACCCTTAAATAAAAGAAAGTGCCAAACATTGTATGCTTGCATGCCGAGGTGGATTGATGAACCAATAAAAGCTAAAGGAAATGTGACAAAATACTGATAAATTCTTTTTACCATTTTATATACTTGTTAATATTTTGTACTTGTTTAAATAATGATTTATTTTTCTTAAAATAATTCATAATATATGTGTCTAATATTATTAAATATAATTTAGCTTAAAGCGGCGTTTTTAATTAATTATGGTACAAAAAACCAATATTGCGTGTGACTGTCCCAATTAATTTGTCAACCCTAATAAGGCCTGAGACTAGGATAACCATTACATAAAAGGTTCAAGCGACTATTGCGAAAGTTGTGTTGCCGATCGGTTGATCGCTGATCAAATTGTGTTCTTCGAGATATTTGAGGAGTTGTAATCACCTTCATTAGGGAGAAGGGATGTTGGCTTATTATTCTATGGGTCTTATGGTCAATGTCTCTAGGCACTTTTTTGACCGATTGTATACATTTTACTTAATCCCGCATTGAAAACAGATAATTAATAAAATAAATAAAACTATAATATGCAATCATGACGAGACAATAACAAAAATAAAATAATAAGTTCAAGTGGCACCTGAAAAATACCTCTTTTAATTTTAAAATGTTTTAATAGTGTCCAACTTAGCCAACCAAAGGTCCAGAAAATAGTTATGGTGCTGAGGTAGTGGTATTAATGAAAACAAATAAAGCATTGGGTCTAGTTAAGAGGGCACTCCATCACTGACGGTGCGCGTTATCGGGTCCAGCCGGCAATGTATTCACTGCATAATTCATCGCTGGCACTTAGAGGATGACCCTCACAAACCGATGCCTTTCGACGCCAGCTTTTACGGAATGAAAGATTATTTCGACTCGTTTGTTTGATTTGAATTGTTTATTCGGATTCTATTACAAGATTAGAATAGCTTTGATTTGATAAGTTACTTAAATTTTCTTAAAGATTGTGCGCGGTCATTTGCAACCCTAGAAGCAAGACACTTTTTTTTGGTAACTGCAACTTTCTTGTATTTATTTGTAATTTTTTTTTATTATCGTCTTATATTTCCCTCAATTTCCGTTTCAATGCCTGTTTTGATATGATTTAGGGATTTTGCCTTCAGTTATTTTGATTTATCTTATAAATACAAAATTTCTGTAACAGAGGTTAACAATGCCAATTTACCAAAGTAAAATCAAATTTCTAATAGACGAAGCGTATTTATTATGAATGAATGAAAAAATAATCGTTTTCTTGGTTGCCCTATGACATGTGCATCAAGCGAAAACTACAAGACGGGTTTTGATGAAGTTAGTCATAGTGATAGTTTATATCTTATTTCAATATTTAGGATACTTATTTTCTATATCCTACAATAAACGAAAGCCGTAAAGAAATGAAGTGGTTCTTTTGGACGACGGACCGCTTATATCAGAAACATTGTTTGCTATAATAACGTACCTGGGAACACAAGGGCGGGGTGTATCTGGTGGACCTTCTGAACGTGTATGGACCGGGGCTGGCGATCCTGTTCGTGGTGTTTGCGGAGGCTGCAGGCGTGTGCTGGGTGTACGGCGTCGACCGGTTCTCCCGCGACGTGTGCAGCATGCTGGGACACGAGCCTGGCTGGTTCTGGCGTGCCTGCTGGTCCTACATCAGGTCAGCTGCTTCTTGTTTCTTCACATTGACTTTTTTTTAGTCTATGTCTACAGAGACATGGATGAATAGACTAGACGCTTCCTAACCAGCTGTGGAGTAAATAAGGACAGTGCCTGTGAATGCTTTTAGTTGTCTCTTGACAGGGTATTTATTTGTCTAGACTTGTTTGCACAGTCACTATTTAGGGTTTCGTGCCCAGAGGGTGCCAACGGAGTCCTATTACTGAGACTACGCTGTCTGTTTGTCTGTCCGTCTGTCCGGCCATTAAAAGACTCAATCGTTTAGTTTGAATTAGGTAGAAGCCTGTATTTTTCACAGAATATGTGTTATAATGGGAAATTAGCTAACAAATAAAAAGAAGTTAAAATTTAAAGGGGATTAAAAATATAAAACACAATGCCTATGATATCCTTTACTGGAAACCAAGTAATAGATACCGGTCGTATAGACTTCGAAATTTGCTTTGACATACTTATTCAATTTTCCGCAAGAAACACAACTCGTGTTAAAGTTAAAGTTTAAGTCTTTCATAAAAAGTTGGCAATGTACACTATTTTTTAACAATATATTTCGTATATAATTCACGAACCAACCATTATTTATTGACAGCCCAGTGTTTCTGCTGGTGCTGTTTGTGTTCTCGCTGCTGTCGCACGAGGAGATGCTCGGCGGAGAGTACACTTACCCGCCGTGGTCTCTCACCGTGGGTTGGGTCATGACCGGCACCACTGTCTCCTGCATACCGCTCTATATCATCTACAAGCTACTCATCACTCCCGGAAACTTCGTCAATGTAACTCTTTTTGATATCCTATTAGAAACCCTGACAAAAAATTCCACAAATGTATTATACTGTATGCTTGTAAACAGCAACGCGAATGCCTCCAATATTCATTGAGATTTAATATGTGTCAGGTTTTTTTGTCAACCAACGAAACACAAAAGGATTACAAGGTGACACGTTTACATATTTTTATGTACGCATAACTTTCTACTAACTTGTCTGATTTTGATGATTTCTTACATTTGAACCGATTCTGTTGAAACTTGGTTCACATATGTGGTTCCCTTGAGACTGCCTGTGTCTAATGTTGTAGGTAGAAGACCGTCGAGGGAACTCCTCAACGGTTTACGAGTACAGCAGCGACCTCGTGTTGAGACTTATTTCATTCATCTTGATAAGAACTTTAGACCTAATAATTAAATTCTTCTAAATATTGTTTTTATATTCAAGCAGCATTATTCATAAAAAAGATTTTTTATAAAGTTTTGACGTGACAACGTCTTATAAATTGGTTTGCCGGGTGACACTTCAAGAAACTGCGTTACGCTCCGCTCACGTTATGCGCTCACAATGAGAGCGAGTGAGAGGCACGCGGCATGGTTAGCCCGCCTAAGAGCGAGAGAGACAGACATAAAAAGTGAAAGGCACAAGTTGTCACGATTCCGGACGGTTGTCCGACACTAATTTTTTTTATAAGAAACCAATCTACCACTGCACTCATTTTCCGTCCTCTTCTTTTGTCAGAGACTGAAAACCATCAAGAACCCCGAAGAGACTTCGATACCACCGGTGGAGTCAGCGCTGTGTAGCCTGTGACCTGACCCTCAACAACCTACCTCCCCCTGCAAGAAAACCCCCACTCTTGAGTGGCTAGTTTAGTGCACGGGCTTTCATTTTTATTGTTAATAGAGTTAGAAGGTCATTAGTTAATAGTCATTGATTTAAATAATTTGTTTAAAACAATAAAAATAAAAAAAATAGATTATTATGAGAATAGGTACTTAATTTTTTAAGGCATAGCTTTTATAGAAAAAAAATTCAAACTTTAATAGTAAGAAATTGTAGGTGAGTAGATAATTGTTAAACAAAATATAAAAATGTAGTGTAAAATATATTATATTTATGTAGTAAGTTGTAATTGTATAGTTACGTTTAGAACTATACAATTACATTACATTTTTGTGGGAAAAAACTCATTGTTTGCAATTTTTTTCTGCATCTTTGTAATAAGGTATAAACTATTAAACAAAACTTTTCAAAAGTTACTTTATCAAGTAGTATATGTGCGATAGTGTTGTGTAAAAATAGCAAAGTACACATTTAGATGCACATACGTACAACGAATGCTACAGTAGGATTTATATTAAATAATAAATTTACTTAATATAATAAATAATAATGTACATAATGAGAAAGTTGCTGCTCAGACTATAAGAACTTTGTATATTTTTATGTTTGATCATTTATTTGTATAAGAATATTATTCTAACAATACTTATTATAGGTATAACTTGTAACATACATACAGAGTTAGCATAACCCCTTGTGTGTATATGAGTATTTACTTAGAAACCTTAAATATTTCTGCACTCTCGGGCAATGAGTGCAGAAATATAGTTACCTATCTAAACTATACATATACTTTAAGAAATAAGTATTTAAGCTAATAAATAATAACTTAATCTAGTAACAAATACTTAAGTATCAAAAGGATACTTTCAAAACGTTTTATGGGATCAGTTACACTAAAATAGCTAGTCAGCGTAGTCGTGTGGTGTGAATGTCAGGTACATACATACATATATATATACATGTAGTATAAGAAAAAATAAAACATATATTTCAATAATAGGCAGGTATAACAAGCGAGTATGTGTTAACATATATAATTGCTAAATACATAAGCTATTCGGTTCAGTAGAGGTTGTTTTAATATTAGATATACATTTCATTGATTAAAAAGTATAATGTAGAAGTAAATTATATATTCAGATCTAAGGATGAAAAAAAATTAAATTTTATTATAATCATAATAATAAAAAAAAATTTAGGGGCAAGGCTTCCGTGTAGGTTCGTCGTAGAACATTATGTATCTAGCGTGTTCAAAACTAATAGCATAGTTATTATTTACTTGATATATATACGTAGTAAGTGTTTTTATATAAAAAAAAAATCCTAGTTCATATACCCACAAAATGTTAATTTTAACTTACAAAAATATCTACTAAAGTATTTTTTATATTAATTAACTTTTATAGTCGTTCAACTTGTATATTGTTTTTATAATATAAATACTTTGTTTAACTTCGATAACTATACACTGTTTACATAACGGCCACCGCAGACTAATGACTTACAGCTGCCAGTCGCGCTTTTTGGCATGTGTAGTGCGACTCCAAAGTGCAATTCTTTCTGTTTCTTATTGCAATTTAATATTGACAACAATTGCGGTTCCATTTTTCCATCTTAAATTAACTTGGACAAAAGACATTACTTACAAATAGGTACTTCTTCTTCTCTCGTATCTCGTATCTCGTATCTTGTAATTGCATTTGCTTTTGATCGTGCTTAATAATACACATATCTACTATATCATATGACTTTGGTCAAATTTAACACCAGAATTTAATTTGAGTGTCGATAGTGACCAAGCTGATTTACTACGCTGCTAAGGACTTCCGCGAGTGTCGCTACTTTTAGAGTTCACTCCTAGCGAATAATAGCAATAGCAATTGCCAAATAGCGCAACTGAGAGTCTCAAGTGTGCGGTGACCTTAACATGCCACGTTATATGTTATATTTAAAACGTTTAAGTATAATAATATAATGTATTGATGTTTGTATTGTGTTAGAAAATTGTAACCGAATATGTGTCTAAAATAAATCAACAAACGCATAGATTTGTTCTGCAACAGCCATTGCAGATCAGTCTACACGTTTGTTTACCCTCAATGTTGTGTTATTTACAACATGTGTACTTTATCACCGTTCATCTCCATTTCCGTGACCAAAGGAAGCCAACGAAAACGACGCTGTCTGTCTGTCCGACCTTCAGAAGGCTCTTCCTTTCGGGCCGTAGTAGGTAGAAGTCTCAATTGTTTTTAATGAATGAATATGTTATTATTTATTTTATTTTTATACTAACAAAAAAAAAACGAAATGCTTAAATTCAAGAGGGGTCTCCATACAAATATACAAGTCGGACTTGCTCATTTGAAGGACGCCATTGCAATTTTGTTTAAAATTGCCTTACTAAAAATCCATGTGATATCCAGCCGAAAGAGAATATAATCACTATGTTGCTGTGGCATGGCGGTAATGGCGGCTGATCGCTATCGGTCGTAACGTCACTGGGGCCTGATTCTCGTGTAGATAAAGATAACCTCGAATTCGAGATATGTTTAATTGATTTAATCATTTCTTGTTATTCGCGGTAACTGTTTTAGTTGATAGATCGACTATTTTGAACTAGATATGTTGGAAAAACATGGGGGATATCATTTACAAATAGTTTTTCGTATTCTAAAAATCTCTTTATGGCCATATGTAGTGTGTAGTGGTAGCAGTAGAGATGGGATGTCGCACGGAAAGTGGTATGAAAAAGAGTCAGAATAGTAATTTTGGTTAACGGCTCAATAGTTTTTATTTGGGTGGGAGTGGGGGGGAGTATCCCCACTTTTTTTAAAAAAAAATCAGTCACAAAAAAAATTTTAGGTAAAAACATTGCTAGTATCGATGATCTCTATCGATCATCAAAGTGGGAAGTTATAGGGAAAAACCCCTTTTCAAAAAAAGGGGGCGCAAGAGGGGTTTTTTTGATGATTCTCTTATTTTAGAGGAGTCATCAAAATCATTAAAATGGGGAATTATATGGACCCCTTTTTGAAAAAAGAGGGGTCGTAAGAGGGGTTATTGTGACCCCCCTTATTTTAGGTGAGTCATAAATTCATTAAAATGTGAAATCATTTGGACTCCTTTTTGAAAAAAAAGAGGGGTTGCAACAGGGGTTTCTGTGACACAAAAGGCATAAGAATGGGGAATCATATGAACCCCTTTTTGAAAAAAGGGGTGTTTCCCTATAACTTCCCATTTTGATATATATTACTAACCGGGAGGGTCCCCCCCAAAATAAAATACAATTGAGCCTCACTCACTAATTCTGACTCCTTTTCATATCACTTTCAGGTTTTAAGAATCCAAAAAACTATTTGCAAACTATATCCGCCATGTTTTTTTAACTTACTAGTTTAAACTAGTCGATTTATCGACTAAAACAGGTACCGCGATTAACAAGCCATGAGTTAATCAATTAAACATATCTCGAATTCGAGATTATCTCTATCAGCACGAGAATCAGGCCCCTGGCCAGTTCGATATTTGAAAAAGTTAAGACTTATTCTTTTATTATTTGCATACCCTGTCAAAAAGTTATCAGATCTCATATAGAGCCAAGCTTCTAACTCTACACGCCCTATCTCTACAAGCCGTTACCACAAGTACCTACTATTATTGTATATAACAGAAAAGTAATGAATAGATTTTTTACCTTACGCCCATGTGACGGTAGCGAAACGGCCAAGCTTGTAATGTGACTAAGGTGTAGAGTTTGTGAAGTTAGGGCTTGTAGAGTTAGTAGCTTGACTCTACATGAGATCTGATAGATAGATAGATGATAGATAGATCTGATAACTTTTTGACAGTGCGAGCCATATGGTCTCGTCTTGGCAACATTTTACACAAAAATGTTTTTGGTCGGATTTCACTTCTTTGTGTAAGTTGCTTATGACCATATTTTTTTATTTTGTTAGTATTTTTTTTTTAAGTATAACATTATAATTAACTACATATATTCGCATAAGTCGATTGGTTTACTATGTCATCAGATTTTTAAGCCCAACCTCTAATACAGCTTTTTACGATTTTTATCCTATAACAACGTGTACTTGTATAATTTTCAAATCTCTAGCATGAAATGAAGTTTGTATGTGAAAACTTTTCTACTAAAAATTCTAAAATAAGTATTTTATTATTTATAATATCAATTTTCAGACTTCTAGCATCAAAATTTGCGGAAGTCTTATACAAACTTCCATCCCCAAGTTTAAGGGGTTGGGTTTAAAAGTTCCAAGTTTTAGAATTTTTTTGTTGTTTGCTTTCTAGGACTTCAAGAAGTACCCTTAGAATTTTGATGATCATCAGCGAGTCAGTGACGAAATCGGGATTTTGTAGATATCAATAAAATCTAAAGTATATGAGCTAAGCAATTGAAATTTTATACGTTTTTTACATCCATTATTAACATCATATCCCAGTTTGTTTTGTTTATCTGGTATTATCTAAACCCAAGTTATGAGAGTTTAAAAAAACGACGAAGCGCTCCGAGAAAAGGCAGGTTGTGCCTTTGCGCTTCACTTGGCTCGTCTTGGCGGGGGCAATGCCGTGCCCCCAGATAGGAACTTACGATCGGCTTTTCTGTCTAGAAAACTGTTTATTTTTTTTTGATTTATTGAAACCAATCCCGATTCCTAGTGGAGTCACAAAATCACTCGGCAAGTAGGTTGTAAAACTTTAAACCATTAGGTGGTACGAAACCCTCTTCGGTGCGTGAGTCCGACTCGCACTTGGCGGGTTTTTATTTTAGCAACGTAACGTACGCAAGAGGATACGATTCGCGTCGCCTCGCAGCATGCTTCATACAAACGAATTTCTCACTTGTTTTCGTCACCTACCATTCAAATACTATAAAATTTTAAACGAGTGTTCTATGAATGAATAAATTGGTCTGCAGCGTGACAGTTTTTTATTTAATTGTTTAGTTTAAAAGTTATACAGGATTCTAGTTTTTCATACAAATGGTCTCAAATAAGATCAAAATCTAATAAAAACATTTTTTAGGATCATGTCTATAAAATTCCACAATGTTGGACTAGTAAATATAAAAAACAAGTGAGAAATTCGTTTGTATGAACATCGCTGTGAGGCGACGCGAATCGTATTCTCTTAATGCTCAGCCGTGCCTGAACCCTGCTGGATGAACACAAGAAAAACACTGTAGACTCTTTGTTGCCGTGACGGTGTATGTCTGTCTCTATACTCCGGGTTGTATGCAATCACATTGTAACTGGGAATAAAAAGAAACATTAGTACCCAATTCCATCACGTGATACTCAAACAGGCGAATTGACCGAGGGAGCGAAACGATTAAGGTCTAAGTAGTGAGAAGCTGGAGAGTTTCTTTGTATATTTTTTCGTCGATAACTGTGTACAGTTTTGATATACGACTGGTTGAGGCCAACAGAATCTTGAAGATTGAAAATAATCGGGATCGGTCGATGGACTACAGAGATATAGGTAGGGTGCAAGAGAGATGAAAACAAATATAAAAAAGTAAATATATCCGAGTGGGAAAATAAATAAAGGAAAGGGCGTTACTTTGGTGATTATAATGGAACTGATGTAAATCGTCTTGATGAATCTAAACAATTAAATAATGACTAGGGTGTGATGATGGAGCCAGGAATTTAAAAAATCGATTTTTAATTTAACTATTGCATTTATGAGTGTAATAATATGAGGTTTGTTTTAGTTATTTTTAGGTTAATCTTAATGTTTAAGTTTCACGCTATCTCACTTCAAAATGACTGCACCAAGTAAGATAATTCTTTTTTTGGTTGTGTTCGTTATTGTCAAACAGGGTCAACTGCGACTGTCGGACTCGCGCTCTAAGAGTAAATCGATAAAATTTTAGTGAGTTGTGCACACGAGGAGGAAGTTTTCTGAAAAAAAAAAACTGGTCAAGTGCGAGTCGGACCTGCGATCTAAAGGTAAATCTATTGTTATGAAATTGTTACAAAAAATTAAAGTAAAAATGAATTTGAATTGTAGTTTATATATTATTCTCTTGATTAAATACCATATTTCATTGCTAAATCAAGATTTGGGGGATATTTTGTGTAAAATATGTAATCATTTAATTACGATAAAGATTGACTTAGCACTGCCGTCATGCGTATCGATATCAATAATAAAGTCTATTAGGAGTTCTTTTTGCGGCAAAGATATATACGTTTAACGGCTCTTTGGCGCTGTTGGTAGTGAAGACTATCTACGGAAACGAGGGGTCCAGGGTCAATCTCCGCACAAGAAAAAAAAAGACCAATAAAGCGTGGCAGCGAGAAATCCAAATTAAGTGCATAGAGCCCGAGACAAAATAAGACAGAAGAAAATAGGTGCCTATGTGAATGTCTCCCGCGATAGGATCCGGTAAGGTCGTCATTTGTTTACTGTGACTGGAATTTTCTTTTTTCTTTCTGTAATCCGTCATTAATATTTAAAATATTTTTTAGATACAAAAGCTGTCTTATAGTGAGTGAGTGTGAGCCAATGTTTATTTACAAGACGGAATAATCAGAATTACTGCATTGTTGATTGAATATTTTATCTAATACAGCTGAAAAATCAACGAAAAAAACCATTTGAATCGTAGTTTACATGTTTTTCTATAGACTTGATACCATATTTCGTTGCTAAATCAAGATTTGGAGGATATTTTGTGTAAAATATGTAATCATTTAATTACGATAGAGATTGACATAGCACTGACGTCATGCGTTTATATAATAAAGTCCATGAGAAGCTCTAACTGCGGCATAAATAGAAACACGTTCATTAAAATTATGATAAAAAAAGTATAAAATTATATGACCACAAGAGGACATAGCGTTTCTCTTAGGCTAGGGTATAGGCTAGACCGCGAAAATACGTCGTTTTTGTGCAAATTTTGTGGCTAAACTATAGCATCTAAAGTATTGAAAAAAATATATGTTATAAAACTTGCTTTTGTCTAGTGCATTACCTTACTGAATGATTTTCATTTATTGTATTTAATGCAATAAAAAATCTGGAATCACCATTGTTTCAACACTTGCGCAAATTTTTAAAGCGTTGTTTGCATTTGCTTGTGATGAAAGTTGGTTAAATAATTAGAATAGCTTGTTATCTAGTGCATAGACTCTAATTTGTAGCGAAAAGTCAAAAAATGTGACTACAAAACGGTAATAACGTTAAATTCCATACAAAAAATTTAAAGTTTCAAGGCGTCATTACGGTATAAATTACTTAAGAAGTGTAAAACATATATATCTCATAGTAATGTATATGACATTATCTAATTCTTTCTGGCCTATATCGCCCTCTTAAGGCGAATGGATTTTTTTTAAATAATCCTGGAACATACAAACTATTAATTTTGTAGGTAACTATGGTGTCTTGTGATGTGAGTAAATGTGAAGTCATAACAGATAATAATTCGAATAAGTACATATAGAGCTTGACAAGGTGGCGACCGACGGCATCAGTATCGAATTATGTAATTATACATGTATAGAATATTAATAAGATAATTATTCATAGCCATCCAAAGGATATCACACATTTGTCCGCATCGTACGAGCAGTTCGAGCCACATTTATAGAATTAGTATGAAATGCAATATGTATTACGCGCACGGTGGGGGTGAATTGTAAGAGGTTGCATGATGAAAAATAATATAAAATACTTGGTTTTTATGACGGTGTTTTGATCAACAGAAGTCTACTTACAAATAGTTTCTATATTTAATGTGCTTATAGTTTTAGTATTATTACTAAATAATGTTAAATTTAGATACTTTCAATAAAAAAAATTGAGACGTATCAATTAAATTTGGGTTTTATTCTTTACAATTACTCAAACAAAATTCTCTCAACTGGTACTTTCTCAAACGAGCATACCTGATATAGAGGCTAGGAGTGCTAACTACACGTCCGAACTGATATTCCGTCTCAGTGGATGCGCCTCTTGGCTCCTTTGATCACTCTCTCGCCTGGAATCAAGTGTCATGCACACTAACCGTTTCCTCTGCGCCAATTTTGTGATGGATTGCGGGATTTTTATGCATCGTACCCGTGGAGGCAGCTCTGCTTCAGCTCAGAAGAACCTGTCATCTGCGCGGCCGCGTTCACTGAGACAATCTTCGTTGGCATGGAATGTTACATTTCTAGCCCTCAAGTAGCTGCCGATGTCAAAAAAAGACCGTGGTTTAATAGGTATTGTAAAGAAGCTAAAATTCTACGTCTGAGTTAAAACGCAAATTAAATGCTGCCTCGAGGTTTAGTAAGAAAGTAACCGCCAGAGCTAAGTTCCAATTCATCGGCAAAATAGGTGGGCGATTTGCAAGCTATCCCTCTGGGAGTCGTTCTTTCTGGTCGCTTGTTAAGCTGCCAAGGGAAACTTTTGTCAGTGGTCGTTACCACCACAGCGAAATACCGATTCTCCCATAGTGCTAGAGAGAAAGACGATTTACTGTGGGCAGTCTCATTGCCTCAAACTCGAATATCAATAACGAAGGAGCTGTACCACCTACTTTACCGTGATGCGGTAAGACTATGCCAGAAATCTCCATAACACAGTGGGAGGTCCGGCGGGCGTTAAGCGTTTCAGGATTCAACCCAATAAAACACAAGTCTGCGCGTTCACCACTAAGAAAATCCCATTTACTGTGGTTCTACAATTCCAGAACACAGCACTTACCATCTACAAGTGTATTGGGATCATTGGTGTTGACATCTCCAGCTATATCCAGTTTCGTGATCATTTAGAAACCAAGGTAAAGCGTAACCTAAATGGTCACAAACAGTGCGGTTTGTGAGGAACTTACTCCCGCGAACGCTTAAGTTGTGGAATAAGCTTCCTGCTGAGGTTTTCTCGAGGGACTACGATATGGGGTTCGTTAAGAAGAAAGTGATTAGATTTTTAAATGTCCTAAAAGACGTGATTATAGTCCTAATAGTTTAGGTTCTAATGGTATGTTTACACTCTTGCGTTCAACGCTGTCATTGGGCACATGTACGAGCACAAGCGTGTAAACAGTTTTCTTTGTCCGACAACGCGTTCCGAGGCTGCGTGGCGCGAGTGTAAACGCGACATAGGTAATATTTAATTTCACCAGCGCGCTAGTTTGCAATAATTTTGTGCAGATAAAATTATCGATAATGTTGTTTGACAACACTATTCCACTCACACATTTGCAATTTTTTTTCTGTTTCGTTTTTCATTTGGCATGGTTGATCTTGTACATTCTATATCTATGTTTACTACCCATACGTAGCCATAGCATTAGTAACATTGGGTAAGCCATAACTTCACAGCAAACCGAACTCAATACGCGCCCAGCAAAAAAAAATAATTATCCACAAGTGTCAAAATACACACCATCAACATTCAACAAACTAAGATTTGAGTAAAAATCTACAAAATTATGTGAAATGTTCAATAAAAATTAAATAAAAAGATGTTGGAGTCCAGAAAGAAATTGGAGTATGATTTTAAAACCCAGATCTGGAATTTTAAATCTGCACCAACCAGTGTATGGCTAGCACATCCGTTGTAGTGGAGACGGTACGTCAAAGCAAATGTAGAACTGGTGACTAACTACAATCATTAGGTACTAATATAAAAGACTATCCCCGGCTCATCACGTTGGCGCTAACTTTTTGCCCAACGCTATTCGCGCAACGAACTGTGGATTAACGCAAACCGTTGGCCCCAACCCTCGGCCAAACATTGGAAATTGGACGGCGCGTAGGTACTGCAAACAGCGTTCCTTCCAACACGTCGATGGCAAACATAATGTTCGGGCAAACATGTAGAGGCGGCCTATAGGATTAAACCTATGCTGATATTTTGCTGCCGCAACAGATTTCTGGCTTTTTAGGCTTATATATTATTTGGTTGTATAAATACTGTATTTTCTATTTTATGAGTTGCTTGACGAGCGCAATAATAAAAGCTGGCTTTGGAGTTTAGGCTTGCCCCTCAAGTCTCTCGCAATTTATTTATATTAATGCCTGTAATTTGCTAAGTAAAATTAAGCTAATGATCTATCAGTCTGTATTAGTTCAAATTTTTCCCCCTGACAATCGGTCAGGGCCACAGGAAGTCACTGGAAGCCTTGGGGTCTACTACAATATATTACTCGGTAAACAATTGAATATTAATACAGTTATTTTTCTATACTCAATCAGTGCGTTGTCTTTGAGAATTAATTCATAAAGACGTTCCACGCGTCCCTCTCACGCGCGAACACTTTTCGCTTTAAGACGTTCCGCACGTCCCTCTCACGCGCGAACACTTCTCGCTTTAAGCCTGGTAAAGCACCAGAGACATTGACATTATAGAAATAATGTACGGTGGACAATATTTATTAGTGGGTGACATCTATAGGGGTTGTTGACATACACCTAGCCCTTAAGCCCAGAACACACATGCCAGTAGCCTGCACCATGGCATACCAGATTATTGCGAGCCCGTAGCTGTCGCGTACACTAACTGCACCTGCCACACTTTACGTAGCAAAAAATCAAATGTCGTGCAATTATCTGACATGCCATTGTCCAACCTCCTTTTTGTGTATTACAGGCTTTAGGTACTCATCACCAATGGTATGGTAATTTATTGGTTTATTATTAGAGCGCGTACGAGTGGCAGCTGGAAGCGTTCACAAAGTGGCTGAGCTGCAATGGCGAGCTGTGGGGCGTGGGGCCAACGGTGGTGTTCGGCAGCGCTGCCGCGCTCTTCCTGTACAAGGAGCTCACCAACACCATCCTCGTCGACAGGGACAATACACAAGCTACGAGGCTCGAGAAGTCACTCATTGTAACTAACGTTTAGATTTTTTTACCTCTACCCGTTGTGCGATAATGTGTTTAATTTGTAGTTACAATGTTATGCTTTCATTGCACCTGTCAGTGCCTACTGTAACCACTAGTGGCTATTTCTATTATGATTAAACAGAACGCAGGTAGAGTCAAGAGTAAAAGCTAGTATTTCGTATTAAAACCTTGTTTGATAAAACCTTCTATGCGACGGTACAAGTTTCATCAAATTAGTCGCGTTTCAGGTCGGCTGCACAGCGATGGTATGTTCTTTCACGGAAGATGATCAGGCAATTAGAGGAGCATTTCTAGAAAGTTTTGAGTTGGTTGGAGCGTTGCACGATCATGTTCGTAACGAAGGAGCATTATTATACAAAATTGTGATAATATATGTTTTTGTAATGACATTGCAGTCGGCGATGGTGCTGGGATTGTTAGCGCTGATGATCCATCTCTGGGTGTGCAGCATGCGACTGTTCCAGTACTACCTCGACACACTTATAAAAGAAGTGAGTATAATTAATAATAAAGGGTTCAATAAAGTTTACCTATTTACCTAACTGGAGTATATTAATATACTCTTTAGGCACATAACTGCCACAGATTAACCTTCAATCTACTAACAACTGTCTAGTAAGTGTTCCACCAAGTGCACCGAACTATTTGTGTAACTTTTATACCTAACATGTCACCTAATCTCGCTGCAGACGCCGAACGCAATATTGGAGATGACGACGGGTGGACTAGTTGGTGGATCAACAGCACTGGTGCCGCTGATGCCACTGATCCCGTTTACCATCTTCCTACGGCAGCAGCAGCCGCAGATCCACATTACGGTGTGCTGGTTCCTCTCTCTGTGTTACGCTGACTACGTGCGCAAACACTACTGCCAGCGTTACAACGTACCCTACTTGGAACAGTGGTTGGTATCTCTACATCAGTCCATCGGTTCGTAAATATGCAAGTAAATCAATTTATCTTAATAAGTACCTACTACTAGTCAGAAAATACATAAAACCTAGACATTGTTGAAGACCAAAGATAAGTGCAGAGGCTTGATTAATCACGTATAATGTTAACGATGGCTGAGTGGTCTAATTGTATGTGTGTGTTTGGGTGGGGCCAGGCAGCTGGAGCTCCAGGAGCGGACGTCGCGGCTGGTGAGGCAGTCGGTGCAGCAAGTGAGCAGCTTCGTGGGCAGCGTACACCAGCGCCTTCGAGGGTACCTGCAGGCAACGCAGCCAGTGCCACCAGTGTGTCCCGCTCCAACATGTCCCGTGCCGACATGTCCAACGCCGACGTTCCAACAATCGAGGCCCACGTAATATTTAAACTATAAACTAACAAAGCGTCTATATACACTAGAAAAAGAGAAAATATAATTCTAATAAAATAAATACCTATAATTGCGAACTGACTTTAAGATAATATATAGAGTACGTTTAATACCTACCTAACACCAATGTGTAACCCATTGGCACGATTCAATATGATTTTCATCGGGCAAAAAAAACCACGCATCCAAACCAATATTTGAACCCAGCATCTTTTTACTACCGATATTTATAGCATTAAAATTTAAACGAAACTTAGTAACCAAGCTTCTTCAACATCACGTTAACTTTATATAGTAGCTTGGGAGCTATAGTTATAATTTCCTGGCTAGAGTGAGATCCCGGCCAGACGTACCTCTGCAGTGGACATCAGAACAGCCTGCAGCCAGGTGTCGTGGGGACCAACCGGCTACGCAGAAGACAAGACAACTGTATCCCCTGCACTGCACAAAGACCTCTGCATACACCTCGTCACAAAACCCAAGGACTACTCAACTGATTTACAACAACTACGTACCTTTATCAGTGTGAGTATCCTTTTTTGCTGAGTTTCTTCATAACGTTTAGAAGGCCTTGCTTAAACAGTAATATTTAGCTTGATGCATAAGCAAGCAAGTGCAAAAACTACAAAGAAAATTATTTGGTTCAATTAGATTCTCAATTTTATATGTTATAATACGATGGCCGCACTGGCTTCCGTCGCTTGTCGCTTGGTGCCTACCTAGTCGCCTGACATGAAGCTTGGTGACAATGCTCGAATGTTTGTGTTTCTCAACGAGATGCCTGGCAGTAGCACATTCTAAACATTCTTAAACTGCTATAGTAGCCCACGTAACTAAGCATTCTTAGACTGCTACAGTAGCCCACGTAACTAAACATTCTTAGACTGCTACAGTAGTTTTCGTAACTGAACATTCTTAGACTACTACAGAAGCTCACGTAACTAAACATTCTTCGACTGCTTCAGCAGCTCACGTAACTAAACATTCTTAGACTGCTACAGTAGCCCACGTAACTAAACATTCTTAGACTACTACAGTAGCTTACGTAACTAAACATTCTAAGACTGCTACAGTAGCCCACGTAACTAAACATTCTTAGACTGCTACAGTAGCCCACGTGACTAAACATTCTTAGACTACTACAGTAGCTCACGTAACTAAACATTCTTAGACTGCTACAGTAGCTCACGTAACTAAACATTCTTAGACTGCTACAGTAGCTCACGTAACTAAAAATTCTTAGACTGCTACAGTATTCCACGTAACTGAACATTCTTAGACTACTACAGTAGCTTACGTAACTAAACATTCTAAGACTGCTACAGTAGCCCACGTAACTAAACATTCTTAGACTGCTACTGTAGCCCACGTAACTAAACATTCTTAGACTGCTACAGAAGCCCACGTAACTAAACATTCTGAGACTGCTACAGTAGCCCAAGTAACTAAACATTCTTAGACTGCTACAGTAGCCCACGTGACTAAACATTCTTAGACTACTACAGTAGCTCACGTAACTAAACATTCTTAGACTGCTACAGTAGCTCACGTAACTAAACATTCTTAGACTGCTACAGTAGCTCACGTAACTAAACATTCTTCGACTGCTTCAGCAGCTCACGTAACTAAACATTCTTAGACTGCTACAGTAGCCCACGTAACTAAACATTCTTAGACTACTACAGTAGCTTACGTAACTAAACATTCTAAGACTGCTACAGTAGCCCACGTAACTAAACATTCTTAGACTGCTACAGTAGCCCACGTGACTAAACATTCTTAGACTACTACAGTAGCTCACGTAACTAAACATTCTTAGACTGCTACAGTAGCTCACGTAACTAAACATTCTTAGACTGCTACAGTAGCTCACGTAACTAAAAATTCTTAGACTGCTACAGTATTCCACGTAACTGAACATTCTTAGACTACTACAGTAGCTTACGTAACTAAACATTCTAAGACTGCTACAGTAGCCCACGTAAGTAAACATTCTTAGACTGCTACTGTAGCCCACGTAACTAAACATTCTTAGACTGCTACAGAAGCCCACGTAACTAAACATTCTTAGACTGCTACAGTAGCCCACGTAACTGAACATTCTTAGACTACTACAGTAGCTTACGTAACTAAACATTCTAAGACTGCTACAGTAGCCCACGTAACTAAACATTCTTAGACTGCTACAGAAGCCATCGTAACTAAACATTCTTAGACTGCTACAGAAGCCCACGTAACTAAACATTCTAAGACTGCTACAGAAGCCATCGTAACTAAACATTCTTAGACTGCTACAGAAGCCCACGTAACTAAACATTTTGAGACTGCTACAGTAGCCCACGTAACTAAACATTCTTAGACTGCTTCAGAAGCCCACGTAACTAAACATTCTGAGACTGCTACAGAAGCCCACGTAACTAAACATTCTGAGACTGCTACAGTAGCCCACGTAACTAAACATTCTGAGACTGCTACAGTAGCCCACGTAACTAAACATTCTGAGACTGCTAAAGTAGCCACATAACTATGAATCTATCGAAAGCCCCACATCGACATTTGCAATGATGCCAGCTTTGGATAGTCAAACTGTAACTGCTACAGAACCCTATACAATAAGCAAGGCTCGACATGTTCTTGACAGGGTTTCGGTTTATTGTTTACGATTATGTCCGTACATCTGCGTGTAACATCATAATAATTCTGCCACCTTGACCGCTATACAGTTTTGCAATGAGAAAAAAATTAAGATTTAGAAGCAGGGAGATTTTTTTTAGGCATCCCAAGGTATAGTGTAGAATGTCTTTTGATAGGTTTATGAAAATACAACTAAAGTTCTCAGTTACTTACCTTTTTTATTTCTTAAAGATGCATTTGTGAACCCCTCTTTAAACTGTGAGTTCTAAATTTAAAGACAATTTCAGCCAATAAAAATCGGATAGGTGGTTAAGACGTGAAAGCGAAGCAGACAAACACTCGCGTCCTCATTAACAATGCTCGAATACAATAACAGTTATATCCAACATTCTTTTTTGTACAGGAAACAAGGTGTTCGTGCGTTAATATACCTCGCAACACCGAAGCTGCCACCCTCAGAGACGAAGTGCTCCAAGTGAGCTTGCAGACTGACACCATTTCCGAAGACTTGTAGTTTTTTAATGAAATGTTACAGCAAAACTTATCTTCTGTCGCTATACTGTATATATTAAAAATAAAGGAACACTAAGCGTCTGAATTATCAAATATTTATTTAATATAAAATGTTGTGTTCCGTTTGACGTCCGAAGTTCATTATGGGAGAGAATATCGTCAACTTTCCCTCGCTAGTCGCTAGATGTCGCTGTTTTCCGTCACGTGACCTTCGCCGACGGCACCGGATGTAGATAAACCTACTTCCTGTGAACTCGTTTAATTAGGGTTCCGTACCCAAAGGGTAATTAGCGGAACCCTATTGCTAAGACTCCGCTGTCAGTCCGTCCGTCTGTCACCAGGCTGTATCTAATGAACCCTAGTAGACAGTTGAAATTTTCACAGAATATGTATTTCTGATGTTGCTATAACAACAAATACTAAAAAATAGAATTAAATAAATATTTAAGGGGGCACCCATACAAAAAACGTGATTTTTTTACAGTTTTTGTAGATGGTACGGAACCCTTAGTGCGCGAGACCGACTCACACTTGGCCGACATTTTTTACCTTATTTAAGCCGTCATGTTATTTTGTCATTGTTGCGTCCACAGAAGTAGGATTTTTTCGCTACGCTACATCTATGGTTGTGTCTAAAGAAAATTTAATCACTACGTTTTACTTCATGCATTTGGCCCAGAAAAAAAACGAGGCAATTGGCGCCTGAGTAAAGGCTATTATTAATATTATCCGAAGCTGGAATAAGAATTTCACCGGGTAGTATAGATCTGCAATAGCTATACTGAACCGTGTAGAAAATTATACCTACCCAATTGATAAAATCTTACCTATCAATGAATATGCTTTTTTAAATATGTATCATCAAGACAAATAAGGCTAGTAACGGAATATAATATCTCTCAATACTATTAAGAGCAAATTTTGAGTGTTTTTATGTATCTTTGACACTAAACTGAATGTCTCAGAGCAGTTACAATTAATTTCTTGACTGAAAATACTTTAAATTGTTTATCATAAGTAGGTAATCATCCTTTATTCATCATTCCTTCATAAATAAGTGATGTTTTATTGTTATCAGGTCCAAACCAGTGTTTTATACTTCAATAACCTGTTACACATTGCAATTTCTAAGGATACTAGGTACCTTTATACACTTTATTGTTGCGTGTTACCTTTTACCTATGTAATCCACCAGGAGATAACAAACATATCTTTTATAATGGACTCGCATGTAAGCCGCCATGTTATTTTATCTGTGTTCGGCTCATAATGATGTTGACCACCAGGAAGACATTACCTGGACTTCGGTCGTCTATGAAAACATAATCAAAAATATATTGAAAATATAATGCCACGCCTATTATAATTTTGAAGTACAAAAGTTGTTGTTGCGGCGTTGTGCACTTTTTTTTGGGATGGGTATAAAATGTTAAACTCTATAGGACGAACAAAAAGTACTTAAGTGGTTATTGGGTTGATGAAAAGCTAAAAGTGCGGATTACACATGTTAAAATGTTATATCAAGGTTGTATGTTTTCACTTCTGCTGGCACTCCCGGAGTGCAACCCGCTTTTATTTTCAACACGAAGTGTTTGAATATAGGTAATAAACAATGACATCGTCGCCTCAATGCTTATTTGTTCTATCTATCATTGGTTACATTTTACCATAGATATAGAATGTAATGTTATGTATAGCGTAGCGTACAAATCCTATAGGTTTGTGCATTTTACAGCGGAAGAGTTTTTTGCTCTATTTTTTTTAAAAAACTTCTATTTTTAGATTTGAAGGAATTTCTTAAAACATGAGATACCTATAAATTTATTCTGATAAATTTCAACTATGGATGCTAATAAATTATACCTTATTTTACAGTTGTTATGTAGAGATATAACAAACATGCACAATTTTCATTACGGATGTGGACTGAGAACATTATCTTATTAGAGATAGGACAAAGTGACTGTTTCATTTTTGCGTGTTTATTTGTTCTATGTTCTAGATGTTTATGGATGGTATATGGTGGTGTTTAAAAAAACAAAAATTACATGCGATGCATATACGTGAACAAAATGTTGAATGGCAGCGCTATGACTATTGACTTAAATATACTTAATAATTCTTAAAATATTGATACTACGAAACACTTTCTTTATCTTTCAAATAAAATATTCTGTAGATCTATATGTTTTTAAAAAAAATATGTCAGGAAATCACACGACGGTAACTCTATTCGACGCGGGGAGAGCCGCGGACAAATGCTAGTTTAGGAATAATATTTATATAGAATCAAGAAGCACGCATAAGGTAGCCGGTGACATTGCCGACCTCCACTGTAATAATGTAATCTGTGGCACTGCCATAACCATGAGTTACGTTGACAACTCGCAAAAATGGTAACGTAAAAATTTATATTATTTTTTGCAAAGAATTCACTATAAAATATAAAACACACAAGTTATGACCGAACGCTAAAACCTGGTTGTTTTGAAAAAATATTGTGATGTGGCAAGATCTATGGCAGTACGCGAAGATGGAGGTGTACGAGGTTAACCATCTGTTATTGTAACCTACACGTATTATAATTTATATTAAAATAAGAGGTGATGAATATTAAAAAAAACCCTTCGTGCGCGCACTACGTGGCGCCAAAAAGGCCTACGATCGGAGAGAGGCTTGGGCAAGATCACAGAGTAAATTTTGTATAGTGAGCGGTACCTGCAACAGTGGTGCTTACGCATCCGGTAACTACCACTACCGACCACCCATCGCGGAGGGTCCGGCCCTACAATAGACGTGACTAGTCCTCTGCCACCTCAGCTTGCTTATTCTGTGAGCTGTCTAAGCACAGCTCGTGCGCTAAGCAATTTTAAACTTGGTTACTAGGCTCGCTGTTGTCCATGTTTCGGAAGTGTCGGTCATTACATGTAGAACGCCCCGGTCAAAAGCCTGTGTTTACACTATGCGTTTAAGCAACGAAAGACTACGAAACGTGCCAAATGCTGCCCACCCTAGATGGATCAGGAGGATCGGTATCTTTCTCCAAGTTTTTCCGGCCAAGGTTCATTGTTGGTCTAAAGCAGACTTACTCCTGGCCTGGACCACCTCGAGTTAGGTACTAGCGACGTATACTGCGTTTGGCGTGACGTATTGGTTAAGCATGACTTTGTCATCCAAATTCAAGCCAAGGCCTACTCGTTGTAACTAGGGTAACATTTTGCTTCGATCTTCTAGAGACTTCCATAATGACAATGACGTCGACTGCTAAAATGAGCTAAGGTTAGTGGTGACTTATTTCACTTGATTAGTATCAGTTAGACACAAACTGTGTACAGAGTACTCTGTGACTCTTGAGCCTGGAGCCGTACACCGACTACATTTTGATAAAGTAATTCTTCTGTATATTTTTTATCAGCTGGTGGAATGGTCGAAGTGCGGCGAGAGCTACACGTCCGCAGTTCCGACGGCAGCGTGGGCGGCTGGTGCTGCTGCACTGGCACATCGGCTGCTCGGCGCACTCTTCCGACGTGTGCTATTCCGCCGAACCCCTTGGTGGGAGTACATGCTACAAGTAATCCCACCTCCCTGTATTTTAGTCTTTACGCTTACTCGTATCAAAGGGCCACAAGACACACGATGCTTTTAGATTTGGCAACATGCGACTGCAATTTCGACAGCATATTTTGTAATGGGCAAGTCACCAAAACTCAACGCAGCATCTTAGAAATCGCTAAAACGCGTGATTTTAATACCACGATCAGAATCAGCTAGTCACTAAGGGTCAGCTCATACAGAGACGTAACGAGCATAGCGAGGGATTCTAGAATAGAATCCTAAGCGTAGCGAGGGATTTAAAGTACGTCGCTCGAGGTTAAATACTTTTGGTACCGTGTGGCACACTTTGCTTTTCATCCCCCTCTATGAGAAAAATAAATAAGACATGCTTTTAGTAGTGACGAATATATATATTTACATAACCAAATTACAAATTTATATTTATGCGTTTAATTTGAGACTTTCTGGTGTTAATATTTCACTTTCACTGCTAAAACTCATTTTTTATGTAATATGTAAATCAAATTAAAACTGTCTCTAAAATTTTAATAAATAGTAATAAAAAAACAAATAAGAAAATAAACTGTGTGGTGGACGACACCCAGTCCCCCACCGCACTGCCTCCGCAACGATGCTAACCGTTTGGCGCGAGTTGATCTACTTATACTATTCTAAGTACTTTGCCTATACTGCAGACATCTATAAGTGTTCATTTCGTCTGGTTGGATAAATGTGAGAATTACTTAAGCTAATATTTTTATATATGTTACTACGACTGGTATGGTATAGTCTGTGCTACACCTTGTACACCTTACCTTGCATTTCCAGAACCTGCTGTTTATATGGCTGGTGATCTACAGCCTACACTTCTGGGCCGCGCTAGTCACAATCGTCAAAACTGTCATCGAGTACATTTATGGTCATGTGAGTACAAAACCTGGCATCGAGTATATACCTTACCGTTATGGACATCTTTATTTATATATAATACTTCTGTACGTGTGTACGTCAGTGAACTCCTCCTTAAAAGCTGTGTGTTTGAGTGGGTCCTTATATTGTATGGTTTAGATTTACAATTGGACCCGGTAGAGTTATTTAATTTTTATTTATGGAGCAAAATAACATATTCTCAATTGCGATGAAAACTTTGGTGAGATCTCTGATTAAACAAAAAAGTTCAAATGGACCTCGGCGACAACGAAGTGAGGCCGGTTTAACTACACCTCGCCGTGTACATACATACAGAATTACGCGCCCGCATATACACGTAACTACACTTTGCCTTGTCAGTCGAGCTATCGCGGCGCGTCGAGGAAAACGTTATCAAAATTTTCAAGTATAAATGTATGTACACGGCGAGGTGTAGATTTAACCGGCCTCACTTCGTTGTCGCAGAGGTTACAGCTATACCTACTTTTTAGGGTTCCGTACCCGTGTACCGTAGGGTATAAACGGGTGTGTCATCAGGCTGTATCTCATGAACCGTGATAGTTAGACAGTTGAATTTTTCATAAAAGATGTATTTCTGTTGCCGCTATAACAAAAAATACTAAAAAAGGATATAAAAAAATATTTATGGGGGCTCCCATACAACAAACGTGATTTTTTTGCCGTTTTTATAAATAATGGTACTAAACCCTTCGTGCGCGAACCGATTCGCACTTGGCCAATTTTTTTTATTTGATCTGCGGATGAGATGTTCACACGCCGAGGAAGGTGTGTAAATTACTACAACCATTTTACAGTAGGTGGAGTGCGAGTCGTTTTAACAAATTAGAGTTTTTCTTATCAGCTCAACAGCTGCAGTTGGTGTGAGTTGAGTGCGGAGAGTCGTAATTTCACCAACCACTTTAGTCTTACATGACAAGTGGTGATCCCATCGATGCAAAACACTGCTTGCTTCTGATAGCGAAGGCATCTGGACTAAGGTGGCTTAAAAACCCCATATTGCGTCAAGCCTTTAAATGTTAGTCAAATATGTTTGTAATTGATTAGATTTATCTGGTTTTTATATAAAACCTGTACGTAAAGCCTTTACAGGAGTGGTTAACCTGTCTACTGGTCTTTTTGCATGTTAACCGCCAACGCCATTCATAGGAAGAAGACGTCATCCCGGTGGAAGGCGGGCAGGTGTCCGACGGTCGTAAAATGATGCAGCAGTGGGTGATATGGATGGTGGGGGTAGCGCCACTAGCCATCTACATCCACACGCGCCCAAGACCTCAGCGCCAGCCGCTCATGATATGGTACCTAACCTTCTCCTTTATGCTCTATCTACCGTTGTGATATTTTATGCTCAAGGCTTTGATCGTGTAGAATTCATAATATTCATTCGTTCGTTCTTATTTTGTTATTATCCGTTTTTATTTTCGCTTAACTCGGGACTCCTTAATAAATAGAGGATATATAGGAGTTCCCCACTTCCATCTTCACCTTTCAATCTGAGAAAAAACCCAGTCTCGCTTCTGCATTTAGTGTCAAATAGTATAGATTTTGTTGAAACTGCAACAGAGAAAATTACCCTGGTCAAGCCCCGACAAATATGTGTAGGTATGTTATGATGTAGTAGGTAGTTATAGTTACCTACTCCCCAATCTAACTTCGAAACCAGGCAGCTTATTGGGTTCTCAAGTAAGCCAGACTCTGGAATTCGAGAGAAAAATGTATGCACGTATCTTCGGATAGGAGCGTTCTATAAATCTGTACAAAATCACGATATAGTTTTTTATACATACCTATCCCAACGCATCTCTTAGCCGATTTCTAAATTATGAATTTAAAAGACAGCCTATACTAACCTAGTACTAGTTCTTCTTCTGCGCCAACCCCATAGGTTAATTTAGGACTATTATTTTTTATAGTATGTCTGTCTGTCTGTTATAGTATATTCTACCTATGCCACAGAAAAAATTAGTCCCTACAAAGAACTTGTCCTTTTTTAGGGTTCCGTACCCAAAGGGTAATTAGCGAAAACCTATTACTAAGACTTCGCTGTCCGTCCGTCTGTCACCAGGCTGTATCTCATGAACCGTGATAGTTAGACATTTCTGTTGCTGTTATAATAATAACTAAGAAAATAAAATAAATATTAAAGGGTGACCGAGTTCGAATCGCACTTGGCCAATTTTCTAATACGCAGTGCAACAAACTTTTCTGACCATTGTATGGTCGATAGTGCCGTCTAAGTTTACACCGTTGTAATGCGGCAACTGTAGTTTTCATTTTTGAACACCGGGTCCCATCTATCTATCTTACCTTTCCCAAATATACATATTTGTTAACATGATATTGAACTAGACACAAAAATATAACAAAAATGCTTATTCATATAAAAATTACTACCTATGTATAATTCTCAATCTAAATAATAGATGGCGCTCTCAGTCATAAAAAGATCGCTTTAGGTATTAATTAACCTCAAATAAATACATTAAGTAAATTAGATTATGTAACTAAGTATTATTTATTAATATGGTACCCAATATACTGTGTAATAAATTTACAAAAAATAATAATGATTTCGAATTACCATATTTTTTTATTTTAACATGTAAACATACAGGTCTGCAATATGTAGGTACCTATGTCAATATCTTCGCTACTACAGCTATTTTGATCTTTTTCTAGTTGTAAAATGCTTGCATATTTTTTTTAAAGCAATCGTTTTCCGTGTTTGGATTGCGTGTGACGCCCTCTGTAGAAAAAATCAAGTGTTGCCATATTAATTATTTATTTTAAATATGCTTCTTTAGATTTAACTTTACTGGCTACTTTTATTTTATTATTATTAAATTTAATTTGTTTATAAAATATAATGTTTGGCAATCGTGTGACACTGACGCCAGGATAGCTGAGATAGTAATAGTTAAAAAATCATACCCATTATGTAACAGTAGAAGTTTATGTACTTATATTACTATTACATTACGTACTATCTTTATAATCATAATCTAAAAACAAACTGTAAAAAAATTACTAGGGCAGGTTATTACAAATATTATATCTATGTTAATATCTCCAAAATTTATTTTGAATCTACAATCGAATTACACAAAAAAGTCAAATTAAACATTCTTTATACCACTCAAACAAGCACACGCCCCACGATTTAGACGGATTTAGATACTAAGTTGTCACCGTAGCATATGAACACTTTTACCCACACAATGTGACCCCCCTTGTTTTACAGTACCACAACGTATAAAATTTACTGGGTATAAAATTTCCTACAATATAGATTGTTTATTTTTCAGGATAACCACAAGCCCTTGGCAACGGCGTGAAATGGGTCCTTACGGTTACTATCTAAATCGACCTTTGTCATCGTTGCAGTCATCTACCAACATCTCTGTGCGATCACAAATTATGAGCCTCAGGAAGGCTTTTAGCGACTCTAAAATTATTATCAAAGAACCTACTAAGAAAAAAAGATATTCAAAATCTGTTTAGGTGTGAAACTGGTGTTCAATGAAAATTAATAATATCATCAAATAAAACATTTGAAATAAGTAACAAATCTTTATTTTAACGAACCCTTTTATTTATTGACTTCAAAATAAGTTATTTAGATACTAATTTTACAAAGATACATTGAATGTATTGAGGGTAATATATATCTTCAATCGCTGAACCGATTTTAAAAATTATTTAACAGACCGAAAGCTACAATATCCCTAAGAAACATGGGCGCCAGCAAGTTGATGTAAGTGCATCTACGTAATACATTAAGTTTGTTAAACAAGGTTATTAAATGAAACTGATTACAATACTTTTACATAAGCTTTTTTATACTAAAAAATATTTATTGCTAATATTTTTCGAAGCCAGGGGTTCACCACTTTGTTTTACTACATATAATAAAATTGATTATTGGTACATATATGATCAGATGGCACAGAGAAGAACAAAGAATACTTATAACCCAGTTAGGAGTTCCCACGGGAAGTTTTTATTTGCGGGCTGAAACCGCAGGACACATCTTATTTATATAATATTTTCAGCTATGCAATTATCACTAAAACCAGTAATATAACAATATTGCAGCAGATAAATAAAAATAATATCAACAAATCTTCACATAAAAATTATATAACTATAACAAATATATATTATTACAAAAATCTTAATTAGGCAATCGAATATAAATAATATTACCCTATATCAAAACAGGTGCTTTAACGCTGACAACCCTGAATAAAACTGTCTCAGAAGGTCTAAGACCTGTCAACAGATGTCACTGACCCATAAATACTAAAAAATTACATCGCGTTATCAAGATTTTCGATATGTAGTACTTATAGTAATACGAAACTCAGTTTATTCATACTAACCTTGCGTAGGGTGTACCGTGATCAAGAAGGCGGTTGCCCCGGGTTGACCCCAGCCATTGCACTGCGGTTGGAAGCGGTTAGCCTGTGACTATCCTAAATTGGGGTACGTCGTACGTGTAATTTTTGGTAGTAGGACTAGCGTTCTGCGCGGTCCTTCATAATCCTTTGACATAATATCAGTTGCTATGACTCTCCGTAAAGTACAAACGTTGAGCAATAAAGAAAAAACTAATGCTTTGGGCGTATTGCCGAAATGTCATTAATTGCAAGTGTTAGTGTTTGAATTATCTCATTGCAAGTGCTTTCATTTAATATTAGTCAGTCAATAAAATTATATAGATATAAATTAACAATAACGTTAACATCCATTCGAACAGTGTTCAACAGCCTTACTATTATTTAGGTACCAACTTAATAAAACTGTTGACAAAGGTGTTCTCCAAAGTAACAATACAGAATTTTTACTCTCATGCCATTACCTACTCGACTCTAGGCAATGTGTCTTGTAACAACATAATTCGAAGTATAATCATTCATATCAAGTATATTTACCTGATCAGTGAAAAGTACCGAATAGGAACGCTATTGAACAGTATTCAAACGTAAGTAGATGTCGAGTACATAATTTACAGCCACTTCACCGCCAACTGCATAAATTATTGAGTTAAATTGGTTATTGGACTAGTCTGGACACATTATTTACTTTCATCTATATACCAAGGTACCAGCCGACTTGTCAATAACTAACTTGCATTTACTTTAAGATTTTCAAGGTGGAGGTAGGCCAAGCCCTCCGCTCTGCGTCGCCTAAGTAAAGTGCGTCTACAACACTAACAAACGTCTCTTTTCCGTCAATGCCATGCCGTGTTCTACTATTTATACCTTGCTTGCTCTTTCTTAACCCTAAAGTGTAATTAAATCTGCGAATCGCGTTGTTTACAATTTCGCAGGCTATAAATATCTCATTCATATTCGTACAACACTAACATACACACACGCCATCAAATTCCAACCAAAAACACAACTACGCTCTATAAATAATAAGGAATAAAGTCCTACATCCGACATGTTCATTAACATTTAGGACGACAGTTATGATTCCATTCGATTTTTAGGATACCCAGTAATTCCTACTTACATTCACTTGGTTTGAATACCAATAGCGATTTCTTTTTCCGCAATTTTGTGACAGTGATGCGATCAAACAGGTTACCATAATCGCACAGGCAATTTCACATTCGCGCAGACATTAGTTGCAAGAAATATCTATGCAGAAAAATACGCTGAAGGCTCGTATATTTTATTTTCAAACGAAAGTTTCGCCTACGATTTCCTTATAATGTACATGCTTGCAAGAATGGATGCAGTTCGGACTACTAGTAGGTATAATAAAAAAAAACATAATTGACAAAGCAGGTTGATATTTTTAACGCGCCTACATTCTTCCTTAGGTACTTTTTAGCAAAAATTTGTAAAATCGGTATGTAGCGTTGCGTGTACAACTCTGCGAAGTAGTTTAGCATTTTTAATGTGGACCTAAACACCTAATCTACACTTTACTTTTGGTATATTTTAACTACATTAGTAAAAGTTTGCTTTATTATAAATGAGAACTTGCTTAGTTTCCTCATCAGTCTTATGATGCTCACAGATTGAGTCTGGGAACAGAGTTATTACACATTTATATCCAAGCATGACCATTGTGGTTACTCGAAAGGAATAATTTCTACTCTGTACTATTCTTCAATTTGTGACTAAAGTATTGATTAGGATCTACGATAGCTCAGTAGTCGTATCTTTGACTCGACTAAATGCTCATGTAGTAAACGAAAAATTATTAAGTCATACTATAAATACCATGTCATAGCGGTCGATCTCGGATAGAATGTAATTTCACCGCAATCACGCTGTGAACTAATATCATGCTACTATTCTGACGCTGCTACGCTTTGCAAGTTATAATATAATCTGTGGTAGATACCTATCTTCACACATAATGTTCCCTGGTTCACACTAACATTACGTGCGTTTTGTTGACTGCTTCAATGCGTTTAATGTCATAATCCTGCCAAGTTAAAAAGACATAAATTCTGTATAACACAGTACAAATCTTGGTTAATTCTCTTAGGTAGGATAACCGCATTATGTACATTATGTCGGTCAACAAAACGCTACTATAGTATATAAAGTTTGTGACGCGCTGCTGTTTGACGTTGATCTGTATATAAGGGCAACCACACACTGGCAGCCGTTTCAGTCTTTGTCAACTGCTTGACTCCTACCACCCCTTAGAGCATTATCAGCTTCAACTGCTCACTCAAGATTCTTTTTATATAGCAACAAGGTGAAAAACAAGCCGCCGGCCTACTTAATATTAAGCGGTAATCGTAGCCTATGGACGCTTGCCAGGTGAAGTACCCACTGCTTTGCTCACCAAGTTTTCTGGAGGCCAACTTGACTTAGTCTTCCAAATGTTCTCGAATCTGAACGTGTAGATGTCAACGTGTTGGATGGAGATTGTCTTGAAGATGTTAAGGGACGTGTTCTTTTTTTGTAAGACCACAGAGAGTGGGGGTTCTTTTAACGGTGAACGTGCAGCATGAAATGTGGAACGCCCTCCAACCCGGTGGATCGACGACTTTAATAGGACGGCCGGTGGTGGCTTCATACGTAAAGCAGAGGACCGGGAGAAATGGCGCGCCACAGAGGGGGCTTATCTAATATAAGCTAATAATATGAACCGCGCAGACTAGTGTTTAGTTGGGTTGAATCGGACCAAGTTTCCCTGTCCCCAGTCGGAGACCTTGGGCGGACTGGTATTGATTTTTTACAAGTAATCTGCAGTTTTTACCACAACCGAGGGGAGTGAGTACGGCCTGAGCAGTAAGCGTCTCCAGTACAGTCATCTGCATAGCAGTTTATGTCGTAGATATACAAATTATCATTGATTTGCTGTAATAACAGCACATATCGCTTGTATGCGACGGTGTACATGTAATAATACTACGCCTGGTAATCTTTTCCGAAAGAAGAAACGGTAACTTAACTGATACGTCATCATCATACATCTGGCGAGAACAGAGTATGGAAATCGTAAAGCACTCGACAATGACGAAAAAATGAAAAAATGAAAAAATAGCTGGTAACGTAGGCGTGTCGATCTCCGCAAGCTCCGTTGAAGAGAACTGCGTGGCCGCGCGGTTCCCCGTGTTTCGAGTGCGCGGCCATAGCATTTATGTTCTTGTAGGTCGCGTGAAGTCCAAGTCTACATTTTCTTCGAAATTGGATCTACGGCAATTTTCATTGTTAGTGTTTTACAAATTCCTTCGTAATGTTGACTTAGTCGTTTTTCTTCTACGACACTGTGTCTGAGCAGTCGATCTGTCGGTCATAAATAAATTGTAGTTCACTGTGCAGCTTGAAGCGATCAGTACTCAATTCTGATCGTGTACGGCCCCCTAAAATCTTAAAAGCGTCAAGCTTTAGAGGTCGCCCACCACGGGATTTAGGGTCAATTTACACTACAGCAGTCTTGGGCGGCAAGTTGTGCGCAGAAGCTAGGATGCGCGCGCAGTCACTCGGTATTAATTTGAGAACAGGGGTAGTAGGTAACAATGGACTTAGTTTGTGACGGCTAACGCAAGTCCGGACCAAAGTGAATGGTTACTTTACGTGGATGCACTAAGTACGAGCGCGCCACTCGGTGCTGGTCGTTTGCAGATGGGCACAATTAACATTCGGTATCCTTCGTTACCAGTAGACACAGGTATTTTTTTTACCCGTGTTACCACTAACTGCTCTAGTAGTAACACGGGACAATTTTTATTTCCCATATTACTACTGACCATTATAGTTGGACCAACGGGTAAAGCCCGCCATTTTCTGTGTTGAAACTGTTTCCTCTTCTGTGCCTTTACACAATGTCGCCCGAGACAATAGCTCGTAAGTAGAGATGGTGAGTACCGGTCATAAAACGACATCTTAATATCACAATTAAGGACAGTGGACACGACAATTATTTATGTATGAACTCGCGTGCCACGAAGATTATTAAATATAAACAACTAGAGCACTTGAAGTTGAAACGCTCGAGTCGTTGACAAAGAGCGGTCCGTACGTTGTTTAACCATTTATGACCACCCTGAAAGAGCAATATTTATACTTACTTTTTATAGACTTGATCCGTTTAGAATTCTGACCGTTCTTTACTTCCCACGGCCCAACCATTCGAGCTTTAGGAATAAATCGTTTTTTTTTAGTCTCTGAGAAAAACCACTCACAATTCCTATAGGTCCTCTTTACAATTTCCCTTTTTCATTTAATATTACCTGTACGAATATGCAGCTCGCAAAGAATAAGGAATAAATGTATCGCTTATGCAATATCTGAAGCACATGCACATGTGCGTACGTATACCTATATTATTGGCGTTAACTGCAAAGCCGGATTGTCACTTTCTCCGTATAGATAACTTACAAACTAATTGACTTTGAAAAGTTAAATGTTTAGATTATAATACTTAATTAACATTTTTCAGCTCTCATCTAAAAATCCATTTATTCATCAACAAAAACAGTTTGTGCCGATACTATCAAACATGCCAAACGCACAAAAACCTATAAAATATATATAATCATACAACATCTTACTAAACACACACCCAATCATATTTATTTACTGATGTATATTAATAGTTTCCAACAACCATACAAAAATGAGATTTCAATTATAAGATATTTTTCAGTACGTACCTACATTGTATCACGCTGGCTGTTTTAAAAAAATTAAAAACATAACCACATTTAATGAAAACACTTTTGTTTAACGTAGATATTATTTAAAAAGTAAACCCCCGACATAAATAATAACATATATTTTCTTATATCACAAAAAAAAATGTAAAAAAATGTATGACGATATTTCGTTTCTAACCATCCAGTACTAACCGCGCTCCCGACAACTAACCATAAGTCGCTAGCTAGTACCCCACACGCACCGACGCGCACTGTGTGAAAAAAAACACAACATGAGACATCATTTATTTCAACAAATTACACAAAAACAGTTCTTTTTATCGATTTTTTTTTTGTTTTATTAGAGATGTGTAAT
Source organism: Apoda limacodes (assembly GCA_946406115.1). Classification (NCBI taxonomy): domain Eukaryota; kingdom Metazoa; phylum Arthropoda; class Insecta; order Lepidoptera; family Limacodidae; genus Apoda; species Apoda limacodes. The sequence goes on from OX291552.1 coordinate 26,264,493, forward strand.
AATATCGTCGATCCACAGCGGATACTAACAGCGGTCGGCGCTACGTATCGCCCGTCGGGGTTTTTTTCATGGTTTTCACTTGGAAGCTTCGGAGGGGATTACTCTGGCGGGCCTGCAAAAAATAAAATAATTAGTTTTGTCGGGTCATAAGCGATTGCGCTCACAATCTAACAACTTCGCTTAGATTATGACGTAATAACAATTTCGCAATAAATTCCACCTACCTGATACTTATGCCTCTTAGCACTACCATAGTGCGCAGGCTGCTTCCGTTTCTTGGGGACAGCTGGTGCTTCCTGATCTGCTTCCCCACTCTCCTCAGTCCTCAATGCAGCTGGGAGTAGATACTCGGGCACGTGTGCTAACTGCGGCTGCACCTTGACAGTGTGCAGGGCTTTGTCTCTTTTTAACGCAACCAGATCAGATGGGTTCTCTTCAAAATAACCCTGGAACATGAAGTTTGCTATTAGGTGGTGGGATTTATTACAGGAGTAGGGAGTCTGGTGGACGTAGATCAGAGAGAAGATTAGTCGTTCATCAATGATATATGCGATATGGTTGTCATCATGTCATAATGCTTAATGTTTCATCGCTCACCAGCGACTTTGCAAACAAATTAAAAAAAAAAGTAAAGTAGCAACCGGCACAAAACCCACAGCTTACTAACAGGTACTAAAATTCGCCCTCACTGACTCAGATTCATTCTCGCTAAAATCGCCAAATCGCACGATTTGACTGAAGTCGCGAAATAGCGATGTTATGCAAACCTACATTAGAGATTGAATTACTTTTCGTAATACATAAAATGTCACTACAGAATAAATAACCGGGCAAGTGGGAATCATGCGCTAAGAGAAATAAGATAAGAAAAAAATACAAGCTAGCTATATAACCTATTCCCTGTAACTTAAGCTCACAAACTACTCCAAATCTTAAATTGCAAGTTAAATGACACAAACTCAATATTATATTACCTAACACCACTTGGGACTACTGAACTTAAAGTAAGCCTGGTTTACGTATATTGGTTAAAGCAGATTCAACGCCCCGACACCAGCATGGCCTCAATTAGAGTAGTTCTCAAATTCTTTAACGCACACTTATCAACATCGGATCACTGCGTTAGTTCGCGTTAGGAAAATATATGTATGGAAATGAAGTCCGGTCGTGATCTTTCTTATAGAATTGTTATGGAATACGCAAAAGCGATAGTTGCGTTAAAATCTTACAAAAACTCACACTAAGCAACACAGGCTCTCGCTGGAGCGTTAGGTGTGCATTAACACTAAAAAATAAAGAATGTCAAAGTGTTTAGTTCTGACCTGAAGTTTCTTGCAGTTGATGAGCTCCTGTTTGATCTCTTTGAGCCGCGCCTCCCTGACTGCGATGCGCGTCACCGCGCGCCACGCGTCGCGCGACCTGTACCGGAAACCTTCTACCTCCTCCAACGCAAACTCGTACTTCCTAAACAACAAACGTTAGATACTTTAACAAGAACTATGAGAACTATGACCACAATTCTATATGATGGATAACTTTACTATGGCTTCATACTACTCTAGAGAAACCGAGCGCCGCGAAGGAGCTTGTATTTTATTAAAATACAACTTGGATTTCAAAAAAGTTTCAGTTAAGTCTGTTAAATATGCCTTTGATTGTTGCGGTGTAGAGATAGTGGGTGGTAATCTGATTGTAATCTGTATATACAGAACACCGGCTTCTGATATAAACAATTTTTTTTTAGGAAATTAAAATCATTACTCAGTAAATTAACAAAAAAGATAGGGAAAAGAGTGATTCTTAGTGGTGACTGGAATATAGATTTAATGAAAAATGACCATTTAACAAAAGAGTTACAAACAATTTTGAGAAACTATAACTGTGTCTGTCATATTACAAAACCAACCAGAAAAAAGGCTTGTCTTAATCTAATAGTACGTAACGTAAGCAATGTAAAGACAAATATTCATTATTTAGCTCTCTCACATCATGAAACAGGCCAAAGTGCGTCTTTCAATATAGGTCTTACTATCTTAAGCCAAAACAAGAAACCAAAATATTGGTTTCAGAAAAAACGCGACTTCAGTGCCGAAAATATATGCAAAGTAGTTGTTCCGTTTTGGTATTAAAATAAATTAAAAAAATAACCAGCTTAGGAGTATATTTTTTCTAAAGAGCACTTAAAACCTAAAAATTCTGAAATAATAAATCTTTTTTTTAGACCTGCAATTCACAGAAAATCGTTATTAGTTTAACGTAAAACGGAACGTAGAATTATGAAACGGAGTGTATATCTTTAGGCTGATGAACCACTGGTCAGTGCTCAATACCATAAAACAAATTGACGGCTCAAATATTATTATTTTTTTCTTAGAATGTTATGGCCTGTGCTGATAATTAACTATGAATAATCCTACATTTTTTAAAATCAATTTCAATTTTTAATGCAGGTCTCAATATTTATTTTTATTATTTCGCTAAGTTCGTTACCCTAGGCTTTACCTAAATACAAAAGTTGACGCTGGTTAAATTTATAAAGGTCCTAAAAACATGTATACACTACGCTCAAAAAAAAGTAAATGAACAATACATATGTAACAGTAAAAATAAATGCAAGGCTTCTTGAGATGTTGTTAAGGATACCATGGGCAACAAAAAAGGACACAATGATATAAGCAGCGTAAAAATTGACAATAAAGTATATGAAAATCCTAAGGACATTTGTAATCAATTTAATCAGTATTTTATTAATCCAATTTATCATAACTATAACATTTCTAATACACCACCTATGACATCTCAATATAAATCAAACAATAATTTTAATAATAACACATTTTTTTTGACTGCAGTAACAGAACACGATGTATTTAAAATAATTAAATCTTTAAAAAATACCAAGTCCACAGGTTATGACGATATAAATACAGATATTATTAAACAGTCTGCGTCTGCTATTATAGTGCCGTTGACTCATATAATAAATCTGTCATTATCTGAAGGTAAATTCCCTTCGCGATTAAAAAAATCGATTGTGAAACCTTTATATAAGAAAGGAAATGCAGATTCTATTAGCAATTATAGACCTATTACCTTAATACCAGTAATTTCAAAAATATTTAAAAGGTAATGTATATTAAAATTTACAATGTTTTGACTACATTTAATATCTTAACAAAGGAACAGTATGGCTTTAGAAAACACAATTCAACTACCTTGGCATGTTTTCATTTAATAAAAAACATTACAGAATGCTTAAATAATAAGGTTTTCCCCTTAACGATATTCCTAGATATGTCAAAAGCTTTTGATCTGGTATGCCACAATATCCTCTTAGATAAGCTTAACAAAAATGGAATTAGAGGGAAAGCACACGAATGGCTACAAAGCTATCTAAACAATAGAGAACAATGTGTTGAGATATATCGTCTTATGGGAAATCATAAAAAGAGGTTTAGATCTGATTTCCTAAATAATAGATGTGGTGTGCCACAAGGCAGTGTTCTTGGTCCATTGCTTTTTTTGGTTTACATTAACGATTTGCCGAAAGTGTCAAAACATGACTATATTTTGTTTGCAGATGATACCACAGTCATAATTAATTCTATAAATATGGATGAATTACAAGAGGAAACCAATAAGACACTAGATAAAATACTGAAGCGGTTTGATGCAAACAAATTAGCATTAAATATTACTAAAACTAAAATAATGCAATTTCAGACTCACAACAGTAACATTTTAGATCTGGAAATTAAATTAAATTATTTTATAATAGATAATGTAGAAGGTGCAAAATCTTTAGTCATTCTCATTCACAAATATTGTAGCTGGAAGCAACATATAGAAAAACTGTGTAATAAACTAGACAGCTACGTGTATGTGCTAAGAAGAACTAGACAAGTAGCAACTGAACAAGCAGCACTCCTTGCATACCACGGTTATGTTGCTGCAATACTACGATATGGTATTGTACTCTGGGAAAACTCTGTCGATGCAGATAAAGCATTTAAATCTCAGAAGAAGTGTATCAGGTCAATGTGTGTAGCTGGCTACTTAGATAGCTGTAAACCATTGTTCAAAAAATTAAATATTTTATCACTGTCTGTCTTTCAAAATCCAACTGTTTTTAAAACTTGGAAAGAAATAACAGGTCGAGATAGCAGATCCGGAAATCGGTTATACACTCCACCCCAAAGACTTACATTATATCAAAAGAACTCTTTTTGTATGGCCATACAAATATTCAATCATGTTTTAGATGATTTAAAAAAACTACCCCTTAGAGCCATAAAAATTCAATTATTTAACTTCTTATTAAATAAGATGTATTATTCGGTCGCAATTTTTAGCAGATAAGCATAAGAGTGTGAAATATTAATACTATTAAATTGTAAATTGATTATACTTTGAAATGTTTTTTTGATTATTTTTGACTATTTATTTGATTCCATTGATTATTTTGATATATTTTGTCTGATTATTTATTTAATTCCATTCATTGTTTTTGATTGTTTTATTTATTGATTGTTTAGTTGAAATTTTTATTTTCACTAGTTTTGATACCTTAATTATTATTTTATAATTATTTTAAATGAGTTGGATATTTTATTAATTGTGACATTTGAATTTGTCATTTAAACTCATTTTTAAACTTGATAGTAAATTTTGCACACCTGAAGGTAAAGGTATCCTACCTTACCTGATGGAACAAATGTATAATATATTATAAGACCAATATGTAACCCATATTCTTGCAAATAAATCATTAATTTTATATTATTATTATTATATGGTGACAAATGTACATATGGTTACTTACTGTAAGACCTTTTGGTTGTTGAGCCCGTTAGAGAGGTGCTGCTCCACGGCATCCATTAGCGGTTTTTCGCGGATCGACACAAACGACAGCACAGACCCCTGCCAACGTCAACATACTTGATAAGTTAACTTTATGCTAGTAGCTTTAAGATAGTTCTAGTATATAAAAAAGTGCAACTAACTAACAGTAAAAAACTTATTATACACTAACTTAATAGTGTGCAAATTATACAATTCCTTTAGCCAAGGTGGCCAACAAGTTTATGTGCCTAACCCTGAGCAGTCACAATACAGTAAATAAGGGCATTATTCAAGTACTTCCTAAACAAACCCCATACTGTATACAACCAACTTGCAAAATTGTGCAAGCAAATATTCTTAAAAATGCTGGTAATATTGTTCATAAGCAAAAATAATGATTAACTAAAAGTGAGACTTGAATTTCCCCAAGTAAGTTGTAGAATAGACTATTGTAGCATAGGGTATTCGTACCTGGTTGTTCCCCCTGGCAGTCCGTCCGGCACGGTGCACGTACGAGGTCACGTCCAGCGGAAAGTCGAAGTTGATCACGTTCGACACATGCTGGAAGTCGATGCCTCGAGACACACCTGACTCCTTGTCCTTTTTACGCTTAGATGATTGCTGATAAACAGACACATGTTTGAAACAACTTAAGAAACTGATTAACACAATGCTGGCAAGTATTACATCTAATATACACCATCCTGAGAAATATAAGATATTCACGAGTCCTTGGAAAAAAAGACATTTAATACTTTTCAAGATTCAAAAATGTTTGTAAAAACCTAATTGAAATATAATAAATTTGACTTTGGCTTAAATTTTCATAATGATCCTTTAATAATTCTCAATATTAGTAGACTTTAGTTGCTACTTTAAACATTTATAAGAGGCAATGGAGTTGAAGATTTTCTTCAAAAATGAAAATTCAGAATATTTAAAAAAAAATGTTAATGGGTGGTATAATTTTTATATACTTAATAAATTGACTTGATATTTCCCAAGATACAATCCAATTAACTATGCAACTAACCTTTTTCTTCTTCTTAAGTTCGACATCCTGCAGCAATCCGCCGTCAGGTTTCTCTAGCGCTTTCTCGTCAGACGCCACGATGATCTGGTATCGTCCACGGTTGAACTGATCCACGGAGAGACACCTTACGGCCGCCGGCAACTCAGAGTTTAGAACGCACGAACCTATCTTAAACTGCTCCAAGTAAAGTTTTAGCCTAGAATCATAAAACAGAGCCAGTAAGATAGCTGTTCTACCACTGTCATGTAATGTAGCATGTGGCTCAATGACCTCATGTCATTTTGATAACAATTCCTGAGCAGTAAATAAGTACATATGTCACTGTTAATTATCTCAGTTGAGACTATTTAACACATTTTGAGTGTCAACAAGCCAAATTTTACCAGTAACATGCAAAGGCATTTACTGCAATGAAGAAAGAAGAATGAATACTACAAAATGAAGCATAAAAATGTTTTTGTTTTGTTCGCTTCAGCTGGAAGACGTCCACTGTTGAATGTAGGCCACCCCTATCCTATCCGCAACGGCCAGTCCTGAGCCGCCCACACCTATCAGCTTCCTGCAGGTTGTCTGCCCACCTAATAGAAGGTTATCCCACACTGTATTTTTAAAATGTTAATAAATTGATTCACAACAAGGAGGAATATAAATTCTAAAACTAAATTCCTCTCCCTCAGGATTAATTTTAAATATTTAGATGCTTTCAGATGCATTCAGTTGACTAGAGATTAACCTGTTGTTAGTAAACAAAATGCAGTAAACTTACTTGTAACACCTATCAACAGTCCTCACAAATATGATACATTTCCCTCTGATCAAATTCAGTTTTAACAATGCATACAATATGGCAGCCTTGTCATCCTCCTCCGCAAACAGGTGATAGTGCTGAAGTTGAGATGAAGGAGCCAGATCGGGTTCTTCAAGTTTCAGGGTCACTGGGTTCCGTAGTACTATTTTCTTCAAATTTATAACATCATCAGATAGTGTTGCTGATGCCAACACTGCTTGATAAATTTTAGGTAAATATCTGGAAATTAAAAAGCTTGATATAATTTTCATAATGTACATATCATTTGATTTTGTTTTAAACCACCTTATCCCTTTTTCCACAATTGCTATTGCTTGAAGTACTCAAAAATACCAATTGCGCAACAAATACCTGTTACATTAGGGCAATTGAAGTAAAAAGTAATTTAAAATGAAATCAAAAATTATTTCAAATTTTTTTTTTTTATTTATTTAAACTTTCATAAACGCAGTGTTACCAACTCTCAAAAATATTTATCCCTAAAGTTTGTGACAAAAACCCCTAAAATCGCCTAAATTATTGAGTTGTCCCCCTAAAAAATATATAAATATAAATTCATAATGATTTAGAAATAATATGCTGTAATATGTTTCAAGTCTTTTTATTATAAGTTATTTAATATATAAAATATTTCATCTTCATCTGAAGATTCAGATTTTTGATCATCACATTTCGGATGGATTAAATGTTGTAGATCCACCATTTCGATTTAGACTTATACACAACAATAACCGCCATATGCACAGACAATAAAATGACCACCAGTGGCGCCAGTATTGCCGCCAGTCACCACAGAGTGGTTGTAGAATTACGTACTAGATGTCATTATAAGTCGCTAGATCAAGAAATAAATATTAATATTATCAATTTAAAAATATTAAAAAGTCAAAAAATCCCTGAAAATACCCCTAAAAATTTCAGACCCCTAAAAAATCCCATCTCACTTATTTACCCCCTAAATCGGGGGAGAAAACCCCTAAGTTGGGAAACGTGCATAAACGCCATTGTACACAGCACAAAAAATTGTACATTGGCAGATTAAATGCCATTCGGCATTTTCTACCAGCCAACCATGGCGCCAAGCAGATAATTTACTGTTAATTTGGTAAAAAAAAAAGAGAAATAAATAAATGGTTGCAAAATATTGGTGTCTAGAATAATAAATATGGTGATAATATAAATATATAATTACTTATATACATGCTAATATACTTACATATATGGTTAAATATTTATATAAGAAGTATAATAGAAGTAGTTCACTCCAGCTGTTTGAGAAAATATTTCTTAAACTGTTTTTTAAATATGATCGGTGGTGGCCGAGGCAGTTGGTGGTGGGCCGAAGGAGATATCTGACGGTCAATGCGGACAGCTTACTGGCGACCCTAGTACTTTTAAATGTACTATTTAAATGCTGCAGAAAAGCTAGTAAAATGTCATAATTGAAGTTATAAAAAGCATTAGATAAGTCTAATAGTACTAATATTGTGACGGGTCTACTTTCCATACCAGCGTGAATGTCCTCTATAACTTTCAGCAGAGTGGTGCAAGTGCTATGTCCTGAGCAAAAACGGGACTGAAGATTTCATGATATACCAGCATTTTAGTTTTGCCACTAAAGTGACATACAAGCTTTCAGTTTGCCTGATGTTAAGCAGCCACTGAAAGACACTCCTACTTAAAATAGATAGTAATACACTTCCACGTATGGTTGTCAACTGTACAAAAGTACACTGGTTCACAGAGACACAAAAGTCATAAGTGTGATGGAAATATGCTGTGCTGATGCCCTACCCCACCCAATTCACCTTGAGATGCATTCCTAGTCCTCTAACAGGTATACTTGACTCAGAATCTATTTGCAATTAGTGTAAACATAACCTAACTTTACTTAATATTCACTTTTCCTGGTAATTTAATCAAAAATCACTAAAATACTTACATGATTACCTTAATTGTCACATTCTTTAACTGGTTTTCAAATCACGACACTGATTAAACCTAAATTTAACAAAATTCCAAATTAACGTAACATATATGTTGCATCACAGAGTACATTGTTGGGTTGCATAGTAGCCTTAGGTTACTCCGGACATAACTGTATCTTTGGATATATATCCGAGGCCGGATATGTTACAACTCCTTCACTTTGCGTGAAATAAACATGTAGTTTTTAGTATCACTTCTGCTTAGTGACGGACGCGTGAATATCTGTTAGAAAAATATAATATAGATATCAATTGTATCTATCTATGACAAACGAGGGATATATTAAGCGGATATGGATATGCGAAGCGGATACATATTTTTAATCGGGATGATATGTGACATATCCAATCTTTGTCCGGAGTTACATAACCCATGGCTATGCATAGACTACAAAGCGAAAGACGCTGGTCAAGGTCATTTTTGGTTACACAAATTGCAAATAGATTCTGCGTCAGGTTTACTATATTTGAGATAAAAGCTAAATGCTGATAAGTATTTAAAAATTATTTACCCTAATAATTCCTTGATTTCATCTTCATAACCAAATGAAAATATCAAATCAGCCTCATCCACTACTAGGATTGCCAAATCCTCTTTCAATCGCATACTGTTTGCTTTCAAATGTGCTAGTGCTTTAGACGGGGTTGCTACAACTATGTCTGGTTTGTCTGATAACAAGGACTTCTGCACCTGCATGTCTCCATTTGATGAAATATCTATGCACCGCACTTCTCTTGCACATTTCAAAGTTAACTCAGCTACAACTGAAGCAGTCTAAAACAATAAAACATGTGCTTAACAGACCCATCAATGTACTTTACTAAGCTCTATTATTTCCATTTGATACAAGATATAATACAATATAAATTATGTAGTGCAGGAGGCTTGGCATGTATTTAACACACCCTTCTGTTGGCTGCCCTAACTCTGCTTGGGAAAAAAAAACATAACCAGACCTAACTTAGGGCCAGTATTTCAGTAGACTTTTTTATCTTAAAAAACTTTTGTTTCAAAACTATTATTTTATGCCAATTTTTGTATTTTATTTGTGTATAAGGATATGATGTTTATATATCAATTAATTTATTTTAAATAAAAGTAGCTTGTGTCCAATATTGGAACATAGACTTAGAGAATGGGTGCTTTAATTATGAAGTAATTTTCACTACAACTTACTAACACCTAGGTAACTATTCAACTGCTCATCATTTAGAACACACACTAAGTGTCAAAAGATGTAACGTCACATACCTGCCCACAAAGTTCCTTGCTAGGTGACAAAATAAGACCTTTAATAGACTGAGTAACACTGTGATTCTTCAAGTTCAATATTTTCTGAATGACAGGAATAGCAAAAGCGGCAGTCTTTCCTGAACCTGTTCTTGCCCGCATCAGAACATCTTTGCCTTCCAACAACAAAGGGATTGCTGTTTCCTGAATCAATGTAGGGGTCGACCATGCCAGTTGCGCCACTGCCTATAAAAGAATGCTGTACACATATAAATTGATTAAAATTTGCCGTTTGAAATGAATACTTTTTACATACTCAAAATGTAACAAGTTGTTACAAACATTCATGCAAATTTCTTACCTTTAAAATGCGGTCGTCAAGTTCCATCTCATGAAACATAACCTTCTTGTCCTCGTCCATATTGAAAATATTTGAAAATGAGGATTCTAGTTTCTTCTATGGGTTATTGTAAATAGTCGTAAAGTACATATATTACTTTGAACTCATGTAACTTACAAAAACCATATAGGTGTTTTCTATAACGTGCAAATAACAAACGTAAAATAGAAAACGGTACTTCTCAATCCGCCATTTGCTTTATTTATTTTTTATTTTAGCTGAGTTCCATTTGAATTTTTAGCGAGTCGCGTTTCATTTGCTTTTGGTAAGAAAATCTAATGTTGACTAGCGTTTCCTTTAAGCGGCTGTGCTGAAAAATATTACTGCCAAATAAATAATGACCCTTCTTAAGTAGTACCAAAAACCCAATTTAGGGTCGTTCCACCCATAAACTTTGAGCTCTATAATCTGTCTTATGGACTGCGCAGTAGTCTTACAAAATTGACCATCCTTTAGTCAGAATGACAGAAAGCAAACCCTGTAGTCGGTCTCTTTCCTCTTTCAATCAACGTTCGCCGTTTTGTTTGTTTATGTTTTAAACAAGTTTTTTTATACCAATAAGGTGGCAAGCAAGCTTGCGGTCCACCTGATGGTAAACGGTCAGCTATGTACGCTTGCAACACTTGGGGCATCACTTGCAGGTTTCCGATCGTCTTTCTTGAAAAACCCATACTGTAGTCGTTAAAGAAAACCTAGTAGCGAGCATTTTCCACAACCTAAGCTTTTGCGGGAGAAAGTTTATTTAAACTGGAAATGCGCTGTTATAGGAGTTCTCTATCTCTAAAGTTCTATCTTACTACTGAGACGCGTTCATAAACCCAAATGAAGTTAACCTGGGTAGCACTGGCAGCAGGATATCAAATATATAATTTAAAAATATATATTTTTTAAGCTTACTCATTTAAGTGAGGCCACAGGCCTACCGATTTCAATTCTTTTCTATTCTGTACTACTAGAACAGGTGAGTCAGGCTGCTCAGAAGGAACCTAACTTATGTGGATTTCTAAAAAGGTGCAGGTAGTACCAAATTTCATAGGTTTGTGTGTATGTTTTTACACGTATTTCTCGAAAATTAGAAATCACATTGCATAGTGTTCTTTTTTTTTTGCACCATTAAGGTGGCAATAAAGCACGCGGTTCGCCTGATGCTAAGCGGTCAGCGTTAACCTATAGATTATTGTGTCTTTGATAACATTTTTTACCAAAAATAAAAAGAATGAAATTGAATAATGGCTAAAATATATGAAAATCGTTGTTTATTTCTATTTATTGACACATATCATAGTTAGTTAGTTGGACTTATGTTTACCGAACTTAGCCTCATGATAGGCCAATTGTACGTAGGTAACCAATACATGTCATTGGTTACTCATACCATCCTAGCTCCATCCAGAAATTAAGGAGGCATCTGATGTTATTCAGCGCCTCTCTCATGGTTTGTGGATTCTTAAGGAGCTTTTTCCATTGGTCGCTCACGCTTTTGCAATGAAGAACACGTGAGACGGTGTCTCCTCGGCTTCCATACAGCCCCTGCATAGAGGACTGTCGGTAACGCCGATATTGAAAAAGTGTTTTTTTAGCCGGCAGTGACCTTATTATGCCAACCATGTAGCGTATGTTTTTTCTATTAAGTTTTAACAGTTTGTGCGACAGATTTGCGTCTAAGGCTGTAAGAACATTCTTGGTTTGTTTGCAGTCCGTTTGTTCTGCCCACTGTTTGTTGTGTAGTTCTAAGGTTCTGTCACGTAGTCACGTAACCACGTTTTGAGTTGGGTGAATGGTATCGGTACAATTGGTTCGGGTCCCATTATTTTAGGGCCAGGTCCTCTCTTTGCCAACTCATCTGCCGCATCATTGCCTAGAGACCCATTATGACCACGTATCCATTGAAGAGTAACCCGGTTCTTCAATGCAATTTTTTGCAGTTCACAGTGACACTCCAGGATTAGTCCACTGATGATGCAGTTGTTGTTGAGAGCTTGAAACACAGCGGCACTGTCGGAGATCATGCGTATCGATGCATCGCTTATGTCTCTAGACAGGACCGCTGTTGCAGCTCGGGTGATCCCAACACATTCTGCTTGGAAGATGGTGTTGAGTGCACCCAAGCTCGTTGATATGTTGATGTTCAGGTCATGGGATCATCACCTATCATGAACATCTTATATCTAGAAAAAATACTGTATGTATAATGATGTGTGTTATCTGAATGCTGTAGTTCAATTTGAAAACAGCTATTATAAAAATAGAAATTTATTGTAATTGTTTTCAATCATCAAAATCATCCTACCTGACACCTGTCCACCCCAACCGTCACCTACATATCCCGCCCCGCAGCCCCACTCGACCGACTTATTTGTTAGTCTATAAAAAGGGTTTACTCAAGGAGCTTTTATGATATATAATTTATAAGCTTCTTGGGCTTACTCGATAGAGCCAAGTCAGTCGTTTGTTAGAAAAATGTCAAATTAATATTACGAAAGAAATACGTAGCTAATAGTATAGCTCTCTGGTTCTTTAAGTAGTTTACATATATTTCTCTAGTTGCAGTTTGTGAACAGATAGCTAACGAATCTTAAAAATACTTCTTTACTACTTCATTTGTGTTTTTACTTGAAACATAGATTTAATAAACAGATACTTCATATCTCGTACAAATTGTAATACTTTTGCTATTCTAATGAAAATTGTAATAAACAATAGCTGGAAGCCTTTTTTCACCGTTTCTTCTCTCCTGAACATCACATAATTCCGAAACGGCAGTAGTTTATAGACTTTTTATATCATACTTGCAACGCCAGTGGTGTTATTTGTGGCAACCCTTTAAAACTGTCATCACTCGCTTCTAGAAGGACCTCATACTTTTAAATTAATTAAGGTGATCCTCTGCTGATATAAGTATGTAGGTCAAAGTACCTTTTAAATCCCATAGACTTCGAGTTCATACATGTGTCAGCAAAGGATCACCTTAATTAATAAGGGTTTTTCAAGGAGGGAGTGATTAGAGTTTTAAAGAGGTGCCGCAAGTAATGTTTCTGGCATTGCAAGCATCCATAGATTAACGGTGACCGCTTAGCATCAGGCGAACCTCGTGCTTGTTTCCCACCTTAGTGGTGCAAAAAAAAAAAGGAAACCAATGTCAACTACAACAAACTTTTACAGATGAAAGAAATAAAAAACCTGAGGAACCACCAATGAACACAAATCATACAATCACAAAATTTACAAAACATATTTATTCTATAAAACTATTTTTATTTCTATGTTACAATATAGTGAGTATGTATACAAATATGGTCTTCTAATTGACTATAGGCGTGAATTCAGTCGTTTCGCCATCTTCATCGTAGGTGCTGGATGGGGGGTCCGCCCGCACGTGTCGCGAGTAGTCGTATGTGAACAGTTTAAGAGCGATGAATCCCCCCGACCCGCGCGCCCCTCGGTGTATCAGCCCCGCCCCGCTCGCCAAACCAGAACCTGTGTGATACACGTTCATGTTTATATTGTGCAATTATTATATGATACAGGTTTTTGAAGTGAAAACTCCTGAACCGGCGTTGTGCACTTTTTTTGTGATGGGTACAAAATGTTAAACTCGCGTCAGGACACGTGACCTGAACGAAAATTCGTAAGGCGGAGGGATTGTAGACCGCCCTCTCTTTCTACCATGCGGTATAATGTAAAATAAATTGTCATTTTTGTGTACGATAGCGCAATAAATAAATATTGTATTTTACCACATAAATGATAGTACTTTTATACTGATAGGTAATTAAAGCAATTTGTGCAAAATTATTCCCTAACCTTTCCAAAATATCAGAAATTCACAACGTTAATTTTCAAGATTTCACTTCTGCCGGTACTCCCGGAGTGCAACCCGTTTTTTTATCGATTAACTGATTTATCTTATTAACTTTTAGGCCGTATAACACCTAAACTCAAAGTTTACTGCTGCAAGAAAGACTTATATGGTTTTTATGAATTGACAGTAAATTCTAAAACCTAGATGTACTTTTCATAGAATGTCAGGGAATAAAAACCAACCAACGCAAAATTAATATTAGGTGCGGTACCATTCATTTTTGGCATAAGGATAGTTAGGACATGGGCAAGGTACTTTTAAACTCAATCGAGAATATCATGGAAATGGATTTTCTAAGGGTAAAATCGAAAAACACTATTCCTCCACAGCCAGGGTTGTAACTTTTTTTCCTAGAAATAAAGTATATTCAGGTCTATAAAGAAAAATGAACAGTATTTTATTTATTTATTGTTTTAAATACATATTTTTTAGATCTTCTCGCACAACTCACTAATTTACAATCTTTTTTAAAAACTTCATACGCTTCATCACAATTATAACTGAAATTAAAAGAAATGAGGAGCTTATTTTTTATTAAATCAATAGATGTTTTTGTAACAATCCACTAGATTTTCTCATTTCCGTTTTTGCTTTGTGTTTTTTGCTGGTCAAGTGCTATTTAACCTAAAAACACGGAAACGAAATATATTTTGCGCAAAATAGTTACCTAAATATCTAATAATTTATGCATATCAGAAAAGACACAAGAGGAGATCAAGCAAGCAAGACGCAAACAAAAGTAACAAACCTGCCCAACACCTGCGTGAGAAATAGTAAATGTTAAAACACATATTTTGCATTTAGGTTTAAATTCGCGTAGAGTATCACTCGTTAACCAGTCATATTGGCATTCCCATTCGTGCTTATATTTTTGTTTTACCTTCGATAGTTTGGCTTTCTTTCTTGGCGTTCTAGGAGAAGGTAATTCGTTATCACTTTCCATCTTTTGTACACTAAACTTATTAATGTTATACTTATACCTAATTACTTTAATTTTATTAAAGTTGTAAAAAAATATGACTGACGCTTATGTCCGGTAAGTAACTTCCTGATAATAGTTTTTTCTACCTCCAGGCATAGCGTAACATGGAATAATTTTTATTTCGTTTAGGTTGCCGTAGGGAGCTCATACCTATACTGATATTGGCTGATGTACAAAAACATAAGTATCTATACGTACCTTTCATGGGCTCTAGCGGTTGTATGTCTAGAAAGGGCACAGTGGATTGTGCGGCGTCCGCGTCGAAGTCCGTGTTGGTGAACTCCACGTACTGGTCGTGCTTGGAGTCGACGGGTAGGGCGCTGGCGGTGCGTGTCGGGATGTCAGGACGATACAGCTCTAGACGAGTTCTGAGGAACAATGTTTACAGAAAGCTATAAAAACCACATAGCAACTGCCCATGTTTAAGGTATTCGTTTAAAATCGGTTGAAAAAGTAAAAATCAGTTTTGATACATATTTACTGCAGCGCCTATGGTAGCCTTATAACAGTAAAATTATCCTTAGAATATGCATTGAGGTCAGGGCCGGATAAAGAGATCTGGAGGCCTCGGGGCAACAAAGTAGTGGAGGTCCCCTGGCCCCCAAATTTTCCAAATAAAATGATAAATTTTCTTCAGTCCAGTTTTTAGTATTTAACAAACATACATGAATATAATCGGAAACAAGAATCATTTGAAATTAAATTTTAGCGTAATCGAATGTAGATAAAAAAAAGATGTTTACTAGTAGGAATTAGTAAGATTTATTTTCCAAAGTCCGGCCCTGTTTAAGGTGATACCTTACTTCACCTGACAACCAGACATATGTCCAAAGTTTCATTTTCTGTTGCAAAAGTGACAAACATAAAAAAAAAATCGTAAACGAATTCTGAACAGTATTACAGATGATACTCAATTTTTTTTAATTTTTGATACCTATAGTATTTATATTCTTTTTGACCTATGTATTATGTTAAACGAACGAATAACAGGTGACAAAATTATCGAAAATAATGATTTTTTATCCCAAATCGAACGCGCTCTCAACAATCAATTTAAATTAGCTGTATATTTTTAAACCATAAGATCAATTATTAAAAATACCTGGGTTTTTCTGCCCCTTCGGTATTGTCGTTGGTGATCCAACGACTCTTCTCCGGCGCGAGGCGGCCGGTCGTGTAATTGAACGGGGTTGACCGGATCTCGAAGTGCAAGTGGGCGCCGATCATACTGAATCTAAAACATATTGTTTATTATTATTGAAACGAATTAAGTATAATATTAATAAACTTTAATAGTAGATCCATTACTATAACAAATAATACTTATAGTAAACTAGCTGTCCCGGCGAACGTTGTTCCGCTGCCGTCCCTCTGTACCCGGCGAAAGTTGGTTTTTACCTATAGTGCCCGAGTCCGGCTCGCACTTGACATATCGAGATAAAAACTATCCTATCTTTTAAGTTGGATCAAATAACAGATATTTACGAAGTTTGATCAAAATCGGTTCAGTAGTTTAGGAGTCCATTGAGGACAAACATTGTGACACGAGATTTATATATATTATAAAAGATAGTAGGTATACAGGTGATCGGGAACCACAAAAATTTTAGAATACCTACGCACTGAAAGAAGAAAAATATGTATTTAGGTCCTAAAATATACCTTATAAATAACTAGGCTTAAGTAGTGTTCCATGGGCAAACTTTACTGGTAAACTTAGATGACATCACGCTTGTTTTCCGGAAGAGTAGTCAGTTACGACAAACTTGCACTTTATATGATCCTTGTACAATTATTCCACTTGAGTTACTTCCGTCAGTGTTTTTACAACATTTGTCGATTTTAACTTGACCTCACCTTTTCTAAGAATATTTCACTATGTCGGGAAATGTTCCATTAAATTTTGTCGCATTTTGTTTCGTGCATAAATTAATACCAAACATAAATTTCTAAATCATCACATGTCATCCTCCATAACCCTCCCTTTCAAACCGCGCCTGAGGGAAATGATTTTTATATTTTGATTCCTTCCTAGGTATATTTTTAAATATTTGACATTAGAGTGAAAATCGAATAGAAGTAGTCACTCGATATACCATGAATAACTGTCATCCTCAGTAAAGTAGTCACTCGATATACCATGAATGACTGTCATCCTCAGTAAAGTAGTCACTCGATATACCATGAATAACAGTCATCCTCAGTAAAGTAGTCACTTGATATACCATGAATAACTGTCATCCTCAGTAAAGGAAAATAAGGAGCCTAGAAATTCCAAATATAGGGGATTATGAACACTGATCACTTTGAGGCCATTTCCGATTGTAATGTCCTGAAAATAATATAATACCTACGTTTACTTACCTAATACCAGTCAATGCATGTCCTTCTGGAGAATGTAGCTCGTCTAAATCCATAGCTCTCCTTTCATAGGTCAGGGTGTGATAGTCCACGCCTTCTCTCACGTTGTAGTCTAATGGATCGAAGGTTTGCACGGCAACCCAGCTTCCGGGAATTACAGAACCACGCTCGCCTAAGGTTCCTTCGCTTATCTGCAGGTAGAATAGTTTCTTTTCCTTCCTTATACGGACTCCTGTCACTACTCTGAAAAAATATTATTATTTTTGGTTATCTTTGCTCAAAAGCTAAAAGATATTGACTTCCGCACACCCAGGCTGTTAGCACAATAGTATTTTTGAAATGTTTCACTTGGAAAGAGGAAATAATGAGTTGTTGAAAATTAAATTTCAGTGTTTACAAAAGTCATACATTAGTTAAGAATATTATTTTACAGTTAATATTATTAAGTAAAAATGAAACTGATATACATTAGGCATGTGTTTAAACAAAGTACCCAAATGTTAAAACTACTATGTACAGGCATTTCGCAGGCTCATATAATCTAAGTAGGTACAACTTTCAAGCAATTTTTAGAATATTTACATAAAAGCCAATTTTAAATATTAATAATCATTAACCAATCTTATCTCTAACTTTTATAAAACTAAAAAAGTGAATAGCAAAGGTAAAAAAGAAACTGAAAGCCTTTATGCTTCCCAAATCCCTGTATAATATAAGAGAAAAGAAATGATACTGTTTGTACAGAAGTAGGTAAATAATGTAGTAAGTAATGTAAGAAAGCATCGTAGACCCGATCCATGTAAGGAGTTTGATTCCCTAATCAATTAAAGTACTGACTTGTTTTTATTTATATCTGCTAACGCTTCCCTTAAACTGAAGAAGCGTTCTGCTTCTCTCACGTCATCCTCACATAGGCAAAAGCAGTAGGAGCAGTGGTAGAGGTTTATTCTCCACCAGGAGTCGACCTTCGGAGGAAAACTTCAAATTAGTTACATATGCAGAGACTTTGGAATCCAGGATTAATGTAAATTGGACAAAGAATGAGGCCATGAGGTGTGCGGAAGTCCCAAATTAAATCTGGACTAACTTGTTGTTCTCAATATCGGACGTGACGTCTCGGAGGCTGAAGTACCGTTCCGACATAGTGGGGTCGTCGCAGAGACACATGCAGTACGAGCAGTGCCAGAACACCCACCGCCACCAGGAGTCCACCTGGACAAACTCCCGGTGAGCTTACCCACGACTTGACTAACACTATCTTAGTATAAACACGTTACATGATAGATAACACAAATAGTGCGTATTGAGGTTTGTTTTGATAGATTGACCTCGTCTCCAGCCCAGTCTCGGTCAGAAAGATAAGTTCAGTAAATGTTACGATCCTGATATCTGACAACTTTGGTTTTTTTAACATAAAAATTTGTACAATTTTTGCGATGCTAGTAAAGTAATTTTAGGTTAATCAATTATAATGTTTCTTCGTTATTGCTGATCTTCATGTGGTTAAAATTGTATATACCAATACCCACCTTGTTGAGCTCGTGACCCAATCAATATGAAGTTCCTTCGTTTGTATTTTTTTTTCTATACCACTTAGATGGCAAACAAGCACACGGTCCGCCTGATGGTAAGCAGTCACCGTGGCCTATGGACGCTTGTAACACCAGGGGTATCACTCACGCGTAGTCGACCCTCCAGAAATCTAATAACTAGTCCGTAGTCCTTGGAGAAAACCTTGGCAAGGAGCTCATTCCACAACCCAAGCGTTCGCGGGAAGAAGTTTCTCTGAAACCGCTCAGTACGCGACCATTTCGGTTCTAAAGTGTGAGGATGATTTAACTGCCGATGGCGAGCGGTGCGATGGTAGAAAGTAGCCGTGGGCAAAATTTTTTTGTTTCATCTTCGTGTTTCAGAGGGCACGTTAAAGCGCGATCTTTCCTGGCTGACGTCATATGACAGCAGTGGTTCAGCCATATCAAAATGGGTAGTTTAATAACAGTTTAAATACTACTAATTACTTACTACAAGCGTAGTAAACAATGGTCTAAATCTTCTTTCTCGAGTCAACAAGGTAATAAATACCGTGTTTATTGTTTCAACTTTTGTGCATGAACGAGACGAAACAATAAGATGTAATGATTATAACCTTGTTGGTCCCGCGAGCGCAGCTGCCGGCGCGCCCCAAAGTGCGTCCGTTTTCGTACTCTATCCACTCGTACCGACGATCACTTCCCTTTGCCTGCAATATTATTAAAACCAATTAACTCGACGCCAGCCTTGTTTAAAAATCATTACGTAAAGTATGGATAACAACTGCCATTAGTTGTATAAATAGTATCATAATAACACTGATGTTCACTAGTACCTATATAATGCTTAATTTGAAATATAAATTGCTTTCGAAGTCCCGACGGTTGTAGGGATAAAAGAAGTTGGTTCTTGGCAAAAACTGACGTATCTACAAAAAAATTTAGGTTTTAATTCTATGCAAAGGAAAAAAAAATATATTTATCAGACCAATATCTCCAGCAACTATAATATTAAATTGAAAAAAAAAATAGGCATATCAGCGATACATGTACATATAATTATATTTAAATCCTGAAAAAATAGCTATTGTACAAAACAAAATAGGGTTAGTTCCCGTATATTACACCCAATCAATTTACAGACTTAAAAACTAAAATAAATATCTAGAACGACGGTCAAAATTATGTGTTCATTAATGTACGAAGAACAATGCTATTGTTTTAAATGACAAAAACAATTTAGTGTCCTTAGTGTTCAAAGCATCCATTGTTAAGTGTTGCAATTGTTTATCAAAGACTATGCTACTTAAACAATTATTAGTTGTTGACAAATAAAAATAAGTAGATAAAGTAGGTTCGCTTGTGTATGTACTCGCTGCGTGTTTCAGTGACGCAGCATTCGTGGCGCGACTAACTGCCTTTTGGGACTTCTTCCAAAACTATTGCATGCGGCGCCTTAACAATATAAGCATAGTATAAAAAGTAACACACAGACCCTGTATAGTAGCGACACTGTCCGACCGAAAGCACTAGAGGTCACGCTAATAATCTACAAAAAGTAGCCGTCTAGGCATGCCGCTAGAGACTCCGAGCCGTTTAGAGATGATTGCTTGACGTATAACGCCGTCAATTCTTTTCATACCAAATAAACTTTACCATAATCTCTGAAGTCCCCAATATTCTCATGGTATAAGCAAAGTACATATGCTAAGCGCGCACCATACTATTCTAAATTTAACATAACCTATGCACCTTCTGTCTGTTCTTGCTTATTTAGTGTTATAAGTAACTCACCGCGGGACAGACCCACATGTCTGAGTCGATGTACTGGCAGTCGATGATCCTACCGGCGCAGGGTCTCTGTTTCGCGCAGTACTGGTCCTTGAAGCACCCCTGGTTCTTGGCCAACGTGTAGTACGCGCAGTTGTCCCGGCAGGTTCCTTCTGGATTCATGTCTACTTCGTTCTCTATGTATCCTTGCAGCAATCGCGTCACTTGCTCGTACGTTTTTCCTGAAATGTTATATAGTCCAGTGTTGTCATAGTCTCATTATGAAATTGAAACCGAAGTCGGTGTACATTGTCCTTCAATATAGAACTTGGGGTGCCATTAATTAAACTTATTTAGATTATTAATTTCTGTTGAGGCAAGTCATTATAATAGGTCAGAAAATCGAAATCGCTAGATTTGAGTTTTCTTTACGTATTGAGACCTAGAGAATCGTTTCTGAGAATTTTTAGAGTGTGTGTGTGTGTGTGTGTGTGTGTGTGTGTGCATGATTTTTTTGCTCCTCGATATCTCAAGAACCAATGGATCCATTTGTCTTGTATATTAATCGATAAATCTGAAAAGAGTTTGAGCAAAATCGGTCCAGTAGTTTGTTTTTTCTCAAGAGATGTTGCTCGTGCGGTACTTGCTACCGAACTAGTTTTTATCTATCTAATTACCCCCTTCTCCCAGCCTCAGCCGGAAGCTCATTCCACAACCTAAGATACGTGTCTTATAAGAGTAAAGGGTACCTTCTAAGTGATGTGATGGGTCACACCGGTACACGTCTCTCTTGGCCATCGCCAGCGCATCCCTCGCCGCTGAAGCGGTACGTGACGTGCGCTCGCCGTACCTTTGTCGCGTTAGACTAGCCTCTTGTGTATAATTTCCTGAAAACGAAGTTACATTACCAATCTCTGTCTTGTAACTATTTTGTTACGAACTTAGTAAAGTCCAGATATCAACATTATTTTTCACTAAGTATATGAAAGTTAACAAGTAAATAAATAAACTAAAACCTGACTACGTACGCAAAATTTGTTTTCAGTTACCATAGATGTCATCTCATGGCATAGGAGGAAATGCTAAGAAATGTAACACCTTTAAAGAAAGGTCTTCCATCAAAAGTAGATGATACTGAATACATGTTAATCTTCAATTTATTTTTAAGGCAAGACATTAACTTAAATTAAATTAACTAAAAAGTAATTAAATTAAGTAATTAAACTTACCTAATTATAATATGATTAATTATTATTATAGTAATGTATTAATGAAAAGATTATCTGAATAACAATTAGCAATATTAGTTGGTTAGATTTTAGTTAGGTACAAAATTTAATACGAGTCGAATTGTTAACCTCTTTTTTTGGAGTCGGTTAATAAACAAAGTACTCACATACATACAAACATAGACTGATAAAGTCAATCCTCCCTAGCCCTAGCCACCCTAGCCAACCTAGCGTAGTACAAGAGTCAAACATTCGTTTCATTGATACAGTCTGCCATCGCCTTTGATGTTGAAAGAAATTCCCACAATGTCTAGTCATTCCTGGCGCCATGCGACCAAACGTTCTGGCTGACATAGGCTCTTCAGGACCGCTTGTCCACTGTCTCGCCGACTGTATAAATGAAATATTTTTTTTATGCTGTGGTAGTACTTACCACAGTATAGGTGCATAAATAACGATCTGTGTACTTAAGTGTGTTGTGTAGAGTGAGACAAAAAATACAGTTAATTGCAAGAACCAAATGTATCGTGTAGGTACCTACCTAAACGAGTTGAAGGCTAAGCCAAGTGCCAGCCACTTCTCAGATATATTATTTACATATTACACAAACATGCTTGTAGAATGTGCACGCGCCTGTACTTGGATTCAGTTGAATTTTCGGATTATGATCATCTTGCTGCCATTTATTTATCAAAAATAATCAAAATCGCCTCACGTGTACTTAGGTACAACGCTGGCATACAAAAATTTAGTAAGTACATTGTATTGAATTTTGTTACGCATCTGTTTTGCTGACGCTAGTTTTAATGAGAATAAAACATTTGTAAAACAGATAGAACTGAAACGTAACGTGACTAATCTAGCTATATTAATGATAATAACTCCAAGAGTACTAGTTAGTGTTAGTGCACTACCGCGACCGTGTCGGAGGAGATAAGATGCGGTTACACAAACAATAACAAAGCCATTCATGTATAAATCCTAGTTGTTTAATTTTCCATGTCTTGACCACAGATAATAATAGGTTTCTTAATAACTATACCAGATAAATCCCACTGCCTATTGAAATACTCAATACCTACCGCTTTTTTTCTACCGCTGTGCGTAATTGTACCTAAACATTTGTGCGCAAAGCTTCGGCGTAAAGTTATAATTGCTTTGGCAGTCGCAACTAAGCACTTAAGTTTAAGGTCCCTTTTTGACCTAAACGAACGCCCGTCGCGGACCTGCGTCACGGGTCATCAGAAAGGACTTTAGTATTATTACCCGTGTTTTTGTCTTCAACGGATAGCCTACACGGCTGTACAAAGCATCTGCTCGGCGGCGGAGCGTCCATACAAATATATAGCAGAAAAATATTTAAAATTACCAATTTTTTTAAAACTAAAGGTTTGTAAGTGATTACTTGATACTAAATAGGTATATTATAAGCACATTGTGAACACTTTTTGTGAACGAACTTTTACTACCTGTCATGTTTAGCTTATGGACGAATGAAGGAAATCTCATAATTCCATGGAGCTGGTGAAGGCAGAATTGGAAACGAGGTTAAATTATAATTTGTCTTGTTCTGAATTTTGTAAAAATATGATTCGGGTGAAAAATATTAGGATATACCAGATCCGGAGATAATAATATAAGTAGATTAATAAAAAGTTTAATAAAGAATTCCGTTTAGGGAGAGTTGGGTAATACCGAGCCCCTAAGGGAATTATCCTATAACTAAGCTCAGGTTAGGTTAAAATAAAAACGAAATATAATAGAAGGTGGACAATTTATCTGACGACACTAACGGAAATTTAAATTTATCAAAAAACAAACAAAAACAATAATTCGAGCGAATAATTAAAAATTGGGAAAGCGCAGTATTATCAAACTGGTCTGATAATATCGTGGCCCAGGTAGATAATTGCGCACTGGGTCTGATAAAACTGCGAAAAGCATCACACAATGTGTCAGTCAGAGAGTGGACCCCTGGAGACCGAATTGGAAATAGGTACAGACTCCAGATTTCACAAAATGTTTAGTATTAACCTAAGTGATTGACAATTTGACATTGACAAGACAAGAAAACAATTATTATATTACCTAGTACTTTTACTTAGGTATAAATACTGACACTTATAAGAATAATATACTTACATATTCTTTCAGAAATTTATAATAATCACAACCATATTATATAGCTGGGCATAATGTCAACGCGCCCTACGCGCGGCATTATCAAACAAGATCATTTTATTTTGTAACCTCAAAAACATAAACAAACTCAAAGGATTAATTTAAAATTATTCTACACATAAGTTATACATTATTTTTACACTATAAATGAGTATAATTTATTACTGAGTGTGAAATATTCATTGACTCACCTCTTATTGAATACACCCAAAAAACTATACCGATCGGGCGAAAACCTGCAAGCTCGCGGCCTTGCTCTCTGGATACTCGGCGGCAGTTGGCGGTGCTCGAGCAGGGTAGGGGGTACATAAAGCTATGATTTTACTAATATTGCAGGCGCGTTTTGTTGACTGTTTCAAAGAAACCGAGGGGCGCGGAATTTTCAACCGCGCGGTATTACCCAACTCTCCCCTATTAATTATTTCGTCCCAGAATTCACGCCAGCAAATCTGGCAACCCTACCTTAGGTACATACATAGAGTGACAAACCGTCTTAATCATTGGAATAACATGATTATTGGTTCATATTGATATGTTTGCATGTTTACCTTTTCCGTATATCCGAAGCAGCATCCAGGAGAATTGCATCATGGCATAGCCCTTGATCTCAGTCAGCGAGATGGTGTTGTACATGTCGTATATCAGCTGATGTTGCGATAGCTGCATCTCGCATAGATCTGGATGGTCCTCCTAGTAAAAGTATAAGTAGGGCACTGGTTAGTTGTGCTATGCGGGGTGATTAATAAGGCGATACGCAGTGGATATTTCAATTATCAATGTAAATATATATACATGACAGTTATGTTTTCTTTATAATACTTTCTTACTTTTAAATCAACTGACATATCATAGACAATTTAAAATACAATTAACCTTTTTACTATCTCAACAAGTTGTTGACTCAGCTCATCAGCTGTTGACTGTACCCTGTACGTGGATTACGCAGACTTAGCCCATACTCTACCGCGCTAGCCTTGTGTGAATTTCCAAGCGTGCAACGAACGCCAAATATCAGAATTTTCGAGCCAACACTACTGCTGACAACAGCTAGGTAGGACCGACAATTTAACGTGCATTAAGCACCGAAGAGCTCAGAAAAAGTGTGCCAACAGCGATTACCCATCCAATGACTGACCACAACGGACGTTGCTTAACAGCGCATATTGTTTCCATAGACGAAGCTCCAGGAGCTCCTGGGTAATGCTTTTAAAATCGATGTTTAGGCACAAATAATATCAGAGTCTGCTTCGTCTGAAGTCTTTACTTTGTTAACGTCACAGACGGAGTTTCTTGTTTGGAGACAAGAATGTCCATTGTCTGACACACAGGTGACTAACGCTTGTTATTCTTGGTTAGATATAAGTACTAAGCTCGAACGCTTTCTTATGTTGACTTATATTGTTCGGCTTTGCAACAGACATACAAATTAACTATTTATGAAACTGTCACGAAATGAAGGTAATTTTAACACGAGTGCCAAAAATTTGGAAAAATCGTGTTTTTTAAAAAAATACAACTATACCTAAAGGTAAACTTAAAAAGTAAAACCCTATCTAAATTTTATCCAAATCGTTACAGCCGTTTCCGAGGTACGTATATTTATATATGTACGAGAAGGTATACATATATATGTATAAGTACAAGAATTGCTCGTTTAAATTATATCTATAATATAAGATACTGCATTATACTGACTAACGGGACCATAACGTACATGGTTTAAGTTTATTTGCACTTTCTTCAAAATTATCCAATAAAATATTCGCCGAGTATGATGTATTGATGTGTCTATAGGCACATAACTGGATTCCCACCACTTTCATATAAATGCCTGAACCAATGTTTACGTACATTTATATAATCTGTGGCTTAACTTTACGGAAAGCAGATTATTACTAGCTTATACAGTGCAAGAAACTTTTATGACCCTCTGACCTTAATGTTTGGTCACTATGTAGTTAGTGTCGTTGTGGCTTTACACCATTTCAATATGGTGACTGTTTGGTTGTTGACCACCGGGTTAGAAAAATTTGTTACACTGTATAGTAACATACAAAGGGTGACCCAAAGGTAATGATAATCAATATGAAATATGGGAATTTTAGTTCAAAAAAAAATTTCTACTAGCAAGTCAATACATTTAGTCCATCTCTTTTCTAAACCCATAATTCCCTTTGAAAAAATTTCTTTGCCTTGTCCCTCCAAAAATGCCTCTACATCAGTCATCACCTCGCTATCGTCGTCAAATTTTTTGCCTCGCAAGTTTTCTTTGAGCCGAGGAAAGAGGTTAAAGGCACTGGTTGCCAGGTCCTGCGAATAGGGCGGGTGTTCGAGCAATTCTAATCCCGTTTCTCGAATGGCAGCCATCGCGACGTGCGTTGTCTTGATAAAACAACACTTATGCTCGCAGTTTGCTTCGTCTTTTTTCCTTAATGGCCTCCCGCAATCTTCTTATTCGGTCTGTGTAGTAAGAGCCCGTTATAGTGGCTCCCTTTTCCAAGTACTGTACCATAATAATTCCTTTAGCGTCCCAAAACACGGACGCCATAACCTTTCCTGCCAAACTTGACAATTTCTTTATAGTCGGGAAAGGCGTTTGAAGTAATTGACTGCTGTTTGGTTTCCGGATCAAAATGGTGGAACCAGGTCTCGTCCATGGTCACGAAACGAAACAAAATTTTTTCCTGATCCGCTTGGAACTTTTAGTTTTTTCATATGCAGTTTATTCGCAAAGATTCTTTGAACACACCTTATGGTCACTCTTCGATCTGCCAACACGACATCTTCGACTTTTTTCTCGTTGTCTGCAGCGAGGGATGTGGATGGGCGTCCCTCGCGATGTTCATCTTCTGTGGATGTTCTATTCAGTTTAAGCTCCTTTGCCTAGCGCGCAACTGTGGACTATGGAGGAGTAGAGTCCCCCAATGTTTCCACTAGCTTGCTGTGTATGTCTTTGGTAGTCTTTTTTTTTTAAACAGAGGTACTTGATGACAGTTCTGATTTCGTTTTTCTCCATTTTGATGTTTTTACGATGTTTTGGCCGAACGGTAGTACGTCTTTGCCAATTTTTTTTTTATTTACCTATCTTCATTTCGATGAACTGCATCGTAATGTAGATCAATTCGATACAGTTGTCAGTTTCATATTTGATAAATTTAAAATATCTAATCCATATTAAACTATGTTTGGTCTTTGGACAGAATATAAATCAGGCAAGTGCGAGTCGGACTCGTTCGTGCACCGAGTTTTTTGTACTCAATAATTTTGGGTCAGAACACATTGAGATAATACAACAACTTACAAGCTATATTATAATTCAGCGTTTTCAACATTTGTTTTATAAATCCATACTTATATTATAAATAAATTATATTATTATTATTTTATAACTTTCTTTTATTAATTTAATGGTAAAAGTGAGTAGGTAGGTAAGGTACTTTTTATCCCAAAAAAATTCAAAAACTCACGCAGTAGTTACTAATCGAACTCTACGTTGACGAACTACAGCAAACTTTCTTACTATATGTTTTATATCAAATGCAGGAGTTGCCGTGGGGAACCCTCGCCGATAACCAATTTGAGCGCCGGCGAAGCCGTGGGAGCAGCTATACAGGATTATAGAGTACGTCTATACCGCCAGAGAGCAACGAGGCCTGGGGTATATGGTACATGGTAACCTCGAATTGTTTTTAGGGTTAACCCTTATAGGATCACTTTGTTGTCGGTCTGTCAAGACCCTTTTTCTCAGGAACGCGTAAAGGTATCAAGTTGAAATTAATATCCAATACTATGATCTACGGTCCCTTCAAGCTGTAACAAATCAAGCTTCTAAGTCCATGCAATAAAAAAAAATCGTCTGTCTGTCTGACACGACCCTTTTACTCAAGAACGCGTGAAAGATTCAAGTTAAAATTAATATTAAATAATACTAAACTCCACGGTCACATAAAGGTGTAAAAAAGAACTCAAAGTTTCACCTAGAATCATGGCATTTGGCTAGAACCAATGCCATGTAGCACACATAAAGGAAAAATTCTGAAAACCTTTAATTAATTGCTACATTACATTTTTTTTTTTTTTTTTGCGATTATACACTTATTTGCAGTTGGTATACCAACAACGACCTATGTCGATGTATTGGGTGAACAATTGTCCAACAGCATAGTTAAATTTGTCCCTCAATACAGTTAACCTTTTACGGAACCCTCGGTGCCGACCTGATAACGGTTATTTTTTACTATCTTTACCTTTTTAATCATTAATATCATATTGATATAAATTTTTACTTATTAGTAGTGCAATTAGTTTTATACGTCTGAATATATGGCACCTCTATTTTGCTATGAAAATACATAATACATAGGTAGGTCTCTTAAGCCCTTGGCTAAATGTAGCTGTAATGACAGTAAGGTTACAAATAAAAAAAAACTTTATAAAAGGTATAGGCTACTTACCTACCTAATATCTGTCTGTTCATGGAATATTATTTAATTAAGTTTAGTTTCAAACATCATTTGTTCGCAGTTGGTACGATTCTGACAGACAAGAAGAAATGAATGCGGTAATGATTAATTTTAAGGAATATGCTGTTTTTTTTTATATGAGCGTTATTGTAGAGAATAAGGTAACAATATTATTGTAGACGTAGAGTAATCGTATATGGTAACAAAGTTAGTCACAGTAAATGTATTTGTTTCTTTGTCTGTTTTTTAAGTTCCGTCTATAGTTTAACAAAGAGCCTAGGCTTGTGATGTTTGTTTGTCCGTCAAAGTTACTTCTTATTTGGTCGGCTCGGGGGCTCAGTGGGTAATCACCCGATTGCTGTAGCGGGAGGTGTGGGTTCGATTTCCGCATAAGGCAAATATTTATGTGATGAACATTTGTGTTTGTCTTGAGACTGAGTGTGTTTTAAGTATAGTATGTATGTATTT
This sequence comes from Apoda limacodes, assembly GCA_946406115.1. Lineage (NCBI taxonomy): Eukaryota > Metazoa > Arthropoda > Insecta > Lepidoptera > Limacodidae > Apoda > Apoda limacodes. Next base: position 26,293,640 of record OX291552.1, read on the forward strand.
ATAAAAAAAGTATATATAATATTATGCATTTGTATCACCTGTCTGGTAGCTATAGTACAAGCTTTGATTGGTTTGGCACTGTGCGTAATGTACAATATTTATTTATTTATATTTATGTAATATGTATAATGAAATTTTACAGAGATGTTACTTTTGCAAACCACAATACAGATATGTTATGGAAATTGAGCAGTTAAGGAGTAAATAGCTCTATATACACTAAACTCAGCGATGAAAGATAGATTGTACCTATCACAAGGGATCAAAATAATATTTTTACACAAGCCAAATATAAAAAAAGAACTTACTATTATTCTACTTTTCATTTCAAATATGAGGAAAGTAAACACAAGCCAAAATTATTCATGAAAAAGGTTTTCCATAACAGCTTGAGTATTTTACCACATATCTGGTATATCCAGGTACCTTTTGTAAATAAAATCACAAACGAAAAATCTACAACCAAGTTAAGATACCTAGTATTAATTGAATCGTTGCTGTACAGGTGACTGACTTTGCCCAATGTGGCTGAATATTTCTTTGTTTACTTTTCGGCCCTTGGGCCGATATTTGCCGCCCACCTTATTTTCACTACGCGGTTTACTTTCCACCTGCTTTTTAGATAGTATATGGTCTACTTTCAGAGTATGAGGGATGAAATAGTAGATTGTATCACAAGGGATCAAATAATATTAAAAAAAAAAACGAGTTGCACTCCGGGAGTGCCGGCAGAAGTGAAAACCTTTACACACGATTCGCGCTTAACACTCAAATATGTCACAAGACATGTGTTTGACATTGTCAAGAAATAATAATGTTTGTTTATTTACTTTTTTGACGTACGTGAGTATATTTGACATCGCAATCTGTCATAGAAATAAAATTCCATATCCAACCTCCCTGTACTACTCATAATCGCGAATACTAAAAATAAAAATTATAAAAGGCGTGGCATTACGGTTTCCGTCTTACGCATTTTCACGATTAGGACACGTGACCTGACGCGAGTTTATCATTTTTTACCCATACCAAAAAAAGTGCACAGCGCCGCTAAAGAAGTTTTCACTTCAAAAATAGTTTGAAACCAGAGTGTAGCGAAGGATTTAAAGGACGGCCCACGAGGTAAAATAATTTTGCGACCGAGTGATACACTACATTTTATCACCCTTTATGAGAAAAGAGGTAAGTGTAACTAATAAATAAGAATATAACATTTATTCATTTCATTATAACTACTTCAGGAAACCACACTATTTTTATAAATGCGTATATCATCATAAATACGAATTTGAGTCAACAATTACACAAGCGGAATACCTAAATTATACGCGGTTTAATTACTTTCTCACAAACCTTTTTTTTTATTTGGTTCGCGCGCGGCCAGACAGTTTTGTTATGCAGCTAAAACTTATTTATACAAAATTCTTGACAATATCCACATTCCAAAATTAAATTACTTTGCGTGAGTTCTAAAGGACCTACGAAAGTCGAGTCCGTGCTAGAAGTGTCTAAAATAGGTCAGTCGAGATTCCTTATTTAGCGGCTTATAACTGTGGAAGTATGGGTTAAGTCGACTTTAAACAAGTTCCAAACGATAGAATAGGCTTTTTCCTGCCCTTGATGTTGTATAACAAAATAATAAATCTGTATTACTTACTTACTTAACTTCTGTATTACCTATATAAAAAAGAAACGGACTTACTGACTCAATGACATATCAAAGCACCGCCTAAACCAGGTATAGAAACTTGAAATTTAGCATGAATGTTCCTTACATGACGTAAGGCTCCACTGAGAAAGGAATTTGTAAAATTCATCCCCTAGAGGGGTAAAGTGGGTGTTGAAGGTATGTATAAAAATCCGTCAGTTTTGAATCTAAATACATAGAAAATGGTATTTGGTCTTTGACATGTCAGCGTCACCGAAAAATCATAATCTAGGGGGCAAAACAGGAGGGAAAAATTTGCAATACGCGTCCGATATTAAAGCAAAAGGCTGCGTAATCCAAACTGGTCCTTTGCGAATAAAATATTTAAGGGGGCTCCCATACAACAAACGTGATTTTTTTGTTCGTTTTTGCTCGGTATTGATAAATTGATAACGGCAAGACACAGAAAATATTTTGTTTTTGTTAATATTTATTTTTTAATATTTAGTTTCACTTACAGTACTTAATGCCATTTTAGTAGATCGTCAAAGTAAAAGAAAAAATAAAAAAAAAGTTTTGAAGACCTTGTATTCAAAACGGGAGGTGAAACCCCTTAATTTTTGGAGCTACCCTTAAGTTTTTTTTTTTAAATGTCGTTACAAAATTGTGTCGCGATCACACCTTTCTGTCAATCTGAATCGACGCAAACACGGCGAAATTGACGGGCGGACAGATATGAAGGAACTATAAGGGTTCCGTTTTCTCAACAAGTCGTAACTGCGGCCTGGCTCAAAATCCCTCAAAAGAATAGTAGGTAGGTATAACCTTATATGTATTTATTTATGTATTAAAGTAGGTAAAAGCCACACGTGTCTAAATTTCTATATTCTGTACTCTAGAGACCTAGCTAGACCCAAAAAAGGCACGTCGAGGTAGGTAGGTAACTCCGACAGGTAGAAACTCACAAATTGACAATTATTGTGTAGACTATTAAATTATTGTTTGTTATTATTAGAAATAATTAAAAGGTTTATTATAAAATTATGCTAAGATCAGGAAACAGGGTAAGTAATTGGATGTCATTGGTCCCTCTTTGCCTACCCCTTCGAGAACCAGGCGTGATATTATTGACATATTTTTTTCTTTGGATCTTAACAACATTTTTTTATGGTCAGATGATATACCTGTAGTGAAGATCGAAACAAGTCTCCATGCTCCATCAGCTCTGCCATTTTCTTAACGGCTTGTGCCACTGACAGCTTGGGGTCCATTAGGATGTTCTCAGCAATGTCTAGCCATTCCTTAACAGGGGATGGCACCGCTCCCGGAACCGCCTGACGCCCTACGAACTCCACGAAGTTATTGTACATTCCGTCAATAATCTGCAGCTTCGCCGCAACCATCTCCCACAGCCAGGACTTCAGGGGAGGACGCGGTACTGTAGGAATTGACGATATTTTCTTGTCAAAGGCGGAGAACGCCTTTGTTAACTCAATATCACCACCGAAACCAGAGTCCCTCCATGACGGATCCATCACGTTCCTCCACAGGTCTTCCTCCATGGTATACAATTTATCCCGCACATAGTCCACGGCGGTCGGGTCTCCGCAAAACGCAAGCCCTAGCAGTGCACACAGCACCGCCAACCTCATTGTTAAACAGTTGAAATTGAAACACAACACTTTACAGTCCACGTCTGACAACTGACTGCGTGGTCGACGTCGAGTGAGGGAGCCGTACGAAGTAACTGGCTTTGTGATGACGAGTGGGGTCGCTTTAGTGATGCTAACTCAATGCCTTCATCGATATTTTTATCGACTGCTAGCACATTCACCTCATTGCCACGGACAAGTCCACGCGCGATGCGAATACATATTAGACTTAAAAAAAATACTTCCTTTTTTACCTTATTGTGTTAATCGAATCAGGAGATCCGCCGTAATGGTGCGGGTTGCGGTGGGAAAAGGAAATGTATTGTTTCATTAGGTAATTTAATCTGATGAGGTTTACACATCAAGGTTTCATTGATAAATTAATAGTTTAATTTAACAACAGAACCTTTTAAAATCATTAAATTATGTAATGACGAGCAATATCTGTTAAATTAAAATCATTAATTAAGTCTTTACTTCTTATATTTTGAGACTAGGTTTCAAATGAACTGCAATAAAAATAGGTACGTAAAGCGCTTTTAATGTACTTCATTGTAAGTATGTGGAAGTCATCTTTAATCTGTATACAATCAATTAGTTTAATTAATTGTGAAAGAAACTTCACTATGTAAAAAGATTTAGCATTGCATCAGGATATAGATCTATCGTAGAAAGTAATCCCATAATGTATCGCCGACACTAAACCTTTAAAATATGTGTATAATTAAAAAATACCAACAAAATCCAGCACATGAGTGCAACATATACGCATTGTTGTATCTCGTTATATACTTAAGTATTGAAATAGTGCCTACTATTATATACTTTGTAGATATTTACTTAATTGTTGTCTTTAATTTATTATTAAGTATATTATTTTATCAAGCTACTTATTATAATTTTATTTTTATAATAATATAAATTAATACAAAATAATAAATCAATACAAAAATATTACAAAACATTAATTAATAACATGTAAAAGTAAAACTTAGAAACACTAATAATCCACCTTATATCATGATCAGCCAAAATAGTCATAGCTCTGATAAAGTAACAAATATAACAAAGCCTAATATCCATCTTTTTACCTCTACTATTTGCTCTACATATTTAATAAATAATAATAATCTTTTGCATCGTCAAATCATGTTAAACACTTACATTACAACATTTGTTTTCTGATTCTTTGCGTCGTTCTCATCCTTTTAATTTGAAACTATGACGTTTCTGAGCCAATAGCTGTCAAGTTAATGACGTAGTTACAGTCGTCGGCGTTTGCCATTTTAGTCAATCTGGTTTGAGCTGATGTCATTTTTCAATCATAACTCACTTAAAACTAGGGGGTAACCACGCATAACCTTATTTCCAGTTCTCACTTGCGCGGTCTATACTGCTATCAGAGAGCATTAACGAGGCACTGCTCATTTATTTTTTGTAACCACCGCCCGCCGGATCGATCTTTGCTATGTATTACATTGCACATCTTTTTTAGATGACCTTCTAAAAACGTTCTGTGAACTCACGTCAAAACCAACTAGAATTATATAGAAAATATTACAAATCGATATCTACGTAAACTAGTACATGTAGCATCACTGGAGTCGACCCTCGTGTTTATTCAGTTGACTCCGTCCACGATTTGCTGCATTAGCTCGATAGTCTTTATGTTTAGCGACTAAGGTTTATTTTGCTTTATTTTTTAATGAGTTTTGATTGTAACTTGTACTGTTATTATTTTTATTATTGTTCCCTCATTATTATACCCTGCAGTGTCAGCTGACGTTTTGTCATCGACAATAAAAATGACTCCTGCGCAATATGTCTCACGCACTATCGCGCGTTCGGTTCATGAGGATGTTTTTGTTTACAACATATCTATTTCCTAAGTCGATAATCAAATTCTTTTTATTAATTATTATTATTATTAATTAACTTATTTAGTTAAATCTAATTATATAACATTTTTGCAGTTTACTAATTTATACTAATTAATAGGTAAGTACCTACTTAAGTCGGTGGTGGCCCAGGGGTTTTGATTTCACCTTGCGTCCTGAGTGGCGAAGATTCGAGCCCCACGTGTACCAATGAGTTTTTTTCTTAATTTCTCAAGTACATTGATTTTATTTACACCACTGCTTTAGCGGTGAAGAAAATCATCGTGAGGAAACCTGCATACGTCAAAAAAAAGAAGTATGTGTCCACAATCCGCACTAGGCCCGCGTGTTTACTATGGCCCAAATCACCCTCGGTGCGGGTAGGCCATGTAACAACAGTGGGGACGTATGAGGCTGATGAAAGAATAGTTTTATAATAAACTAGCCTAGGTTTCACCCGCCCTAAATTCGGTTATCGGTGTAGAATTTCAATTTCAATACAGAAAATATTAATTAAATATTGTCAATAAAATCGACACAAACTTGACATTTTCAAGTAGCTTACGTCCTTTCTCGTGACTGAAACTATCTCCATGTATAATTTGCCCGCTGTTCACCCGCCCTTAATTCGATTATCGGTGTAGGATTTCAAAGGCAACTCCTCAATAGATGAAAAAAAAACCGATTCATTTGACGTTTTCAAGTAGCCACTGTCCTTTTCCAGGACTTGAACTATCTCCATGCCAAATTTCATCTTAATCCGTACAGTGGTTTGAGCGTCAAGAGGTAACAGACAGACAGAGTTACTTTTGCATTTATAATATTAGTATAGATAATATAATAAAGCTAATTAATTTACATAGGTAACATGATCATAGAAATCAGAAATTAGTTTTTGGCAGAATTTTATTTATTCTTCATCTATATATGTTATTTATCCTAAAGAATATTTTGATTCGTCTTTACACATTTTTACTTTTGCATACTATTTATGATATAACTATTTATCCTTTTTTAACCAGAATTACCTATTATACATAAATAGCAAATAAATAGGTAGGTACAGGTTCTTGCTGTTAAAAAATGATTCATAGAATTCATGAGAAACACATAATAATTATGTGCCATTTAGATCACAACAACGTGACCTAACTCTAAACTACTTATCTTTAGTCATTCTTTAATGTCGTTAATATTATTTTATAGCCACGTTTTACCTATATCCTTTTATTTAATTAGTCAGTAGGTATCTAGAATTCCGTGTATTGCCGTGTTTTTGTATGTGTGTGTGTATGAGTCACTGCTGTTACTTCGAGCAACAATTTTTTTTCTTTTAAATTTTTTTATTTGGCACCAAGAAATCTTTTCACCTACCTACTGTATTCCCTAATAGTCTAAGATCCCGCTGCAGGATTGGTGTGCTCATCGACTTTTTGTTTAAAACCAAATTTTTATGTTTATTTATAATTAAGAGAATGTATATTTACTAGGGTGCCTATCAAAATTTGGCCGCCATTATTTTTAATTAAATTATTTTTAATTGATTTTTGGTAAAAAAATTCGTTTATTTTTTTTTTAAATAAAATAACGTCTAAATCACGGTAATTAATATGAAGATTCTAAAAAATCACGGTTGCCGTTGCGCACCTGGCCGCACCTCTTTGCAGCCAGGTGTAAACAGGTATGATTTCGATAAATTTATACGTTTATAACCTATTTTTATTAATTATATGTCAAATTGAAGCTATTATTTTCTATTAATTATCATATAAAGTTGCTTAATTAAATCTGGCCGCAAATAAGGGTTACTGGCTGTTAAAGATAATAAATATTTAAGGTAGAGTGAAAGAGAGTTAGCGCGTAACATCATTTGTCAGACGAGGACAGCGATTGCCGGCTGTGCGACGCTTTTAAGCCATTGCGCATGCGTCGAATGTTAGTGTTCTCAACTGAACAGATGCAGCATTTTTATTCTAACATAAAAACCACGCTGTTTTGGAGTTCGTAATAAACAACGTTTTATATTTACATTGTTATTTTATTTGTGCATCTTAATTTTAAATTTAATTGATAAAGATGAAACAAAATTGATGCAGTCCAAGAGTTTACGTGCCTTATGTATGGAATCCCAAAGTGTCAAAGTGTAAATACCGCAAGATTTTTATTATTTAACAAAATGTACGCTTTAAAAAAAAATAATGAAAAATTTATTAAAGGTTTGGACTCGACGCACATTCCACCGTGCTGGAAATCTTTGAAACAAAAATTGTTGCGGACAATTTTTGTTAATTCGATGTGGTTAAATGCCACTGAACCAGACTGCATCAAATTCAGCCCAGAAAATAATGGCTGGCTGGTACCAGATGGTTTTTTTAAACCAACATGGTTCCTGGGAGACTTAACTCCAACGGAAGTTAATAGTGTGCTATGTGAATCCACGAACAAAGCTTTCAAAAACGACGATTCTGATATTTGTAGCGATGAAAGTGATAGCTCCGATGATAGTACAACTGAAAGCTCCGATGATTCAGATTTTTAAATAAGAGTTACGGAAATATAAGAATTATAAGATAAATTTTTTAATTTCTTAATTTGCTTAAATGTTTAATTAATATGTAACAGACAATTAAATACTTAAATAAAATCTAATAAAATTTTTAAATAATACTTCCGCAATAAAATTTTCTTTTACTTAAGTCACCTTGGTTTTATTTTTCTATTTTTTAAATTAATATTAAATATCGACGTTCTAATTAGCAAATTGTCTAACTCCATTTTAGAGAATCTTTTATTTGTACGAAAAAAAGAATTTCTTCAAAATTTATTATCATTTTAAAAAACCATTTTATATCATTAATAATCTAATAGAAATTTAAGTTTGAATCATTCAAATAATTTGTAATTGGATTATTGCTTCATCAAAATGTTAAATAAATCACCCTCTAAAAAATAAGAGACAAATTGCTAATTAGACAGTCGATATATCAAATCAATATTAATTTTATGTTGCAATTTTTAAATTTGTCATTTTCAAAAAAATTACATATTTTTTGGAGTATTTATTATAAGTCGTCTCTATTACTCCCCGGTGGATGAGAACACTAACGTTCGACGCATGCGCAATGGCTTAAAAGCGTCGCACAGCCGGCAATCGCTGTCCTCGTCTGACAAATGATGTTACGCGCTAACTCTCTTTCACTCTAACTTAAATATTTATTATCTTTAACAGCCAGTAACCCTTATTTGCGGCCAGATTTAATTAAGCAACTTTATATGATAATTAATAGAAAAAAAATAGCTTCAATTTGACATATAATTAATAAAAATAGGTTATAAACGTATAAATTTATCGAAATCATACCTGTTTACACCTGGCTGCAAAGAGGTGCGGCCAGGTGCGCAACGGCAACCGTGATTTTTTAGAATCTTCATATTAATTACCGTGATGTAGACGTTATTTTATTTAAAAAATAAATAAACGAAATTTTTTACCAAAAATCAATTAAAAATAATTTAACTAAAAATAATGGCGGCCAAATTTTGATAGGCACCCTAGTAAATATATATTCCCTTAATTATAAATAAACATAAAAATTTGGTTTTAAACAAAAAGTCGATGAGCACACCAATCCTGCAGCGGGATCTCGTACTATAAGTACCTATTTCAAAATTTGTGAAAAATCTAAACTAGGTATTTTGTATTCGGAAAATACGGTTTATAAAAAAATATAATTAATAGGGTCTGCTGAAATAAAAGTAAAATATTTATATATAAATATTTTAGCGTCCAAGTAAAACTGAAACTCGACCAATTTTACCACGTTTTTAGGGTTCCGTACTCAAAGGTTAAAAAACGGGACCCTATTACTAAGACTCCGCTGTCCGTCCATCCGTCACCAGGCTGTATTTCATGAACTGTGATAGTAAGACAGTTGAAATTTTTACAGATGTATTTCTGTTGCCGCTTTAACAAATACTAAAAAACAGAATAAAATAAAACAGAAAAAAATTTAAGGAGTGAATATTACGATATTTAATATTTTGGGAGCCATACAATAAACGTGATTTTTTTGCCGTTTTTATAGATAATGGTACGGAACCCTTCGTGCGCGAGTCCGACTCGCACTTGGCCGTTTTTATATTTAAACACTCTGACGCCTCTGTCAGGAATGTCACATGGAACTTTTAGTTGAAAGTGTTCAATTACCTTATACTGCTTATACCTACGTATTTGTAGAACCGTTAATTCTATGTATTAAAACACTTTAATTCTTTAATTGCTTCCTTATGATGAGCAGCAGGTGAGTAACCCTAACCACAAGCGATCTCGGATATCTGTTTGTTACGAGCGTTTTTCGGAACGTACTAATTTATGACTGATTTTATTAATCCTGTAGTGTATGTGACGGTAGCGAAATAGCCAAGCCACATATTTTGACTAAGTAGTAGAGTTTGTGAAGTTACAGCTTGCATTATAAATATTATAAAATTTAAGGCGTGTAGAGTTAGAAGATAGGTTCTACATGAAATCTGATAACTTTTTGACAGTGCGAGCCATACGGTCTCTTCTTGGCAACATTTTACATTAAAATGTTTTTGGTGGAATTTCACTTCTTTTTGTAAGTTGCGTATGACCATATTTTTTTTTTGTTATTTTTTTTTCTTTTTTTAGGGTGTATTTCTTGCACATTAAAGGTGCCTATTTTCATAGCCCACTCTCTATTTTTGTTTAATCTATATTAACCTTTAAGTATGGACGTGGAGTCTCACAGGCTACTCGATGTTTTCGTTTTCTTAGTTTGACCTAATTCCCCCCACTCCAAGCGATTGAGCGGCTCAGTAGCTTTTGTTTTAGTTGTAACACTACCAACGAGGAAGGAGGTTGCGTCTTCCGATGAATATCACGCAAGGAATGACCATCAAAATATTGACCGGAGCTTGTCAGGCTACACGTCCATTGTTGCCCTATGATACATTTTATAAGAATGATTATGTTTGTTTTTAATTTTGTAGTACAAAATGTCAAAAAACAATAAAGCCAGTAGTTCTTAATAAAAACGACCATCTACGAGTTCTGTTCAGGGCCCTGCGAGAAAAACTTTTCGATCAGGCGATCCATCTTTCGAACAAGAAGTGAGTTAGTTGTTGTTAGCTTCGGATCAGTCTGACAATAAGGAGAATATTGAAGATTTATTTCTATTGGTGTCTGAACTGACACAAAATTATGAAAGTGACAATGATGAAGATCAGGATGAACATCAGTGTGTTGAGTTCAAGACACCTGTGTGTCTGCAATTTTCTAGACCTTTGTGCACTGACTGCCAATAAATTTACGTTATTAGACTGTTGTCAAAAAAAAATATATTTGTTACCTGAAGTATCGTGTATTTGGTTTCTTATGTATTATATATTGTGAAAAAAAAAGAATAATTTTTTTATATGAATAAGTTTGGCATTTAAAGGGTAATGTGTCCGTTTTTACAACAAAATCTCTGCAGAAGTTTGTAAACTGAATTTAAAAAAGTTTAAAATTTTAGCTAAACAGAAACTTGTCAAAAGAGCTTACTATTCAATTAAAGACTATCTTATAGATAAACAGCGCATGGGATTAACTAAAATGTTGCTATCAAAGTACTTGTATTTGGAAATCATTCGTTATATAATTAAAATTGAAAAGAGCGACAGCTGGAGAGTTTCTTTCGCCGTTTCTTCTCCCCAGAACGCCATCTTGATTCCGAAACGGTAGTAGTTTATAAATTCCTTGCATATTATGCTGTCAAAAAAGTGATAAGCAAAAAAGTGATTATGTATCCTATTTTTGAGAAATAAACTATTTGAATTTATTTGAATTTGACTAGAAAATGCCAAATCAGATAATAACTCTCTGCAGAACTATTCAAAACACACCCCAACCTTAAATATACAAAAACATACAAATACTTAGCTCAAAAACCTAAAATGCCTTTAGTATCGGCCGAATATTATTTATTTCAAAAACGCAGGTAAGCTAATATATAGCTAAAGAAATAGCTAATGACTCTCTAGCTGTAAATAGAAATCTCAACACCTTACTAACTCAGTCCACCAGTATTGACATAATAGAACCAAACTTCCTAGAAGTTCATTCAATCATCTCCAAAAACTAAGATTGGGTTGGTTTCCTTTCACGTTAACCAACCGTCAAAAATGGGAAATTGTATGAAAATTTGCATAGTCAACTTAACCTTACCGTCAGAGTTCAGCAAACCACTAGGTGGTTAACTTTAGAAAAAATAGCTGACAATAGATATTTCCATACACTCTCCCATTTTTGGCGACTGGTTAACGTCAAAGTTAGTTGGTGCAACCCAGCCTTACCTTACCTATCTACCAAACTATGCTACTCACGTTGCCGCGATGTTGCGCTATCTGTTCACACACTGCTTTACTCGCGTAATGAATCGCGACGCTCCGTACTAGGTCCTTTGACTCGCGCCCAAAAACCAACAAAACAGGGAGCGGTGGGCAGGACGAGGAGCACGACGAGTAACGTGGCCACACTACGTCTCTGCCTCCTTTCCTCGCTACCTCCCATACCTCTCGACGAGTGTATGGCAGGGCCATTACAGTGTATCGGTTTGACATTGACACGGTATGCGAAAACCATGCGAAAACCTATATGACGTCATAACGGGAGGCAGAAGGAGGGTCAAACGAACATTTTTGTTTTGTCGTCAAATCGATCTTTACTACGATATAATTTCGATATTTTTGTAACTTATAAGTGCATGTTTTTTATGTCGCAATTTTTCTGGAATGCCCGTGTCGGTACGAAACGATCATATATATACAGTTGAATTAAGAACGTCAAAAATTGTTTTTAGTCAGTCAAAAAGACGTACCTACTTTGTTCGAACACAAATCTGAGACTGGTGCGTTAGGTTACCAGTTTGGCATGTCATTCTTACCTCACTAATATGTCAAGGGCACCAGATAGAAGTCACAACAAATAAGTCAAAGCATAGACATCACGTCCATGAGTCAAGGGTTACGATTTCTGGAAGTTGATACGCGAGACGGGTCGTCCATTGTGCAGATAAAGGCTACCTTCACGGCCTATTGTTCACTTCTACGCTAATAATAGTTATCACCAGTTTTCTACGTAAACCTTAATATTCAGGAACCTACCTAGCTAACAGACACTTGCGGTTGGTGTAGACACTATGTGTATGAAACGACGAGTTGTAACCAGTGGCTTTACCCGCTAAAAAACTGGACAAGTGCGAGAGTTAAACTCGCGTAAAGAGAATTTAGTTGGAGGCCAGTGTGTTCACTAGTATACACTATTTTATACAGTTTACTAAAGGTAAAATTTGAATTTCCTAACCACCACTTTGTTTCGGTTGAAGTGGGTTCTCTGTATATTCTCTGTACCTATGTCTATACGAGTATAATTTGGCAACGTTCAAAAAGTTTTTTTTTTTAATAAACTGTATTTATACATTCATAAATAAATAAAAAAAAATTATAAAAAAATAAAAATGAACTAAAAAGTAGAAGATGTTTTTGAGGATTCCATACCTCAAAAGTAAAAAAGGAATTTGAATTTATTGTCCCTCTGATTGTCTGTCTGTCTGCCCTTTTACTCTAGAACGCGTGGAGTTATCAAGTTGAAATAAATATCAAATACCAAAGTCTACGGTCACTTTAAGTTGAAAAAAATCAAGATTCTAAGTCAATGCAATAAAAAAATATGGCACGACACTTCCCGTTGACCTAGAATCATAAAATTTGGCAACAAGCAAGATGTTACATCACAAATACAGTTAAAAAACCAAAAACTGATAATTAAAGGCATAACCCTATGAGATATGATCTCATGATGGAAGAACTATCTATATAAGTTTGTACGGAACCCTCGGTGCGCGAGCCAGTCATGCACTTGGCCGGTTTTTATTTTATACTTTTGAGTCTTGATTATTATACTGTCGCCAAGGTTCCGAGCTTTTTGGGAAATTTGTGCTTTCTATTCAAGCAAGTCGGGAAGTGATCGAAACAAAGATTGTTACGGCGCCGGCGGCAGAAGGCCTGAGGTATCCCAAAAACAATGGAAATTGCTTAGGAATTGTTGTCATTCCATATATTGGTAGGTATGTATAGCCATAGTCTACGCCATAGATATAGCGTAGCGCAAAAATAATCCTGTGTTCTACGCAACACCTTAAATAACAAATCAATACATGTAGCGCCATCTATTGACATTCATTTGAACTTTTGCTTTCTTAGTAAATATCTTTGCGAAAGTTAATATTTATTTATACCATGTCTTTGTCTAGCATCATTAGCTTGTATTGGTCCACTAACTGGACATAAGACTCCCCCATTTCCCTCCAGTATCTGGCCATAGCTGATTTTGCAAGCTATATCGGTGACTTTAGATATTTAGGCTTGAGCCCAAGTGATGGAATGCATCCGGAATCTCTTCGTCCGAGAATAAAACGGCTCCGGATGAGCCTGGATCGAGTCCGTCCCTCAAACAAACATTTGATAACTGTAATTGAAAATTACCAATACAATTTTTTTCCGGACGAAGAGTTTTCGGATGCATGTTGTTCGAGCCTTAGAGATACTCCGAGCATTGCTCGCTTCATCGCATAACCGTATAAGTATAACGGCGTTGCATGATTTTGAAAACAGTTTGGGGATTAATAAATAATAATTAATAAACACCTTTAATACGAACCTTACCGAGTTTTTTCATTATAAAACTAAAACTGACGTCCGGCTTTGAAAGGGTATGTCTGGCTTTGGAAAAAGATATGTCCAGCTCCGGCTTTAAGGGTATTTTATGGCCTGGGATGTGCGATCTTTCTTTCAAAGCATATTTCATGACTTAAGTGTACCCAACGAATAATAATATGCCCACATTTATGCGAAACTTTAAATTTAAATTTAATTAAAAACTTTAAATATACATAGATACCTACTATATTTACGGCGCGACGTACCTTAACCTATCTGGCTAATGCATAGGTTTGGTCCGGTTCCGGACCCTACGTACCATCTCTTATATACATACGCCTATAAGTGACTTGCATATCATTTATTTTAACTTAATTTTATTTAAAAAGTGGTATGGTAGTGGTGTTTTTTAAAAAACTCACGAGTTGTCCCTCTGGCGCTTGTTCCCAAGATCGTAGGTCCAACGCTTATATAGAATCTTACAAGCTCACATTATAAATTCAGGACACTCCTTTGTGTCGTAGCGTCAGCCGGTCGGAGATATGACTCGCTACGCAAAGTTACTTGACCTCCTGACGTGAATCATCCGATACAGTAACGATTGACTCGACCACCAGTCAAATTTAGTGCCTATCAGGACTTTCGATAACAGTTTGTATTTATATGTGTCGCAGGCAAATCGTATAATTCACCGTTTTACAATATGCCTAGGCAGATCGTAAAGTATGGAATAGATATTATAATATAACTGAACAGATTATTATATGAAGCCTGGCTGGAACGCTTCGCTCGCTACGCATCAAAAGAGAAACATAACCTAACGTACATGAATTATACAGTGCGATTTCTGTTCCTTTCGTTTCCATACTTTACGATTTGCCTAGGCATATTATGAAACGCCGGCATTGGCATATCCTATAATTTTTGGGTTATTTTAGGCCTACATAAAGGTGAAACATAATATTGAACTATAATGTATGTAGAGTCACTTACTTTTTAGGGTTCCGTACCCAGAAGGTGCAAAAGGAGCCCTATTACTAAGACTCCACTGTATGTCTGTCCGTTTGTCTGTGAGTCCGACCATTAAAAGGCTCAATCTTTTAGACCGAAATAGGTAGAAGCCTGAATTTTTCACAGAAAATGTGTTATAATGGGGGATTGTCTAACAAATAATTAAAAGTTAAAATTTAAAGGGGGACATACAGGAAACACATTTTCGTTGTTTTAACACTATCGTTAGAACGGTAATACATACAAACAATTAAAATTGCAATGAAAAATAGTTTGAACTCTAAAGTATAACAACAATTAATAAAAATCCGTCAAGTTTAAATTACCGATACAACTCCATCTAGCAATAGTATTAACAGAAATAGTAACACTTGTTTGGGGAGACCTTATACAAGAAACACATTTGCTTTGTTTTTTACTTTTGAGTGACGAATTTGAACGGGTTTAAAAAGTTCTCATAACGGTATTATTTCGTTCACTCAAACCGGTTAATGAAGATAACTGTTTTTATAAAACTAAAATCAGTTAGGTTACCGATTAGATAAAAAACCGAAATGATAATATTGCAGTTACCTATTAAAAAGGTTACCTGTTTAAGGCGCAAAACACACAGAAACTGCATACGGCACGGGCGTGGTGCGGCTGAGGCGCAGGCACGCACGCCGCTTCAAAACTTTTTGATACAAAACGTATGAAATCGACGCATTGTGAATTATACTCAAGCGACGTGGATAGGCATGCCGCTTCGCAGCCCAAACCGCGCCGCTAGCAGTCGCGACCGGAGCAGCACGCCTGGGGCGCGTCGCTTGTTATACAGTACGAACATTTTTTACAAACATGCGTGACGATATTGAATACAATATAGAAGTCTGCCAGATAGTGGAGTACTGTAATAGAAGTGTGCAAGTTATTCATATAATTTTTCCATTATTTTAAAATATCTATGCTCTTGTGGTAATTTCCAAACAGGGTGCACCCAATATCTTCTTTGTCTCTGCATATTAATGAGTAGCAGCAAAGCAAGGGCATCTTCAACTTCTGAAGAGGAATACATGCTGTCGCAATAACATCAGTTTGTATACTGACAGACCCGGGCATATCGTCGCCTCTTCTGTGTAATTTAATGTCGCGTCTGTGCCTTATCCGTGCCACGCCTGCACCGCGCCCGCACGCACCATGCCCGCGCCTTATATTATAAGGCATTAGGTGAGTTTTGCGCTTGACTCGGAAACAAGTCGCAGGCAGCGGGTAGGACATCGAGCTTTGTCGGGTGCCGCCGACTGGTTACCCTCCCGCCGCCGCATCACGCCATCTTTATTACACATGTACCTACTTAAGATTGATTTGTTTAATCTGTTTAGCTGTTTAGTTGTTTTTCAGACAACGACAGAACTAACAATGCTTTTAATTTCATAATCCAGCTATGTTAAAAAGACATAAATTCTGTATGACACACTAAAAAATCTTGGCTCATTCTCTTTAGTTAGATTAGCCGACACAGTTGAATACGATCTGCCTGTGATGTGATGTAGAATTGCGTATTCGTTGGTGTACTTAAGCGTGACAGCTATGTTAGTGCATGATTAAATATAAGAGATGGCGCTCGTCTAATTAAACTCAAATTAACCGGTTAATTTCACTCCACAAAACGAAATCTCGTGATGAACCGGTTTCTCGTTTAATCGGGTTAAATAAAGGTTACCACAACCGAAACCGAAATACATTTCGGTTTGGGGTCAATGACCGAAACCGGTTTGAAAATTTAACCGATTTCCGCGCCCTGCGAAATGCTTTATCTAACCAAATTCAAAAAGGCGGAGGTTCTCAAATCGGAAATATTTTTTTATGTAAAAGAGTATAGTTCCGAGGTGGTCCCATATTAATGTAGTGCATTGGTGTTATTTTGGAACTGGTGAAACGGCTTTTCTGTTGATGATTGATGATGATAGGTCAAGTGCAAGTCGGACTAGCGCACCGTGGGTTCCGTACCACGATTTACGTAATTTAAGAAAACGAACAAAAACAAGAAGTGTCCGGCTAAACCCATCTAATCACTGAACAAGTCCGATGTTGATTAAGTTTGAATTTCGTTTCCAACAAACAAATGTGTAACTGTTTATAAACTCTTAAAAACATAGTTGCTTTATCGTGAAAACAGTAAGGCTATGTTCACACGGCGACTATTCAATACGATATTTTCGGTAAAATTCGGTAACACGGTGAGAGGTCCATTCGGTTTTTTCACGTATGCGGAGTTCCCGTATACGTGGCCGCCGTTCACACAGCGTCTATTCGATACGCTTTGCCAGCCGCTACACCGCCAGTCGTTGAGAGCACGCCATTTTTTTATAGTTATCTAATGATTTATCCCATTTTATGGGTCAATACTCGATAGGCGTGGTAAATAACTCGATCGTAATCGGCAATCCACTTCGCCGAAGACATCACAAACACAACTGCCTGCTGCCTGTCCCCGCGCGAGTCTCGTCTACGAGAAACCAGTTTGTCCGTGTGAACGAATCAACGCAAACATAAGCGACACTGAGCATCGCATACGATAAAATCGTTTCGAGAATCTCGCGTTCCCGGTGGCAAAACCTTACAGTATACGGGAAAAATTATGTCTCGAATAGGAGATTTTCTCGCATAGATACCGTGTGATCGATTTTCAGAGTTGCCACACGAATTTTGTTGTCACTACGATATTCGATAAAATCTCGTATACGGTATACGAGAAAAATTGCGCCGTGTGAACGTAGCCTTGCACATACTAGCTTCAATCTTGCAGCTAGTGTGTGTGTAAGCTCTAAAGTATAACAACAAATTATAAAAAGCGGCTAAGGGCGTCCGCAAATTACGAGAGGTAATTTTAGCGATTTTTGATTCACCCTCCCCCTTTGATGAGATGTCGTGAGATTTGGTTTGAACTTCGAACCCCACCCTAATCTCATGTAAGATTTTTCAAAATGCGTACAGTTAGTGTGAATACATTAATCTGTGCTTGATTGCGTGAGATATATTAAAAATAATAACGCTTCTTTGTGGCGTTCACATTGCTGAGATAATTGGTATTGTATATATGTCGGCGGCCGATCGTAAAATCCGCCAGATCACAAGTGTCCTAGGGAGATCGTAAAGTATGGAAACGAAAGGAACTGAAATCACACTGTATAAGTCATGTATGATAAGTTAGGTTCAGTTTCTTTTTTGTAAACGTAGATGCAGAGCGAGCGAAGCGAGCGGAGCATTCCAGCCAAGCTTCATATAATAATCTGTTTAGTTATATGATAATTTCTATTCCATGCTTTAAGATCTGCCTAGGAATATCGTGATCTGGCGGATTTTACGATCGGCCGCCGACATATATACTAAAATTTGGTGATATTTAACAGTTTTATAGATATTCTACACCATAGCGGCCTTACCCATAGCGAATCTCCTGGCGGCTGGTCTTTGTCTTTTTTCTTGGGGCCCTTTGTCCTTCGTGAAAAGTATGTGATGCAAAAGTAGATCCGATTGTTTGGTTTAGGTATTTGTCATGTTTGACGAGAAACGCTAAAGTCATACAAATAAATGAAATTTGAATTTTAAAATTTACAACATTGAAGGATTTTCAAAATTAACAAATACAGAGATGATGAATTTTGAAATTGATGTTTGCGGCTTTTCCTAAGACTAAAATCTTTAATAAAAGCACAATAAATAATCTAACGAATGAGCTACGTCATTTTTGATTGAAAGAATAGCAAGGGCTGAATCTCAGTTCAGTTCGTGTCATCGAATGCCTCAAATATGTTTTAATAATTTTAAGCCTCGAAAAACTCCTTTCAGCTGACGCAACTGTAACAGGTGTGGTGGCAATAATTTTTTAGGACTACATATTTCGATAGTGGTGTAAACTTTAGTTAATTTTTTTTTATTATATATATTTACGGGAAATAAATCAACTTTAACCCGGGTTGGACCTTTTAATACAATCTCAGTTCGGTCTTCATCAGTTATTGTTATGGTCCACAAACAGGGTCATTTTGAGGATTCAGATTTTCCATTCCAGCAGTCATGGATGTAGACATAGACTCGGGCTCAGATTCGCGTTTTTGACTGGATAGCGTTTACGGCGGCACCGGTGACCTAAGAGACAATGATGTAGTTAATTCATCATCATCCTCACCTTTTTTTACTTGATGACGGCGGCGGCACCCATGATGATGGATTCAGGATTAGAGTCACTTTCAGTCCATTAATGTTTTGTGGAGGTTTCTTGATTATCGCTTTTTATATATTTATATAAAGATCCACGTAGATTTTCTTCTACCTGTTTTCTCTTGATAGCTCGTTTCCTTTTTTAACTACCTGACTCAAATTTTCTATCGGCTTTTTCAGCTTACTCAATACTTCAAAAACTATAATTTACACTTTTCCAGCTCACTAAATACTTTAAATACTATATAAGAACGTAATATTCAATAAAATTTAAAGATATGTACGATACAGTAACGATTTTGTAACTCATATTGCAAGCAAAATAATTCCAAGGTGCCAAGAGTTGACGAACCAAATGAAACGCGGGGATTCCCCGAGCGATAGAGGAGCAGAACCAGAATATTATGTCCCGACTCACGAGCTGACCCGAGCTGACCCGAGCTGTCCCGAGCTGACCCAAATGCTATCCGATTAAAAATCTTTAAGTGTTTCGAAGCGCGATATTCAAGTACTAAATAATAAATTGTTCAATTATGTTTCGAATGAATGAATTAGTTAACTAACTTTATTTAATTTTCTGCTATGTTACCTGAATAAATAATTAAGGATCAAAATCAAAAATTTGAAAAAAAATTATAGTTAAAGAAATCTATATTTTTTAAACCGAGGCCCCTACGAGAGCGAGGCCCCGGGCGATTGCCCTGTTCGCCACCCCCTAAGGCCGCCGCTGACTCTACACTGTTCTTGGAAAAATTACGTGATATTTAGCGAATCGGCGACGGAAGATATTTGCCACATTACCGCAATATTCTTCACGCACTTTATCGTTTCAAAAGTGTTCCACTTAACAAATTTTTACAAATAGGTATAGTACCTATGTTATGTTATTTAAAAATTCTGTAAAAGTCAATGTACCTACTCTACATGCATTTACACAAGATATTTTTCACTAAATAAATCAAATATTGTTTGTTTTCTCGTAGATTTGTAAGAGAAGATCGTTGGATGTAAGTAAATATTTGTTTCTACTATCTGTATAATGAAATGAATTAAACATTACACACGTTTAAATGCGTATTAATTTCGAAAATCTTTTAAAAACCAATACAGGTTCATTGATAGGTACGCGTTTAAAGCCGTGTTATTTTTTAGTAATGGAAAATTTCTTTTGTCTGTGTTGGTGTTGTTATGAGAAAAGACGGCTTTTCAAATTGTAACTCTACTACACAAGCTATAATAAGGTTAAAGACCTTGGGTGATTTGAGTAAATGAATATAAATCTGTTGGTTGTCCGAGTCATAGTCCAGTCCACTTTCACTATTTGTCAATCTACCTAGTTTTAATTATAACACTGGAGAATTGACTGTATCTTTTTCTATTCTATCGAGGTGGATAATTTCTGTGGTGCGTTCTGTTCACTGCTTCAATGCATCTAGGTAATTTCATAATCATAAATTCTGTATGACACACTGTAAAAATCTTTGCTTATTTTCTTTAGTTGGATTGTTAATATTAAGCTCCTATTGAAAACATATGTCGGTTAACAAAACGCCAGGTACCTATTTAACACACGAATAGGTAGGGTAGCACAGCTAGGGTTGCCAGATATTTTATGGATTCCCCCGTTTTTGAGGCCATAACAAAATAAAAACCCGTGATTAGCAAACGAAATATAGGGTAAACAAAGCTCCTATATTGACGGTCGAAAGTGTTGCGGTCAAAAACCGACGTTCTATCTTTAGTACAGTAAATGACGGAAAAAAGATGGTACAACCTAGCAATTCTTTCAAGAAAGATGGATTTTCTTAAAAATTTGGGATTAAGCTCTACTTACCATCCACTTCAAAATCTACCCTATGCCGATGAGTGATTTTGACTTTTAGGGGTGAATACTACCCCTAATTGACAAAAATTGAAAATAATCACAAATTTAGGCATTTAAAGAATGAAAAAACGTATAAAGCTTTTGATTAATGACAGTTATATAGTTTTTAAAACTATTTGTGATTTTTCAACCCCTATTTTATACCTAACGCCCTTTTAAAATACCATTTTTGACATGAAATATAAAAAAAAAATTTCGATATATTTTATTTCTTGTTTAGATACATCATTATATTTAAATAGAAGACATCTTAAGGGAATCGTTATAATTAGTTTTTATCCCCTAAAAACCACCCCTATTACTAGTAAATACAAAAAATATCTAAAAAAAAAAAAATTTATTTAAGTTATGATGCTTCATTAAAACAAATTATTATTTTGTCTGAGTTTATTATCTCAGAACAAGTATTTCCAAATTTTAATCCCTTAAAAAATACATCTCAACAGAAAGAAGGTAGTAAAAAAAATTACAATGTTATATCCTGTGGGCTCGGCTGGTAGATATTGGTCTTGCCGCGCGTTGAGAGTGTGAAGGGGGGGAAACGTCACATATATATAATACATACATATACATACAAACACACTCACACACACACACACAAGACCCCTTCACCAGGTGCCAATGATGAGAACACTATTAGTATACATGTATAGTATACGCATTTTTCTGCTCCAAAATCTAGCTGCTCCGATTTTTAAAAAAAATGCGTTTGGTTTTTTTAAGTTTTCTCGGATGCATTTTGGCCTAGAGATGTAAAAAAAGGATTTCGTAGGGAATTCCATCGCCTCATGCTGATGTAAGTTTTATATTTCTCGAACCCTTAATTTTATAAAGGTCAACGGTGAAAGGGCTCAAGAGCGGTTCTGATTTCGTACTAATGCTAAGTTTTACAAGCCATAACTCGAAGAATTTTTAAGCTACAGTACAAATTTAAAATAAAAAATAGTGTTGTAATGATTTTGTACTCTAGCAATTTGTACGTATATGGTTTATTTCCTCAGTTAATGTGAAAAAAGGATTTTTTTTTACATATTTCAAAAATACCTAGTTCACTTTGATGATATGTTTTTTCGAAAATAGCAATTTTAAATCGGTCAAACTTTTGGATCATATTTATAATGTCAAGATAAGGTCATTTGTTCATTTAATGTTTTTTAATGTACTTTAAAAAAGATTCTGAGCACTTTCATCGTAAAACGTACCGTTTTTTCGTAATTCAATGTTGAAATCTGTAAATTTGTCGATAAAAAAATAAGGCTTACCTTCAATGAGCTATAACTTTGTTTGTATTGGGTCTACATTAAAAAATAAAAAAAAAATTTAACAATTACCTACCATTTAACAATTACAGATTTTTTGATTAAATCAATAATTTATGAGTTATATGTGAAAAATCGTCAAAAAACGTGGTTATTTTTGAAAAAAATTAATATTTCAAAAACTTCTATAGAACATTTTTAGCTTAAAATCCATCTTTCTATCGATTCCTGGAGTTCTTTTTTTTAATTACCACCCCCTAGTTGGGGTGGTATTCACCCCCCGCGAAAAAGCACACCTTGGCATAGTACTTGGTAGATTTTACTTCTTGGGGTATTCCCTACTTACTGTCAAAATTTCAGCAAAATCCATCTTTCTTGAAAGAATTGCTAGCCAAAAACCGTCATTTACTGTACTACTTGGGTTTTGTGTTATTTTACCACATGGAACAAAAGCCAACCGGCGAAAGCGTAATCCCTGACATGTGGAAAAAAATTAAACAGCTTGCAAAGACTCATATAAAAAATATGATTGACATATTACAACTGGGGCTTATATCCATTCCAGCTACAAATGCTCTAGTGCAAATAATTTTTTCCATGTAAAATGTATAAATATTGCCATTTCATTTTTCTTTTAATTTGTCTCCCGTAAAACCCTTTTTTTTGTGACAGGTGGCAACCCTAAGCATAGCTGCTGTCACAACTGAGCGCTAGCCACAGCACAGCGCCCACAGCATGAAGTATCTTATCCTTACTGTGTGCTAATAGAGAGATTGTGAAGCATATTTTGAAGCACAATAGGCTGGTTGCCTAACCTGAACCTCTGTAATTGCCTGTTACCTATGCACAAGCCTTGCATTTTGTAATGACAATTGCTCATAGTCATCGTAGGACCCGTTACCTGTTCTCCCAACATGTAATAAAATTATTGTCGAATAAGCAGATACTTAAATCGTGTTGACAATTTAATAACCGATGCAACAACAATTTTGTTTACATCCGGAGGCACTCGGGCGTAACTCGACATTGCAATGTTGTTTACCTAATCGTCGCCGCCTGAAATCTAAAGAAAATGAGACGTGACCTTTCGTACAAACCTCCAAATCATATAGAATCAACTTGAGGAGCCCTTGTCCCAGCAGATGGTTGTGCCGCGGCACCACCAGCGAGTGTATGCGCTCCAGCAAACCCGCTAACGCGCCAGAATCGTGGGACACACACCATTCCGCGAAATCCATCAACGTACTCCTCTCTAACTCATGCTGCAGCTTCACATATTCTCTCATCTGTCGGTCCGCCGAAGCCACCCTACTCAGCAGGTCGGAAATATCGGCTAGTCTTAGTTCCAGTCGCGCCCCTTTTCCGTTGCTTCTAGCTAACAACATAGCCACAGCGTTGGATTTTTCAAGTCCCAACTCCAATCTCTCGATAGCTCGCGTCACTGCAGCCAAACGCGCCAAAACTCGACGTTCTTGTCTCTTGATGACCGGTAACTCCACGCCACCGGAGACGTTGAAAGGTTTCCCTATAAGATCCCAGGAGCTGAGCACTTCCTCCCCTATCTCTTTACTGAACCGAATGATTTCGACGGCGTCGTCTAAGAGCGCGCGGACAGGGAGCACACCCGCGAGCACGGCTAGCACCGTGAGCGTGCACCGTACCGACATGGCGGAGGACGCGCTTGAACTGGCGCGCGCGTACGGTCGAGGTCGTGGGGTGTCAAGCTCTAACAAGTAACAACAAAGATTACCCTGTTTGATTATTATCTATCTATATTTTATTTTATAGATTTCAATATGTGTTTTTTGAGAAACAATTACTTAATTGCAATTTTGTGTATATCAACATTGATATCAACCATATCGCCTTTAGATATACAGGGTCATTATAATTAAGCTAAAGCCCGCAAACGTATTTAATTATTTATTTGCATACTCAACAATTTTTACTATAGGTTGGTTGGGGAGACCGAGGGGTTTTGAAAAAAAGGTGATTTGAAACAGTCAGTGTTGTAAAAGTGAAAAATTTAAAATTGGAATATTTGCCAGATCAAAATCGGGAGAAATCGGGAGATAATTTATATACTTTACTATACTTATCTATTACTTTTTATCTTCATACCACCTCTTACGTGTTAGTTTAAAAACATTTTCTTGTCAATATTAAAAATAATCTTAAATAATATAGTGCACTTTTTATTATATTTCAATTCAAATCGATTTAATAATTAATCTTTTCGGTAAGGATCGCCTTAAATATATATGTTCTGTGGCCATAATTATCCTACAGAACTGCCCCTCGTACACTCACTAAACATTTAAAAATGTGGTGTTTTTATTATACGTGTCTATTTGTCTCCGATATGAAGAAATATACCTACCTTAATAAAGATGCTTATTAGGTATATTGAATCTTTAATTATTGTTTTATTTTTACAACATCATAAGCAACATTTTATATGTAATAAGTTATTACGCTATGCTATAACCGCCTGAAATAATGAAGGTTGCAAAATTTCTTTACGGAAGTATTCCATTAAATTTGAAAAATCGTGTACCACACGCACCTAACTTGAGATCAAATAAAAAAGATCAGTTGGATAGAACCTCTGCGACAACGAAATGAGGCTGGTTAAAAGAAGTACCTACACCTAGCCGTGTAAATACATTTTTCTTGAAAATTTTTATATTTTTGATAACTTTTTGCTCGATGCGCTGCGATAGATTGTGTAGTTTTAAACTTCGTTGTCGCAGAGGTTCCCTCTAAACTTTTTTATTTGATCTGAGCTTATAACTATAATGTACTTACATATACAAACAAATAAAAAAACTTTCGCTCCCTTTTTGTAATATTACTAGGCACAAAAGGAATCAATTATAATCATATAAGAAGTAAGACAGGGATGGGCAGACTTAAACTGTTGGCGATCTACAGCAAATATAGGCATAAAAAACAGTTTTCATGTGACAGCACGTAAAATTTAACGTTTTTTGGGGAAGATCAATAAATGTATTGTTTATACGACCAAAAAATTAGGTTAGTAGCAAGTACCGCATGAGCAACTTCTCATAAGATTTTTTTTTATATTTGAGAATTTAATCATGAAGATTATTATTGCATCTTTAAAAAACAGTTTGTTAGTGAAAACAAACCGCTGGACCGATTTACTCACACTGTTTTCAGATATATTTCATGACGTTGCGTATCCAAATTAAAATGGAAATGAAAAAATTGTACGGCTTAAAATTTTTATTTAAAACATTGATCGTATTTGTAGTTTTAAAGTTTTTTTTTAAAGGGTAACTATCGATTTTCTTGCCGGATTCTTCTCGGTAGAAATCAACAACATTGTGAACCGGGAGGAGGGTGGGAGGTTTCCAAAAATATATTTCATGAGTGCTTGTAAAATCTTAATAAAAAAAAAAATTGACTTAGACTATCAATTGATATGATCACGGGAAAAATTGGTCCATTGTTTCTTGAGATATCGAGGGGCAAAAAAAAGCTAAAATAGACACACACATCAATCAAAAATGTTGGCAAACGATTCTCCAAGTCTAGTCTAGGTCTAAATTTAGCGATTTCGATTTTCGGATCTAACTTCCCTCAAAAGAAGTTAATAACCTTTTCATTGATAACTTTTTACCTTGCTTTGTTATTGTTATTGTAGTAAGCCTAACTTGTTAAATTAAATGAATTTAACATTTTGATATAAATTGCATATAATTAAGCATTGTATCAATTGGAAGGCAGCTGGTCCTTAAAGCACAGGAATTGAACATTCCTATAATAAGTATTGACTGTTTAAATTATTATGCAATAAGATTGTACGGTGAATACCTATTTGAACTGTCATATGATGTACAAGGTTTTAGTAAAATTTTTTTTTATTATTATTAAATACTCACTAAAATATCGCTAGCGATCGACCTTAAATTCTCTCGTAATCATGCATTGTGGTGCATTTAGAAAAATTTTTGCTCATGTATTGTATTGCTTCTCCTATACTGTGCCTGTAGTATATACATCGGTTGAGATTTAGATGGTTTACATTATACAATATACCTATCTTTTGTCAGCTCCGGGGCTCAGTGGGTAATGACGTAGAGGGGTGTGGGTTCGATTCCCGCACCAGAAATTTAATTTATTATTTGTGATTGTCTTGAGACTGTAGTGTTTCTATTTATAATATGTATGTATAGGATTGTATTGTATAGTATTATATAAATTATATATTATTGTATATATTATATAGTATTGAATAGTCTATGGTCACTTGTCAAAGTTGTTTACATTTTTTCATTCTTATATTTTTATTGTATTTTAAATATTTGACATCTCAATCTAATCTTTTTTAATTCATAAATCGTTAATATCTCTAATGATATCCCCAGATGAACGTTTTCGTAAAAAATGAAAGAAAATAAATCCTTAAAAAAAGGCAATTACAAAAGTGACAAACAAACTGTGTTCAAAATTGCAAAACATTGTAATCACTGCGAATAAGTGAATAATGTGCACAGTTTTTGGACATCCCCTACTTACAGAGTGATAATACAGGGTATATAAGACCGGTGATCGTTGTCTTAGGAAGTGCTTGGATGTTTGGTGGAAAATTCTACTATAATCAGAAGGTTCAGTACTAGGTCACACTTGAACTCGCTATCGTTTGATAGTAGAACTGGGAGATCATCGCAGGCGCTTGACTACGTTTCGTGTCGTCGTGGATCTTAGTTTGGCTCTGGTTTCCCTAAGTTCCTCCTTCGAACTTCAGAGGGCCGATTTCTTTTGAACTAAGGATTTTAAATTGTTACTACAGTCTATTATAGTGTTTTATTATTATTAATATATGATCGTCTTTACTCTATTACATTTTAGTATTACTATTTAATGCATCACTTAATTTTATTGATCAATGTGTTGTTTATTGAATTGAATTTGTAGATTTATTACAGTTTTATAATTTTATAGATACCTATTGTATTATCTGGTTATTTATTTTTTGTTAATATGAGTGCAACGCCTACAAAATTAACTTGTCCACACTGTCCAGGGTCTTCACGTGGTTCCTCCTTACATGGTTTGAATGTGCATACTGGGCGCATGCACAAGCGAGTGCTTTGTTCAGTTGCAGCCGCACATGTTTCTCCGATCGACACAAGTAGCACTACTTCAACGGTACAGGGGCCACCAACATCGCCACTTGCTCAGAATTCTCTAGACAGGCTAAGGGTGCTCGGAACCAGGCGGCCGGCAAGCTGTGTGACGTTATAGACTCATGTGTCGCTAACAATGGCTTGGATGATTGGGGGGCTCTTCTTTCTTTCGCATATACAGCTCTGAAAATGCCTACGAAAGAGTCACCTGGGAATTTGACGTCAAAAGTTAAAACCAATGTTTTGTCGTCGGGTCTTTTTAGTGAAATTGACATAACTATGCCGTCGTCTGTGTCTACCAGCTTTCCCTCTATTCGGAAAAATATTGAATCAAAGGTCTTTGAGGGGGATTTGAGAGGTGCCGTTCGCCTGTTAATGTCGGACGATTCCTTTGCACGGCGGGGTCCAGACACACTGGCTGCGCTAGAATCAAATATTTACGGGGCCTCCCTTTTTGCTTTGACCAAAAAAGATGGTGGTTTAAGACCAATAGCGGTGGGCAGCGTTTTTCGCCGCTTGGCTGCCAAACTAGCTTGCCGCTCTGTCAAAGAAGAAATAGCTAGTTACTTGCAGCCGCACCAACTGGGATTTGGCACACGTCTGGGTTGTGAGGCTGCTATCCACGCCACGCGAACGTTTCTAATGGCTCCGCAGAATTAAGGCAATATTTTGCTGAAACTTGATATTCGCAACGCGTTCAACTCTTTGCAAAGAGACGTTCTGTTGAATGAGGTCAAGGATAAAATCCCGTCTCTCTTCCCTTTCCTTCATCAAGTCTATAGACTTCCTTCCAACCTTTTCTTCGAAAAAAAATCTTATTCTTTCAAAAGTGGGAGCCTAGCAGGGAGACCCACTCGGTCCGCTTGTGTTTAGCCTGGCTATTCACAAAGCAATCTGTGATCTCAATTCTGCTCTTAACGTCTGGTACCTAGACGATGGCACAATCGGGGGTAAACCAGAAGACGTGTTTCAGGATCTGGAGGCCTTAGTTCCCCGCCTTAAAGACCTGGGTCTAGAGCTTAATCCCTCGAAGTGCGAGTTCTTCGCCTGTGGTTCTGAGGCTCGAACACACATTTCTCTTTTTCATTCTCTTTTACCTGGCCTAAAGGAAATTTCTTCTCCTGACTTAAACTTATTAGGTTCCCCAATATTTATTTCTGGAGTCCCTAAGGCCATAAATGCAAGAAAACATTTTCTCCTTTCCGCTCACGAACGTCTTAAGGCTCTTTCCGCACACGTGGCGATCATCTTGTTGCGCATGAGCTTCGCTCTTCCGAAGGTCACCTATTTATTGCGGACTACCCCAACTTGGCTCTGCCCTGAGGAAATTTCATCTTATGATGAAAGTTTAAAATTGGTTGTTGAGTCATTTCTTAATGTCTCACTAGATGGTCCCCAGTGGATTCAAGCAGCTCTGCCTGTCCTATGTGGTGGTCTCGGGATACGGTGCGCTAAGGAGGTGGGTCTGCCGGCTTTCCTGGCGTCTGCGCACGGGGTTGCCAACCTCGTCACCAGTGTATTACTTACTTCTAATAGTGACGGGGGAAGTATACCTTCTACGTCTGATGCTGTGTCAGCTTGGTTAGCCCTTAACTCGGGTGCTACAGTTCCAGAATTGTCGCATGTTCAGAGGGCGTGGGATGATGTGGGGGTAAAGAGGCTTCAAAAGCAATTGCTAGAGGGTGCGTTGGGATTCGATAAGGCCAGACTACGAGCTGTGACGCAACCTGAGTCCGGGGCTTGGTTACAAGCGGTTCCTTCGCCTCACCTGGGCACTCATCTCGATGATGACTCTTTGCGTATTGCGGTGGCTCTCCGTCTGGGCTGTAAGGTGTGTGAACCTCATATATGCACCTGCGGTTATCACACCCTGAGTTGTCGGCGGGGCACTGGGAGATTTCCGCGTCACCATGCCGTGAATGACATAGTTCGTAGAGCCCTTATATCGTCTAATGTCCCCTGTTAGCTTGAGCCTCTAGGTCTCAGCAGGTCTGATGGAAAGAGACTAGACGGGCTGTCTCTGGTGCCTTGGAAAAATGGAAAGTGCCTGATATGGGACGCAACTTGCGTCAGCACTGTTGCCGCCAGTCACCTGAGTCGCACCATGCTCTTTGCATCTGCCGCTGCCGAAGACGCCTGCTCAAAAAAAAGGCTTAAATACGCTTGCTTGGAGTCGCTTTATCATTTTGTACCTGTAGCAGTGGAGACCTTGGGCAGTTGGAGTGTGGATGCGAAGTGTTTAGTGGGAGAAATAGGCCGCAAACTAAATAAAGTGACAGGAGACTCACGCTCTGGGTCGTTCTTGGTGCAAAGGTTTGCCATCGCTATACAGCGAGGTAATGTTGCAAGCATTATGGGTACCTTTGCACCAGGAATGATCAGGGGTGGGTTATTTAATGACTAACTTTATTGTATTAAATTAAGTGTTATTTTGTTTTAGTAATTTCATTGTAATAATAATAAAAAACAATAAAAACATGTTGTATGTATTAAAAAAAAAAGTATAATTATGTATATCTGTTTGTATCGGGTATCCATAGCACACGCTTTGCTCGGTTTGGGACCAGACAGCGCTGTAATTTTTGTGAGCTTGATCTGTGTTACATCAGAAACACGATAGTAAATTACTTACTTAAAAGATTTTAAAATAAGAAAAAATAGATAAAAAAATATACATTGTCACATTGAACAATAGAAATGTTAAATTCCCAATTCTCGGTAAAAATAAAATATGGTGCTAGTATGGCAACATTCAGTCTTATTTATTATCTCCTTTGCGCCATTCATCGTACAACAAAAAATCTAGTTTGCCACTTTCCGTTTCGTTGCTTCCGCACCACCGCACCCTTTTTTAAAAAAAAGGTTTTTTGGAATTCTTAACTTTGTAGGTATCAGTGAACAAAATACCCTAAATATAAATAACAATATGAGTTCCTGGTAGTGGTTTAAACAAAATACTTACCAATATTTCATTGTGAATTCCTAGAAATGCTGCACTTTTTATTTTTTAGGACGGATGGATGTCAGACTGTACGAGATTGATTTAAAACGGAATTACGACAGCGGAAAATAACGAGAGAAACATGTGGAGAACTATACTATACTTCAAGTCCTTGAAAAAGCTCTGGGGGCTGATTCGACGACAATCCCCAATCCCACTTTCAATCGTACAGCAATCTTAAAATATGTCGTATAAAAAGCAATAATTTTAAATACTTAATTGCCATTACATGTAGTAATATGTACCTTGATAATAGTAGGTATTCGATTTTGTGGCATAAAAAGATGCCAAAATCCCTAACTAAAGCGATAATTTTCTTTAAAAAAAACTTGCTAAGAGCATAAAGAATTTTTTAATTAATACAGTGAGATTTCTACTTATTTTAAAGTATGCAAACCCTGAACTGAGATAAAATTTTATTATATAGTATACAGGGATATTGCAAATGAGATACCCAGGTCATTCATGAAAAACAATAGATTATGTAACCAGGTACCTAATCCAATAAATCTAAATACCCAGGTAAATCCAGAGAGGGCAGTAAGTTATTGTCAATAAACCCCATGCCGAAATATGGCCCTTAATATTTACATACAGGACATTTGCATAAAAATATTTGTTTTCGGAATTAAAATGCTATCAGAATATACTAACCCTTAATTGTGATTGGGATAATATTATGGTCGTATTAGGCTATAGAGGGCAGCTATCCCAACTAAATAGCCCAAATCCTTAAAATATTAGGTACTTTATTAAATAATAATTTTTAAGAAAAAAACATTTATCCGACTTCAAATGGACTAAAAAGGTAAAAATTTAGTCCGCTTATATGGCAAAACATTCAGGTAAACATGTTTTATTCGCCAAATTCGATTGTGATCGCACAATAAGCTACAGTTTTTTAAAGTCGATGAAAAATAGTCTTTTTTCTTCTAACACGAATCGTCTCAATAGGACGCTTGAAGGTATTCAGACACCATAACATACCATAACCGCATTGATATAAACAATATATTATATAACAATATCCTACTTATATTATAAATGTGAAAGTTTGTATGTCTGGATGGATGTTTTTTACTCAATCACGCTTCAACCACTGGACGGATCGGGATAAAACTTGGCATACATATAGGTTAGGTCCTGGAATAGCATATCGGCTTTTTATCGCTAAAAATTCTAAAGTTTCTACGGGAATAACTATAACGAATTATTGCAGCACCTATAGCATGCTATAGCAATTCATTGGTATAACTAATTAATTAATTATAGGAGTTAATTAAGGAATGACACGCCGATAACCGAATTAAGGGCGGACGGGCCGCTGGCAAAGTCTAGTAATATATATTTGGTTTATATCAGTGCATAACTGGCAAGGTTTTGAACTGTGGACCACATTTTTAGGGTCCCGTAGCCAAATGGCAAAAAACGGAACCCTTAAAGATTCGTCATGCCTGTCTGTCTGTCCGTCCGTATGTCACAGCCACTATTTTCCGAGACTATAAGAACTATACTGTTGATACTGTAAGTAGATGTATTCTGTGAACCGCATTAAGATTTTCACACAAAAATAGAAAAAAAACAATAAATTTTTGGGGTTCCCCATACTTAGAACTGAAACTCAAAAAATTTTTTTTCATCAAACCCATACGTGTGGGGTATCTATAGATAGGTCTTCAAAAATGATATTGAGTTAGTTTACGCGAGAGACACTTCCAAAGTGGTAAAATGTGTGTGTGTGTGTGTGTGTGTCCCTGTAACTAATAAAATAAGTTTGTCGGATTCATTGAGCTAAAAGATTTGGATGCGAAATCGATTGCACATGAGTTTTTAACAAAAGATCTGAATATAAATAAATGCGTTGGTTTTGGTTTTGATGGTTGTTCAACGATGTCAGGAAAAGACGGAGGGGTACAAGCGATCTTACGCAAAAAGTACACCAAAGATCTCTACTTTAATTGCTCGTCCCACAAACTGAATCTTGTATCAATGCTCTAAATTCACTTTCTGAAATTAGAAATGCCATGGGAACCACCAAAGATTACATAAACTTTTTTCGGGAATCAGTTTTGAGGAGAAAGTTGATGCCTAATATTTCTAGACTTTGCGAGACAAGATGGAGTGAGAAACACAAAACCATCAGAGTTTTTAAAGAAAATCTTCCAGTAACTCTGGAAGCCTTACCAACATTATCTCAGGAAAGAAATAGTGCAATTCGGAAAAGTGCCTTCCACAAAACCATCACAGTTTTTAAAGAAAATCTTCTAGTAATTCTGGAAGCCTTACAAACATTATCTCAGGAAGGAAATAGTGCTAGTGGCTACTTCCAGAATCTCCTTCATTCTCGGGATTATGATGGTAGCCAAATACTCGGCTTTGATGGAACCCGTTGTAAACGTACTCTTATCTGTAGCTTTGGACGTGGTAAAAGCCTCGGAACACGTTAAAATGATTTTACTTTTCATTAAAAACCACCGTGAAAATCCGAAAAAAAGTGACAGACGAAATTATAAAGGAAGCTACTGCTGTTGCGGAGGAAGTCGGACTGGAGGAGGACATTACATCAATGCCGCGTATTACGGGGAATCAACGTTATAGAAGCAATCATTCAGCAGAAAGCCCTTCAGAATACTGGAAGATGTCTTTAGTAATACCATAATTGCATTCGATATTCACCTCACGCCATCATTCGCATTATCTAAGTTACACCCGGCGCAGATGCAAAAGAAGACAACTGAAAATCTGAAACAAACTTGTCAATCTATTGCCCAGTTTTATGACTTACCGTACATAAAGGATGAAATCTAACTTTGGCAGCAATTGTGGCACGATAGGCTTAATCTAACAAATCTTACAGTTGTTGATGTCCTAAAAGAAAAAAATCCTTCTTTCTTGAAACGGAAAAAGCATTGAAAATTTTGATCGCTTTACCATGCACGACCTGTACAGCAGAGCGATCCTTTAGCAGCATCAGAAGACTAAAAACATGGCTAAGAAGCACCATGACAGAAGATCGCCTTAATGGTCTTGCCATGATGAGAGTACTCAGAGCTATAATAAATAAAAAACTTAATAATTTTAATGATAAAGAGGTTGAAAGTTTTGCAAAAAATCCCCGCAGGTTATGTTTTAATTAAATATTATTTTTGTTAAAATAAATAATTATGACTGTGTTTAAAAGTTCGATTTAGTTATTGTGCTGTCGAGGGCTTGTGAAGTTTTATACATTGATATCAGAACCGTTCTTATTACAATCGTCATCGAGGCAAAGACTTCCAAAGTGTAACGCTTTATGCTTTCGACTGTACCATTCGTTCATATTTTTTATCCTCCATAATATTGCCCCATTGCCCCCCCCCCCTCCCCCCTTAGTCATAAGCTGGTGCCTTGTTGCTTGTCATAATATAAATGTGATGTAGGTATGTACCTATTTAAAACTGTTCCTAATAAACACTAGAACAAAGAATATTGTTAATGGAATCAATAAAATTATTGTTGACAATTTAGTAATAAACTTTGCACTGTATACCTAAGTGATAATACGTGGTCCGGAATTTGTTCGTTTCGTTTTTGGCAGCGGTTTATCAAGAATTGTTTTATTTATAAAATCACAATGAATATACCAGTTTGCTCCCGGGAAATATCCGAGCCGAAAGTACACGGGTATTCCCGGTTTTATGGGGCAAATCTGGACCAAAAAATGGAATAGGTACCGGTATTACCGGTACTTAATACCGATACTTTCGAGAATTAATTGCTTTTTGTAATTTGTTGTGTTAGATTAAAAGAATTTATAAATAACAATAAATAAATACTACTACAGATGAACTCTGAAAGGGGTCATTCAGCGTCCTTTCGCTTTGTGATAAAATTTCCGAAATAATTATTGTCTTCGTTTATTCTGTTCGTTACAGTCAAAAGTATTAACATTTTATTTTCGTTTACAAAACACTATCAAACGTTTGTTTGAATACAATTCTTGACAATTTTTACATGCGGGGGCCTCACTAGCGCACTTTCCACCTGTATTAGAAGTAAAATATTTATATGCACTGGTTCTATATATTACTTAAAATTAAACGAGCAATTATTGTATATATATAGATGTATGATCTGAAACTCGGAAACGGCTTCAACGATCTTCATGAAATTTAGTACGCAGGGGGTTTCGGGGGCGACAAATCGATCTAGCTAGGTTTCATTTTTAGTAAACTTCGTTTTATCCGTGGTTTTCAGGCAATGATAAACTGAAAAATATGACTCTTCCTGACATCTATTGGAAAGTAGTAATACTATTATTTTTACCGACCCAGCAACACTAAAGCTACTTGACAATAGATAGCGTTGTTAAAAAAACACAGCAAATCTCGGTCCCCAGGTACTATTAATTAAAACTCGTTGTGCGAATAATCAAATAGGTATTTTTTATGTAAATTAGAAATACTTGACATACTTTTACCTCATATCACACTTTTATTAATTTTTTCTCTATGTACAAACAGCTTTACCTCTTTTTTTAAAAAAGCCTACATAATTCCTATTCCTAAAATTGAGAATCCAGTCAAGTCTGTTCCAATATCGACCTATTTCAATACTACCTTTTCTTTTTAAGGTTATAGAACGCCTTGTTTATGATCAACTAAACCACTTCCTTTCCTCTAATCATCTTTTCAATGATTTTTAATCTAGATTTCGTCGTGGACACAGCACGGTTACTGCATTACTTAAAGTAACTGAAGATATAAGATGCATTATGGAAAACAAACATCTAACTGTGTTAACGTTATTGGACTTCAGTAATGCATTTAATGCAGTTAATTGTGATGTACTGCTTGGATTATTCCGTTTTCTCATTATATCTCCGGCAGCAACACTGTGGTTCAAATCATACCTTGTGGGACGCCAGCAATGTATACGGACTGTCTGGCTGTTCAGATTGGTACCCGGTGCTTGCTGGCCTTCCACAGGGTGTATTTTGTCACCATTACTATTTTCACTTTTAATTAATTCTTTGTTTTGTCGTATTAGTACCACTTGTACGCTGATAATTTACAAATTTATACTGGTACATCTGTTGATTTTTTAGACAGAGCTATTGGTGTCATCAATCAAAACATAAATATTATAGCAGAGTGAACAAAAGAATTTGGTCTCCTCCTGAATCCAAACAAATCCCACGCTATCATCATAGGAAGTCAAAAAAAATCTATTTCAATTAAGACAGTGTTAAACTTTTCATAAGGTAAGCGAATAGAACCCAACCGGCGTTTAAGCAGCATTTTAGCTGATTTGATACCAGCTTACTGTAACAAGAGGTACCGTAAATTTCCAATCTGTGTTTATTTTATTAACGCTAGTAATTATATTTTTCAGCGAATTTTGTTTTCGGAACATGTCGTATAACTGTTTAAGTTCACTATGAGCCCCCCTTAAAATTAGTTGCGTTTTCACTAATATATTGTTTTGCTTATACCGAGTCTCGATGTAAATTGTTTCAAAGCAACAATGAAAGCTTCAGTTGTAAATTCTAAAACTAATTCAAATTTGAATAGCACGACATACAAAAAGGCACATGTATCCGTTTAATAAATTTGATAATACGTAATTGACTACTTTTGAGTGCAAAGTGACCTGCCAAATCTACACCCAAATTTAAAAATGGTCTTTGTAACATAACTCGGTGGTGAAGAAGATCAGCCCCCTGTATTTCTTACATAAAACGTATTCCGAAATAATCGTTTAACTTAGCTACGGCCATTAATAGGCCACTAGTTGAGCCGCAAATTAGAAAGTGTATTTTGAGTTCCAGAATGAAATAATCTAAGATGAAGTTCCATAATAAATAATTTGGTTATGTGATAATTTGCTGGAAGTATAATTGGATGTTTTTGGTTAAAACTGATATTAGCACGTTTTATTCTTCCACCGACTCTAATTATGCCATCCTTGTCTAAGAAAGGAGATTATTTTAGAAAAGAACTAGATTTGTTTATTGTTACAAGCTTTTATTTACTTTAACTTGTCCGTTGTCTGCCTGTAATGAAATTAAAATTGATACACTTCCCGGTTACAGATTCAGCTGAAATTTTGCACGCATATGTATATCGCGTGACAATGCAATATTATGATGACATGGAGCTAATCTGATGACGTAGCTGGAAGGTGGCCATAAAACTCTGTAATGACTAATTTCTACAATGTTTTTTTTGTCTTTACTGTTTTTGATAATTGCCCCAGAGGTAAAAAACAATATCAGTTTTAATCGATGATCAAAACCGTTAGATATTATTTTTTTTCGATAAGCCTTAAACAATATAAGAAACATATACTTATCTAATACGTTTAAACGAACAATTCTTGTACATATGTATAAGTATATAATATAATCTGAATCTCGGAAACGGATCCAACGATTTTCATGACATTTAGTATGCTGGGGTTTCGGGGGCAATAAATCGATCTAGCTAGGTTTCATTTTTAGAAAACGTCGTTTTATTCGTGTTTTCACAAACTGAAAAAAATTACTCTTCCTGACATCTATTGCCGAGTAGTAATACTATTAATTTTACCGACACAGCAACACTAAAGCTACTCGACAATAGATGGCGTTGTTAAGCAACACTAAAGCTACTTGACAATAGATGACGTTGTTAAAAAAAAACTCTGCCCCAGGTACTATTACAAAATTTAGAAACGCCTTTAGTTTCGAATTTTTT
Source organism: Apoda limacodes (assembly GCA_946406115.1). Taxonomy (NCBI): domain Eukaryota; kingdom Metazoa; phylum Arthropoda; class Insecta; order Lepidoptera; family Limacodidae; genus Apoda; species Apoda limacodes. The sequence goes on from OX291552.1 coordinate 26,330,769, forward strand.
TATGATAAATTATTGAATAAAATATTTTTTTGCTTGGTAATACCACAACAATCTTTCTCCTTCCGATATATTGCATTAGTCTTTTTGCGATATATAATAGTTTTGCAATATATATAGTATCAGATGAACATCTGTCCTAGCACGTCGCTGGACATTATAAGTTTTTTTTTTCGTTAGCAATAAATAGAGTGTGAGCGAGGATTTTGAACAGCTTGTAGCCTACATTTTTTATTTTAATGTTTGATTTTAAGCTGCTAAAATAATAAAATTAAATAAAAGTTTAAAAATTATTTTTAATTGTAAAGAAACATAGGTTTATACATTTTGTTATTTATAGTAGTAGAAATAAGTATTTCTCATATTATAGAGATACGTTTGTGTCTTGCGAAAAAATCAATGATGTCAAATGATAGCTTTTTTGAAACTGCTCTCCTTTATTGGTTGCTTCTTACGTATACTGGTTCCATTGTATAAGTGGTGTTCGAGTTCAAAGGATACCAATCATTTTCTAGTTGACAAAACCTGTAACAGAAAACTTTATTATTTTACTTGGTACTACCTGTTTATTTATATCGTAAGAAGTTAAAAACTTTTCGACCATCTAACATTAATTCCAAGCTTAACATAATTGTTATCAAAACGTTGATCAAACCCATAACCTATGACGATAACATGATGATAAATGATTTTTAGGGTACCAACGGGACTATCTTTAACTACTAGCTGCTGCCCGCGACGTCGTCTGCGTGAGCGCTATACCATAAGATCACTTTTTGTGAACAAAACCATAGCGTGATCTAATTCGACGCCAACGCCATCTAGTTAGCAAATAGGAAACATTTTTATATGGTGAAAAATTATAACACATCTGGATGGCTACGTGTGAGTAGAATAACTAATAATTAAGAAGCAAGTCAAATATGCGTCATTAGATTACACGTTGTTACAGAATGCGTTGAAGAAATAAAGTAGTCCTAGGTGTACGCAAAAAAAAACTGCAAATCGATGTAGAGTTTAGCCGTTTGGCACACAGGTACTTTAGGGCAAAACAATAATTTTAAGCCAATTTTTTGTATGTGCTTAAAATTTTTTTTTTCAGAAACCTATCGTGTGGGGTATCAAATCAAAGGGCTTGATGAGCCAGTTCTAAAAATATACCACACTATCACCTTTGGGCTACTTTGTTCCTTAAAATCCAAAAAGTATTTTTGCTCGAAATTGCCGTTGTACACCTGCCACTAAAGGTTCACTGCTCGTTTCCCGTAGGTGATAGCGTGATAATATGTAACCTATATGTTGAACCGACTTCTTAATAATATTCGTGCCAAATTTGAAGTAAATCCATGCAGTACTCTTTGAGTTTATCCCGAACATACATACAGACAAACAGACAAAAATTCTAAAAACTATATTTTTGGCTTCGGTATCGATTGTAGATCACACCCCTAGTATTCTTTTTAAAAAATATTCGATGTACAGTTTTGACATTCCTTCCATTTTATTATATGTATAGATGTGCCCTTTTGAACGATAGTAATTACGGGAGGCGCAATCAAAACCCTTAGGTCACCACCGACTCAATCGATAAGCAATATAAAAAGTAAATATTTTCTTCATTCAAGACATTTTTTTCAATGTTTTTTGTATTGATCTATCTATATTGGTGAAATCCGGTCTAGTACGAGTTTCACTTCACCGACTTTATCGATAAACAGTAGGAAAAGTAAATATTTTCTTCATACAAGAACTTTTTTTAATGTTTTTTACAGATCTATATTGTTAAAAACCGGTCAAGTACGAGTTGGACTCCACCGACTCAATCGATAAACAGTATGAGAAGGAAATATTTTCTTCATACAAGACATTTTTTTTCAATGTTTTTTGTGTTGATCTATCTATATTGGTGAAATCCGGTCAAGTACGAGTTGGACTCCACCGACTCAATCGATAAACAGTATGAGAAGGAAATATTTTCTTCATACAAGACATTTTTTTTCAATGTTTTTTGTGTTGATCTATCTATATTGGTGAAATCCGGTCAAGTACGAGTTGGACTCCACCGACTCAATCGATAAACAGTATGAGAAGGAAACATTTTCTTCATACAAGACATTTTTTTTCAATGTTTTTTGTGTTGATCTATCTATATTGGTGAAATCCGGTCAAGTACGAGTTGGACTCCCGCACTTAGACCCTTTGTAGACTTGTTAACTCCGGAAAACAAATATTGGCGGTCAGTCATTCGGCTCGTGTACGCGCTCTCATTGTAAACGATTCATCACTGCGCGCAATTCATTGATTCATAGGTCCGGCGTCCAATGACGTCCATTGAAGAAACGGACGTCTACAAGGGGTCTAAGATGCCAATACAGAATAGTATATATAATAGGTATAAGTTTTATGGAACAAAATTGATACATGCATACTAGAAAATAGTAATAGCAATCGTTTTGCTACTATAAAAATGGAAGCGCGCAAAATAAATTAATAATTATTTATGAAATTTACAGTTGAATTTTTTTTAATATTATTAGTTTTACAGTAGGGTTTAAATTACTACACTATATGTACTCAAAGTTTGAAGCTTCCATGCATTACTGTTTTTACGATAAAACAAAAAGTTAAACTCGCATAAATATGGTTCTTTTAAGACCAAAGACTTCGGTAAATATTTACTTATTGGGCACGAGTTATTTTGGATTTTTTTTTTTTAATCTATATAGAAGCATCTCATTATACACAAATGAAAATCAAAAATCGTCGGAAAAAATAGTTTAAGAACAGAAAAATTTCAAAATAATAAAGTCTACTGAAATACTGGTGCTAGGTTAGGTTACGGACCTTAGGCGGCCCACACAGGAATGTGTTTAGTAGGTACATACCAAGCAAAAATTTTCAAAAAATTCATACAAAAAATAATATCGTTTTTGCATTTTATTTGTGTGTTAGGGGATGCTTCTTTATCGTTTAAGACATTTTTTATGCAAAAATAGCTTGTGACCAATAAGTAAATATTTACTAAGATATCTAAAAGGTTATCCTGTAATCTGTAAGCAAAGAACTATTTTCTGTGTTCCTATTTAAATTTTAGGTGGTTAATTTTTTTAAATATAAAAGATAGACCCATAGAACAGCCTTATCATTAGCTGTGTCACAAGGTACAGATTGCCAAACTTTTTTTAATTATTCATTTACTTTACAAGTTCAAAGAAAGTCATATATGTACCAAGTTTCAACTTAATTGGTCTAGTAGGTAAATAAGGAGCAAATTGGCTGTGACATACGGACAGATAGACACACGAGTGATCCTATAAGGGTTTCGCTGTTCTGTTGGCACTTGTCTATAATGTTTGCTAACATTATGGTATCGTTTCAGCCGGAAGACGTCCACTGCTGGATGTAGCAAAGTGGATTTTAGAAGCCGAAAAATTGACATTATCGAGTTTATTTCAAAATCTGGTAGATCTAGTCATTTGTGATCCACGACGAGAACCCTCGTGTGCCAAATATGTGTAGTTCTAAGGGTTCCGTATCCAAAGGGTAAAAAACGGGACCCTATTACCACAGATTTTATAATACTTGACTAGTACTATTACTAACTTCTATGAGGTAAGATATAAGTTTTGTTTGTTATTTTGGTACAAATGGTACAGTCGAGTTCATCATCCTTGACGCTATCCATATCATAAGATGATCGCGCTTGCACGAAGAAGGCTACGTTTAAATAATTGTTTTACTTTGTTTCTATCGCTCTTAGCGATCTCATATTTAGGTCATTTTGTGCCTTCTTTATGCGAGTAACAGTCTTTAGTTCTTATACTTAATAATAATAGTAAAAATCGGCCAAGTGCGAGTCGGACTCACGCACGAAGGGTTCCGTACCATTATCTATAAAAACGGCAAAAAAATCACGTTTGTTGTATGGGAGCCCCCCTTAAATATTTGTTTTATTTTTAGAATGTTAATATTTTATTTTTCTATAATTATTCTTCGTTCATTTACTTATATTTTATACCTGTTTTACAGATGCACCTACTTCACATAAGTAACTTTTAATGGAATTTTCGAAAATTTCACTTTTCCAAGTACATTTTATAGCTTGATCGACTATTACTCGTTAGCCTGTAAAGTGTACTTACCCGTGATAGTTTTCCTTTTAATTTATTATATGCACTACTACCGTATTTTTTTTACATTTTCAAATACTATACTTTCGCTGGTAGAGGGGAGGACACTTGACTAACAAAAATTAGTACTTTAAAGCTAAATGTTTCGCAAACGGAGCCCTAAATCAAAAAATGATCTTTGGATACCGCCAATATTTTTGGAATTCCTATCCAACGATATGCCACACGATGGGGAGACGAGAAAAAAAAATTACGTCCCCACTTCACGTGTAGGGGACCACGTTGTCGGCTTGATCAATGTGTATATCCCTGCCAAATTGCAGCTTTCTCGTATAAGTAGTTTTTGAACAAAGCCGCGGTTAGACGGACGGACGGACATGGCGAAACTATAAGGATTCCTTGTTGACTACGGCACCCTAAAAAATTCAAGTTATTGATGTAACTTGTAATCATTAAAACTATTTATAACATATTTTTTCTAACTATTGATTCAGAGGTCCGTGGATCAAAAACTTTGTTTCTTAGTTTGTCTAACCTTGTGTCCGCCTTTCTCGACTGTAAAGGGCGACGGTTTCGTATGTCCTATCGACAGTAGGTCCCTAGCTTGCACAGAGGGAATTTACTTTAAGGATAGGGCAAAGGTACGGAACCCTTCGTGCGCGAGTCTGACTCGGACTTGGACGATGTTTTACTTGTATCAAAGATTTAAAATGAAAAGGCATTTTGCCATATATGAAAAATAGGAATAAAAAGTGACAAAACAGCCTAAGCAGTTACCCTATCACAATCTTTATTTCTTACAAGTCCTTATACTAATCTTAATATTATTTTTTCAAATAACAGGTAACATGATTACAACTATTAATAAAATATTTTCCTCTTAACTTTAATTGTACCTTCGCTGTAAAATCGCTTTCTTAATATAAATCAACAAAATAATATGAGCATAGGTTATTTTGTTGATTTATATTTTCTTAATAGCGCACTTAGCTAAATAGCTTAGTAAATCATAAACAAAACGTTCATACTATTATTTGATCTACTACCTACCTAGAGGCAAACCACTATTGTTTGATTATTTTGGCCTAAACAAACAAAAGTCTCACAGCAAAACGTTTGGATATAATTTGCTCATAAATAACGTGTAGGCATTCCAATTAGTATGAATAGTGACAGGCGTCACGATTTGAGCGGGACGTCCCGATTTCAAGGGGTCTATGGACACGTCCCGATTACACCTTGATCAGGGCGCCAAATGTCCCGATTTTTGGAAGATGCCAAAAAGTTATTGATTTTTTATAAGTAAAAGTACCAATTGAACTGCCATTGCATTCAATTTTGTAATTTTTCTTAATATATATTAATTCCAGCCTACAAAGTTATTAAAGTTAGTAATCATATGTAGTTATTGACTTTTTTTTTAGTGTGACGTTGGCCACCCAATTATATTTAGTCAATCATTGCGGCTCAAGGACTTGTCTCCAGGCCATGCAATAAATGAATAAAAAATATGGTCATTCGTTCATTCATTTAATGAATAACTAATGAGATTTGGTTGAAGTGCCTACAAGTGTTTGTATCCTCTTTGCCTACGTATTCCAAAGTTTAATTAAGGGGCATATAGCAGCTAACTAGCGCCGGCATTAGATATCCTCAATTTTCTCTTTGTAGAAAACATTTTTTTGAAATCCAAATGTTGGAAATATAAAACTAGTCATAAGCTATTTTAAGAATTTTTTATATAGTTTCTAAATAATATCTGTGAGTTGTAGTTGGCATTTCTGCTAAAAGTGGCCATTTTTACATTTCTCATTCCGTTCAAAATTTAAATTATTCTGCTATTTTTTTAATCTATTGATATCGGGAAAACTCCTAATACTACCAATTTGTAATATTGAACTTAATTCATTTAACAGGCAGTTAAAAAAATTCAAACTCTTAACTACTTAGCTGATTTACTACTTCCACAGTGCGAAGCCTTTCATCTACAACCCATATCGGAAGGTGTTGTTAAGATTAAGAAACATTTTCTATCTTTAACTTTTACAGCCATTACTCATGATGAACTAAGCCTCTATCCTCTATTTTTAATTGTATTATTATTCCTAATGCTGTATATATTATACATAATGATATGCAAAACATATTTAATTGGGCTAATTCATTTGGTCTGCTTGTCATTCCATCAAAATCTAAATGTATGAATTTTGGCAGTAGATACATGACTAATTTAGTCTCTATGCTAATCCCTCCAATAATGTATAATGATAAAGTTATCTCAATAGTCGACACAGCTAAAAATCTTTGGCTTACTATGGACTCCAACTTATGCACATGTAGCTGTATCTAAAAGAGTCCATTTCACTCTATAGTCATTAAGGCGCTTGCAGAACTTTATACCCATTTCTACTAAAATTACACTAACTCAAACTCTGATACTTCCTCTTTTAGACTACGCCGATGTATATTACTTGGACGCCAATGAGGAGATTTTAAACAAACTTGAGCGTCTTCAAAACCTATGCATTCGCTATACATACGGTTTACGTAAATATGACCATATCTCCAATTTCAGAACTGAACTCAAGGGGCCATTTTTTTTTTTTTTTTTTTTTTTTTTTAATACCACTAAGGTGGCAAACAAGCTTACGGCCCGCCTGATGGTAAGCGGTCACCGTAGCCTATGGACGCTTGCAACACCAGGGGTATCACTTGCGCGTTGCCGACCTTTCAGAAATCTAATAACTTCTTTCTTGAAGAACTCCACACTGTAGTCCTTGCAGAAAACCTTGGCAGGGAGCTCATTCCACAACTTAAGCGTTCGCGGGAGGAAGTTTCTCTGAAACCGCACTGTAAGCGACCATTTAGGTTCTAAAGTGTGAGAATGAATTCCCTGCCGATGGCGAGCGGTGCGATGGTAGAAAGTAGCCGTGGGCATCATTTCGAACAATTCCTCAGAACACAACCCATTGTACAAGCGGTAGAACACACACAGTGAGGCAAACTCTCTCCTAAGACTTAAGGGCTCGTTACGGCAAGTGAGTTTGGAATCGTCGACAATTCTCACAGCCCGTCGTTGAACCAAGTCAAAAGGGCTAAGCTCCCAATCCGTTTCTGACGGTATACTCATACTTTATCCCTTTTTTATTACATTCTGTATAAACTTTGTAGTCCTTTATATTAACGTGAAAAATTTAATTTCATGACCAGTTACTTCACAATTATTGAAAATACCACGCAACGTTACTGACTTTCTTAATACTTAATTCATTTTCTGTTCAGGTAGCTATTCTGTAGTATTCTCTTCCGCATACGCTTAGAGATAATTCATCGACTGACATTTTTAAAACAAAGCTCAAAAGAGCACTATTTGAGGAACACTTGAAAATATAAAAAAAAAAATTATTACCATCGAACGCTATGTCAGTTATTTTATACCTACTTTATTTTTATAATAATTAATTTTTTATCTAGTATATAATTATGTATTTATTTATGTATGTATGTAATTGTTTTATTAGTATTTGAATGTATGTGTGTATATAATTATAATGTTATTAAATTTCATTTGTTATTAAATTAGTATTCTGTAGATAAAACTTTGTTGCCCTTGCCACCATTTTTTGTAAATTTATTCTTTCTCTGGGGTTGCGGGAAGATATCTCTGGCAGAAATACGTACGCCTTTGTAGTACTATTTTTCTAGAATTATAATTTCTTGCAATGTTTTTTGTGTACAATTAAAAATTAAAGTAAAATAAAAATAAATATAAGTTTAAGAAAGAATAGATTATCATAATATGACTTTGATTTGATTTTTTATAATTTTACTTCACTTCACTTCATTAGCCATAGTTTTTTGTGAGCTTATTTTGCTATTATTATTTAAAATAAAGATTTTTAAGCTCCTCTATTGTAGTTGTAGGTATTCTCCCAATTTGGAAACCATGATCCCGATTTTTAGCTGTCTACACCTGGCAACCCTACCCCTAACTGATATAAAAATGTTAAATATCTGGGGTGTTCCGCCTTTTTAGGCAATTAAAAATGTAGGACATAGTACATATCTGTGTTAATAACATATCCAAATACGGCAGGCTTCCAAAATAAAAAATTGTCTAAAATAAAACAAAAATATTTGGAATTTTCTTAGAACTACTGCGAGTGCAGAGTACCCATCAACTTTTGAAATTTAAGTGTTTACTGAGCCTACAATCAACTGTAGGTACGTATTATATATGTTTTCACAACGGCCGGTCCTGCGCCGCCCGATATTTTCTAATTATTCTTGGCAAGCCCTTTCATTTGATACCCATACTGCAGAAGTGCATAAAAAATAACTATTCCGCCATCTTGGATGTTCCGCCATATTGGATTTAGAATGACGTCACATTATTTTGCGATTTACTCTCAACAAACCCTTTCACCACCGGCTAAGTGCTCAGGAGATAGAGATTCAGGGAGAGTGGGTTTAGAGGCAAGTTAAGAAAAATCACTTTTCAAGGTCAAGGAAAGTTGTAATGTATACTCGTTCAAAGTTATATTAACAACATCTTATTGTTAGAAGTAGCCTAATCACATAAGGTGATTCGTAACCCTTAACATATAGAAATTAGAGCTATCTATTATACATTACCTATCAATACAGAAAGACAGAAAACCGAAAGCCTGCCTACACATATTTCTAGGTATATGGTTCGCAAATATATGTTAGGACAGAAAGTACAATTAAGTTCTTCGGCCTAAAGCACGGTAGACGATGTTTCCCACGACGTCCACATCCAGTTGGTATCCGCCGCCAGAGTAGGTTTTTCTTTTTTTTAATGCCACTAAGGTGGCAAACAAGCACACGGTCCGCCTGATGGTAAGCGGTCACCGTGGCCTATGGACGCTTGCAACACCAGAAGTATCACTCGCGCGTTGCCGACCCTTCAAAAATCCAATAACTTCTTTCTTGAAGAACCCCATACTGTAGTCCTTACAGAAAACCTTGGCAGGGATTCCACAACCCAAGAGTTCGCGGGGGACAGTTTCTCTGAAACCGCACTGTACGCGACCATTTCGGTTTTAAAGAGTAAGAATGAATTCGCTGCCGATGGCGAGCGGTGCGATGGTAGAAAGTAGCCGTAGGCATCATTTTAACAATGCCTCAGAACACATCCCATTGCACAAGCGGTAGAACACACACAGAGAGGCAAAATCTCTCCTCAGACTTAAGGGTTCGATACGGCAAGTGAGTTTGGGATCGTCGACAATTCTCACAGCCCGTCGTTGAACCGAGTCAAAAGGTCCTAGCTGGAATCTGGGTGCACCCGCCCAGAGATGGCAGCAGTACTCCATATGGGGCCGAACCTCTGCCCCGACGTTCAGTACTGCCTCGCTCTGTTGAGTACACCTAGTTTTTTGGACGCCAGCTTCACCTTATCTTGTAAATGTTCTCGGAACTGAACATCGCTGGAGATGTCAACACCAAGGATTCCAATGCTCTTGGAGATGGAGAGGGGAGTGTACTGTAATTATGGGACTACAGTGAATGGGTTTTCTTAGCGGTGAACGCGCAGACTTGTGTCTTTGTAGGGTCACCATCAGTCTTTCGCAGTGGTGGTAACGACGACTGGCAAAAGTTCCCTTCGGCAGCTTTGGCAAGCGACCAGAAAGCACGACTCCCAGAAGGATAGCTCGCAAGTCGCCCACCTATTTTGCCGATGAATTGAAATTTTGCTCTGGCAGTTGCTTTCTTACTGAACCTCGAGGCAGCATTTAATTTGCGTTTTAACTCAGAAATATTCGGATCCTTATTATAAGGAGCCGTGGTCCAAGCCTCATACGCAGTTTGCTTAAGAATTTTAGCTTCTCTGCAAGACCTATTAAACCACGGTCGTTTTTTGACGCCGGCAGCTACTCGCGGGTTAGGAATATAACATTCCATACCCGCAAGGATTGTCTCCGCAAGGATATAAAGCAGATCTGCCTCCACGGGTACGATGCATAAATTTCTCTCAATCCATCCCAGTCTGCCGACTTATAATGCCATACACGACGCCAATTAATCGGCCCAGATGGATCAGGTTGTGTGCATGACACTTGAGTCCGAATGAGACAGTGGTCCGAGGAGTCTAAAGGCGCATCCACTGAGACGGAATATCCGTCCGGACGTGTAGTCAGCAGAAGGTCCAGTACGGAGCTTGAATAGTCCTCTATATCTGGTATTCTCGTTGGAGAAAGTACCAGCTGAGAGAATCCATAGGTCAGAGCAAATTCATAGGTATTGGTTCGAGAATTGAGCCACTCACGATGGTGCGCGTTAAAGTCTTCCAAAAGTCTTCTGCTGTGGGATATTGCTCTAGAACTTTGTCAGTCGTCAAACTAAGGTGCGTGAAGAGTCGAGTTACGTCCATGTCACCGCTATGAGACCTGTATAGGCACGCATAGATACGAGTGTGGCTGCCGCAATCTACGCGCACCCACAATATCGACAGGTCCCTGTCTTCAAGGCTATGAAGGCGGCGATAGCAGATATCCTCCCGGACGAACATACATACACCGGCACGACTCATAAAATTCTGCTCGAGTTTGTAGCCGGGATAATTAAGGTATGATGTGTCGGCCGGGCAGGACATCTGCGTCTTCGTTAGAAAAAGAATGGTCGGCTGCGCAGTTTCTAGATGGTCGTGAACTGCGTTAAGATTAGCGTGAATACCCCTAGTGTTGCAAAAATCCACATTGAATGTGGATGGAGTGGCCGCTGAAAAAACTCTTTTTCTTTTATTTCTTGCCATATTTTTCGAAAGGGTTATTTAGACTTAAGATGAAGATTCACTGCACAGACAGCTAAGAGGACAAAAGGTGCGGTACTAGAACTGCCGAAGCATGGCACTGATGATACGGTTGCTGGCACGGCGGGCGGAAGGGCCCCTGATCCCCCTCTGTTGTAGTAGCCGGGTCCACTCCGGTCTCCTTCTCCGGCACGACTACCACTTCAGATACTTTACACAGGCTGGCGGATCAGCCTCCCAGGGCGGAGATTAAGTGATCCCTGGGTTCGGGATCCCGTTCAACCTGCGGGCGGCCAGCGGTCAGCCGTTTTATCAGGTCTCCCTGACCGCCGAACCAGCACGCCGCGTCTACGCCGAGCATGACAGCAACAAGCAACGCCGGTCCTCCGCTGTCCGCGCAGCGAATCCTCAAAGAGCTCTGGCAACCTTACTCACCGCCAGGAACACAACATTACTCAATGTTAGTGTTATTGTGGGCAGCCTTCTCCAAAATAGTAGTAACGGCGAAGAGCCGTAGAGTAAATATAAAACTGTTGTACTTTGAGTAAAGAAAATACATTTATTAGTCACTTACATGAGTTTCACTAATACACAACACAATATAGAATAAATGAAATACTTATACGTCTAGACACCGTGTTCAGGCACACAAAACGAGCCGATCCGAGTACCTGAATTTGTCACACTACATCATACGTAATCTGTGCGTTGACGCGAACTGTGCTCCCGCGTAAAGTAATAAAAATGACGATTTGTGCAATAAAATCGTGCTAAACAATTGACAAAAGAAAGGTTGAAAATAAAAAATCACTTTTCACAAATTATTACACTAATCTGCTTGCTATATTTGAAATACAAACTTAATTTTCAAAATAATTATTTGCAAAACAAACAACAAATGTTTTTCTGTCTGTGTTGCCAAGTCTGTAGGTACGTTCATTTCCCATCCCAAGTTTAGTAAGGCGAATATTGTAACGACAATATATATTTTTCACCTAATGTCACTTACATACATTAGGTACACTATTTCAGGTTGATAAAGTATGTATGTATTGATGACCCCTGTGACAAATTGTATATATAGAACATAAACCTTTACCCCGGACAAAAAAAAAACATAACAGTTAGATGTAAATATCAATGGAAAAGTAGTACTTATCATGTATTTTATAAACTACGAAATTAATTAATTACCGGATCCTAAAATACATAAATAATTTGAAAAAATATCTTTTCTTTACAACGAACAGTGACTTTACGGTCACGCTTTTGACAATTTATATAAAATTTAAACTTTAGTTACTACTAGGTACTTTATTAGCAAGACCACGCACACGCGCAATTGGGTGTGTAAAATAATAGGGCGAGTGTAATTTGCATTGTTTGTGTAATATTCTGAGACGACAATCAGTAATATAAGTTATTCATTTATGATGCTACCTGATATGATGCTAACTTATTAGGTCTTAAGAAAAACAAATATAATGTACTAATATTGATTTTTGTTTAATTTTCTTTTGAATAACTAATAAAATGTTATACTAAAATCTTTTAATTTTGTTGATGATTTTTTAAATAACATATTATATATAATCTTTATATTTCCTATGTTAATTGAGATTAAATTCTCTATAGTTTATTAATTAAACTCCCTAATTATTTCCCTACCCGAAGGTTCCTAAACTTTAAAGAGCTCGAAGTTGGCAAAAGCCTGAAATCCTCAGAATATGTGTAACGGGTTTCCTAACTAATAATAAAAAAATAAAGCAGAAACTAAAAATTTAAGAGGGCTTTTTAGAATAGGCGCCGTAGTACCGTTGGTAATGAAATGACACTGTAACTTACAAAACTGACGAGTATAAAATTCGTAATAAATGTTAATTGAGAAAATTGAACACATTTAAACAATGGCATTGTGATCCGATTCCTGTGGGCTGCTCTAACAATATCAGCAATATCGCTTTTGCAAAAGAAATTTAGTAATTTTAATATTTACGCATTGAATGTGCTCTATGCTCTTTATGCGCGCATTCCATCTATCTGTTGACTAAAAATGAATGCGCTCTACGTTAAATTTCACGGCACTTCCAGTCCGCATTTAACGCATTGGCTGCACATGCTCAGGAGGCAGAACAGTTAATGTTCTTTAAAAATAGTAAACCGCCATTTTGTTTGTTATCATTTGGCGAACAAGACTATTTCAATGGCTCTGTGATGCGATCTATGTTACAAAAATCTTGTCAACAAAACTTGGCTGTTTCACATGGCGGAACCTATGAATAAAGTACACGGCGCGCACGGATGCCATGGTAGGGAAGGACGGATTTCATTTTGTGCACCCATCTATATTTTAGCACTACAGTATACAATATTTGAAACATACTTTAAGGTTTTAACATGCATTACATGGCCAGGGTCAACAGATCGCTACCTTCGTAGCAAAGGCTTATGTTCTATCTCAAAATAATGTGTCACCGCAGGGGGTCATCGAAAGTGGGAATAAATTGTAGAACTGAATAAAAGTAAGAACTCCCCAATTCGGGGTAACCACTTTTAGGTTGGTTACACCAAAATTACGCACAAAGATGTAAAAATGATAGTCGTATTAGCTGATTTACACACAATTGATAGGAAAATGGCTCGCAACTCGCAACACTCCGTTTGATGTTGTTTCGGACACGATATCTAGACGTACAATATTTGGAAATACCGTTTAGGTTGAAAGAATATATATATATAAACCTTTAGTTGTAGAATATTAATTAAATCTTTATAGATTAGCTTAAAATAGGTTTGAACAATATTAGATATATTACGCCAAGTTAAATGTACTGGTAATGAATGACGATGCCTCATTTCAAAAGTAAAAAAGATTCTACAGACTCTATATTTGAAACCTTGTAGCTTTCCCAAAAACTAGGAACGGATATCTCGAAACTTCCATAGTTTCTTACATCCTCGCTAGAGTAATAATGTTCTGTGCTTACATCCTCCGGTCCTTTACCGGAGACGGAACACCTGAAACGGCCATTCCGTTATAAGCATGGAACCACTGTCCATGAAATATTTTGATACCTGCTTTAATCAGTAGGTGTTTTTGAATATAATATTAATGCTCGTTTTTACTAACTGTTAAAATAATTTGGTTGTATAAACGACTTGAAAATATGAGGAGGTTCTAAGTTCGTCGGGTATATTTTTTATGTATGTCTACCGATTTTTCTGTCAATTAAGTCCCGATTTTAAAAATTCTATTTTTTTCGAAAGAATAGGCTCCTGAGGTGGTCCTATATTAAGGCTTATGTAGCTGCCAATGACCTTGAAAGAGTGGGCGGTCTTTAGCAAATCCCGTCCCTCCACGATGCCTTCCACCTGCTGTAAAACATCGCGCGCTCGGTACGGCGCATCTATGACAACGCATCAAAGAGTAAACAAGTCACAGAACGAAAACAATTTACGGATTATTGCCTAGTCGTAGGAACATACTTTGTTTTTAGTTAAATATCATATTCATATTGATACACGCAAACGGGTGAGTATTTCATTTCGTGCAAATTTAGCGTTTTAGAGGATGATAAAAAAAGTTTACCGATTCGTGTTTTTTAATACAGTGTATATTTATACATATTGTGTACAACAAGTACTTGTCAATTATAAATTTTTAAATGATAAAAATGCTTGGAAAAATTAAAACATAATTGATTTGTATTGGGGCATTTGAAATATTTTTTTAAATTAAAACATTGTATATTATGTTATTACCTAGTGTTAGGCTATATTGTATTTTTATACGATGTATAAAAGATTAACTGCTGAGTTTATTGCCGGTTCTTCTCGGTAGTAAAGCATTACGAACCTTCCAATCTTCTCCTCTTATATTTTGTTCCTTTACTACACACATTGTAACTAGTACAATCGAAGTTTTATTGGAGTTGCTTGAGTGTGTCATGCTCTCTCAAAGTGTCTCTGCGGTAGTGGCGTGTGTGTCGGGTCGTTACGTTCCCTAAAACATGGTTGAGCGAAACGATGGCTGATTCATGTGTCATACTCGTGAACGGGTGCCGCCTGTGGAGGCTGGTCTGCTCTTGCAAACTTCTTTGTATTCTTAGTATTTAGTCTTACTTTTTTGTTTTGTTTATTAATACTGTAAGACATTGATTATTTCTTAGTCATGAATACATAAACTGTCTTTTTTTTATATTAGATACTTTTTTATGTTGTGCTTGTGCTTTATATTTCATGTTTTACATGTTTGTAATAAAAAGTGTCCTTTTATGATAGGGAGGGCATTTTCCAATATTTTAATTGGACGCTGTAAGAGAAAGGGAGAAAAGAAATGCCCTTGCTGAGTTTCTTGCCGGTTCTTCTCAGTACAAGGTCTCCCGCCCTATAGACTTACGAACCGATGGCGTAGTGACATTAACTTAACTGAATAAATTATATTGAATTTGAATTTGAATTAACAAAGGGAAAGTTACTGTGGATTTTGCTTTAATTTTTCAATAAATTAACTTTGGAATTTTTCAAGAAATGGTAATGAGGTTTTACAGTAATGGTAATGAGAAATTAATAAATGGTAATAACATAGATCGAAAAGGTAATTAAAAAAAAAAACAGTCTTATCCTCTGAAAGCCTGAACACAATAAAAAGAATATCTTCTATGTATAATCCAAAACAATTAAAAACTTTTGCTTGCGACGATAATTTAAAGTAAGTAAGTTTGCGAAATATTACAATAAAGGTTCTACACAATTCTGAAATATAAGTAAAGTATTTATTGGCATACTTCAGATGATGATACTAAACTTTTATTTATGATAAAAAGGTGCCTTCGTGTATATTATTTGTTTATTTAATGTAAATACATAGAACTACCTATATATTACTTACTATATTATTATTCTATCTAAATGTTTTATACCACTAAGGTGGCAAACAAGCTTGCGGTCTGCCTGGTAATAAACCATCTCTGTAACCTATGGACACCTGCAACACCTGGGGCATCATATGCACGTTGCCAACCCTTCAAAAATCTAATAACTTCTTTCTTGCTCCTTGGCAGGGAGCATAGGGCATTTTCACTCTGAGGATTTGTTGAAAATGTTGCTCACGGCTACTTCCTACCATCTTTCACCTTATAATTTAAAAAGTAACGTACAGTGCGGTTTCAGAGATAAGAAACGCTTAGAAAGGCTTAAAATGAGCTCAGAACACATTGCATTTTACAAGCAAGCAAAGCAAGTTCTATTTAAAAAGAAGAAGATGGAAGACTGCGAATATGCAACTGTGCCCAAAAATAATAATAATAATAAGGCAAAATAATATGTCTTGCTACGAAGAGGTAGTCTCCTCTCTTTCCACTGAGGCTTTCAATGGCTGTCTTTCTCGCTTCGTTAGCCGTCATGGATTGCCAAATATCATCCGTTCGGACCAACTATAAGGGAGCTGATTAGTATCTACGAAAAGTCCACCAGTTCCTTGTTGCAAATCAGCAGGGAATAGGATATCACCTTTCCCGCAAGGGCATTAGGTGGATTTTCGATCCCCCCGCATATCTTTCTTGGGGCGGAATTTTCGTAGCGGTGGTGAAGATAGCAAAGACTTATCTTCGCCGCGTTGTTGGCGAGAGTGTTCTCACCTTCGACGAGCATTCTATAGTCTTTTGTAAAATTGAGGCGGTGCTCAATTCGAGGCCCCGGTTTCTCCGGACCCGAATGATTTGGCGGTGTGTGAAATGCTGGTTGCTAGAATACCTCCCAACTTTGGTGCCAAGAGGGGAATCGAGGACCAAGCACAACCATTGAAACAGGGAGACTTGTTTGTAGTTATTGACCCAACTCTACCACAAAACGTGTGCCCAAGGGGGTAATTGAAGAAATACAGCCAAGCCTTGATGGAAAAGTTCGTTCTGCGAATATCAGAATGACGGGACGCTGCCCCGCGAGTCAACTAGCCGTTCTGCGCCGAGGAGAATGTTATAGACGGAAAGTAACGATGATGTTGCGCCGTCAACATTCGCAAGAAAAGGAATTTTTAGCAAAATGCGCAACTAGTTTTATTGAAGGTACATTTGCATGTTCCTAAAACTCATACGGCTTCTGTGGAACCACCGTCGAGAATGTGACTTCGATTTTTTTCGGATTTTAGTTTAAAAACAACGTTCTCTGAAAGTTCGATAAATCTAGATTAATAAGCAGTGAAGAATCCAGCTGAAGAAAGAACAAGGTATGTCGGCGGCCGATCGTAATATCCGGCAGATCACGAAATTTCTAGGCAGATCGTAAAGTATGGAAACGAAAGGAACAGAAATCGCACTGTATAAGTCATGTATGATAGGTTAGGTTCAGTTTCTCTTTTGTAAACGTAGATGAGGAGCGAGCGAATATTTAATAATTTCTATTCCATACTTTACGATCTGCCTAGGAATTTCGTGATATGCCGAATTTTACGATCGGCCGCCGATATATAAAATATATAAATATATGTATATAAATCAAGAGAGGTTCTAGAGATGTACTACTTGTAGTTGTACTGAATCGCCTGAACAATAAAGAAGCTAATTTAGGGCGGGTGGAGCCGCTGGCAAAATCTAGTAATATATATAAGATTTTTTGAAGGTTATTTAATAAGCTTCTGTTTTTACATTTAAAATTTTTTCGTATAAGCGAAAGTTGCCGAGATATAGGTAAAAACTAAAAAAGGGAACCTTTTATCCAAGATGGCGAATCAAACGCAACAGATTTTGGCTGGTACTCTTTGTATGTTTAACGGGAAGCCCTAATAATCATTAATACTAAAATTATCAAATCTACATATTAATGTTTTTTATTTACCAATTTGACTGTCCTTATGTCTGTAAGTGTCTAATTCTTTTTAGTTCGATTATTGACATTAAGCACACAATGTACAGTATGTCATCGGTGAACAAAACACGACTATTGATTCTGGGCATGCTTTTTAAGCTCTTATGATTAAAATCAGCTTTCGTGCTGCTCATAATGTTTTGTAGAAAAATATAAAAAAGTTAAAAAAAAACAGATTTCACGTAGGTCTGCGCTACGAACATATTGGCAACACCATCTTTGTGAAAGAACAAATAAAAAATTCACAGAGTAAAATAATATATGAAAGAAATAAAAAAATGCTTTGAGTTTGTGTTTTTCGATGTTCGATTAGATTATTATAAAATTTGGATTACATGCGAAATTATCGTAAATCTGTTGTTAAATTTAGCTCTATGAAGTTGCTTTTGAAAGAATATTGCGTTAACACGTCTACAACATGTTAGGTTGTAATGGTGGCACAGGCCACAGTTCATTGCCTTATGTAAAACTTGAAATGGTGTTTCTTCCGGAGTGACCAAATTATCAAGTGACTTTTTTGTGTGGTGTAAGCTAATTTGTGATATAAAACATTGTGAAAATGTCCAATTCTACCGCGCAAGTATTGATGAAAAAAGGAAAAAGGGGAGCAGCTGCGTACATTCATGCTGATTGTACAAGTGGATCTCCACAACACTTAGGTCCTCTTTTGGATGTGCTGCTAAATCCCAGCAAGGCAATTGACGAGTGGGAGACTGGTGATTGGTGCCGATGGTTATTAGCAGGTGGAAGAACCCCAGATGAATTTGCTGCAATTGGTAAGTATATATTGTAAAGGAATTTGTATTTTATTAACACCATAATAAAAAAAGTGCCAGTTTCAATGTAAGTTTCAAAATACTTTAAAATTCATCCTTAATTTGAAATGGATTTAATTTTAAAGTGTCAATGATATTTTTTAGTTACTGAAAGGGAAGTAACTAAGGCAAGGTTCCAATTCACTTTTACTCTCTACCAAGTGATCATCCGGTAAGGTTAATTTTCCATCCTTTTTAGAATAGGAGTGTGACAGTTTGTTTGCACACTGACAGGAGTGATTTCCAACCTTATCTATGGTAGTGTAAATAATATATTTAATAATATTATACTTGACCTGAGGTGGTGGTTCCAATGTGTGTGTTAGCAAGTTAGCAGATCAAATCCTAGCCGAGCTGCCCCCCACATCCCCTCCCTTCGCTGGAGGTGCATAGTTTTTATAAAAAAATATTGTGATTTCTGAGAAAAATAGAGGTGTAAGAGGAAGTGGATTATAATAATAAGACAACCTAAACTTACTGCCACCAGCCACCAAATACTGTCCAGAAGGTTGTTTAGGGTGTTATAAAAACAAAACCTAAACCCACTATTATTTGACCAATTATTGACTGGCACAACAAAGGAAGTTTCAAATAAAACACCAATATGTTAATTTTAATCATTAATTTAATTTGTAAACATATTTAATCACTCAATCATTTCTAAAAATGGATCCTTTTTGTATTTTATGATGTTATGCCTCCATAAATATTCTACTATTGCATCACCAAAATTCTCTGGGTTATTATAATTATCTTTTTTAAAAAAACGCTTCACCACTCTCCATTGCGACTCAATTCTTTGTGTGTGAGTCCCGTCTGGGGCCACAAATGGGTTGTCAGGGTCCGAGTGGTTAACTTTTTTTTGGGTGTACCCATGTTCCGCAGTCATATGCTCTCCAATAATCGGTATGAATTGTGGAGCCCGTTTCAATGTGTTTTTTAATTAAGGGCACCAAAACCTAAATAATTTATATTTGTTAGAATAACAAAAATAATTTATATTTGTTAGAATAACAAAAATAAATATTAAAATAAAATTACCTCCGTTATATTTCCGTTTCTCAAACTTGGACTCGTCTATCTGCACAACTTTTCCTGGGCCTCCAATTTCCTAAAAACTGTGTTTTTTCTATTTGGTAAATCACTACAGATTCTCGGCAATAGCTGAACCAATCGGAAATTGTTGTTCGACTTAGACATTGTTGCCTCTCTTCTTTGTATGGATCCTCATTTATTGTCATCTCATAAGTCCATTTGTGGGCAAAGGCATATATGAGGTAAAATACATAAACCAGCTCTATTTTTATATTTTCGAAGAAAGTTCCAGTTCAACACTTTCCCTTTTTGTTTACACTGGCCTTTTGCACAGAACCATGAACCAAAAGACCTGGTCGATTTTGCCAGTCGCATGGGTGTACGATGCGTGCGACATGTTTTATTTGTTGGTACCATGCCATTGGCTTCAGCAAATGCCATTCACCGTTCCGTGGTTCCAATATTTTTTGATTAGTCGTGCCAAATTCCACATCCTACTCACTTCCTCGGAATAGAGGTGTCAATCTATAAAGGGTCCGTCATCCGCAAAGAAATCCAGGCCAGGATCTGTCGCAACTGTTGGAAATTAGTTCCAAAAATCTGATCAGAATTACAGTTTGAAATTGGCGTCATCCAAGCAAAGTGTGTTATAAACTGTTACATATGTACATAGACACCAACTTCAAACTGTAATTCAGATCAGATTTTTGGAAATTAGTAATTATTTTTACCTTCTTAGTGCATCTTTTTGAAGCGGGTTGTTTTGTTTTGTTAAAAAGTTTTTATTTCTTGCCTTTTCAGTGACGAATTGTTTTTTTTTTTGTTGTATACTTAAAACATTCATACTCGTAGCAAAGTTTTATACAAACATCAACAAAAAAGGCGTTTCACCAGTTCCAAATTAATATTAATTATTTTTTTTCTCCAAAAGTTTTAGTTTTAAATTTACTTTAATAATATGGGACCACCTGGAAAGTATAACCTTTTAAATAATAAAAGAATTTCTCGAATCGGTCCAGGCATCTTCTAGAAATCGAGAATAGGGAATGCAATTTCGATCTCGCGAGATCCCGATCATCCGAGATCTGATCCCGATCATCTGAGATCTGATCCCGATTATCCGAGACCTCATTTTTCGAGATCAATCTCGAAGCATAAAATGACGAGATCTTGGCCGAGATTGAGTCCGTGATTAAAAACTGGTTGCCTGTAAAGGCGGTATACGGGCGAAAGTTTTACGTGACAACTTGTGCCTTTCACTTTTTATGTCTGTCTCTCTCGCTCTTAGTCGGGCTAACCATGCCGCGTGCCTCTCACTCGCTCTCATTGTGAGCGCATAACGTGAGCGGAGCGTAACGCAGTTTCTTGAAGTGTCACCCGGCAAACCAATTTATAAGACGTTGTCACGTCAAAAAGTGATGGATGTTTTTAAGTAGCCTATCTCCTTCCCCTAGGCTTAAACTATCTCCGTGCCAAATTTGCCTGCGGTTCCACCCGCCCTAAATTCGGTTATCAGTGTAGGATTTCAACGGCACCTTCTCAATTATAGAAAAAAAAAAGACTCAGAAAAATTATTTCTATGTATGTATATTAATAATGTATTAATTAATTTTATGAAGATTTGTCTATTTGCAAGATTGATGTATTAGGGTTTCACGTTGTTTTTATTCAAATATTAAGAGAGTGCTATGGCCAAGCTATAGCTGTAGCTATAGTACGTCTATTCGGTTAAAGTTATGTGTGTGAGGAGTTCAAAATATTCAGGTATATAAAGAAGCATTTGCCCTTCTGTGTTCAGCTTAAATAATTGATTACTTCGCAGCAACGTTATGCAATAACAAAGAAGACGAATTTCAATAAAAAAGAAATTTAATATATCAGTTTGGATTTGGTCTGCTGATGGCCTGTCTTGGTGTTCGCTCCTCACTCATTGTGACGAGCAAGCTCTGCAGGAACCAGGCAGCACAGCGACTTGGCGGGTAAACCAATGACATTCCAAAGTTCGCTATTGATACAATTCTTTGTTATAAAGAGCCAAATGCAGGCAAATTAAATATGTACCTTTATTTTCTAGCGCGATATAGCTTTAATTTGACTTAGTCAAAAAAAAAAAAAAAACAATTTAGGATGTAGACAATATAACTGACACTTGTTTGTCAGTTGGTGACGCATGTATAGATAAATTTTGCTTTTATTTTTACCATGAAATTGAAACTTGTGCTGTGGTGTACCAATGTTAAGCTGCCCTGTATCGTAAAGATTAAAAATCACATACTTTCGAACCAAAATTAGGCTGCTTACAAGTGAAAAGCTATATTAACAAAGTAATCAAAAATGGGTTCTGCATTTAAAACGCGGTCAGTGACGTCGGCGGTGTTACAATAAGTAGGTTAAAGTTAAAAAGAAGCAAAGATTGCGCTAAAATAAAAAAATGTTATTTAGCAAAAAAGCTACAGAGCCATCTAGCAAAAAAAAAATACATTAAATGATGCCAATGGTGTGCCAATATTAAGGCAGCTTAACACGATACACCACAGCACGATTTCCAATTTTCATGGTAAAAATAAAAGCAAAATTTATCTGGACATCAACTGGTCATGCGTGACTGTCTAACTGACCGATTAATTAACGCACAGCCTGAACCGCAGGGTTGCGTTTATGTTTTAGTTATAACACCATGGTTATACCCCAACCCGAGAATATCCAATCGATTATTTAATAAATATTTTCTTTTGGTGGTGGCTCAGGGGTTTCGTTTTCACCTTCTGTCCTAAGTGGCGGAGATTCGAGCCCAGCGTGTATCAATGAGTCTTTTTCTTAATTTATTCACACCACTGGCTGGTTAAGAAAAACATCGTGCGACATGTATGTGAAGTCCCGCGTTTGTATTATGACCCAAAATCACCCTCAGTGAGGGTAAGCCGTGCTTTAACAGTGGGGACGTATTAGGCTGATAAGGAACTTAATAAATAATAAATAAAACCTGTCATTTCATACAAGCGAACGTTACCTTCCTGATGTCAACAACATGAATCCTATTCAAGGTTGATGTCTACGGTGTGTACCACCGGTGCCGCGTACTAGGCTCAGAAAGGCTTAGGGTTACCGTCTCCCAGGGATTCTTTTTTCTGTGGCCAGGGTTAGTTGGCGTTTGGATATTGGGTATAAAATCCGAACGGACTCTGAATTTAAAAACTTAAATATCCTTTGATGACGTTAATCTTACGCTTAGAAAGGATTTTGCGAAATTCTTTCGCTAAGGGGATAAAATTGAGGTTGAAAGTTTATCCGTCATGTTCAAAATCAAGTCCATGAAAACTGGCATTTGGCTTTATTACCCTACAAAAATTTTTCTTTTGAAAAATTGTGGCCAAGGTTAATTCCGAAGGAGTTGGCGTTGGGCTATTGGATATAAAATCCGTACAGTCTCTGGATTTAAAAACTTAAATATCCTTTGATGACATTAATCTTACGGATTTTGCGAAATTCATCCCCTAAGAGGATAAAATTAAAGTTTTAAGTCTAGGTAAAAATCCGTCATGTTTAAATTTTGGCATTTGGCTTTATTTCCGTAAAAAAATTTTTTTTTTATTTATTTGGGTCAACAAACAGTTTTCACATTTATTCTTATAAAATAAATAGTTATACAATGATTTTATTATTGTGCCACCAGCACCGTTAAACATGGATTTAAAATTAATGGGAAGTAAGAAAACTAGAAGTCGTTGTAAAACAGAAAATGTTCATAGCCAAAATACATGTACTTATTATAAAATTAAGACTAATTAGCAACATTCGGGCTTCAGGGTGTGACGAAATATTGAAAAATTAGTAAAAATTAAAAAAGATTTGTGTGTAAATTATATTATGTTGTGTTATGTTATGTTATATGTATGTATGTTTAATCAATTGAAAGGGACAAGTTACAAAAGAAATATATATTACAATATCCGAAGAATACTGACTAACAGAATTTAAAATTAGAATAACTAAACATAGACTGGCTTGTTTGCCTTCACTCAGTCTGATTTCAGGAAAAAACAAAAATTTATTGAATGTTTTAAATCATACATTTTTTTTGTAACAAAGAAAGCGAACTTAATTTAATACGGAAAACATTAAATAGAAGAAAAAATTTCGCCGCCTTTAAAACCCTGCTAAAAATTGAAAATAAACCTTACATGAACAATATCTCGTATCCTTGCTGCAAATTTTTGGCATTTGACTTTAAGGAGTAGAAAACACTTGGCTTAATGTACCATTTACGTGAGTAAGGTTTATTTTTACAACCTTTTATTTAGTGTCACCTGTCCAGTTGTCTGTAATCATATCTTGAAAGTCAAGTTAAATTTGCCACACTGCCTGGTGTTTGATTGAGTTGAAATTTTGTATATACACATAAATCGGATGACAGTGCAATTTAATAATGTCATAGAGCTGGTCTGATGATGGAACCGAAAGGTGGCCATAGAATCCATGTAACGAAACGACACGCTACCCCATCCAGTTTGGGCTTGATTGATTTGTCTTGACAAGTACTCTAGTTTTAAACGATAATCAGGGTCTGATGGAAATTTGTTTATAAAAAAGTGTTTTTAAGAGTCGCCGATGCGCGAGTATAGCCCTAGGATAGCGAAAGCGCCCGTAGGCTACGGTTGCTATGGCGTCTGCTTGTTTGTCACCGAACGAGCTTAAAATCTGCTCAAAATCAAGGAAGATATCGGGTAACAAGCACACACTAAGTTCCGCAGTAGAATTGGTACTACCATATTGAACAGATATCTTGAAAACTACTAAATTGATTTTTCTGACTAGGAAACTATATTCGAAGTTAGTTTGTTAGCAACGTCGGGCTTGGTTAAACATTGGATGAGTGACCGCTTAGGCACACTTTTTATTTTTGTTTGTACATATTCGTCAATTAAGTAAATGGTGGTATGGACGGAACCCACGGTGCCCGTTCCAACTCGCACTTGACCGTTTTTTTATTTTATTTGGAGAGGAACATAGAAGAATTGATGAAATTCATAATGTTAACAATATATCACAAACACCTAATACAATATAGGTGGAAAATAAATAGGTGTTGATCGCTAAGTTTGCGTATTACTTACTACCTTAGCACCACCTCAACAAGTTTAGTAGTACGAGCTTACTAGTCTTTTAAGTCTACTATTTAAATATTGACAATCAGTTAGTTAGTAACCATAGATAGACAGTACATTGCAATTCAAATGAAGTGCTGACGGCCATGAACTTAGCTGGCCCCGAAACATTTGTTCACGATTTGCTAACCTAGTTGCCTAGTTAGCAGCTGGTGGACGATGTGAATACAAATTACAACGGTAGTTCACATAATTTATATTCTAATGTCTAATGGATGGGATCAGTTAAATTGTGGAGGGGATGTCTACTGACAGAGCTTGTTGTTAAATGTGAATGTATATCTCCACAGCTTTAATCCTCAGAGAGGGGGTAACCAGTGACTAGATAAACACCCAAATAATCTCATTTTAATAACTTTTCGTTGTTTCATAAACATATGTTACCATTTCTTATAGATTCTCTCTGGTGGATCTAAAAGCAAGAAAAATCCATTGCTTGCCTACTTATTTGCCTTCCTGTCCGAAGTTTACTCTTCTTTGTAGGTTCTGTGTCAGTTAGCTTTTCTTCCAGTAAATTACACAAAGTTTTATAATAGTCAGGTACTTATTCAAATTCCAACATAATGTATCGCTTGTTTGCCGCGCGTCGTGTTTACCTACCAGTTGACCTATCTTACTTTCTGCCCATTTTAGCGTTTCCAATGTCACGCGCTGTTCATATTGCCTTATGAGTCATATGTACACACACAGCAATTTATAAATAGTTCAATAATACATAGTTATAAGTTTCGTCAGAGGCGGCTCGTGACAATTTTAAATGCGTGTTTATAAAAACAAAAACAAAAGAGGAATTGCTCACATGCTAACCTTTTATTATTCTGTTAAATAACTAAAATTCATTCGCTTATTTAGATTTAGAAGCGACGCGCGTCTATGTTTTTGCGCCACATTTTTCTGATCCTTTTCCTTTATTTCAAGCTGAATTACTAAAATCTTTTCGCACTGTTTAATCACATCACGATAATCACATTTTATTTTGCTTTACTTATTAGACAATTAAAAACTGTTTATGTAGCCAACTCCCACTTTACTGTCTATTTATTTATGTATTTTTATAACTGTATGAATTTTAATTATTAAAAAGTGCAAAAACTTGAGCAAATTCAAAAATAGCAATACGAATCGCTGATGAATCATGATTTTTTCCAACACTGACGTTAACTCAGCCGTTTTCGTTCGTGTTGATATTCCGTTTCACCTCTCTGATTTGAACGTTGGCAAATATGACCGTCTAAGGGTCTGCTCAGACGGAGACGCGACGCGTCGCGACGTTTTGAGATAACAACTCATTATGGACCTTGTTTACTAGATAAAAAGATACGCATCGCAACGTAACCTCTCACTATAATTCATATCTTTTTGTCTAGTAAACGAGGTCCATAATGTCTTGCTATCTCAAAAATGTCGCGTCGTGTCGCGCCTCGGTCTGAGCTGACTCTAAGTGTCATTAGTTTTAAATCTGTTTTTAGTAATATCTTAAGCGTTACCTACGTTTTACATAGAACCGATTCGCCACTTTCGAAGTTCCTTGGCCAGGCGTAGCGGTTTAGGCTCGACTTTGATCCAAGACTTAGTTTAAGGCCATGGTTTAACATCTATCTATTCACGGTTTTTAAAGCGATACTTGTAAAAAACTGTATGAAACATAAGCCAGTAAGGTGCCTTAGAACCCGGATATTTATAAGGCAGGTTATCAGTATTACTAGTTATTACGCTAGGCTATAATTAGTGCACGCAGCATGCACCGTGCCGTCGGCTCCGTCGCGCGTCGCCTCCGCACTTTTTGCTGTGCTGAGCTCGCCACAACAACGAACGCCGCGCTGTGTCATCGCCCCTTCGCGCTTGACCCAAATGTCAAACTTTGCGAAATTTCGCTCCGACAGTGTTCACGCACATTATCTTAGTGAATGACCTCTGTTGTAAATGTATGTGGGTGATAGATGTCTGGTGCTACGGCTGTTGTAGATAATTAGAAATTAAGTATTTAGGAGTTAGTTAGTTAGTTAGTTTCGGTTAGGGTTGCAAAAAATTAAAAATTAAAACTAGTACTTACTTGTGCAAAATTTTAACCTGGGCGGACGAGCGTAACTTTTGATAAATTTTATATATTTAATAATTTTATTGCATTCAGTATTATCAATTTCTCACTAACTGCGGATTATTTTTAAAATTATTTATATTGCTCTAAAATGTCAATTTAAATTCTTTTGGTAACGCATTAATGGCTAGAAAGAAAAGGTCACTTAGATTTAAAATACGTGATGGAATACAATGCAACCCTGTGTCTAAATGAAAATCAAATTTTTATTTCTAGAAAGGTGATTTTTAGAATACTTAAATTAATTATCAGACGGTTGAATGTGTTTGTTACATACATAACACAAATATATAATAAACAAATAATAAATAAATAATAAACAAACAGTTACGTTCCTACATACTCGTAAGTATTATCTTGTGACATTGTTCTTGGTTGACATTTAGACAATGTATGTTTTAAGTATGTTTTAAGGTGTGTTCATACTTTTAAATATAACAATAATAAGAGGGTATCATACGTTGTTTAAGTAAAAGTTAAATTACAAAAATGTTGACACACTGTTATGATATAATATTTGGATATTAATAAATATTTTTTTGTTAATTTTCAAGATAACCTCATTTCGGCTGTTCAAAGATGTAGTCTGGTCAACATGTACCTTTTTGGGTGAAATTTTTGTATAGTCTCCGAAAATTACGATCAAGGTGTCATTCGATTCGGAATATTATGTAGAAAGTTTAAGAAAAAGTTCCAAACGGGGCCGATGAAAATTGCAAAAGTTATAAACAATTTAAAAAAAAAAAAAGTAGGGGTTTGGTTTTTTTTGAATATTTCGAAAACTATCAAAGATATTTGAAATTTGAAAAAAGATCTAAAAAGAAGAGGAAATTTCCTAAAAAAAGTCCTACCTCCAGGAACTGTATCTTTAATATTTATAATTATTACGGAGCCCTGAAAATAGCGCTAAAAGCGGGTAGTCTGGCTTCCGCTCGCGATTTGTCATTCGGACACGGTAACAATAAAAATCATTTTAACATATTAAATATGAATATTAAGGAATAAAAAAATTAAAGTACTATTGGGATATATAAATGAACAATAATCCGTAGGCGAAAAATTTTTATCCCCATTTTTCCATTAGTTATGCATTAGTTAATTAACTACTTTTTCTGAATAGAATGTTAACAGAAAAAACCTGATTATTATTAAACTACAACCCTAGGATTTTTTCACTTCGTGGAGTTATTCTTAAAAGGCATTAAAATAGATCCCCGTTGGAAAAATTTAAAAATGTTAATTTTCCACTTTTTTATTAACAATCGAAAACATTAAAAAATTAAAAACTGCATAAAAGTTATTAAAAAAATTTTGTTTTTCGAATATTTCAAATTTTATGATTTCTAACGGTTAAAAGTTACATGAAAATTTTTTTTAAATTTTTTACCGCGATTGTTTAAATAATTGTTATAAACAAATGCATTGTTTATAAGATAATCAACAAATTTTTTTTAAAGCTATTTTTATAATTAAATTACGAATTAAAAAAAAAATAAAGTAAGAAAATCCATTTGTTTATAACAAATTGTTTATTAAATAAACAAATAAAAAATGAAAAAAAAAAATATTTTTTTCCAGAATATTTAAGAACAATAGAATTTATGATTTTTAGAGAAAAAATGGTTCCTTAATATTTATATTTAGTGGTAAAAAACGATTGTTAATTAAGAAATGCATTTTATAGCAATAAATAATTTTTTTTAAGGAATAATTTTTTTCTTAAAAATCATAATTTATATCGACAAGTAGATTAGGAAAAAAAATTTGTTGATTATCTTATAAACAATGCATTTGTTTATAACAATTATTTAAACAATCGCGGTAAAAAATTAAAAAAAAAATTTTCATGTAACTTTTAACCGTTAGAAATCATAAAATTTGAAATATTTGAAAAACAAAATTTTTTTAATAACTTTTATGCAGTTTTTAATTTTTTAATGTTTTCGATTGTTAATAAAAAAGTGGAAAATTAACATTTTTAAATTTTTCCAACGGGGATCTTTTTTAATGCCTTTTAAGAATAACTCCACGAAGTGAAAAAAATCCTAGGGTTGTAGTTTAATAATAATCAGGTTTTTTCTGTTAACATTCTATTCAGAAAAAGTAGTTAATTAACTAATGCATAACTAATGGAAAAATGGGGATAAAAATTTTTCGCCTACGGATTATTGTTCATTTATATATCCCAATAGTACTTTAATTTTTTTATTCCTTAATATTCATATTTAATATGTTAAAATGATTTTTATTGTTACCGTGTCTGAATGACAAATCGCGAGCGGAAGCCAGACTACCCGCTTTTAGCGCTATTTTCAGGGCTCCGTAATAATTATAAATATTAAAGATACAGTTCCTGGAGGTAGGACTTTTTTTAGGAAATTTCCTCTTCTTTTCAGATCTTTTTTCAAATTTCAAATATCTTTGATAGTTTTCGAAATATTCAAAAAAACCAAACCCCTACTTTTTTTTTTTTTAAATTGTTTATAACTTTTGCAATTTTCATCGGCCCCTTTTGGAACTTTTTCTTAAACTTTCTACATAATATTCCGAATCGAATGACACCTTGATCGTAATTTTCGGAGACTATACAAAAAATTTACCCAAAAAGGTACATGTTGACCAGACTAATGGCCCTAAGTATATGAATCTTATAACTGATGATAAATTTATGTAAATAAAGCAATCTGATAACTTTATGTAAAAAAAGCAATGAAATGTATACATATGCGTACATACATAACTTAATTTACAGTAGGCAGAGACCAAAGAGTTCCACTTTCTACGGTCCTGGCACGCTTTTTCGTTATCCTTATAAGTTCATTTAAGAAAGAAAGGTGAAATATTTATAGTTATTAAATCGATATTTTAATGCAATGAAGTTTGTATGGAAAAAATATAAATCGGTTTCACATTAAGTCGTAGTATATTAGACGTAATAGCACTTAATGCAGTATTGCCAGACGCTAGAGTCGACCTCGCCGCCTGTCTGTTACGATCCTGTGACTGCGACCGCACACACACACACACACACACACACACACACACACACACACACACACACACACACACACACACACACACACACACACACACACAAACACTTACACTTGGAGTTTGTATAAAAAACCACGAATAACCCTGATTTTTTTTAAAGGGACTAGGCATTTTTATGCTATTATTTTATATTTTAGCCTTTAAAACAATAAGCGTATCGCATTGATTGAAACCATTAACGAATTAAAACTGCCTGCCGATGAGAAGATGACGATGCAGAATGTATTGATGGATGAATCACATTTAGTACCGAGAAGATTTGGTAACATAGTTGTAAAATACTCGGGTCACGGATCGCGAAATACGTCAAACGATAAATCAGTTGATCCGAACGAATATAATAAACTCGTGACGATTTTTAGGGTTCTCTGTTCGTATTTGTCTGTTAAAAGTGCGCCTATGCAGTGACGTAAGCAAAGAGACGGCGCTATATAATTGCTGTCTAGAGTGACGGTGACAGCCAACGCGTAAATCTTGCGAAAAATCAATAAAGCGTTGTTTATAAAAAAACAACGATCGTGATAATATTGTTATTGTATATTAATCATTTTTTTAAATAATCGGGAAAAGCCTTTCATTTTAAAGATTCAACAAAATATGTGTGCGACACAAGGTTTTTCAAAAATAAATGTAACGAGTAAAATACCAAAATTCGTGTTTCAACGTGCGAGCGATTAAAGATTAAAAGAGTTCAAAATTTCTGTGTCAAAATAATAAACTCATAAATAACATACAAACTGAGATCTAGAACTAAATCAACAAACATGACCACGGATATACGGACCTTAGGTTAATCCTAAGTAATCTATTTCATACAAATTGTGTTATACTAAATATCTTGTGGCTTTGCCCCGCATTGTTAATTTTAATCTGATTTAGCTGGTATCCCGCGATGTCACGTGCGCCTTTAAATCACTTTCGTCTCCTATCTAACCCCCTTAGGGGATGATTTTCCAAATATGTTGCATGTCATTTTTTATTAAAAACTGAAAGTCTATGTACTCATACTTACCAATATTCATGGTTGTATCTACTAAAATAATTGGATTTCCATTCAAAGTATTTGTCCCCAATTTTATCTCTTTGGTCATGAAGCTCCGAAAACATTGGAAAGCATCACAATTAATTTTTAACTAAAACGCCTTATACGAATTTTCATGAATTTATTTATTTAAAAAATGAGGAAATTTAATACAATATTCTATATAATACTAGCTGTCCCGGCGAACGTTGTTCCGCTGCCGTCCCTCTGTACCCGGCGAAAGTTGGTTTTTACCTATAGTGCCCGAGTCCGGCTCGGTACTTGACATATCGAGATAAAAACTATTCTATCTTTTAAGTTGGATCAAATAACAGATATTTACGAAGTTTGATCAAAATCGGTTCAGTAGTTTAGGAGTCCATTGAGGACAAACATTGTGACACGAGATTTATATATATTAAGATATAACCACAATTATACCCCTTTATGCCAAGAATTCCGTATCCTAAATTTCACGTTTCTAACTTTAACTAGTAGTTTTAACTCGGCATTGATGAGTCAGTTACACAATTTTTTGGTTGCAAAGCGAACGGTTGACGTCCACACACTACGATAAAAACACACACACTACCATAAACAAATATGTATATGTATAGACAGTTTGAAAGATGAACACCAAAACCCCACCTCCAGAAAAGGGTACCCCCCCATCCCAAAACACGAAAACACCCTAAATAACACAAAATTGAAAATTACAACTTATAATACACATGGTGCCCCCCTATGCAATCTGAAAAACAAAAGGCAATTGAAATATTACCTAAATTTTGATTGTTTTTTTTTTAAATTAAACTATTTACATTGTAAATCTTGTTTAGTAAGTGTTTCAATCCAAAACGTGTATATTATGTTTCGTTTGTGATTTTACAAAGATTACCTATTGGACGCACGCAATAAGACAGTATTGTAATTAGTTTGTAAATAGATTCGAAAGTGTTGTTAGTAACTCATTTGAATAAAAAGATTTTGATTTTGATGATTTGATTTTTGAATAGTTAAATAGTATAGTAGTAAAAAAAAAGCTTTTATGTATAGCGTTTCAGAGAGTTCCTGACTCCTGAGGGTTCCTGACGCCTGAGGTGGACATTTGGTATATTCGATTTTCTCTTTGTACAAAGCCAAATTCAGAAATGTGCTTCTAAAGGAAAATACATATATTATTTATAGGCTATTTACAGAATTTATTTTATTTTTTC
Organism: Apoda limacodes; assembly: GCA_946406115.1. Classification (NCBI taxonomy): domain Eukaryota; kingdom Metazoa; phylum Arthropoda; class Insecta; order Lepidoptera; family Limacodidae; genus Apoda; species Apoda limacodes. The sequence continues at coordinate 26,362,940 of OX291552.1, forward strand.
TCTGTGGTAGTTTTAAACAGATAAGCTATCTACAACTCATTTATCCTAGACACAATTAAAAATAGTTCTAAAAGTAGATTATAACTGGTTATATATTTCTGTAGAAGATTTTCTGTATATACATTTTCTTGATGCGCTTTGTAAAAAGATGAATTAAAAATATCAATTGCCGACGCTAGTTAGCAGGGCAGGGCTATGGCATTCGAATATATTATGTAGCGTACAATAGTATAACAATCACCACTAATATTTGTAAGTAACTATTTTATTAATGTTTTTTTTTTTTTTTTTGCGATTATAAACTTATTTGGTAGTTGGTAAACTAACCGCGACCTATGTTGATATATTGGAACAATAGTTGTCCAACGGCAAAGTTAAGTTTGTCCCTCAATACAGTTTACCTTTCACGGATTCCTCGGTGCGCGAGTCTGACTCGCACTTGACCGGTTTTTTTTCTATAATTGAGGAGTTTCCGTTGAAATCCTACACCGATAACCAAATTTAGGGCGGGTGGAACCGCAGGCAAAAGCTATTCATTAAAAAATTATCACATGCTACGAGTGTGGTGTTGTGATAGATGATGATATAATCAAATGAAAGTAGCAGTACCGCACAAGCAAAAGAAAAACATTTTTTGCGTCTTTAAAAAAAACAGTTTTTCAGACCGATTTACTCAACTTCTTCTCAGATATAATTCATGACGTGGCGTATCGATTGATATAGAGACAAATTGATCCATTGGTTCTTAAGATATCAAGGACCAAAAGAAAAAGCTAACCTACATACACCCACACACAGACTTTACTTTAAAAATGATAGCAAACGATTCTCCAGGTCTCACAACGTAAAGAAAACGCAAATTTAACTATTACGATTTTCGGATCTACTATAACAACTTCCCTCAAGAGAAGTTAAAAATATGTTGGATCATTGCCATGTGAAAAAATAAAATGTGTTTTTACACATTACAGTAATTACAGTCTTCTGTAATTTATGACTATACATGGTATAGCACAAGTGGTTTCACGGCAAGGTCCTTTGCGCTGAGTCACTTCAGAGACACCAAGCCATTGTGGTGACCTGTCGTGTCAACAAACTGCACACTTCCGTTTCCTTTAGAGTTGACAAAGAAACCTTCTACGTGAATGTTTCTTTATAAATATGATGTTATCACTAGCTCCAACAATTTTCGACGGAAATTATGGTTGTCTTTATTGATCAGATTGAATATGACTGTTCCGAAAAAGAAAATCAATTCCGTTAATCAGTGTCATGCGGCCTCATAATTTGGTTTTTATTTACGATTTTTTGTTCGATATACTCATAACTTATAATTAAATAAGAAGGTTTCTTGACCTGGAGCAAAGGCTATTAGGTAAACACAAGTAGATATTCTTCCGTTCTTTCTTAGGCGCTGGTCGGCTAAAAATTTAACGAGGTTATGCATTGAAAATTCTTGTAAAGAAGCGCTGTTTTTTCTGTACTGCAAACTTGTGCAAGGAACTCCTGTCCTGGCGCCCGTCATTTTCGTTATGTCAACTTTTAGCACAAAGACGACAACGGTTGTGTCAACTAAAAATAGATGGGGTGGCGCTGGCTGCAGCGGTCAAGGTCAGTGAACGATGGGCTTCGGCATGTTGTAGCTGTTCGTCGTATCGCGATACTTCATAAAATGTCTGGGCTGGCCATTGCGCTATTATGTTTACATTACTGGCTATAACTTCACGTGCTATTAGCGGAAAATCTTGTTCCACTCAGTAACTGCTGGCCGAAGACTACAATTTTTGGGACATTGGCGGCAAGTGTGGTCTGCATGTAGAACATAATAAGCTAACACGGGTTTACGACTTATCCTAAAACTGAGCTGGAGAACAGTGTGCTTAGTGTGAGTTTTTGCGTATTTGTAACTCTACTATTGCGTTTGCGTATTCATTTATAGTCGTATAAGAAAAAACCGTCGCAAAACGCGTCCGCTAGAGGCGCTCCTTCATTTCCATACATGTATTTCGTTGACGCAAACGCGATAGTAGCGTTAAAAACTGACACTAGACACACTGTCAACAAATACAATGATTGCAACGAGTTACGAACGTTGTTTCTTATTTTAAAAATAATTGCCGCAACCTATTCTGAAAGGGTTGTACTAAAGAAACCTTCCGCGGCGTGTGCATAACAACTTACCAGAATTTCATTACAATCGGATTACCCTTATTGCGCAAGTCCGACTCGCAATTGACCATTTTGGAAAGTCATTTCTTATCGGAAGCCTACGTCATACAAAAAACACACCCTCCAAGTTTTAGGTCTCTACGATGAGCGGCTAAGGCTGTGCGTTGATCCGTCAGCCAGTCATTCAGGACAAAGCTCATTATATGTATAGAAGAAGATAGATTGTATAATTTTGATGTATGACTGTTAATGCGATAGAGTATTGAATTACATTTCTTAATTTCACTTTAGAAGATAAAAAAATAAACAGTAAATTGAGAAGATATCCATGACTATTATCGTTGTCATCGTCTATTGTTGGACGTATGAAGTTCTTTATGGGCCGGTTTCGAGCCGCATGCTTCCAGCTTCCACTGGTTTCCTGTGCCGTTACTATTATAAAATTTTGATAATTAGAGCAAATGGGCTAATATTGTTTCGTGTCCCGAGCGAAACTACATTGGACCGACCTTGCTGCTACAAAAACTTCACACGTGTTGCTTATGAAGACACTTCACGATTAGCTAGACAGTTTGACTTGTCCGCGACACGTCTGCCGCGAACTATCAAGCTGAGCCTGTACGCGCTCGGCACGCGACGTTAATTGCAGCTTGTAGCCTCCCAGCACATGGCTTATGTAATGTTGCATAATGTGTTCCTTGCCTTAGTTTTATTACTTTTAAGCACGTCACTTCTAGCTTTCATTGTTCATTTGGACCACAACAGTGTATGAATAGGTCTTTACTGCTATTCAAAACGTGCCTTTCAAACTAAACTGGCGCAGTTGGACTGCCGAGAAAACAAGAAGCTACTGCTTTCTTTGGCCTTTTCGCATTTTATTTGGGGGTCGACTTTCCTAATCATTCTTCTCCTATGGACTCTTTTCTGAGTCATTATGAGTCTATGCCTCTTTATCTAGGTCTTTTTTAATTATTGACATCTACGTTAGTCGTAGTCTCCAACTGCTTTTTTAATAGTTTTTTATCTACAAATGCAAATACCTTGCGATGGATCTTGATTGGCTGCCAAGTGTGTGCCGAGAGAGCCGACCACCGACGAGACGGACGGTATAATAACATTTCAAAATATATTCATTCGTTATTGTTTACTTTATTAATTACCTATTAACTAACACCTACTTAGACAGCTCTAATTTGTGTAAGTGACTACATCTGGGTAACGTACGATAATTGTAAAAAATAAACCCGTATAGTGAAACATTTTGGTGTCTATATGTCACACCTGTTTTCCTCATAAATAATATATTACATAATTCTATGGACCTGAAACTTTGTGCAGTTGTAACTTGCTTGTCCACATCTATACATATAAAATGCTTTGTCCTGTATGACTGACTGACAGATCAACGCACAGCCTAAACCCTGAAACTTGGAGGGTGAGTTCTTTGTATGATGTAGGCATCCGATAAGAAAAGGTTTTCCGACAGGATCAATTGCGAGTCGGAATCGCGCAATAAGGGTAAACCGATTGTAATGAAATTTTGTCAAGTTGTAATGCACACGCTGGGTAAGGTTTCTAAATTAGTACAACCCTTTCACAATTGGTTGTTGCGGTAGTTGTTTTAAAAAAAGAAACAATGTTCGCCGGGTCAACTAGTCTTAGATTCAATTCTTTATAGTTATTGGAAATGGTGTCTATAATACATTTTTTGAATAATTAAAAACACTTTTGAAGTTATATGATTTATAACAGTAGGTACTTAGGTATATAATGTTTGCATGATATTGATGTGACCTCATCAAAAATTATCAATTTTGCTATAGAGATGTGTGTCTCTGTGTATGCAGATATTTAGTTCATTGTTAATACTTGTTCCATTGATGGTTCGGAAGCTGCGTGCTGCACTGGTGTGTGTTCTATTTGATGTGCTTGGGTTAAGTTCGACTCGCTGCCAACTATCAAATACTAGTTTGTTTCATCTACACGGTATTTAAAGTGCATTTATTTAGAACATTTATAAACTTGTCACTGAAGCGAAATCTAAATTTAATATTTCTTTACGGTTTGAGTACCTGGATAGTTTGAAATGTTTATTGTTTAACAAAAAAAAATTTTTTTGGGGGATACACCTTGAATGAAAGAATATGAACTAAAGTCAAAGTAGTGAAGTTATATATTATCATAACATTAATTTATAAATAATAAATAAATAAATAATTTTGGACACTACACACAGCGCCGTCTGGCCCCAAAGTAAGCAAAGCTTGTGTTATGGATATCAGACAACGGATACAAATACATATATATTCCGTTTTTTTTGTAAATACATTCATATCATACATTAATACACCCAGACTCAAGACAAACACAAATGTTTATTACATAAATCTTTGTCTACTGCGGGAATCGAACCCACACCCTCTGCACAACAGCCGGTCACGCTACCAACTAGGCTGCGAGGGATTTGTTAGTTCAATATTTATCTTCCATCCACGTGTTCGTCTCAGTACAAAATATTAAAACAATACTGTTGTACATAAATCAACTCGATACTAATAATGTATGATGACGAGGCAGTTATGGCAGTTTTTGTGCACACTCGTTGCTTGAGTCGAGACAGATTTGTTTAATCATAGCGAGCGCTTTGTCAGGTCAAATGATGATACAATATATCTGCGGTCAGTAAGTCAATACTTAGATATTTTATGTTCTTGGGCTCAAATTCAGGTATACCTACCATTTGCAGTTACTCTGGTGACAAAGAACGGAAGACATAATATAGTGTTCTTAGATGTAATACTTTTTCCATGGCATCTTTCTTTGTACTATCCTTTATAGGGTTCACACACGTTATTCACATGCAAGCTTCAGACTTGCAGTGATTATACTGAAAGTATAAAAACAAATTATAAAAAGCGGCCAAGTGTGAGACGGGCTCAGGCCCTTAAAAATTTCCATGTAACCGTGATCTAGTGAAAATAGTCCAGATTATTAAAAATGTTTGTGTTAGTAAATTAAATGATGGTACCGAACCCACAATGCGCGATTACGATTCTTACTTAACCACAACTAATCAATCAACCTAAGTAAGAATCAAACGCGAAAGGCACGACAGGTGAACGCGCTTTACTGAATTATTTCGTATTGTGTTGCAGTGCGGAGCTACGACAAGCACGACAAATGCGGGCTGGTGTGGATCCCCCGCGTTGTGGCGTACCGGTGCCGGACGTGCGGCATCTCACCGTGCATGTCCATCTGCCGCGAGTGCTTCCACCGCGGGGACCACTCCACGCACGACTTCAACATGTTTCTCAGCCAGGCTGGCGGCGCCTGCGACTGCGGAGACAAATCCGTTATGAAGGAGGACGGGTCAGTATCATACTCTACTCTATTCAGTCTTATTTAGCATCTAGACAAGTTCTTTGAAGTGTAAACAGATACCCTGATAATTCTTTAGCCAGCCTATACACACAGCCTATACAGCCTATTCTTAGTAAGCAAAAATGTGACTGCACTCTGGTTGTAAATCTCTAAAACGTAGTGTAGGAGAGTTAGAGAACATATACATTTTTACTTCTGACATTCTTAAGATAGATTCTGCTATGCCTAACCTATAAACAACTACATAACATCATACAGACGTTTTTGGCACAACCTTTAGACCTACATTTGCTACACTTCTGGCACACTTATTTGGTTTCGACCACATCCATCCATGCTGTATACACGTTTGTCTGTTGAGGGTCCTCTTAAACTCACTATTTCCAATTTGTTCGAAATTCTTTTGCCGTCCACCTCTACCGCCCCTTTTATTAACTTTCGTCTCTTAAATTTGTTTTACATGCATCTTGTTACATAATTGCTCTCAACATAACCAGGCAAACTAAAACTGGTTAGTTTTTTATAACTTTTTGTATATTTTACAAGCCGGTACCCCGCAATGTTGCACGATGATGAATGATTTAACTTTTCCTGTCCCATATAAACTTTTGCATTCCCTGTAACCCTTATAATTGAATTTTGAAAATTCCCTTCGATAGTACTTGTCTACGTTGTGTAAGGAAACAAATTTGTCGTTTCTAAACCCATCGGCTTGGTCTGTGCGGTACGTGTCCATTACTCATATAGTAGATAACTCAATTTTGGACCATTCGAGTGCACCACACCATTATCACGACCTTACACTTGCCACATATTGTTATCTTAATAATATTTTGACAGATATTGAGCTGATAACAATCTAGACAATCTAAATATCTAATCACGTTGCTAGCTATTTAATTTATTGCAAACATTAAATGTAATTATTTGATACACTAGCTAAGCCTCGCAGATTTGATATAGTTTCATCGCGTCTGTTCGTTCGTATATCACAGCTTTAATTCTGTCATTGTTTTTAAATTCTGATAATGATTTACGCCTTGTGTCTTAAGTGAATATTTTTTTGCACACCCTATCACGGAGTGGTTCCAATCTCTAATAATACCTACATTAGATTAATTCTTGGTTTTTTTTTCATATTTTGCGAATTACTAGCTTCCAAACTGTAACCCCCTCTCGAACTTCTTTAGATCTTAACATTAACAAAATTTGTTAAATTTTTCAAACGAATTCTCTTCAAATTTGTCAAAAATCTGCAAAGTGTAAACGAACTTGACCGGTTTTTTCAATTTTGGCACGGCACAATGTTCACAAACAAGATTAGAGTCGCATAGTAAGTAGTCCTAACCTCGTGATATCAGAGAAAATCCCTTATCTTTTGGAATTATATTTAAGATTTTAAGCAAACGAGTGATATTTGCGTATTAGTATAAAATATTCTGTTTGTTTTGTAGCCGGAGCCGAAATCTGATTTATTCAAATATTTATATAGTCCCGTCGCGTTGTGAATGTGGAACGACACATTTTTTAGTTGTTGTATTTTCATTATGTAGTAGATTTAAAACTATAAGCTATAAATTATTAAGACGTTAATAATTGCGATCACAACGAAAAATATCAATAAATAAATAATAAATAGTTGAAATCATCTGAACAACTACAATCTATCGATTAAAGTTGATCCGATTGTGTTCCAACAGTGCCCCGTGGACGTATGAAGGCTGGCAAGATATATATATATATATATATAATTAAAGATTACTAACCTCTATAGATACAAGAGGGATAGAGGAACAATCGCTAGGTCCCGTTTTTTTTGGAGTATCCCTTAAGGTTGTGCCTTACCCGAATGTGCAGTTTCTTTCTTGTTTAGAAATCGATTCTTCTGCCCTATTCCAAGTTTAAAACATACCTTTACACATTTTTTTAATAGAAAATTACTGTATTTGCTTTTAGCTATCTGTACTCTTTAAAATAATCACTCACAACCCTCTTAATTTCTGTTTTTAATTCATAATTCCTTATCAGCTCAAAGCGGGAACATATTTTATTACATAGAATATCATGAAACCATAACATAAAACTAGCAAATCAATGTAAATGATTTTCTATTACTTATGTGATATAATTATAATAAATTAGTTTCTTATTTTACGCTATTTCTATTTCTCAGCTATCCTCTAATTCGATAAATATTTTTGTCACAGAAAAATTAACTCTGTCGGACAGATCAACATTGTCGACTTAGCTTGACGCTCATAAAGCAAGTGTATTGGCGTTATAGCATTGGGATATAAAATACTCAAAGGGCTTGATTTTTGGTCGTATTCCAAAACGCAACGTATATGTTGAAAAAGTAGGTTTGGAACTCCTAGTTTCTCCTAGTTTTCCAACGTGTCATAAATTATTAACACTTTCATAGATAAAGTTCAAATCACCATGTCAGTGTAAAAATTAGTATTAGCTGTTCCCGTTCCAAAATCAACTTTACCAGGCGATAATCGTATAACTTGGAACGTAGTAAAATGCGTTTTATTGAAAACCAGCCTTTGCCCACAGTTCCACCCGCCCTTATTTGGTTATCGGTAGAATTTAAACAGGGACTCCTCAATTATAGAAAAAAACTGGCTCACACTTGACGTTTTCAAGTAGCCTGTGTCCTTTCCTGGGACTCAAACTATCTCCTTGCCAAATTGCACATTAATCCGTACAGCGGTTTAAGCGTAAAGAGGTAACAAACAGACAGACAGAGTTACTTTTTCAGATGGATTTTACGTCACTGCTATGTACATTTATTGATGAGTAGGCACCTGCGTAACCAGTGGGCTAGTCAGTGTAGTTAATAAAACTTTGGAAAATATCTTGCATTATAACAACCTGTGCTGAGTTTTTATGTCACCATATGACGTCGCCTTATTCCTAATAAAAATTATTGGACCGGTCTTAGTAACGAATGCCATTTCGTATGAATAAAGTTAATGAACTATGCGCACTATACGGCGGCTAAGCTATTTCTGTTTATTATAATTTACTGTTCGTGTTTTTATTATTATGAAAATATATGTATATTCCTGATACTTAATACTTCTGGTTCATGTATTTATTTTTGTATTTGTTACCTCTAAACGAGCAAATCTTGAATATATAGATATATAATCTGAATCTCGGAAACGGCTTTAACGATTTTCATGAAATTTAGTATGCAGGAGGTTTCGGGGACGATAAATCGGTCTAGCTGGGTTTCATTATAGAAAACGTCGTTTTATCCGTGATTCGGGCAATTATAAACCGAAAAATATGACGCTTCCTTCATGGAAGACTGCGAATGTGCACCCGGTGCCCAAAAAGGGCGATAGATCAGATCCATCGAATAACAGGCCTATCGCTATTATCTCTCTCCTCTCTAAGGTGATGGAGCGTGTGATCAATACACAGCTTCTAAGATACCTAGAAGTACACGATCTGGTCAGTGACCGTCAATATGGCTTTCGCCACGGTCGCTCGACTGGTGACCTTCTAGTGTATCACACAGCGATGGGCACTAGCCATTGAGAGTCAGGGGGAGGCATTGGCATGTAGCCTGGACATAGCGAAGGCGTTCGATCGGGTCTGGCACCGGGGTCTTCTATCGAATCGGAATGTCGGGAAAAAATCGGTTTGTGCAAATGGGTGGCTAGCTTTTTGTCCGGCAGACGCATACGAGCCGTAGTTGACGGTAGTTGCTCTGATAGCATGGACATTAATGCTGGTGTCCCGCAAGGCTCTGTGCTGTCTCCTACGCTGTTTCTACTGCATATCAATGATATGTTGGACATCAACAACATACATTGCTATGCTGATCCTTGGTGTCAACATTTCCAGCGATGTTCAGTTCCGAGATCATTGACAAGATAAGGTGAAGCTGGCGTCCAAAAATCTTGGTGTACTCAACAGAGCGAAGCAGTACTTCACGTCGGGGCAAAGGTTGTTACTTTACAAGTCGCAAGTTCAGCCCCATATGGAGTACTGTTGCCATCTCTGGGCGGGTGCACCCGGATACCAGCTTGGCCCTTTTGACTCGGTTCAACGACGGGCTGTGAGAATTGTCGACGATTCCAAACTCACTTGCGGTATCGAGCCCTTAAGTCTGAGGAGAGACTTTGCCTCACTGTGTGTGTTCTACCGCTTGTACAATGGGTTGTGTTCTGAGGAATTGTTCGAAATGATGCCCACGGCTACTATCTACCATCGCACCGCTCGCCATCGGCAGGAATTTCATTCTCACACTTTAGAACCTAAATGGTCGCGTACTGTGCGGTTTCAGAGAAACTTCCTCCCGCGAACGCTTAAGTTGTGGAATGAGCTCCCCAAGGTTTTCTGCAAGGACTACAGTATGGAGTTCTTCAAGAAAGAAGTTATTAGATTTCTGAAGGGTCGGCAACGCGCAAGTGATACCCCTGGTGTTGCAAGCGTCCATAGGCTACGGTGACCGCTTACCATCAGGCGGACCGCAAGCTTGTTTGCCACCTTAGTGTTATAAAAAAATAAAATAAAAAATCTATTGGCGAATAGTAATACTATTGTTTTTAACGACACGGCAACACTAAAGCTACGAGGGCGGGATGATAAGTAACTAGCCTAATAATAAAAAAAATAGTTTTTGTCATACTCTCCGTGAACCTCTACGCACTTATTCCATCTTCTTTCGAAGGTACTCCTCTTCAGCGGCTATGACTTCATCATTTGTGGCAAATTTCTATCTGCCCAAAAAAGTTTTTAGCTTAAATAATAAGTGGAAGTCCGATGGCGCTAGATCAGGCGAATAAGGTGGATGGGGCAGCAAATCATACTTCAATTCGTTGTTTTGCCATAGCTTTAACACATGTTACACTCAACGAAAAGACAACCCTAGCGTTGTCTTGGTGGAAGATGATTTTTGACAATAGATGTCGTTGTTAAAAAACAACGAGTAACGCTCGGTCCCCAGGTACTATGTGTATATAAGTAAATACACGTGCATGTCAAAGGTAACACGAAGTTGCGTCGTGAGCACAACTAGTAACTACTAATAATTAAGAGATCAGAACACCTGGTAAAAACAGCGAAATGTGGTAAGAAATCGCATGCAACATTCAGAACCGGCCGAGTTAGTCACGGGCTGCAGCGTGCGGGGGCGGTGTGACGTCACTCACTGCGGAGACTTCGCTCGCCGTCGCGTCTGGAAGACACCCACGCACTTGAACTGTGTTCGGTAACTGCGTGCTCCAACACCAAGGTGCGCAGTGTAGCTACACCGACCTGAGTATGTCCTAACAATAACCGGTGTTAGAAGACCTGATCTGTCAGTTTGTAAGCAAGCGTCATTTTGAGATTTGTAACTTCAATTATAATGAATCCTGCTCGAGGTTAGTTTTGAGGGAATTAAATTTACATTTTGACTTGTGTCACAGATTTCGAACGGCTCAGTGTTGCCATCCGGTGTTTATTCCTAACAAGTTAGTATCGAAACACCATTACTGTGCGTTAATATCTGAACGCCTCCCACATTGCCATACTACACTAAGTATAAACTAATTGTATAAATCGATCACTCATGATGAACAGCGAAGCTGGAGTTGCATTGTTGCCACGACTCGTGTCTTATTGGTTTGATCAGTGAGGTAATTGACCTAAATGTGTAGTCAGCCATATGCTAAGTTCAAATGAGGTAACTTCCTCAGACGCTGGTTTATCTTTAGTTAATTGTGTAGCTGGGGGTCCTAAGTAGCGTATTGGCACTATTCAGAAACTCCAGTTAAGTTCAGACGAACTAGCACGATATTATTACATTGTTGCTTTTAACGTAGTGCTAATGTAGTATATGTGTAACGTTACAAATTTAATGTTAAAACCAGTGGGTGGATACACAACCACGTCATCATAATGTGGGGGGTAAGCCTCTTTTTAACAACTGATTTACTCCTGCGTGACAGTTGGTGGATCTGGTACAGTGGATCTGGACTTAAGTGGCTTAATAAACTCAGCGTCACAGAAATTGCACCTCTTTGAGTGCCCTTTAAAAAAATACTTTTAACCCTATTTCACTAATGGTAAGGGTCTGACTATGAGGCTTTATGAAACCGGCAATTTATTCAGGTTTCAGAATAATTCTACTATCGCACCGCTCACCATCGGCAGGGAATTCATTCTCACACTTTAGAACCTAAATGGTCGCGTACAGTGCGGTTTCAGAGAAACTTCCTCCCGCGAACGCTTAAGTTGTGGAATGAGCTCCCTGCCAAGGTTTTCTGCAAGGACTACAGTATGGAGTTCTTCAAGAAAGAAGTTATTAGATTTCTGAAGGGTCGGCAACGCGCAAGTGATACCCCTGGTGTTGCAAGCGTCCATAGGCTACGGTGACCGCTTACCATCAGGCGGGCCGTAAGCTTGTTTGCCACCCTAGTGGTATTAAAAAAAATAAAATAATAAACATTATTATTTCAAAATAATATTACGTTTTAGTATACCAATTTATTAAAACCGGCCATGTGCTAGTCTGGCTCGCGCTCCGAGGATTCCGTACAAACTTATTATATGTAGATAATTCTTACATCATGAATGTGAGATTTGATCTCACATTATTATGCCTTAATTGTTAGTTGTTCGATTTTTTCATAATTTGTGATGTAACATCGCATTCTTATTTTAGCTTACGATATAAATTTAAAATTAATTAAACATTTTCACCACATTTCACACAAATAACTCAGAATAACTGAGAAGTCAGTATTGTATTGTAGGAATAGAAATGTATTTGTAAAGTTCTGTTGTATTTTCTGGGAGTTTCATTTGAAAATATAGCGCGCATTCACAGCTTCAAAACTGGCTTCAAATAACAACAAACGTCTTTAGAAGTAATGTATTATCCAGTATCCAGGCTATGTAAATAGACGCAGGCCAACGACCTTTAGCCTTTTTAGAGAAAAGAAAAACTACCAACTACAACGCTAACAATGAGATTTTGTATCGAATTGTATTAGGTATGGCAAAGCTCGATTTCAAAAGCTGTTTATACTATAAAAAAAAACTATATAGCTAACTATAAGTAAAAAAAATTAGTGTCGGACAACCGTCCGGAATCGTGACAACTTGTGCCTTTCACTTTTTATGTCTGTCTCTCTCGCTCTTAGGCGGGCTAACCATGCCGCGTGCCTCTCACTCGCTCTCATTGTGAGCGCATAACGTGAGCGGAGCGTAACGCAGTTTCTTGAAGTGTCACCCGGCAAACCAATTTATAAGACGTTGTCACGTCAAAACTATCTATTTTAAAGTTTATTTATTATTAAGAGGCTATATTACCTAAGTTTAATTCAATCAATTTTAATAAAAATCTTAGCGAGTTGAGATGTAGCTGCACTACTCACACACACTTAGTTACATATCGCGTCATCCTTGTTTTTGCTTAAGTTTTCTGTCACGTAGTACTAAGCTGCCTCTTAACTACATACAGGTGTAGACTGTAAGTGTTTGGAAGTGTGTTTTGGGCTCTAAGAATCCTAGCAACCATAGTAATTTTAATCCGTGATTTTGTTATCAAAATGTTTGGCGGCTATGTGACTTAAACCTGCTTGCTGAACCGAAAGGCGTGGGTTTGATTTCCGCACATGAAAGACATTTATGTGATGAGATTTGGTCTTTGCCTTGAATCTGGGTGTTTTCCATGTATAATATGTTTGTATTTACAAAAAAAGGAATACACATTTGCAATAGTATCCACAGTATAAGCTTAGTTCCGGATCCGATAGCGCTTTGTGTAATGTGTGAAAATATATATTATTTATTTAAAGTGTGTATGAATCACCATTGCATCACAAATATTGCGAAGTTGTATCTCATCGCTTACCAAACTAAAGATTCGGTTGTTTATTTTTCCTGTAGCTAAATTGTGTATATGTCATCGCCCAATAGTTGAATCCGCCGTCCACCTAAATAATTAGGTATGTCGTCCGGTAAGGAACAGAAATCGCACTGTATACGTAATGATGTGGTTTATGTTAAACTTAGGTTTTCTTGCGACAACGTAGACTGAATCAAGTGTCAAATCATGATCTGTTTACTATTATTTAAACGACCTGCCTGGGAATTCAGTTAAATAGCTAATTGAATTATAGGGCCACGACATATATGATATATATGTATAGGTATACCTTATCTAATACCTTTAAACGAGCAATTCTTTTATATATATATTATCTGAATCTCGGAAACGGTTCCAACGATTTTCATGAAATTTAGTATGCAGGGGGTTTCGGGGATGATAAATTGATCTAGCTGGCGTTGTTTAAAAAAAAAACGAGCAAAGCTCGGTCCTCCAGGTTCTTTACATTATAAGTATTACATTATAACCTTTCTTGTTAAAAATGGAAGTTCTTACGTTCATACTAAGGCACACTGTAGTGTTTATAGCACTTAACGGGTAAGGTAAGACCAAAGATGCAAAATTGAGCTTAAGGGTATACACATTTTTCAAAAATCAAAATCAAAATACAAGGTGAAAGGAACTTCGAAGATTACGGCAAATCAATTTCGTATTAAAAAAAATACAGTGTTATACCCTTATGCTCAATTTTGCGTCCATGGTCTTACCTTAGCCATAAAGTGTTACAAAAACTACAGTGTGCCTTAGCATGAATTGCTTAATTTATGCACCCCCAGCGTCGTTAACGGTATTAAAACGACATAAACGACACGGGCTGCTGCATTGTTGCGTGAAACTTATGTAGAGGCGCTACCGGGCATATGGTAAGCTTTACGTACTTAACTAAATAAATAATATTAAAATGCTAAAATGCAAATGTAAATCATTGTTATAAACCACGCTGGACAGGGAAACAAATTGGGATTGTTTACCATACCAGTTGTTAGGTAAGTCGACATTGAGCTCGAACTTGGCCAGATGGCCTTCGTCCATGACCTAGACTTTGTGACCTAGTTTGGAGGGACCCTGACTACAAAAATACAAACAATAAGTTTTATAATGTATTACATATGTCCTTTATTTAAGTGACTAAAATTAAGAAATTTCCATTTTAAAAATTGATATTTACGGGACTTGATGATAGAGTCGCATAAATACGCAGTTTTTGTAGAAACAAAAGCTTGGTCACACCCCTGCCAAGCAGTTGAACCCGTCTTTGATTTCATGAAGATGATTATAGGAAAATAAATTTAATTAAACTTACTTTTGTCTTGTTCATTAGGTAGCTTATTGTTTTTAGGGTTCAGGACCCAGAGGGTGCCAACGAAACCCTATTACTAAGACTACGCTGCCTGACTGTTTGTCTGCCCGACCCTTAAAAGGCTCCATCTTTTAGATCGAAATAGGTAGAAGCCTGAAGTTTTCACAGAATATGTATTATAATGGGGAATTATCTAACAAATAAAAAGAAGTTAAAATTTAAGGGGGTCCCCATACAAGAAACACATTTTCGTTGCCTTTGCTCTATCGAAAAAACAGAAAGACATACAAATTTCAAACTTGCAGTGAAAAATAGTGTAAACTCTAAACACCGGCCTAGTGTAAACCAAACCATTACTATTTTAAATTACTGGTAAAGCTAGATGGTAGCTTATAATTAAAAGAAACAGTAACGCGTTTGTTTGTTGGAAACTATATTCAAAGTTAAGCAACGTCGGGCTTGCTCAGTACTTGGATGGGTAACCGCTTAGCGGCACACTTTTTTTGTTTGTGTTTGTATATTACGTAAATGGTGGTAGGTACGGAACCCTCGGTGCGAGCAATTAGTCGGTTATTTATTATTTATTGTAATTAATTAGTAAGTGCTGGCAAAAATCTGAAAGATTATATTATACTTTACTTTGTAACAATAACCAACATTTGCACAATTTTAAGTGAGTAAATAGTACTAGTCCCGCAAGTCATTGGGATTGAGGTCTTAAAAGGGGGGAAAGTGGGGTTACTATGGCAAGTAACCTATCATTTGAAACAGCATTGCTTGTATGTTTTAAAACATTTTATATAATTCTAGCTTTTTCCCACGGTTCCACCCGCACTAAATTCGGTTATCGGTGTAGGATTTCAACGGAAACTCTTTAATTATGGAAAAATTCCTACTCACTTTTGACGTTTTCATGCAACCTTTGTCATTTCTCGGGACTTAAACTATCTCTATGCAATTTTTTATGCAAAAAAATTCACCTTTATATTATTTCTTTTCGCAAAAACATGAAACTAGTAAGCATGTACCTACTTAAGGTACTACCGTTAATTCAAGTCTAAGATATCATCGACGATATTTACTATTGTAATCCAAAGCAGGTGCAACAAATGCCCTTTACCATCCTTTATTAAATTATAACAATATGCCTTACATTAAAGTAAATAAACCGCTGTTGGTTTCTGTCTGACACGAGCCCGTGCAGTGTGGGAGCGAGATGGCATCATCTTCCCGACTTCTAGACGCCATTTAAACGCACTCAACGCAGTTCTAATGAGACGACCTTGACATTATACCTTGTCCTTTAAGTCAACCTTGACTGTGTGTCACCAACTGACGACAGCTTTCTCGCCCTCCGATGAATTTATTGCCTTTACATCTTTATAAGGTTATTTTTATTAGAATTACCATGGCTATTTATGTAACTGTGTTATTGTTGAGTATCGCTAATGTTATATTTAGATACGAGGGAGGCAGATTTAATGTATGTTTATCTTCAAGGTTTTGGTCCTCACAAGCATGTAACCAGTAGCTGTATACACACCCACATCACAACACAATATACCTACGCAAAGGTGTCATATGAACTTTTGGGCTTTGTTTACACGTTCCATATCATTTTTCGGTTAATATTATGTGACATACATATTTCAACTTCTTTTTTTTTCTTTACCAGCCTCATACGTCCCCACTGGTTGGGGCACGGCTTACCCTCAGGGTAATTTGGGTCATTAACCACACGCAGGCCCAGTGCGGATTGTGGACTTTACATCCAATTTTTTTTTTCTTTCTTTGACGTATGCAGATTTCCTCACGATGTTTTTCTTCACCGAAAAGCCAGTGGTTGTGAATAGTCAATGTACTTGAGAAATTACGAAAAAGGCTCATTTGATACACGCCGCGCTGCTCAGGACGCAAAGTGAAATCGAAACCCCTACGCCACCACCGACTCTTTATTTGAACTTACGGCCAATAAAAAAAAAATATGTGATATTATCAAGAGTTCAGGGTAATGATATTGTGTAATGTTTCAGGTTCTGCAGCAACCATAGCAACAAGTGTCCGCGGCCGGGCACGGCGCCCGCGGAGCTCATGTGTGTCGCCGAGGCCATGATGCCGCGCCTCATCCTGCGCCTGCTGCAGCACTTCAGAGAGAACAGGTACGACGTACGGCTAAAAGGTACATAGGTTCCTCAATTGACACATATTATTCCTTTTCTTACTATAGCATGGTAGGGATACGACACATTGGGTAGGTTGAAGTGGTTGCGTTTACCTGTACGCATCCCATTTGTACTTAGGTAAAATTTAGTTTATTTAAATATATTTTTAGCCAATATATTTTTCAAAATATTTATTATCCCATAGGTATATCACCAATCATCACCAGAAAATTTTGTCATTGCTATTCACGCGCCAGACGCTGTTTTAGTAATTGTTTATTTTAGGATTTCAATATTTATACCATAATAAAGTTCATAATTTTGACAGCATGTCAAAATTTTTTTTTTTATATTATTTAATAAAATGTAATTAAAAACCAAATGAAAATTGTATAGTTATTTACTATTTAATTTGTAGCATTTTCTGAACCGGCGGTGGTCAAAAATTAAATTAGAAAAGACATCATCTTATTTGATTGCTGGGAAGTAGGTACTCGACACTAGCGACAAAGGCCAAGGTATGCTTTATGTGTGCTACATGGCATTGCTTCTTGCCAAATTTTATATTTCTAGATCAATG
The DNA here is from genome assembly GCA_946406115.1 of Apoda limacodes. Taxonomy (NCBI): domain Eukaryota; kingdom Metazoa; phylum Arthropoda; class Insecta; order Lepidoptera; family Limacodidae; genus Apoda; species Apoda limacodes. Next base: position 26,380,429 of record OX291552.1, read on the forward strand.
GGAAGTGCCCCATAGATTTTGATATATTTGTGAATGCCAAAATATGCGACAAAAACGTAGTTCGGCCGTATTTTTTTATTGCTTTGACTTAGAAGCTTGATTTATTTACAGCTTCACGGGACCGTAGACCTTAGTATTTGATATTAATTTCAACTTGATACCTTTACGCGTTTCTTTGAAAGACAGACAGACAGACAGATGGACAACAAAGTGATCCTGTAAGGGTTCCTTTTTTTCCTTTTGAGGTACGGAACCCTAGAAAGTAACTGATCTTAGATGCTTTCTTGAAAACGTGACCATATCGCGTATAATATACCACACTGTATATAACCGGAAAATTGACTTAGACATTTGTGCGAATACATACGCAGTTTTTGTATGGAGTCTTTATATATTCCGTTTGTGAAGTGCTGTCGGTAAGACAGCTATATAGTTTTAACTGCAATCATACAAATACATCGAACCGCCTCTTCGAGAACACTCCCCAAGTATTATTCCAATGGGACCTCCCCAAAGCTGACATGTTTGAAGTAACGATTTATTCAGTTATAATAAATTACTAACGTTTAATTTTTATAACACAAAGGTAAACAAGCTGATGGTAACCGGTCACCTAAGCCTATGGACGCTGGCAACACCTGGGGCGTAACTCGCGCGTTACCAACCCTTCAAATATCCAATAACTTCTTTATTAAAGAACCCCAGTATACTGTTGTCCTTAGAGAAAACCTTGGGAGGTAGCTCATTCCACAACCTTAGCGTTCGCGGGAGGCAAATATCTCTGAAACCGCACTGTGACCATTTAGGTTCTAAAGTGTGAGGATAAATTTCCTGCCAATGGCGAGCAGTGCGATGCTAGAAAGTTGCCGCGGGCATCATTTCGAACAATTCCAAATTTACAATAAATAACCTAAAATTTTTACTTATCCTAGTACTAAGTACCGTAGTAAGAATGTGCTACACATCAAAAAAATACGTCCAATTTATGGGTACCACATAGGTGATTTAATTACGTCCGAGGATCAGACGAACCTACTTAGAATGTTTGCTGGGCCAAAACCTCCTTGATAGCATCCTACATTAGATACTATCTACTGGACTGACATAAATATTCACATTAAAAGGCTTAGCAATAGTATGTTCCATCTTGAATATACGGTAAGCCATACTAGTGCTGACAAGGTTCCTTCTCTTAGAAGAATTTCATAAACGTAAGTCGGAAAAAAAACGCAGACCGTGGCTGGTGTGTTACATGAATTGAAGCAAAAAAATTTTTTGCTAGTCATCTGGCAAAATGATTTACTAGTACATGAATAAGACCTACTTTTTTATTTTGATGATAATAATTACGCCTACGTGAAAAGTAAGGTGGCCGTTACAGAACTATCCTAGTTTAATCGACCTCGCTCCTGGCCGTCCAGCTTGACAGCGCATTATCGTTCGAAATACACGTTGCCAAAGCGTATTTACTAATTGACGTGTAGTCATGACATACATACTTACTTGGAAAATATAAGTATTTAGGCCACTGTTACAATAACTTACAATACCAGATACCAGTTTAGTTACGCTCTGTGGAACTTTGAGGATATACTACCTAAATTTCTTTTTTTTTTTTTGGCAAATGTTTCTCCGGATCCGTTGAGTAAGTTCCGACTAAAATTTAACACATTGTTTTCTTCAAGATATGGTTCAAACCCTGAAAAACGTGAAAAACTATTAATAAACTTTTGTTCGATAAAAAAACCTACCCCTTTCCACTGTTTTTTTAAAAGTTTTGGCAAATATATCTTTAAAGTGGTAAGTGCTATTAGTTTACAACTTTGCTAAAGCTAAGCCGTGACAGTCCTTCAGACCCTAAGAAAAAGACCTTTGTTTAGGGTTCCGTAACCAAAGAGTACAAAACGGGACCCTATTACTAAGACTTCGCTGTCCGTCCGTCTGTCACCAAGCTGTATCTCATGAACCGTGATAGTTAGACAGTTAAAATTTTGAAACAGACACAGATGATGTATTTCTGTTGCCGCTATAACAACAAATACTAAAAACCGCATAAAATAAATATGTAAGGGAGCTCCCATACAACAGACGTAATTTTTTTTTGCTCATTTTTATAGATGATGATACGGAACCCATCGTGTGCGAGTCCGACTTGCAATTCGCCGGTTTAATGATAACAATGATTTGTTACTATAAATTTTTTATAGTAACAAATCATTGTATGTAAAAGCCCGAAATTTAGTCAGCTAAGTTCATTTTGGCCCTGATTTTCTTTTCTTCATAACCTAACCTAACCTAACTAAACCCAGGAATTTTCAAGTTTATTTTTAATAAATCAAATCTTCAAAATATTAAAAACTAGATTGAAAATTAAAAATAAAAAAGTCATGCTATTAGGACATTCTCATAAAGAACTGAAAGGTGTATGTCTTTGTAGTGAACCATTTAGTAATTTCATAGCGCATTTTCGGTGGATTTGGTTAGTAGTTCTGATCATATATTACAAAACACCCGGCCCAAAATAAATGTAGGTGACAATATTCTGGACAGTGCGGTAATGCACTTCAGGCTTTTACAGATATATATACATATATCTATCTACTCGAAGCAAATTACCTTCTGCTGTAATAACTTTCAACACAGCCTTAATGCCTTTAAGTAAATTATTTAAATTATAGTTACTAATTTTTAATTTTATAGTCCTTACAAAAAAAAAAAATTAATTCAATTGACAGCACTTTTTTTATTATTACGACAGAATTTTTTGTTTGTATTGTGTTTATTGAAATATGTATTGTATTGTTACAGTTTTGGTAGCGAGACGACATCAGACCGATACCGGATTGCGGTGCAGGAGTGCGAGGGGTACGTGCAGATGTTGATGAACTTCAACAACATGGGCGACCTGATGCGCTCCGCCATGACAAAGGCGCTCATAAACCCACAGGTATCAATCAACCCGAGCTACTTTGTATATGGCAATAGGAATATAATGAAGGTTAATATAGTATCTTAAAAATTAAAGCCAAAAAAATTGGTCGTGTTTGAGTTTTGACCTTTATTATAAATTACTGGACAGCCCGGCAGACGTTGTTCTGCCCTTGAAGTTGATATGCTGCAGCGCCCTCCAGTAGCAAGTTATAGCAAAACAAAAAAACATCTCCATGAAAAAACACTACAATGTGCCAAGTTTCAATGATGATCGGTCAAACTCTGTTACAGCACCACTTAGCTGGCAAACAAGCCAGCCTGATGGTAAGTGGTCTCTTAAGCCTATGGACAACTTGACAAATGGACAAATTGCAATACCGATCCTATAACTGCTTTCTGAAAGAACCCCATATTGTGCGCGTTAGAGAAAACCTTGAAAGATCATTTAGGTGTTATATATATATATATATATACACACCGGCACAATTAGCAGAACACAAAAAAAGGATTTGAACGAATGGCAGCAGGTTCTCTTTACTGATGAGTTCAGAGTTCTTTTAAAACAGATCGATGGGAGACAGCGAATATGAAGACACAAAGGAGAACGCCACATACAGTCTAATTTTGAACACACAGTGGCTTATGGTGGCGGCTCGATTATAGTTTGGGGAGGGATATGTTTGGGAGCTCGCACGGAGTTAGTGATAGTCACAGGAGGGACCATGACAGCAGATCGATACATCAGAGACATTTTAGAAGAACATGTTGTACCATTTGCCCCATTTATTGGCGACGACTTTATTCTAATGCAAGATAATGCTCGTGCTCATAGTGCACAATCGGTATAGGCATATCTGAGCCACGTAGGTAAACCGGTGATGCAGTGGCCAGCAAATTCCCCCGATATGAATCCGATAGAGCATGTCTGGGACTTGCTAAAAAGAACGGTTAAATCCAGAATGCCACCCCCCAACAATCTGAATGAACTTGGAAACGCATTACTTGAGGAGTGGGAGCGGTTGCCTCAAGAAATCATCGATAACATAATCTGTAGCATGCCCAGACGAATGGAAACCGTAATCAGAGCAAGAGGGGGAAACACTCTTTATTAATTTTGCTTTAATTTTATTGTTAAATCATTTAATGCTTACTTTTTTTTATTTTTTGTAATGGTTTATAATCATCTAAAAATTTCACTTATTTCAAATTTCTTTATTTTTCAATAAAAAATAACGAAGACTTTTCAAAGTCGTTGTTAAAAGATGTTAATCAATTTGTTATTTTGTGTCTAATTACATTTTCGTCAAATATATGCGTTATTATCTCATGGTCTTTTTTCTTTTTCTTTTTTTTCTGTTCCGCTAATTGTGCCGGTGTGTATAGTTATTATTATTATATATTGTTTTGTGTTTTGTAGATGTACCGAAACCTAGTGGAGCCGCCGTTCCCTCCCACGGAGTACGGCGGCTACATGGCGGAGTCCCACACAATGTACCTCGCCGCGATAGACTCCTTCCCTGCTCCAGACCCGCCCGACGAGTTAGTACACGCACATTTTTACACTCTACATCATGTGAAAGTACGGTCAGCAATCATATAATAATAAAACAATTTAATTATATAATTTCCGGAGAAGGTCTTGCAGCCCAACCTTGATATTTTTAATAAATCAGCACATTTTATAGCATTTGTATATGTGTGCAATAAAGATTTAAGACAAAAAATAAGGATGAAAAATGATTTGTGACATGTTTTTCTTTATTGCAACACTAATTAAAATGTTGTAGACACTTCCTGATTATATTTATGACGTCACCTATCTTATTTACCCGCATGGCAATATTAGAATTCTAACTATGTACTTTTAAGCTGGTTCATACACTTATTAGTGGATATGGTATAAAAACAACTTCCACACATAAAAACATGCTAAGAATTTTGACAGTACATAAGGCTTGCAGTGTGAAGTGTATATATGTCTTATTGTAAATTGTCAAAAGAACTAGCTATGTAGCTGATTCTATACCGGGTGAATTGGGGTACTAATCCAGCGTTACTAGAAAGTCTTCAATGTATGTAAACATTAGAAAAGGGTTTTAAAATTCAGAATCTAAGACGAAACTTTTTTAGGTAACATGTAGTAAAGGGTTGATCTAAAGGGTTTTCACTTCTTTTGATTTAAAAAAAAATAGCTTTTTTTGCAGTTAGTACCCCTATTTTGTTACACGTGGTGTATATATGTAACATGCAAGTAGGTGATGCATATGTATGTAGGGCACGTTCGTTTTAGGATAGAGAATTATTACTTTCGTTACTTTTGTCACCTGCCATCCGTTTTCATTGGTATCAAAATTTTAGTATCTGTAACAAACTGTCAGGCGTTTGTTTACGATATTTTGTTAATTTTGTCCCTTTTGCCATCGAAAATTGAAACATTGAACCATGTCTGGTTGTCAGGTGGGGTTTTGGTGGGATTTTGGATGTGTGGGGGTGTGGCGCACTAGTATGTACGTGTATGTGTGTACATACATATTTGGATAGATATTGTGTACTTGATGGCTTGGTTCCTGCATGACTGATTGGTAACAGGTGAACATCCGGGTGTTTCTTGTCACTTCTTCTCCCCGTAGGCTAGTTTCCGAAGTGATGGTAGTTTAAATTATGTGCATTTGTTGCCGGGCTGTTGTGTAGGGGCTGGGCCACTTTCGGGTGTGCGACGTCTGTTTGAATGTGTGTGTGCATATATGTATATGTGCGTGTTTGTGTGTAGCACCCGCTTGTGTTCCGCTATCGGGCGACCGAACGAGGATTGAATCAGATAGGACCTTTAAGTTAATTTACATATAGTGTTATTATTTTATATCTTTTATATGTATTTGTATATTTATATGTATGTATTAATATATGTCTGTATGTATATATATGAATATGTGCATGTATGTGTATTTTATATTATCTTTAATATGTAAATGAATACCTATTTACTTATGTTTGTAAAATGTAAATATGTATGTATGTGTATATATATATATGTGTATGTACGTCTGCTGTGTAATATTATATGTTATATGTTTAAAGTACAATCGAAGTTTTATTGAAGTTGCTTGAGTGTGTCATGCTCTCTTAAAGTGTCTCTGCGGTGGTGGCATGTGCGTCGGGTCATTACGTTCCCTAGAACATGAGCGAAGCGATGGCTGATTCATGTGTCATACTTGTGAACGGGTGCCGCCTGTGGAGGCTGGTCTGCTCTTGCAAACTTCTTTGTATTCGTAGTATATATATATATCTGCTGTGTAATATTATATGTTATATGAATATATTTTTCTTGGAAGTTACTTAAATCCCGTCACAGAATAATTGAAGACTTTTAACGTATCACATGGTCACACACACACCCTATCAATCTGAAAAACAGTAGTCATTTGAAATATTACCTAGTTTAATAGTTGATACACTATAATATTATGTTTCGTTTGTGATTTTACAAAGATTACCTATTGGACGCACGCAATAAAACAGTATTGTAATTAGTTTGTAAAGCTAGTTGTAGTTTATTTACTTGACGATTGGAAAGTGTTCTTAGTAATCTATTTGAATAAAAAGATTTTTGATTTGATTGGAATCTGTCGAACTGCCTGTTGTAGGTACCGACACCTGCCGGCGCTGGCTCCGCGGCTCCAACACAACACGCTGCTCGACGAGTTCATATTCTGGACGTTCAAGTACGAGTTCCCTCAGAACGTCGTCTGCTTCCTCCTCAATATGCTGCCCGATCAGGACTACAAGGTACACTAAACTACTCATTTCTATATTGACACCCCAAAATACAAGTTTCTGACGGCTGATTTTTGAAGACAGCCTCAATTCTAATGAAACGACCATCTTAAATTGTTTGTTTAAATGCCAAAACTTTGAAATACTTACATTGCTATTGCATTTTTGGTAACGTCAAAATAACTCTTGAGCGTCGAGGTTACCCCACCGGTCCGCGACCATATTAAACTTGAGCGTCGAGGTTACCCCACTCTACTGGTCCGCGACCATATTAAACCTGAGCTTCGAGGTTACTCCACCCCACTAGTCCGCGATCATATTTAACTTGAGCCACACCCGCTGTTATGCTCCTGCAGATTTCAGGGCGAACGAAATCTTCTTAAATATGGCAATGATTAAAAAACATATTTTATAGCTACTGAAACTACAAGGTTTGAAATTAATGATATGTTCTGCCTGTATTTGTTAATATGCTGCTCTATATAGTTTGTACATTTCTCTCTGTCACTCTGATGGTAGCTAAAGATGATCGATTTCAAGCTGGTAGAACATATAAACATAAAACTTTTTTTTTTTCATTTCAGGAGCACCTAACCCGAACATTTGTGATGCATTACGCCAGAATACCATTGGTATTAGAGGAAGCTGCCGACCCCGACACCTTATCCAACCGAGTGGTCCACATGTCAGTCCAACTGTTTTCAAACGAGGCCCTGGCCCTGCGATGTGTCCAACAGTTACATCTACTCCATGTCATGGTGCTGTCGCTTCGACTTATGATGGGGAAGATCCTAGTTCAGAACACCCTCCACGACCCTGACAAGAATTTCCACTATGTGATAGATTGTACGAGGAGGGTTATGAAGGAGCACTGCTACTGGCCCCTGGTGTCAGACTTTAACAACGTGCTCTCACATAAGAGTGTGGCTCTGTTATTTTTGCAAGATGACGCTTTAGTCGATATGTGGTTCGAGTTCCTGTCAATGTTGCAAGGTTAATTTATTTTATTGAAATAGTGTTATTTCATTTTACCGACGATATAGTCGTCATATGAAGAGGCAAAGTCACGAGGCCTCATCTTCCAGACGAAACGTCGGATGCGCGTGGTACTCCTGGCGTTACGAGAGTCCATAGGCTACAGTAATTGCTCAAAATTACGCGACGTGTGTGCTTGCTTGCAACTGTAGCAGTTTGAATTATATTCAAGTTAAATATTGTTAACGCCGAACTTGTACAGACAGACAGATTTGTAATGTTATTTTTATGTATAGGTATGAACGTGAACGTTCGCGAGACCGGCGGGCACATAGAGTTTGAGCCGTCGTCGTATTACGCGGCGTTTTCGTGCGAGCTGGAGGCGGCCGCGTACCCTATGTGGTCGGTGCTGAGCCACCTGTCCGGCCCGGAGCAGGCCCCCCTGGCTCGCCGCATGGTCTCCGCCGCGCTACACTACCTGCAGGAGTGGCTGGACGCGGTGCACGCGACCTCCCCGGCGCCCGCGCGCTCTGACCCGATGCACGCCTCGTTCCACTTCCCCCTGCACCGGTACCTAGCCGCGTTCCTCTGCGCCGCGACGCGCTGCATGGGGCTCCGCGCCGCCGACCTGCTGCCGCCACACGACCTACTTGCCCTACTCGCCGTGCACCCGCTCCGCGTACAGGTCAATCACACACTCACTCACTTAAACAAACTCACTCATGTAAACATCTAACCCTTACAAAACGTATTGAAACATACTACTTGGTATACGAAGTTAACGAATATGAAGAGATAAACAGCAAGGAACATCTGCGGTTCATACCAATCTGAATGATCATCTAGGTCAGTGGTTCCTAACCTTTTCAATCTTATAACCCCTATGACTTATTTCAAAAATTGATTTTATCCCTATATATAATGTTATCAAAGAAAACACGACTAACATGTAATTATTAACTTTGCCTCGTGGTTTTGCCCGCAAAATAACTCATTCCCGTGGGAACTCTTAATCGAAATAAAAATTATCATATATGTTAATCCAAAGTCTATCTGCCTTCTTAATTTCATTCAAATCCGTTCAGTCATTTATACGGGCTTGAGTCACAAAAATCTTTATGAACTGTATGTTCATAAAGTCATGATATTAATAAGAAAAAAAAAATGTTATTACACCACTGCGCCGCGCTCTAGGTACTTTGGTTGTTATTGTTAAAGCGCACCTCTTGCAAAGCCTTAAGTAATTTTCCACTATGAGGCCGTTTCTTGACTTTGTTTTTACTATTACTAAAGTTAAGGAACCACTCTCACATAATTAAGTGGTACCTAGGAAATGGTAATAACATTCAAAAAGTTCTGTCACCCATGGTTTCTACTTTCGGTTTATGTACCGAACGTATATTTTTCACTATAAAAGTTCTATGCCTCTTCTGCTTGGGCTTTAAAAATATAAAGATCCGTAAAAAGAAAGTTCTCTTTTACTACCCAACAAAGAGTTGGATTGACGATTATCTAAGTCGGAACAATATTGGTTGAGAGACAGCAGGGAAATTCATTGAACCACAGAACCTTATCTTGTCAAGCAATCAGTCATATTTCTATGTAACTAGATAGTCAGATAGAATACAGCGATGGCCGCGCCTTTTGGAGCTTATGTACTTACATACATCACAAGAGAACTATTATCATTTTTTTGTTTATAGTTATAAAAGTTAATATCCTACCAACCTACGAGCCTTATTACCCCTGCAGAATATCTGTTTTTATGATCTAGGTGTACACTCTTTTTTCAAACTTTCAAGATATGAATAAAACTATTCTATTACTTATTGAGAAACGTTAACTAAATTCAATTTACTATAGTTTAGTTACAACATTTTTGTTATTAAGAATGAACTTCCAAAATATAAAAAAAAATAGGTAAACAACTAGATCAACTGTTGTATCATTTTATGTACAGAGTTTATTCTACGAGATTCTGGCGGGCGTTTGGGTGCGCAACGGTCTGCAGATCAAGGGTCAGGCGATGACATACATCCAGGCTAATTTCTGCAACTCGATGGTCGACATGGACATTTACTGGCTGCAGGTCTGCGCAGCACACCTGCCCCAAGACCAGTTCCTCGACATGTGCATCGACATGTAAGTTGCGATCTCAGTACACTACACTCTTCTCAATAAATATAATATGAAATACAGTACCTGGAAGACCGAGCTCTGCTTTAGTGTTGCTGTGTCAGAAAAATAATAGAATTACTACTCGTCAATAGATGTCAGGAAGAATCATATTTTTCAGTTTATCATTGCCTGAAAACACGGATAAAACGAGGTTTTCTAAAAATAAAAGCTAGGTAGATCGATTTATTGCCCCCGAAAACCCCGCATACTAAATTTTATGAAAATTGTTGGAGCCGTTTCCGAGATTCAGATTATAATATATAATATATAGATTTTAAATAGATGATAATGTTCTGTATTTGTAGAAGAACTTGAATAGTATATAATTCATTTGATTCCGCATTTTTTTGCAATAGCCTGAACCTCTTTTAATATAGAGAAAGATACGCAGCGGATAATTCGCGCACATTCGCCTGCCCCTGCGCACAGTAGCTTTGATCGACCGTAACTTTAGCAGCAGAAAGCGCGCACACGAACCAGCGTTTTTACGTACCTTTTGCTATTCTATATTTACTATGATGATGTGTGTTCGTTGTAGGTTCGGGGTGCGGGAGTGGTTGAGCATGGCGCCGATGTCCCCGGCGCAGGCGGCCGAGCAAGACGCCATGGTGGAGGGTCTGCTCACTTTCCTCGCCATCCTAGTCTCTTCGAGGACTAACCTCGGTATGTAATCATGTTTATATTTGTGTTCGACCTAAACCGTATTGCTTTACGTTGTTTCTACAATGAAATAAAAGACTTCGTCTCCATTTTCAGTGTGTTTTGATGCACACTTGTTTGGTTCGCCAGTGTGTAAATTGGTGTTGGAGAGACATTACTATAGTTTTATCTTCTTTCTTCACATCATTAATTTGAGTCCAACAATTGAAGGTAATGAGGCATTCAGAAGTTGGGAAAAAATATTATTTCTGCTTTTAGGAACGTCTCGTGTCTGAGACTGGGCTCAGATACTGTACCATGTGTTATTATTCCGCGTTATCTCAAATAATACGTATGTAGAGATAGGTACCTTTGGATGAACTCTCTTTAACAATGAATGCTCAATCGAATTCTTTACTTGCTTCTTAAATTTCGCATAACGGACATTTTTGGCAAATATGAGTATATAGGCTGAAAAAGCAGAAACAGTTGGTTTGATCTCAGTAAGAAAAATCTTGGTCGGCTATGTTTTCTCAGCTGGTTTTATGAATGATAAATCTTTACTACTTTACAATTTGATGATTGATGATGATTCGGTTATGAATATTATGATGTTTGTTACAGGCAACGACGAGCTGACCCAGTCGCGACTGGAGGTGAGCACTTTGCTGGCGGCCGGAGACAAGACTCACTCGCAGCTGCTGGAGCTGATGCCTGAGCGATCCGGGAACGCGCACACCAGAAACTTCGAGACTGTGCTCAAGGAGGTTGGACGTTGTTATATAACTTAGAAAGCATATATATGTAAAAAAAAAAAACAGATGGTTATAATAAACAATTGTGTAGGTCCATGTCGCGGTAGGAACTGAAATTAATAGATAAATTACATTGTAATGTCGCGCCAAAATTTTAGAGGTGGTTCACGATCGACAGTAGAGCTATTGTGAAGGCATTAAAAACACATTTCTTTGAAAATATTTTTTTGATTATATATTTTGTCGATTTTATTTCAAGGAAGATAGCTTACAATATTGAACGACGAACGCCAGATGAAAGCGCATATTAAAAGTTCCCGGCACATCTGTTTTTCCGCTATATTTATACGATTAAGAACACATTTAAAAAAAATGTGATTAAAACTTGAAATGACTTCGAGCATGACTTTAAAGTTCAGTTTTGTTTGTGTAACTTACTTATCTAGTAGATGTTTCAGTAAGGGTCAGCTCAGACCAAGACGCGACGCGGCACTATTGAGATAGCAACACATTATGGACCTTGTTTCCTGGACAAAAAGATACAAATTATAGTGAGAGCACAAAAGTTCGAGGTATCGTGGGTAGCTTTACATATGCTTCACGTCGCGTCGCATCTCGGTCTGAGCTGACCCTAACTGTACTACTACTGGCTTGTTTATTCTGTGCCACCACGCACAAAATAATACCCCTAACCCTCACTTATACAGTAATAAGTGAGGTACGAAGTAATGTGTGATGTGTTACAGGTGTCGACGTACCGTCCGCCGCCCAAGGGCTCCGAGAACCTAGAGCAGGGTCTGTTCGTGCCGCGGCCGGTGGTGTGGCAGCAGTACTACGACCCGCTGCACGTGCTGCGACGCGCCGTGCACCGCAGAGACTTCCACGCGTCCATGGACCGGTTCACTGCTTTGTTAGTAACTACATGTTAAGTTGTTGCTCACTACTAGAGTTACTCTTCCAGTTCACCATCTTCTCAGTTGCTGTGAAATGTACTCGGCCCTTTATAGGTCACATTCCGCATAGTTCTTTAATTTAATGTACATACTTATCTTTTCGTACGGGATGTAACATTCACTTCAATACAACAGTATATTTACCAATTTAGATTCAGATAAGCTCTATACCTAATATTACACGATTTTACAATCACTTTTGAATCGTCAAAGTTATGAAATATTATTTTTTGACTACATAATCAAACTTTGTTTTTTAGTGTCCGTGAACAGCAAAAGGAGCAAGGAGTGACCGGCACCACTGCAGAGGGCGCTAACTGCACGGGTCCGTTGTGGCCCCCGCTGCGACCCGCCACCGCGCCGCCCCCGGGCGCCGGCGACCCGCGCACGCTCTGCGCCTCGGGTAAGTACTAACGACCAATCTCTAACTACCTCTTTTTTAATTTCAAATGATCGTTCTACGTCTCCAGTGCAGATTCCTCTTCTTTGAAGAAGGTATAGGGCCGTTATTTTGTACCCAAAGTTGTTAGTGTATTATAATTTATTTATGTAGGTGTGTTGCACGGTGCGCTGCTGGCCGTGCTGCACCGCGGCGTGCACCGTCGCGCGCCGGATGCGAGCGCACCGCACGCGCCGCCCGACCACGTGCTCGCGCTCGCCGTCTACCTGCTCGACGTGGCCGCGGACCTCGATGCTGAGCGCGCTAATCGCAACACGGTAACAACTGACACTTATGCCTTGAGTATGACCTTTCAAAAAATGATCGCAGCTGGTGCCCTCAACTAACCTGAACCAACTTATAGTAGACACTTTAGAATGTATGGATCGTGTGCGAGCGAAAAATGCTAGTTTAGCTACTGACGGGAAAAGTTTAGTTTTTGATGAAGATTTTGGCAGTTTTGTAATATTAATTTGTAAATACCCGTCTTTATTACAAACCGATAATTTATTTTCGCAGTATTATAATATAATATGTGAATGTGTGCAGGTGTCAGTGTGCGTGGCGGGCGGGTCCGGCGGCGGGCCCGGGGCGTGCGTGTCCGGTCGGCCGCTGCTGGGCGCGTTAAGCGGCGGGAGCGTCGCGGACAACGCGCGCACATTCGTTGCGCACGTGCACGTCGCGCACCGTCCACAACCCGACACCCATTACCCTGCGCACTACCACTCCGACAGTGAGTTTCATATACCTAAACTCAATACCGCGGGCACTTTCAAGTACTTATATTACCACTAACGCCTGCTGCTTTTACCAAGTGTTTCTGGTCTTTTAGGCATCAATTTTCACTAAGAACTAACAAAGTGAAGGATCAATCAATCTGCTAAAGTAGTAGCAGTAGATATTGCAAATCGTACAATGTTTTATAACTGTCTCATATGATACTAATTGTATGTTTTAGATAATTTCTTAGTGTATATGTGTTTTTTGATAAGTCAAGCAGTATATGTGGTAGCAAAGCGTGGTTATGACTCTGGTTTCTGTCTAAATATGAAAATATTTGATTAATAATTTATCTTAATTTTCATCAATGGAATCCAGTGAGCTTGGATAGACAGTGTACTGATTTTTCGCAGGCGATACGGAATGGGAGCCGTCAGAGTCCGAGGCGGCGCGGCCGTCGTCATCAAACTCCGTTCCTCTGCCAGCGCCAAGTACTGCTTTGGCTGTGCCACAAAGCTTGACGGTACATTTTATAATGATAAAATGACATGAAATCTGTTTTGAACATATAACATTTATGAAAAATTGTAGGTGGCTCGAGGGATGGTGGACACAGACGAGCAATTGGACGCTGCAGGGGACGCGCCACAGATACGTGCGCTAGAGGTAAAAACAACTCAAAGCTATCTTTTGTGACTGATGATTTATGTGGATTGTCATCCAAATTTTGTGTTAACTCTATGAAGTTGTGTATAATATTAGGTCACACGCTTCTTCACCTTATAAAGAAACTAAGTAATTTGTGGCTAACAATAGATACTAATACAAATGACTTGTGCACTTATATGACCTTCAATATCGCGGGCGGTCACAGGCTCTTCACAGAGGGGATTGGGGTCGACTCCAGACAGTGGTGTTAGTTACATAGACTAAGAGGATGCTATTGTGTTGTGTAGAGCGGCGGAGAGGAGGCCAGCCAGGCGCTGGCGCTGGCGGCGCGACGTGCAGACGACGACCAGGACTCGGACTCGGCGATGAGCCTCGCGCTCCCCGCGCCGAGACATCCGCTACCCACTATACAATACGGTACTAGTTTACTTATAACATGTACATTCTGAGTTATTCTTGAACTAAATTTTCCAGAAATGTTATTAGGTAGTACGTTGCTAGAAATGCTTTGGTTGAAGGTGAAAACCACTAGTCATTAGAATTTATTGTTAATGGTTAAAGTACCTTACAAAAAATTAAAATTTTTATGACCTTATTTTTGTAATATTAGATATAGAACAAATACATGTTTTATACAATACAATTTTATAATTATTGATTTAATTAAATTTATGTGCACATCTTTATTATCGATTTTGTTGATACACGCTCTCTTAAGTGCATTAACTTTGTGCTATTCAGCCTACCTAGTGCAATACATTAAACTATCAAATTTAGTTAGATTAGAGCTTGTATTAAAAAAAGTGCACTAGAAGTGTATAGAAACAGAAGGATTGCATACCTTACGTGAGCTACATTTTTCCAGACGTAAGAGAGTTGTCTGTTCCGGAGTGGAGCGTGAGCCTGCGACAGAGCCCGCAGCGCCCCCCGCCCGCGCTGCCCGCTCCCCCCGCACCCATGGATACTTCGCAACCTTGCTCTGATACTCAGGTACGTTGTAAAGATAAAGATATTTTGTAAGGAAGGTTAGCGCAAAGCTTTTCTGCTATTGCACAAAGTAGCACATATTTTCTTCTACACCTTTATATTTTTAACACAAATACTTTGGTGCGGGCGTGGGGTAGACGACATAGTGATAGACTTTTGTTACGCTGTATTAATTCTACATAGCTAACAGACTCCATAACTAGCTATAATATTTTAGATATAAATGAAGTTTTAAAAGTAAATTCTGCACTGTGTGTGTGTGTGTGTGCTGTACCAGGCTCATGGTAAGAATCATTTGCAGGCCTTGGGCGGGATTGTTATTGAACTTGTTTGAATTTTGGGGAACTGCTTCGTTGCTGCTGCTTTGTGATTACGAGTGAAATCTGATTGTACCGTGCGCGGCACTACTGGATTTAGTTTATTTGGCACAATTTCTTTTTCCCGACGTTTCGGCTGGGTTACACCAGCCTTGGTCACGTGTGTGCGGCGTCTTCGGCTTTAATTGGAGGAGGCTTTATTAATGGAACGCTAAATTTAAAACCTTATATTGCGAAGTAAATTTATCTTAAACTGTAGAAGCGCCTGTGTCCTCACCTGTACCTATTTGAATCTTTTCTATATAAACAAACAAGATGGCTGATCACAATTTTGACAGCGCATTCATTGCCCTACCTCCTGAGTATGTGAAGCCTATCCAAAGATAACACCGAAGGTGCAACGATATACATCAATTTTCAAATTTTACCTTAATTGTACGCCATTTTATAGTTATTTCTTTACGGTTTTAACCCCATAAGATAAAACCAAAGGCGGAATACACATCCACAACATAATGTGGGGTACAGCAAGTTCATCGCCACAATACTGCTTTTGCTTTTCTGCTTTCTTATTACTTTCATAAGCTTGAAAGTAGTAAGTAAGACCAGGGGCATACCAAACACTATAACTCCTTTGCCATTTATTGACAAACTATGAAAAATAAGTCAAATAAGACAGTGGGCAATGTTATTCTGAAAATTAAATTCTGTTTTTTCCCAGGTCCAAGTCCAAGGCGGCGGCGGTGGCGAAGAGTCCGTGCCAGTGAACGAGTCAATAATATCGCTGCTGCTGAAACTACACTCACAGCTTTGCGGCAGGCTGGACTCCTTTTCGCTGGACGAACCTACTCCGCCCCAGGATAAGCCTATCGGTACAAAACGCAAAAAAATATAAAAACAATAAAGATTTGGGCTACGAATGAAATATTATTAAAACAATTATTGTTATACGTGTGCTACGTGGAAGTGTTAATAAACCTTTTTGTAATAAATTGGCGTTGTAAACGACTATATTTTTGGAAACATTTTTATTTAATATTCGGCTATTAAACATAGATCTGTGATATTTCCAGAAATGTTATCATTTGCAGCACCAATGTAAATACCGTCGCAGAGACATAGTACTCAGCTACCACCGCTTCCTTTTGAATACACACAATATTTTGTGTTCAGGTGACGGTCCGTACTTCATCGGTCGCGTGTTGCGCAAGCTGTGTCGGCTGGACTCGCGCTGCGCCGCTTCCGTGGAGCACGTCCGCCGGACGCTGTGGCCGCACCAGCGTGAGCGGCAGGCTGAACAGCGAGCCAGGTTACATATTATTGATAACATATACACCAAAGATAATTGCTAAAGGTTTTGAAACGTAAATAAGATAAATTTGATCGATTGATCCGAGACAGAAGGGCCAAGCTGGTATCCGGGTGAACCCGCCCAAAGATGGCAGCAGTACTCCATATGGGGCCGGACTTGTGACTTATAAAGCTGCAACCTTTGCCTTGACGTAAAGTATTGCTTCGCTCTGTTGAGTACACCAAGCATTTTGGACGCCAGCTTCACCTTGTCTTGCAGATCTCGAAACTTAATATTGCTGGAGATGTCAACACCAAGGATCCCAATGCTCTTGGATATAGTGAGAAGAGTGTTCTGTAAGTGTAGGACCTCAGTGAATGGGTTTTTCTTAGCGGTGAACGCGCAGACTTGTATCTTTGTAGGGTTGATTCTGACCAAGTTTTCCCGTCCTCAATCAGAGATCTTGGACAGAGTGGTCTCAATTTGAGACATAAGTTCTCCTTCCTCTCCCTCCTTTCCTTTCCAACGGAACGAGGGATGCTTGCACGGCCCGTGTAATAAGCGTATCCAGTACTGTCATTCGTGTAGCAATGTATGTTTTTGATATCAGACATGTCATTGATATGCAGTAGAAACAACGTAGGAGACAGCACAGAGCATTGCCAGCCAGCTTGACACCAGCATTAATGTCCACGCTATCAGAGCAACTGCCGTTAACTACAGACAAAAAGCTAGCCACGCATTTGCACAAACCCTCGGTCACCCCCTAACATGGCAACTTCAATTGAAGACCCCGGTGCCAGACCCGATCGACCGCCTTCGCCATGTCCAGGCTTCATGCCAATGGCTGACTGACCTGACTCTCAATGCCTAGTGCTGATTGGTGTGTGAAATACACTAGAAGTACACACCACAGTATAGTAGGTTGTACAACGCATTCATCGTTCATATTCGAGTTGGAGGCAAAGAGACTGCCCAGTAGATCAGCTGGCTTTCTTTTAAGCACTATGGGCCCAGTCACAATCGGTCTTTCGCAGTGGTGGTAACGACGAATGGCAAAGTTCCCATTGTCAGCAAGCAAGCGACCAGAAAGCACGACTCCCAGAGGGATAGCTCGCTAGTTGCCCATCTGTTTTGCCGATGAATTGCAATTTAGCTCTGGCTAATATGTTATATACGCCCAACTAACACTAGTGGTGAATCTACGTTAAAATTTAATTGTTCGTCACATCATCATACACAAACGAGCAGTAAGAAGATCGTAACAGAGGGGCGGCGGGCGGCGGGGTGGACTGTAGAGAGCTGTGGAGAATAGCCGTACTGTACCTATCTCTACTATGGTATTATATAACTTGTGTTGTGTTGTGCTAGGGAGCGTCGTGAGAAGGAGGAGCGGTCTCGTCGCGCGCGGGAGCGGCAGCAGGCGGTGATGCGAGAGTTCGCGGCGCGGCAGGCGCAATTCCTCGCGGGGCTAGGGGGCGCGCAGGGAGCCGTCCCCGACGCGACCTGGGACGACGAGGAGGAAGAAGAACCCGAGAGAGACTACGACTGCGTCATCTGTAACACGACCACAACCACCGCGCACGACGACCCCGTCGGGATGGTCGTATTGCTGCAGGTAATATTACACACTCCGAAAGTGCGCGCCGCAACATATGCTTCTCATACAGTGTATACGGATCAGAATGGCTGTATCGAGGTCGTTAATCGGTTTTTCGTTCAAGGATTTGCACAACAAAACAACACAAGCAAGCATCTAATTTTTCATTTGTGTACAATGTGTCGCGCGCGGTCTTTGTTCTGTACATCGCATTAAGTCTTCCAAAAAATGTAGTAATGTGATGTGTACATTTCAGTCGACATCTGTGCTGGGTCACCGACGTCGCTTGGGCAGCGGCCCGACGCGGCTTCCGCTGAGCGAGGCGGAGCGCGCGCGGCTTGCGGCCGACCTCGACGCGACCGCCGCGGCGCACCACTACCGAGTACACGACGAACTTCACCAACACTTCGATCAGGTAATATGTTTTACACTGTTACTAGTGAAATGCGAAAGTAAGTTAGTTTATCCATCCTGCGAAATTGAGCTAGAATTTGGCACATTAATAGTTGAAGAGACGGCGAAGGATATACGCTACTGTTTATTTCGAAAAAATCAAAAGTTTCCGCAGAAATAACTATAATCGAGTTCTACATGGATAAACTATAGCTGCAGATATATGTAACTTGTGATAGCATTATTCTTTGTTTTAATTAGGGAGTTGCCGTAGGAATTCAACATCGATAACTGAATCTAGCGCAGGCGGCGCCGCGGGCAGAGCTAGTTCTCTAAATAATTAAAATGTACGTACTTATGTCTTAAAGGAGTCTTGGCTGTCGAGCGTGAGCGTGGGGTGGGAGGGCGGCGTCCATGTCGCGTCTTGCGGTCACCACCTACACCTGCGGTGTCTGCACGCGTACCTGCGCTCGCTGGCCGCGCCGCGACCGCACAACCTGCACGTCGACCGCGGGGAGTTCCTTTGTCCGCTATGTCGACAACTCGCCAACAGGTAAACACATGCACACGCGCACGCTCACACACACACACACACACACACACACACACACACACACACACACACACACACACACACACACACACAAACCCACAAGTGCGCGTGTTCACACACCGGCATCTTTTGATATAAAATGACACGCATATAAATCAACAATTAAATATGAAGCTATTTAAAATGATTTACTGAGGACATTTTGTGTTAGTGTACTGCCGCTGGCGCCGGCGTCACGGACACCTCCGCAGCGGCCTCGCTCCGCCGCCTCCGATCACGACGCCCTAGCACAGCAATTGCAGGAGATGCTAGATACTGACCATCCGCCTAAGGTGAGATCACTAAAATGGCTCTAACCACATTTATCACTTTCTAAATCATATTTTTAACTATGAAAACATTAGGTGAACAATGAACGAATCCGGCGCGGGTCCAGCCTGCAGCATTATATTTTTATTTATTTATTCCACACTATATAATATACGATGCACAAACCGTGGACTTAATACCTAAAGGCATTCTCTGCCAGTCAACTATTGGTTAAACAGAAAGCTTGGTGGTGCCAAATAAAGGCAAGGTAAAGGTAAAATAGACATCATTTTAAAAATATTAAATATACTGACATACTTGTACATATGCAATACACTAATACTTAAGATACTTTTATAACATTTACATTAATTCTACATACAATTACCTACATAGTTTCAGAGTTGCACTACCTGAAGAGTATAGAATTTTGATACGAAACTGGTACCGTGATAAGGTATTTTTAACGTGAGGGTTTGAAGAGCGAAGATAAAGGAAGTGAGTTTCTTCCAGATATTGAAATCTTGAAATTAAATAAAGTAGGTTGGATGGATCATATAAAATAGAGAATAAGGTACACAAGATTCTTGATTGCCAACGTTTGCGTATTGGTAACCATATGGTCATACTCACGTAAGCTGAAAATAAAGCGAATACATTTATTTATAAGACGGTCCATCTTGTTGAGAAGATATTGATTAAAATCAGGATAACACACATCAGCATAGTCAATTACTGGTATCACTAGAGTGTTTATATACCGGTAATAATGCTTGAATCTGCACATTGCATGTAACATCCCTGTAACATTAGAGAAAATTGGAGTCAATTGACTATTCTAGCTGGGAGTATAACCCAAAGTCAAATTCATATTTTTGCTACCGTTGTTAAAAGACTCACAGCTTTATGAAGTAATAACTGTGAAAGCAAGCTGGTATCTTACCTTGCGATCTGTCGAGAACTTCCTATGATTATCGATTGGCATTTAACCGGGTTAACACTTGTAGTAAGTAAGTACTTACTCCAAAGTTTTCTAACTACTTTTTTTACTTATAACTTATACTATGGTGCGTCAACAAATTAAATTCGGACAGGCGTACTCGAAAGCAAAGTTAGTTATAAAATGTTATAATGTTATTCATAGTTCTAAAAGGTGCAACTTATTACTGTATCACAGATGGACCATATTATATTGATAAATACTTCTGTATCACATCTGGCTTAAATACTAGATAATTCTTATAATATTTATTTTTGCTTATGGGTCTCTAATCTATACTAACAAGCTACTCCAACAGTTACATACGAAGTCATTTAGAATTCGCAAGTAGTGTTTCGAATCAGTTTTAGTTAACCAGTCTTAAACCAAGAAAGTTTAATATTTCTATGTATATATATATATATATATATATTTCATGTATTTCTTAATTCTATGAAGATTTATTTATTTGTAAGTTTCATGTACTATAGTCGTATTTTTAATTAGACGAAGCTAACTGCCAGTAGCTAATGTCACTTTGTAAAATAATGTTGCCATATTTAAAGTAATAGTGATGCGTTCAGTACTCGTTCAATCAGATGAATGAACAATGAGTGTTGTTATGAACGCGCAGCGGTGACCGGTGTAGGCTAGCTTCCTCGGTTGCCAAAACGAAGCTACGACAGCGAAGTGCCGTAGAAATTAGCCAACCGTACGGTAGCTAGCTACTAGGCCACTGACGTATAGTGGACTGTATATGTGACGTCGGGATGGGAGAAGCCGGGTTGACGCACTTGAGAACTCACACTAACTATTGACTAGACTATAGAAGCAATTTCATTCATTCGTGGAGTTTTTTCAATCATTCACTTTGTCACAACACTATTTTTATTTCATCAAAAACTGACAACTTAGTAAACGTCAGTTGACTTCGTCTTATTAAAAATACGACTATAGCACTTTATAAATACCTAATATTTGTGTGTTTACACAGTTACTAAGGACGTCGGAATTTTAACCAACCGAAATAGCACTTAACGGGATCTTAGGGTTGCAGGCTGAAGTCCAAATATTTATTTTTATAAAACATACATAGATAAGATTAGAAGACTGCAGAAAAACAATTGTAAGAGCTCTAGTTTATAGAATGAGTTACTACCACATATATTATGAATATCGATTAATCGTTATAGAATTGAATCATTATCTTTCTCTTAATATAAAATTATAAATCGTACAGGGTAGCAGCCAGATATCGTTGGCGATGGGCAAGGCGATGGAGGACATGACGGTGACGGCGGGCGGCAAGCTGCGTCAGCGGTACGGGTCGTCACCGGCCGCGCTGTTCACATTCGTTGCGTCGCTCGTGCGGACCAACCTCGAGTGCGAGCTCGTGCAGCGCGGTGGCGACTTAGTACGGCACCCCGCGCCGCGGTACAAACCAAGAAACGATACCATCGGTAACTACACTCACTCATTTTCTTACCATTTATGTCTTTAATTACGGCCGAAAGCCTAAGAAACTCAGCAACATAGTGTTCGCAATACTTGTCTACAGTTAAAAGTTTTGTACTGATATGGGTAAAGCCTTTGACTCAGTTTATTATGAATTGTTTAAAAAAAATTGTATAACCTGGGCATTTGTGATAAAATGCGTGACTAGTTTTGCTCTATATTTTTTGGATATGTCTTAAAAGCCATCATTTATGGTTAAGAGTTAGATAATTTTGTGATGACTTATGGAGTACCTCAAAGTTCTTATTTGGGGCCTTTATTATTATTCCTTCAATCTCGTTATTTATGAATGATTTAACTAACAAAATTTATGAGGTACTCAAAATTTATATTTTTTTACCTACAATCTAAAAAAAAAAAAATAACTAAGAAAACGTATTTCTATAATGCTGGCCAATTGTTGATCACTACGGTTTCGCTGCCGTACAAATTATCTTTTATCCCAAATGGTTTTCACTGCAAGGTACAACTTGGCAATAGTACTTAATGGTTCGTACATCGACATGAGCTATATGGGTGTACGTTTTAAAAGTAGTGTGTATGTTATGGCTGCAGTACCGTTGATGGTGGTGGCTGGTGCGCACGCGCGTGTGCTGTGTGTGGGCGGCGCGGGCCCCGACGCGAGCGCCACATGGCGTGCGCTATGTCCCGCCGCCGACCGCGCGTCCCCCGCGCCCTCACCGGCCGCCCCGCCCGTGCCGGCGCCCACCCCCGCGCGCCTCGTCCCGTTGCTGCTCCGGGACCCGGTCGCGCTGCTTATGCACTTTTTGCTGCTCGCGCCACAGAACCCACCTTATATGGATCTACGTTAGTAATAGACACTCAAAGACACACATAATTTCTTTCTAATTGAATTATCCAAAACCTAAATCATGAATATTTATCTTCACCCAGACAGTGCACCATCTATGCATATATCATCTTCATTACGTCAAGCTGTGAAACTATACTGCACTGTTACTGAAACTGAACTTAGTTTACCCTCCCTGCTAAACTATAACGATGAATCTGTGAAAGTCTAATAGATTCGACTCATTCTCTACTGCAGCTCGGAATGACGCCATAAAGACTGATGACGGCTGCAAAACCACAGACTGCACTTGAAAGACAGTTGAGGGCGCTGGTGATCAAAGCTTAGTCTTATGCTTAAAATAAGACAAAACAACAAAAATAAAGCAACCACTAAAGGTCAAGGTCACGGGCGTGTAGTCTCAACTATAATTTGTCATATTATCTAAACAGCCCCTGACCTCTTGAGTTACAATGTTGGGTTGTTTTAGGGCTACTTCTAGTCGCCAACAGCCTTTAATATAGCCGAAGTCAAAACACATTTATACAAATCAGGTTTTTTTAGAAAACACTTTTGGATCGTCAAAACTATTATTTGCTTTTTTACTTAGCCAGTGAGGTGGAGTGGCGAGATGGTAAAGCGATTGTGTCTTTGTAAGTTTGTTTGTTAAGTACCATTGCTCCAATATTCATGATTTTTGGTACACGAGAAGTTGAGGTCAATAGAATTTCTGAAAATTAGCAGGATCGGTGTCGAGGGGTTACGGAGATATGGGGTGCAGGAGGGGTGAAAACTATAAGGTAAAAACAACAAGCGTTTGAAAATACCAATACATTATAAACAAATTTTAAAGTAGGTATATGGAACGATAGATAAATGTACGCCGGGCTAGTTGATAAAGCGCAACTTTACACACTTATTTAATTCTCATGTTTATAGATTCGTCATAAACCTGTTTATCTATTGTGTGTTGCAGAGTTGTTCACGTGCGTGGTTCGTTCGCTATACTCGCTGTGCTACTACCAGATCGTTTGCCAGTTCCTAGCGGGGCTGGGTGCGGGCGAGCGCGCGGCTCTTGCGGCGGGCACGCCCCCGCGTGCCGACGAGCCCCCGGGGCTGCGAGCCGCCGCGCGCGCACTACTGGCTGCACTCGCAGGCTCCGATCTCTTCACCGAGGACGGGCCCGCAACGCCCACCGATCATCACGCACACATCGATATTGCGCTCATGGAAACTCAGGTTACACATTTATATACGTATCATTCTATAATGTAAATACACCCGCTGTAAATCTTCAAAACATTAAATTTTATCCCCAATATCAGGCCTTTGGGATGAGCGCTGCAATGCAATGAAAAATCGTTTTTTTATTTATTAGTACCCTTTCTGTGGATAATTTTAATCAATAACAATAATCTTTGCTTGCACTTTTTATGATACCACATTAAATATTTAATTAGATATGTTATCAACAATATAAAACCAGTTAATAAAATATTGCTTTTATTTTCGTGCAGTTACAAGAGTTGCTGTTACCGTACCTGCGTGTGTGCGCGCTACTGCGTCACCACCTATACGGCGGCGAGCTGCCCGAGATAGAGTCGAGCCGGCAAGAGTTCGTGCGGATCGTGTACTACCTTGAGCTGGTGACGGAGGGCATGCAGTGGCGCGAGTGGTCGGCGGCGCGCGCGCTTCCGGCGAGTGCGGCTGGTGCGGTGCGGGGCTGGGCTAGACAGCTGGGTGCGGCTGCGTCGCGCGCGCAACTTGCCGTGCGCCGTCTGCTAGCCGGGCTGCACGTTCCGTGGGCGCCGCCCGCGCTGCTGCAGCTCCCCACCGAGTACGATCGACTGTTCACGCACTACCACGAGCGCGTGTGTGCCCAGTGTGGCGCTGTGCCCAAGGAGGCGTCCGTGTGCCTGCTGTGCGGCGCCCTGGTGTGTCTAAAGCAGCCGTGCTGTCGGCAGCAGCAGGTCGCGGAGGCGGTGCGGCACGCGGCGGACTGCGGCGGCGGCACCGGTCTGTTCCTTGTCGTCACCTCGACGTACACGATCGTGATACGCGGCCGACGCGCCTGTCTCTGGGGCTCGTTGTACCTAGACGACTACGACGAGGAAGACCGCGACCTGAAGCGCGGGAAGCCCCTCTACCTCAGTCAGGACCGTGTTGACCTGCTGCAGGCGCAGTGGCTAGCGCACAGGTTCGACCACACCAAGCGCACCTGGGTCTGGCACCGCGACTCGCTCTGAGCTACTCACTCGAGCGCCAAGGTTAGTTAATAACCTCAGATTACTTACAATGGGTACTAGAGCAGCAGACCATCATTCATTCGACGAGTATATATTTTTTTTAAGTATGCACCGATTTCTCCGTCAATTGTGAACCGATTTCAAAAATTATTTTTTTTATTTGAAAGAGTATGCTTCTGTGGAGGCCCCATATTAATGAAGTGGTTTAATACTTAAACTTTTGGAGAAAAAAAATGATTGATGTTAGTTTGAAACCAGTGGAACACACCTTTTATGTTGTTGATTGTATAAAATTTTGAATTTTAAAACGTTTTTAGTGTCTGAGAAAAAAAGCAATTTGTCATTCAAAAGCAAAAATTAAAAACTTTTTAACTAAAAGAAAAAATAACCGGCCTTAAAAAGATGTACTTCAAAGGTAAAAATAATTACTTATTTCCTAAAATTTGATCTGTATTACAGTTTGAAGTTGGTGTCTATGTACCTAACAGTTTATAACACAATACACCTAGTAAGAGCCACCATTTTTACCTTTTTAGTGCATCTTTTTATAGCCGGTTTTTATTTTTATGTTAAAAAGTTTTATCTCTTTTTAACCTAAGATTTTTTTTAAGCTAAAAAAAATTAAATGCACTTAAGCCGTCAAGCTCATAAAATCATTTGAAGACGGCAAGTAACACTCGGTATCTTAACACTGTATTGGTAACGCGACCGCGTGCTAGGTCTTTGTGCTACAACGTAAAATACTGACGAGCCGATGTCCGCTTAGCGAGTGGCAATCCATAGACAACTATCGCACACAAAATCTAAACTGGTCTTCCCGATGATAAAACTAACTGACTTGACCGTGAAGCTTCGCGAAAAGAGGGATCCGTGCATTGGGACGGAACAAAAATTATATTATTTATTGACACGTTAATACTAACTACTATCTTGAATTTGTCAGGTAGATAATACATAATCGTGCCAGTTTTTAAGCATCTTCAAACAATCTTGCGTTAAATATTTGTAATAAATAAAGAACGATCTACGTAATTTCTCGGAGGAGGATCCAGAAACCTGAAGGATTGTGGGGAAACCTTCAGGTGAGCTTTGTTAATTAGGCTTATATAGACCACATTTCGATCGTATATAAGTATCCTAAAATATCGCTCTCTGATACTATACTGCAAGTAGGATTTATCCCACATCGATTTGCTGTTTACGAGCCAAACCGACCACTGTAGGGCTAGCGGGTTACTAGGCTTTTAGCATTCTTTATAACTGATTACATACGGCAACCGCTTCGTATATGTCAAAAAAACCTCAAAAAACCAGCAGTTGTTTTCAGTCCACCACCGGCTAGCTGAATGATTAGATGAGAAATAATTAATGACATGGTTTTGTTTCAGAGCTTGAGATTGGCTAAAAGCAGAATCGTCCCCGGTGGCGCGTCCTACAACCTCCGCGGGCCCCGAGCGCCGCACGGACGTACGGACTGACGAGTTCACCGCCTTGCTTCATTTCATACATTATTTATTCTGACTAGTCTTGCAACTAAACTATTAGGTTAAATAGACATTATATTTTTTTATATTGCGTAAGGTCGTAATAATATGTTTTTTATGACTAATAACTGGGTTTAGAATATTATTTTATGGCTGATTTGAGTACAGAACCAGACTAAGTTTTAAAAATGAAGATTTTGGTGTATTTGAATTCATTAGAATCCGTTTGGTTTGCTAAAGATTTAGCATTTATCGAAGTGTGGACATTCGATGTTGCGTCATAATAATATTGCCAAGTAATTATATTGTAGTTTGTAATCAACAAATAAAAGAATCGATGTGCTAGATATAAAGTTGTGGAAATGTTGCCGTCAATTCTTTATGGTTGTCCCGGTGGGTGTCGCTAGGGCTGTGAATATGTAATTTATTATTATTGCAGTTGACGAACATTTTTAAATATTATGGCATTAAATTATTACTTTATGTTTTTGTTGTAGGAAGTACGATGTTGTAGCGAGTAGATAATGTATTTATGTCTTAACAAGGTAAAATACATAAACTATAACAAGATCTATCAGTTTCTGTCATTTCACTTGCTGTACAAACTTTCAGTATTGTGAAAGTTAACGTTTAGTTTTATTTCTATAACATGTGTCGGTTTCTTTGCGCAGCTAAAGTCAATAACTTTAACTTCTTACTTATTTATATTTTTATTGTTGTACATATGCTTAAGTTTTTGTTTTTTATTTTATTGTGTGCAATTTAAGATCTTCATCTGTGTTTGTATATAGATTAAAATGTATATGTATTTTTTATATTTAAATTTATTTCTTGCGATTTTAAGTAAGTTATTTGTTTGAAGGTAATGATTTAGAAATTGGAAAAAACTATCGCAACGAATTAATGTACTAACATGTCGACTTTAGCTAAGAATTTCAAAACATATAAAATGTATTTATGTTAAGCATTTGCAAAACATCTTTAGCTTTTTATAAAAAAATAAATAAATATACATGCTTATAGTTATTTTATTTTTCACAAAGTATTGACAATGTTTTGTATTTTTTGGTCATCAAATTTGGTACCAATGTTTTTTTTTTGTAAATATCATGTCATGTGACGATAGCTATAGTATAGTGTTAAATTTTATGATGTGGACGATGTCACTGTAGTTGTATTAGGTATAAACTGAACCTATTTGTAGTTTAAGGCGACAGTTTGGTTGCTTGAGTAACACATTCATATTGTCTGTTGCGTAGATGTAACTTAAGTGTTCGCTTAACACTTGCCGCCGCTCGCTTCGCCAGCGGACTTGTTATCGGTTTCATTTGTAATTTGTTCGTGTATATAATCAATCATTAAAATTGTTGATATTTTTCCTGTGGTTTCATTTTTGATATGGCAACACCTGTAATTGGCCTTTTAGGATTATCTTGGCAATTATCATGGTAATCAGTCAATATTTGGTCGATTACTAAACTTAGTGACCCGTTACGACGGCAAAATCCGTTTCCAAAAAAATCAAAGTTCGCGTTTTACGCGCGTTCCCTCCCTTCATAGTACCTTCCTAATTTGTTCCGTCAGTTTGTCCCATGCTGACATTTTGGTCTAGAGAAATTTCTGTATAGATGTATAGCAAGGATGTAAAATAAATATAAAAATTTAGTGTTTCCGTAACTTTAGCAAATGTAGCTTACTAACAATTGCACGTCCTAGACGTCTCAACCTTCGCTCACTTACCAACAATTACAGGATTTTAACGATAACCCACCGCTCTCTAGCAGCTTACTAACAGTTGCGCGACCTACACATTTTACTCACCGCTCACTACTCTTCAGCTTGTACGAGTGCTCCATCACATGGCCTTCGAGCTAAACAATGGCAGGCGCACAGTCGGAGTCTTACTCGACATGGAGAAGGCTTTCAACCGAGTTTGGCACGAGAGCTTATTACACAAGCTGTTGGAGACTGACAGCCCACCGATGCTCGGGCCAGTAATAGCCTCGTTTCTGGACAAACGGAGCTTCTATGTCTCGGTCGAGAACAACCAGTCGGCGAGTAAACCCATTAGAGCAGGGGTACCTCAAGGCAGCTGCCTATCGCCACTGCTCTATGCGTTATTCACCAATGCCTCCCCACTCTCAGTGACTCCGGTGCTGAAGACGTCCTCCTAGCCCTTTACGAGGACGACAGCGCTTATTTGTCCTCCCGCAAAGCTAAATTAGCAGCTAAGAAAATGCAGCGACTATTGTACACTTTGCCTGGCTGGTGGACAAGTGGAGAATAGCCGTAAATGCCAGCAAGACATCTGCAATACTGACCGGCCTGCAAAGGTACCCACCGAAACTTGTGGTAAAGTTATTGAGTGGCAACTCAGCATAAAGTACCTTGGTTGTATTGTAGACCGCCCTTTGCGCATGCGCAAAATGCTTGACCATGTGTCTGCACGTGCGGTCGCAGTACGGGCGTGCCTTAGACCGGTACTTTCCTAGGTACGACAGCATTCGTGCAGTTTTACAGAATTATCAGTCAAAGGAGGAGAGTAGGCCAGGAACTCCGCTGTTAAAATCTGCAACACCAAGCCAAGAGGTACTCAGCAATTATCTTTTCAATTATCAGAGTCGGTTTCCAGAGGTTCAAACAGCAGAACTCAGGATATGCTTAAGAAACAAGCGAGCAACTTTCGTGCTTTTAAACGGACAGTAGAAAGCATCAATTTAGAGTCAGTATCGGAAAAATGGGAGTTTGACGATATATTGCGCACTATCCAATCACGTTGGTTAGTTATTGATTCCCTATACTGGGAACTTGATAGCGAATTAGAGGTGTCGAATCAGGAATATGAGAGTATGTTTTATAAATATGAAAAAATTTATAATGATTTTAAAAAAGCAGTTAATAGTGGCTTATGGGGCGTATCCCACAAGGAAAAGGTAACACCACAAATGGAGATCCCAATATTTACCGGTAACTATCATCAATGGACTTCATTTAAAGATTTGTTTCACGAGGCTATACATTCCAACCCCCAATTATCCAATGCGCAAAAAATGCATTTTCTGAAGGCTAAGGTGAAAGGGGATGCGGAGCAATTGATACAACATCTTTAAATTAGCTCCGATAATTATTGTGTTTGTTGGGATATTTTAAGTAATAGATC